>CM072341.1:8762500-10012500 GCA_036874045.1 Cymodocea nodosa
AGTCTTTTATGTACGTGCTAAATTAAAGCAATCAAAAAGTTAATAGAGAGTTACTGTAGCTAACTATCCAACAATTTAATAACTGTTCGGTAAGTTACAACTGCAAGTATCTGATTGAATGACAGCTCACATTATATGATCTGGAATCCTACATGGCAGAAAGCCTTAAGTAATCTTTCGGTGAGTTACAAACATTCTTCGAAGAGTTATACAGCTAACTATCCGAAAGGTTAAGAAAATCGGAAGGATATCTTGAAATATCTTTCTGAACAGTAACTTATCGTATTTGGGATTGAAGTCTAATCATATACAGTAGAATACATCTGTTAGAAGAAAAATATGATTGTTACACATGTTTTGTATATATACAAGATACAGACATTGGAAATATAAAGCTTTTGCTCATACAAATACTTACACCAAGCTCAACAGAAGAAAAGCTTTAGAGATCAAATCATCTTCAACGTTTACAAATTGAATTACAGAAGCTCATCATGCACTCAACTCTATTACTCACAAGCTAGTGTTTACTGAAGTACACAGATCAAAACTTTAGAGAAAGGATTGGTTGGAGCTTCTACTAGGAAGCTCAAGTGAATGGTTGGTTCTTGCTTAAACCCTAAAGCAAGTGATTGTAATTTGCAAAAGTTTAGTGTAGCCCAAGTATCCCTTGGGGGTGGACTAGCCATTAGTGGTGAACCACCTAAAATTTCTGTGTGTACTCTTTTATCGTGTGCTTGCTATTTCTTTATACTAATCTACTACTAAAAGGCTAAGAAACAAATTATTACAATTTACCCTCCCTCTGGTAAGCCATAAGGTCTTAACAAAAGTTTCATCATAATCAAGTGCTTCCTATGTATACCATTATGCAACTAATCTAGCTTTGTTTCTTATAACTTGACTAGTCTCATTAGTTTTGTTTCTGAAGATCCACTTTGTACGTATTATGAACTGATGTTTTAGTGGAGAGACTAATTCCCAAACATCATTTCCAATGAATTGATTTAGTTTATCTTACATTGCCACTATCCAATTTTCATCAGATAATGCTTCTTCTATATTCTTTGGTTCCACCATAGAAACAAACATGCACATACCATTTAAATTTACTAAAGCTCTAGTTTTAACTCCCTCATTAATATTACCAATAACTTGAGTGATGGGATGTGATGAAGAATAACGCCAATTTCTATGATTCTCCTCAATATTCTCACCAACAACTGAAGGTATATCACTTTGATCATTAGTTTGATCATTTAAGTTCATATTTTTAATTTTTTCAAATAAATCTTCAATCTCTCTATTGATGTCCAATTCTTTTGGAAAATTGATCATATCATCAGTATCAGCTTTAGATTGAGATTCTCTAAAAGAATTTTCATTGAAGCTTACATGAAGAGTTTCTTCAATGGTTCTAGAAGACTTATTATACACTCTATAAGCTATACTTCTAATAAAGTATCCTACAAAAATTCCTTCATCCGCTTTCGCTTGAAATTTATCCCTTTTATTCTTAATGTTAAGGATAAAACACTTACAACTGTTTGTTTTTTACTAGCACTACACTAGAAAAACTTGGATTTGTTACTTCTGTTTTTACTTAGTTAATTTATCTTTATGCCTATTCTTTCTTTTAGAAGTAAACAAACAACCTTTAATACAATTTAGATATTAATTCCAATTTGTACTTTAACTGCAAGTGCATAGTGTCTATTGTATTAGTGTGCAAGTACAGGTCGATCTCATAGGAAATTGTTGAAGAACTTGAGAACTGTTCGTTTGTTAACAATCAAATTTATATATTCAATAAGCTCTTCGTTGAATTACAATTAACTCAACGGACAAAGTTCATTGAGTTATGGCTAACTCAACGGACTAACCTGTCTTTTCTTTTTAATACTGCTATTTACAGAGGAATTCAGCCAACCATTGGGCGATTTCACATATTGTAAATAACATCAATTAAGCTCTTTAATGTTAGTTAACATTGGATTTATCATTAAGCAATACTAACATTCAGATAATTCAAACAGTAACCATTAAAATCTTTAAGTCTTTTGAACGAACCGATTTTAGTAAACTATAAAACTAAAACAACATAAAACAATCACAGCACTGACAAAGATAACATTAATCACGATACAACACAAACAATTCAACACTCAAATACAACATACAAACATAGATAAATTGTTTTTGGTATTTTTGTTTTAATATGAACATGGAAATGGGCGAAAGGTGAAATGTAAAGTAATCTCACTTGACAGTAAATACTTCCAACACTACTTGCAACGCGATTACACCACTGAAAATTAAACCACTTACAATTCTGTCTCCTCTCCCTATAGAATCGCGAGTCCAGAATTGCAAGATGATCTCCTCTTCAGCATACAGGCATCAACTCGAAGCCAAGGCTAAAAACTTTACAATCTCCTGAAATATGAGTTGGCGCTTGGTGAAAATGGATTCCCTTCCCGTGACGCAATCACTCCTCACAGTGGTTGTCAGGCACTGTGTTTGGCTCGGAATCAACCCGACATCAAGAAAGTATTCTCATAGACCTCTGATGGTTGGTGATTGTGGTGGTGATGATGATGATTAGTGTGGTACTTCAGAGAATTACGACGTTGATCCTCCTTTGCACACACTATCCACCCATCGATCACACACTCTTTTTTTTCTTCTTTTCTTTTATATTTCTTTAGTAGTAATTGCTTCTACTTGAATGGTCGATTGGATTTCCTTCATTCATATCAATGGTGATGCTTTCTTCTCCCTACACGATACGTGCAGACGTGGTTTTTCTTCCAACTGTCTTGTTTCTGCAACCACTACAATGGCATATTAGAAAATATATAGTTCGTGGAGTTACAAATAACTCAACGGACTTTCTTCGTTGATTTAACTATAAAACACGTGCATAAATTTAACTATCCGATGCTCAGGTGCATTTCAGATACTTATAAACTCAACTATCCGATGCTTAGATGCATTTCGGATAGTTAGAGATAACTCACCGAAAATCCACTTAAGTCACTTTCCCAGAACATGACACGTGTCCTCAGCTATTTTATAAATAAAAAGAGATTTCGAAGGGTTATAGGGATAACTATCCGATGCCCAGCTGCAATTTCGGATAGTTATAGATAACTCACCGAAAGTTCACTTAAGTCATTTATTATGGTTTCGACACGTGTACTTCAGGAAATAATAAAATATTCTCTCAAAACATAACTATTCGGCAATTTAAACATAACTATCTGATATGTTCAGTCTGTTAAACATAACTGTCCAAAATATGTCTAGTATGTTAAACATAACTGTCCGAAATATCAGAAAATTCGGATACTTAAGAATTTCACAGCCTGCAACTTACCGATAGTTTAAAAATGTACTAAATTAACATTAATTCCCCCAAATTAAGCAGATTCTTCAATTAAAGTATATAACAGTGTAATTATAACATAATGGCTTAATTCTGATATGATAAGCTAAATATTATGCAATTAACCATCATTTAACCGTTAATAATATGCACTTTTTCATTCTAAATACTTCCCCCATACCTAAATTTTGCTAGTCCCTTAGCAAACTAAGATCTAATTAATTGGTCTTTCTAAAAGTGCTAGAATTAATTCTTCCCCTTTGTTTTTCTTCTGTTTAGCACACAAATATATTCTGTATGTTTCAGTAATCAACCTACAAAGATACTTAGAATATATGTAAATTACATACAAAGTATATCATCATCATATAGGTGTTAATTATATTATCGTTTGTTCTTCTTTTCATCATCTGTCATCCTGAATTTTCCAATAAGATTTCTAGAAGAAATTTCAACAACATACGAATCAAAATACAATCTAATTCAATATGATTAAGACAAGTAGAATAAAGAATTGTATCTCCATTAAACAACTTCAAAAGACAATTCCAGATTCATATTTTAGCAATTCTAGATAACAGAAAATATACTCAATTCATAAGATATCTGTATTTCACAAAACACTTGTATCTTTTCAGAATAGTGTATGTATTTTTTTTTTTTCTTTTGTTTTTTCTTTTTCGTACTTTAAAAGTTAATTTGACAAGCTTGAATCATACAAGAGCTTTCTAATGTACCCATGTAACGAGCTTTCAATCAACAATCCCATATCTGATTAGGATCTTAGGTTGCCAGATTTCAAGAGTCCTTGCTCAAGTCAACAATCCTTACATACCTATCTGCTCAAGTACAAAAGGCTCGTGATCAAACAAGTCAATAAACTCTCAAAATTTCCCTTTTTTTTTTTTCCAATCAAACTACAAACACAAAACAAAACATTAATCACATACTATATATGTATGTATTTCATTAATACAGATGTAGTAAAACACCAATCTCATATAGTCCTGCTTCTATCATTTACTGAAAATATGAATCCATAACAATAAGCTCATACTTTTTCTATAGTTTAATAAGATCTACATATAAATCATTCTACAAGTTCAATCAGTCAAATTAAATGTATCTTTCATCATATGTGTTTCATTTAATCTAGAATTCATAACTCAGCTCCTTCAGGACTTTAGATAATTTATTGATTTTTCATTAAGCATTCTGATTTCATTTTAAAATCGTGAAACTGTTAAACTCATGAAATTCAGAAAAAACATAAGATACTATATCTAGATTTACATAAATAGTAAATTCAATAGCATCTTATATAGTCTTTTAAATATAACATTCAAGTAGTTATAGTTTATAAAAATTTTACAGTCTCAATTATCGGATAGTTACAGCAAATTCATAAAAATTTTCAATTTCCTTAAAACTTTGCAGTACCATTTTAATTCCTTTAATTAACAAACTTACATGGCTGTTACTTCAATTACCTCCCCCCCATACCTACATTTTGCATTGTCCTCAATGTAAAAGATTTGACAATAAGTACAGTAATTGTAGCAGGCATGAATACAGTTTTGCTTGATTTAAAATTCAAGATGAGTAGTTAATTACATACCTTATTTCATTTGTATCTCCTTCTACATATTCTGATTTTTTTTAATTCAGAAAAACATTTCATTCACAGATAAAAGCAAAATATAAAACAAAATAACACTTAACAGATATTAATAAATCAGTGTCTTGTGTGGAACCCAGGCTCCTATGCCTTTGGTGGCTCGCAAGCAAGCTAATTGGTTTCCCAGAACAGATACCAACAAACTAGATTGATATTTTGTTTTTTTTTTCTTTTACTCACAAATGTAGAATACACACAACATTAAACACACAAAATCACAGCTTAAGAACATGATTGAAAAATAGAAACAAATGGAATAAACGTGTCAATCCAAGCAAACTTTTTAGGCATAGTTCTTCTTGCTATTAATTCTGTTTTAATGCAGTTCTTGTTCCTTCTTAATTTGTAAACATGTAATATATTATAAATTCCAAATACAAGTGTATTACCATTAATGATATGAAATGCAGAAAGGGATCCTTTTTGGTTCCAAGGTAATGTAGCAGTTTCTATTTCTACATCTATTTCAATATACTCCTCTTCCCACTTCCATTCATTTATGTCTTCCATAATCCATATTTGAAATTTCATCAGTTCATCCCACCATCTTATCAGACATAAAGTAGGATCATCTTCTTCATTATACCACATTCCTATTTGAATTTTATTAAATTCTGCAGATGGTGGTTTAGCTATTTCACTCGGTATAGGTAAAATTTCTATATATTCATCATAACTGTCTATACTCACTATGTATAAATAAGATCCATATGCTATTGATATCTCTGTGACTAGATATATATATCCATCAAGTATGACATGTGTTTGGTTAATTAATGATTTCTGTCCTAGATATATCATAATATTTTCATTCCAAGATCTATTTTGAAAATTATACACACTTAAGTGTAAATCTTCACCCCAATTTCCTGTAGGTCTCCAATAATATAATTTTTCAGGAATTGTAGAATTTTTATCAGAAAATATTAAAGCTGACCCACAATTTACAGTTGGTGCTTCAAATCTATTAGGTCTTCCTATATTCCATTCTTCTCCTGTTATAGGATTTCTTATCAAAATATCAGGTAATAATAAACTTGCATACATTGGTCTCGTCTTGTATATGATTAATCCTTCATCTATCCCCATAATATGATTTATTCCTTCTAATGCATTGGGTGGAATTCCAATAGTTTCTTCCATAGCAAGATATTCATTGTTAATTGAACTACGATTAAATGAACTCCATATGAATCTATCTCTAATCTTAGTCATTTTTGCAGCTTGTAGTCCTTGAAAATATTTTTCTTCAATACAGTCTTTAATTTCCTTTGATACACAACACAGCCTGCACAGATCTTTAGTTGACAAGTTACTCAGTACTTCCCTTAGTGCATCCAATGGTAATTGCATCAATTCCATTTGTCGATTCTATATAACACAAACAAAAATTTAGCAGAGACAAAAATTAACATAACTACTGCACACCCTAGTGGAGTTAAGGCAAAACTCAACGGAATAAGTTCGTTGAGTTAAGGACTGACTCTACGATACTATTAACTATAAATAAAAACATATATATACACAAATAGTTGCTTCAGATATGCTACTTCATTCAGCTATCCTCCTAGAAGGGGTATCAATTTCATTAACCGTTTTATTGATAGGATTAGGTATTGCTTGTATTGGCAATCCTCCAATAGGTCTACCTTCCATTGGTTCCTTCTGTCTAAGTGGTATATTTCTATTCTAATTTTGAATTGTAGCATTTCCAAATACAAAATCTAGACGATTGTTTAATTGTTGGATTGTCTTTTCTAATTTCTCTATTCTAGATCCTTGTTCAATTAATGCTTCATAACTTATGTTCTTCTCATTTATATTTTCTCCTCCCTAAAAATTGTTGTTTCTCCAAGATAAATTCGAGTGATTTCTCCAATTAGGATTATAAGAATTTCCCAAGTTATCTCTCTGGTTTCTAGCATAAATAATATCTAAATCAGTTATGTTTGCATTCTTTTCTGCTAGCTTTTGATTTAATGATAAATCTTCTATTTTCTTTGTTAATTCATTTAATTTCACCTCAAGCATTGTACTTGAATCTATTTCATGCATTCCTCTTGGCAATATTTTTTATCTGCAATAACTTCAGCCAAATTTTTCCACTGTGTAGTTCTTTTTATAAAGTTTTCTAAATATGCCCATGCTTCTTCACTACATAACTTTAAAAATCCATTTTGACAAGTAGATTCTAATAAAGATTTCGTTGAAACATCTATGCCTTCATAAATTATACCTATTAATTGTGCTTTACTCATTGCATGATGTGGACATTGAGTTAGTAAATCTTTAAATCTTTCAAAATATTTCTAAAATGATTCACCTTGTTTTTGGCTACACATTAATATTTCTTTCTTCTTTTTAATCGTTTGATGTGTTAGATAATATTTTTTCAAAAAAATAGAGCAAAATTTAGTCCATGTAGAAATTGAATTAGGCGATAGAGTATATAATCATCTCTTAGCTATGTCTTTTAAAGAAAAAGGGATATATCTAAGTTTAATAGCATCTATACTCATGTTCATCATTTTCATCATTTGACAAACTTCGTTAAATTCTCTAAGGAAATAATAGGCATCCTCTCTTTCTAATCCATGAAAATGTGGCAATTGACTAATATAATTAGATTTCAGTTCAAACCTATTTCCCTCAAAGTTTGGCAATCGAATACATGAAGGTTCATCAACTAATTTAGGATACAGAATCTCTCCTAATGGTTTTTCTACTGGAGCAGCCATTTCTACGTTCTCTTTTAAAGAAATGTTAGCAACACCCCAAAGAATTTCGTTAAAGTTCAGTTCAGAAAATTTTTTAGTACTCCTCTGCATTGAAAATTCCTGGGTAGGTGTTCTTACTAATCGTTTACTGCTTAGAGAACGGGTCCATGTGCTCATAAATAAATAGCAGAAGATTAATTACATACCAGTCTGAAGCTTTCCATTCAATAAATATTTGTTGTTGGATGAAGTTGAATCAGCTGCTTCTCCTTCCAGTTCCTCCAACGCATTATCCTTTCTTTTAAAAGTGCTGGTAACTCATAAATAACATTCTGCTTTATATATGTACTGCATATTCATAAAGTGAATAAATCTCGTTGCAAGAACATGTCTTTCAACGTGCATCATGGTTCCTACTTTTATGGGTACGTGTACCACTACTAATTTCAAATTTTGGTAACTACTAAATCGACGAAGTTTCGTTCATGGTTAAAAGAATAACTGTTCTGCTTAATCCACGAACTAACCTCGTTGAGTTATAGATAACTCAACAGAATACAGTCGGTTACTGTTGCTAACTCCATGGACTAACTTCGTTGAGTTACTGATAACTCAACGGAGTGACCTTATATTATATTACTGACCTCGTGGAGTTACGTTTAACTCAACGGACTTACTTCATTGAGTTAACACTTGGCAACTTCTAAGTTTTATTCTCGTAAGTATCTCTCTGTTTTTTTTTCTTTTTCATTCTACTAATTGAAATAAAGTTAAATCTATGTCATTAATGCATCATTCTAATTAAAATACGTTTAAATCTGAACATTATATAAAGATTTAACTTGCAGGTCATTTTATGTTATGCAGAATTTACATTTTACCTTACAACATGCAGAAATTTTTAAGCATTTATCTTGTCATTCAGCAAATTGTAAATATGTTAAACATTCTTTCATAATATTTCACAAATTACATAATATTCAAAAAATTCCATTCATTTTACATCCAAAACACGTATGAAAATTGCATCTGAAAAAGTTACATTCATTAATATGAATCAATTACATTACAAGTACATCATACAATTTCATACAATTTTACACAAGTAGACGAACAATACAATTTAATCTCTATGCCTAAGTTCATCTACTTCCTTTTGGAGTTTTTCTAATTGATTAATCCTCTCTACTGCTCCTGTAATTCCTCTAGAAGGTACAGCTAGTTCTGTAGCTACAAAATTTCTGTATTCTTTCACTAAAATGGTTCTAGATCTGATCCTTTTTTATGTCGATTTTGTGAAATCAATATAGTCCACCATCAGCAGTGGAATCAAATCTCCATAAAATAATTTCTTTTTCACTACTTTTAGCTTGGAGATAAAAACTGCAGACCAATTTATTTGAATCTTATTTGCAACTGCATATGTGGCCCATTTGACAAATTGACTTAATTCTATGTCATGGCCCTGTCATTGATAGACATTCTTAATCAGAATGTTAGCTACTATGTGTGCTTTACCATTTAAATGCTTTAATCTGTTTAATAATGGCACACCAGGATTGATAGCTAAACAATCCTTAATTTGCTGTTCTGTCAACTCGACTGCAGTTGTATCTTCCAAACTTTTTATTCCTTCATTCTTTAAACCAAAAATGTTGTGGAGAAGCTTTGGTGTTATATGTACATCAGCTTCCTCCATGTTTGAAATTAATCCTCCTTCTCCTTCTCTTAAATTTGCATAAAAACAGGGCACTAAATTCTCATATACTACATGCCCTCTTTCCTGAGAAATGAATTGTAGTAGACCTTAGAATTCAAATAAATCTTTGATTTCTTGCATTCCATCCCAATTTACTGGTCTACTGTAAATAATGTCGTAACCCCTTATTTCTTGGTATTTGGTATAAGCTTCCTAACTACAAAAATGAACTTCATTCAAAATTGTTGTTTCAGTTGGGTTAGGAAGGTGACTTTGTTGTCCTAGAGGGTTTGCTCTTGCTCTTCCTCTTCTATAAGCTGCATTTGAACATTCTCTACAGATTCTTGAATTTTTGTTTCTGTTTGTGGTGGTGAGCTGGTAGAACTCTCCACTCTGTCTTGAATTCTCTCCATAAATTACTGAAGAGTTCTTGTTCTTCAGTGGAATCTGTAAAATTATTTTTGTGCAAATGGCTTCTTTCAGCCTCTTCATTTTCTACTCTTTCTTTTTCCTCCTAAGTACCAATCTGTTCTGTTACTGTTCTTTCTGATTCTGTAACAGATTGGGATGGAGTCACAGGCAATTCAGTTTCTACCCTAATTTCTGTTTCTTCTTGTACAGGCTGTAGACTAATTTCAGCCTGATTTTCTTCTTTTCTTTGCTTCTGCTGCTGTAGCTCCTCCTGCTCCTCCTCAAAATTGGATAGCAGTTTAATAAAAATTTGCTCCACAGGCCCTATAAAAATTGGTACTTCAGATTTAATTTCCTCATATTTAGGCACTTTTTCTTTTCCTTTCTTTTTTCTGATTAGTTGTGCCTGTTCTTCCTCTTCATCTTCTGAAATTAAATCTACAAAAGTAGGCTCTGTAGGCCTTCAAGCCACAAGTACTGGCTCCTCCTATTTAACTTTTTTTATAACTACTGGTCTCGAAGGACCAGCCTCTCCTGCAGCACTTGATTTAGTTGCTGCCTGATACTGTTCAACTTTTATTTTGTACTGGGCCCTTATCCTTTTTTTGACCCTTTTTTTCTTAATGGCATCATATAAAATATGTGCCTCAGCCGTAGCTATCTCTTGAGTATCACCTTGGTCTCTTGCTGTCTTGACCAAGCTAGCAAATTCTTTCTCTTCTTCTTCACTTCTCGGCCAAGCAAATGCAACTCATGGCAATGGCTCTGTTGGCTGAACTAGAGGTCCTGATTGTTGTTCCTCAGGAACAAGTCTTTCAACAGTTGGTTCCTCCTATTCTTCAGTTGCCTCTTCTTCATTTTCTTACCTTTCTTGCTCCCATATCGCCCATCTAGCTCGTCTACAGATTCATCTTTTGAACCAGAGCTGGGACTTACGTTGGATTAATTCTAGGGCTACTTCATTGTTTGGTTGTATCTTTCCTTCTTTACTTACTACAATTTCAGTTGCCACTCTAATTCGTGTCTCCATTATCTATGGTATTTGTATTTCTAACGCAACCAAAACTTTCCTCAAGTTAAAGAGTTCTGATTCTACCTTTATAGCTCTTTCTCTCTTGTTGTAATCCTGATCTTCTACCGCATGTGCCATTCTTTAGATTCCTTTAGAAACTATGCGGTGTCCACTGCCTCTTCCCAGAATTCAGGCGTCATCTTCCTCATCGTGGAGTTACACAGCAACACAGAATCGCTCTGATTTCTACTATTCTAGATTCTAAATGATTTGCCGGATAATGCCCCCAAAACCCTAGTTTTTAGTTTAAATAAGCCCTAAGTTTAGGCAAGTAATCGGGTCATTTCCCGATCCAACTATTGTTATTTCATTTGTGGACTTAGCTATAGTACTCCGTTGAGTTACAGTTAACTCAATAGAATAAGCTCGTTGACTAACTCAAGACTCAATGGAGTAAGCTCGTTGAGTTAAGCGTAACTCAACGGACTCCTCGTACAAGCAAATATAATAATAAAAATATTACAAATAATAGTTTTTCTATTTTTTTACTGGTTTAACCGATATTATGTTTCGGTCAGACCTAAAATTTTATTTATTATTTATTTTTTTTATTTTTTTCTTTTAGTTGAACTGCAACGATTTTTATATTTTATATATATATATATATTAATATTTTTTTTATATATATATAAACATAAAAATTGATTTCGTACTAAGTAAAGCTCAAGTAGTCCTCTACTCTCACTTCTTCTATAATTCGAAAGGAGCTTTTTGATATTTTCAGAATAGGTTTCAGTCTTTGTCCATTTACTTTAAATATATTTTAATTTTTAGGATTTTCAATTTCAATAGCTCAATAAGGATAAATATTTCAAACTATGTATGGTCCTGCCCATCTAGATCTTAATTTTCCTGGATGGTTATGGAGTCTAGCCATATAAAGATATACTTCTTGTCCTATTTCAAAGCTTTTTGGAATAATTTTTCTATCATGCCAAAATTTAATTTTTTCTTTTTCTCTTACAGTCTTCGAATAAGCTTCATTTCTAAATTCTTCTAATTCAATTAATTACAGTTTTCTATTTTCAGCAGCTTAATTTAAATTAGTGTTCAGAGTTTTTAATGCCCAATAAGCTTTATGTTCTATTTCAATAGGTAAATGACAACTTTTTCCATATACTAGCCTAAAAGGTGACATGCCTAAGCTCGTTTTATAAGCAGTTCTATAAGCCCAAAGTGCATCTATCAATCTATTAGCCCAATCTGTTCTAGTAGGATTTACTACTTTTTCTAAGATTAATTTAATTTGTTTGTTTGCACTTTCTACTTGTCCACTTGTTTGCAGATGATATGATGTTGCAATTTTGTGGTTTACTCCATATTTCTTCATTAAGGCTTCAAAATTTCTATTACAGAAATGAGTTCCTCTATCACTGATAATAGCTTTAGGTATTCCAAATCTGGCAAATATATTTGTTCTTATAAATTGTATTACCACTTTGTTATCATTAGTTTTTGTAGGAATAACTTCTATCCATTTAGATACATAATCCAACCCCAACAATATGTAATTAAATTGATTAGACATAGGAAATGGACCCATAAAATCTATTCCCCACACATCAAAGATTTCAACCTCAACAATAGGATTAAGAGACATCATATTCCTCTTTGATATTCTTCCTATTTGTTGACATCTTAAACAACTTAAGCAATATTTATGAGCATCTTTGAATAGTGTTGGCTAATAAAACCCACATTGTAGAGTTTTTGCAGCAGTTTTCCCTGAACCAAAATGCCCTCCACAAGCTTGATTATGACAGAAAGATAATATGCTCGGATATTCAGTTTCTGGAATACACCTCCTTAAAACCAGATCAGGACATTTCTTAAATAAGTATGGGTCTTCCCAATAGTAATATTTTACTCTTGAGAAAAACAATTTCTTATCCTGTCTATTCCAATCCTTAGGTGTTAGACTAGTAACTAAGTAATTAACTATGCCTGCATACCAAGGCATTGTGTTGATGGTCATTAATTGTTCATCAAGAAAATTATCCTTAATTTCAATATTTGATTTTTCTATTTGTAATCTTGATAAATGATCTGCTACTACATTCTCACAACCTTTTTTATCTTTAATTTCTAGATCAAATTCTTGCAATAATAATATCCATCGGATCAATCTAGGTTTAGTTTCTTTTTTCTTTATTAGATGTTTTAGAGTTGAATGATCCGTGTATACTATTACTTTAGCTCCAATCAAATATGATCTAAACTTTTCTAAAGCAAACACAACAGCTAATTATTCTTTTTCAGTAGTTGTGTAATTAACTTGAGCATCATTTAAGGTTTTGCTTGCATAATGAATCACTCTAGGAGATTTTTCTATCTTCTGTCCTAATACTGCTCCTACAGCAAAATCAGAAGCATCGCACATTAATTCAAATGGATGGTTCCAATCAGGTGCTTGAATTATAGGAGTTGAAATTAAGCTAGTCTTAAGTCTGAAAAATGCTTCCTTACAATTTTTATCAAAGTTAAATGGGACATCTTTTAATAGATTAGTTAAAGGTCTAGCTATTTTGTTAAAGTCTTTAATAAATCTTCTATAAAAACCAGCACGTCCTAGAAATGATCTAATATCTTTTACTGATTTAAGTTCTGGTAGATTAGAAATTACTTCTATTTTAGCTTTATCTACTTCCAACCCTTTCTTAGAAACAACATGCCCTAAGACTATTCTTTGTTTAACCATGAAGTGACATTTTTTCCAATTTAAAACCAGATTTTTCTCCACACAACATTTTAATATTAAGTCTAAATTTTTTAAACAAACTTCATATGAGTTGCCATATACAGTAAAATCATCCATAAATATTTCTAAGAAATCTTCAGTCATTCTAGTAAATATGCCTTGCATACACCTTTGAAAGGTAGCTAGCACATTGCATAATCCGAATGGCATTCTCTTAAAAGAATAAGTTCCATTAGGACAGGTGAAAGTTGTTTTCTCTTGATCCTCTAATGCTACTGGAATTTGATTATACCCTGAATACCCGTCTAGTAAATAAAAATATTCTTGCCCTGCTAATCTTTCCAGCATTTGATCTATAAAAGGTAAGGGAAAATGATCTTTCTTAGTTACAGCATTCAGCTTTCTATAGTCTATACATACTCTCTAGCCTGATTGAATTCTAGTAGGTATCAAGTCTTGACTTTCATTCCTAATAACTATTAATCCTGATTTCTTGGGAACTACATGGATTGGACTAACCCACGAGCTATCAGAAATCAGATAAATTATGTCATTATCTAACCATTTAACTATTTCCTTCCTAACTACTTCTTTAAGGTTTGGATTTAATCTCCTCTCAGGAATTCTAACAGGTTTAGCATTCTCTTCTAAATATATGTGGTGACAGCATAAAGTTGAACTTGACCCTTTTATATCAGTCATAGTCCATCCTATTGCTTCTTTATAACTTTTTACTACATCTTTTAATTTAGCTATTTGATCCTCTTTTAAATCTAAAGCAATAATGATTGGACAGGTTCGTTTATCTTCCATAAATATATAGGTTAATTCAGGAGGTAAATGTTTTAATTCTAAATGCTGCCCATCAGAAGCTAGAGCTCCTAATTGAACATCATCATCTTTGAAATGAATTTCTTCCAAATCTCCTTCTATATTTATGCTTTCACTTTCTTCTAAAATTTTAGAATTGATTTGCCTATTAGTCTATGGTATGTAAGGACATTTCTAACTCCTCAAACCTTTCTGGTTTGAAAATATTTAATTGAGTATCCTCATTACCATATGCTAATTTCATTACTCCAGTTTTACAATTTATAACAGCCCTTAATGTTGCTAAAAATGGTCTTCCCAAAATTAAAGATGTATCACTATTTTTATGCTTAATTTGTTGGGAATCCAAGATTACAATATCAATAGGATTTATAAAGTTTTTGATTTTAATTAAGACATCCTCGATTTTTCCTCTAGGGTATCTTATACTTCTATCAGCTAATTGAATAACTGTACTAGTAGGAGTTAAGCCTTCTAATCCTAAGGATGCAAATATATCACTTGGCATAACATTTATACCTGCACCTAAGTCTATTAAGGTTCTTTCTAGAATGGTATTTCCTATGGTGCATGATATAACAGGGATTCCAGGATTAGATAATTTTTTAGGAATTTGTGGCAGAAATAGGGAACTACTTTGCTTAGCTAAAAAGACCTTTCTAAGAACTTTTCGCTCTCTTTTCTTAGTACACAAATCCTTCAAAAATTTAGCACAAGGTGGCATTTTCTGCAATAGATCTAACAAAGGAATGTTAACTTGTACTTTTTCAAAAATTTCTCTGATTTTTTCTTATTTTTCAGGTATTGTTTATTGTAATCTTTCAGGATAGGGTGCTAAAGATTTTGATTTCAAAGACTCTTTTTCTTTCAGTTGATTTGTTTGATCATTTTTAGCTTCATTAGCAGATTCAGATTGTTCTTCAGTGATTTCTACATTTTCAGCTATTACATTTTCATTATCATTTTGATTTTTACTCTTATCCACCTTCATATCATTTTCATTTTGAGTTCTTGGTGATATATCAGTTCCAGATCTTAATGTTACACATACATCTTTCAGATTTTCGTTACTCTCATGATGTTTTTGTATATCATTTTCGTGATTATGATCTTCAATTATTTTTAGTTTTAAAGTGCATTCTTTAAATTCTCTTGCATTAATATTCTCTGTTTGCTGTATATTTTGTAAATTATGCAGGTTTATAACATTATAATTTTCATTGTCTTGTTGCATAACTTGTATTTTCATTGTATATTCGTCTAATGATTTTAGTTTTCTTTCCAAATCATCTAATTTCATTGCATTCAATTTTTGATCAATTTTCATTATGGTTTTTTCAGTTTCGTAAATCCTTTTTAGGTTCTGAATATGCTTCCTTATAGTTTAATTGGTTGACTTCTTGTTGTTGACACATAAAGTATTTCAGTTTGTCCAGATTTTGCTCTATACTACGCTCCAGTCAGTCATACCTATCCCAAACTTCAGTGTCTCTCAACATATTACACATTCTATACTGACCATTAGTTTGGTAAACTATAGGATTCTCATACTCGGATCTATTATACTGAAGATAATTCATTTGTTGTTCATGAGATCTAACCATCTGTAAACGTCTCAATTTCAAACAGTCAGAAATGTCGTGTCCTTTAGAATTACAGAATTCACATATGCTAATTACAGGTTTCAGAAATCTTTGAGCATAAGCATATGCCATATTCTCAATTACAGAAGAAAACACACAACTCTAGCTATTAAAACGAAACAGCTCTAACAGTTACTTATATTAATTCAATTCAATTCAATTCAATTCAGTTGAATTCAATTCCCCGACAACGGCGCCATAAAACTTGTTTGTGTTTTCCCAACACTACACTAGAAAAGCTTGGATTTGTTACTTCTATTTTTACTTAGTTAATTTATCTTTATGCCTATTCTTTCTTTTAGAAGTAAACAAACAACCTTTAATACAATTTAGATATTAATTCCAATTTGTACTTTAACTGCAAGAGCACAATGTCTATTGTATTAGTGTGCAAGTATAGGTCGATCCCATAGGAAATTGCTGAAGAACTTGAGAACTGTTTGTTTATTAATAATCAAATTTATATATTCAATAAGTTCTCCATTGAATTACAATTAACTCAACGGACAAAGTTCATTGAGTTATGGCTAACTCAATGAACTAACCTCGTGGACTTAAGTTAACTCCACAAGCCTGTCTTTTCTTTTTAATACTGCTATTTACAGAGGAATTCGGCCAACCATTGGGTGATTCCACAGATTGTAAATAACATCAATTAAGCTCTTTAATGTTAGTTAACATTGGATTTATCATTAAGCAATACTAACATTCAGATAATTCAAACAGTAACCATTAAAATCTTTAAGTCTTTTGAACGAACCGATTTTAGTAAATTGTAAAACTAAAACAACATAAAACAATCACAACACTGACAATTATAACATTAATCACGATACAACACAAACAATACAACATACAAACATAGATAAATTGTTTTTGGTAATTTTTGTTTTAATATGAACATGGAAATGGGCGAAAGGTGAAATGTAAAGTAATCTCACTTGGCAGTAAATACTTCCGACACTACTTGCAACGCGATTACACCACTGAAAATTAAACCACTTACAATTCTGTCTCCTCTCCCTGTAGAATCGCGAGTCCAGAATTGCAAGATGATCTCCACTTCAGCATACAGGCATCAACCCGAAGCCAAGGCTAAAAGCTTTACGATCTCTTGAAATATGAGTCGACGCTTGGTGAAAATGGCTTCCCTTCCCGCGATGCAATCACTCCTCATAGTGGTTGTCAGGCACTGTATTTGGCTCGGAATCGACCCGACATCAAGAAAGTATTCTCACACACCTCCGATGGTTGGTGATTGTGGTGGTGATGATGATGATTGGTGTGGTACTTTAGAGAATTGCGACGTTGATCCTCCTTTGCACACACTGTCCGCCCATCGATCACACACTCCTTTTTTTCTTCTTTTCTTTTATATTTCTTCAGTAGTAACTACTTCTACTTGAATGGTCGGTTGGATTTCCTTCATTCGTATCAACGACGATGCTTTCTTCTCCTTGCGCGATACGTGCAGACGTGGTTTTTCTTCCAACTGTCTTGTTTCTGCAAACGCTATAGTGGCATATTAGAAAATATATATTCCGTGGAGTTACAGATAACTCAACAGACTTTCTTCGTTGATTTAACTATAAAACACGTGCATAAATTTAACTATCCGATGCTCAAGTGCATTTCGGATACTTATAAACTTAACTATCCGATGCTCAGATGCATTTCGGATAGTTAGAGATAACTGACCAAAAATCCACTTAAGTCACTTTCCTAGAACATGACACGTGTCCTCAGCTATTTTATAAATAAAAAGAGATTTCGAAGAGTTATAGGGATAACTATCTGATGCCTAGTTGCAATTTCGGATAGTTATAGATAACTCACCGAAAGTTCACTTAAGTTATTCATTATGGTTTAGACACGTGTACTTCAGGAAATAGTAAAATATTCTCTCAAAACATAACTGTTCGGCAATTTAAACATAACTATCCGATATGTTCGGTCTATTAAACATAACTGTCTGAAATATGTCCGGTATGTTAAACATAACTATCCGAAATATCAGAAAATTCGGATACTTAAGAATTTCACAGCTTGCAACTTACCGATAGTTCAGAAATGTACTAAATTAACATTAATTCCCCCAAATTAAGCAAATTTTTCAATTAAAGCATATAACAGTGCAATTATAACATAATGGCTTAATTCTTATATGATAAGCTAAATATTATGCAATTAACCATCATTTAACCGTTAATAATATGCACTTTTTCATTCTAAACAATAGCCAAATGGCTTCATATAGGAAATTTTTGGAACCCTATCAAACATAATTTCAAAAGGAGTTTTATTAACAAGAGGTCTTAGGTGACTTTTGTTAATAATATAACAAGCTATATTCACTACTTCAGCCCAAAGATTTTGAGGTAAATTATGTTCATTTAACATAGTTCTGGCCATTTCCTGAAGTGATCAATTCTTTGTCTCAACAACACCATTTTGAGAAGATACTCTTGGAAAAGAATATTTGTTATCAATGTCATGATCTTTACAGTAATTATCCATTTGATCATTTTCAAATTCAATACCATGATCACTCCTAAGTTTTTGAACAAAGACACTTTGTTCATTTTGAACAAGATTGCAATACATTTTAAACGTTTCAAAAACTTCTGTCTTAGTTGCCAAAAAATATACCCAAGTGTGTCTAGAGAAGTCATCTACTAAAACAAACACATACCGTTTACCACCAAGACCCATGATTCTTGTTGGTCCAAATAAATGCATATGTATAAGTTCTAAGACTCTCTTACTTGATACATCAATTTTGGATTTAAAAGAGTTTTTATGAAGTTTACCTAACTCACATGCATCACATATGAAATAACACAAGTAGGAGTTATTTGAACATTACCTATACCTATGATTTTATCTTTGCTTTTGTTTCCAAATATTACACTTCCTTTCTTGATATTTGTAAAATTTTTCGGTAGGCTTTTCTGTCCGATCATGTGACTTGATGCTCCACCATCTAAAATCCATTTTAATGTTGTTTCCTCCTCCAAAATAAATTAAGAAGAACTATTTCTTGGTACCCAATGTCTTTAAGGACCAAGTTCATTAAAAGCATATTTCTTCTTTTTGTTTAAAAACAACTTAACATTTTCATTTACATTCTTATTGGTTGTAAGTACTATTGATTTATCATTTGCTTCATACTCACTTATAGAATTATTGCTCTTATAAACATTCTGTTTATTTTCAAATGTAGTATAACCAAGACCAAATCGATTTTTATCATATGTTAATTTATTTTGGTCAAGCTCATGCATTTCAGTAAGTTCATACTAGAATTTTGTACTAGTATTTAAATTTTTAGTACATACAAAATCTTTTTCTACACATAAATTTTCAGATAAAGAACATGTAGAACTAGTAATTTGTCTAATACCAGTGTTTTGAATTTCATGCTTAAGTTTCTAAATTTTTAGTTTACTACGATTGTTTGAAATTTTAGAAACATTAGTAACTAAATTTCCAAAACAAGAAACAAGATTTTTAGAAACATTGATAGTCATGTTAGAAGTACCTTTAGATAAATCACATTGGTTTATATTTTGCTACATGATTCATCCCTTGAAGTACCTACTTCTTGATAGAAGAAATTTTAGTCTTAGATTTATTTGAACTGTAACTAATAAATCCTTTCTTGGCTTGAGATTCAAGGTATTCAAGATAACCAAATCCTAAGCCAAATTTATATGACACCGCAAGGGTACTAGTTAGTTTGTCTAACTTAGTTTGACTTAAATTTCATTTCTCAATGGTGGAATTCAAATCTAGCTCTCTCATTTTTAATCTATTAATCTTTAACTCAAGATCATTGTTTAGAATGAAAAAGTGCATAATATTAACGGTTAAATGATGGTTAATTGCATAATATTTAGCTTATCATATGAGAATTAAGCCATTATGTTATAATTGCACTGTTATATGCTTTAATCAAAGAATCTGCATAATTTCAAGGAATTAGCGTTAATTAAGTACAATTCTGAACTATCGGTAAGTTGCAGGTTTTTAATTCTTAAGTATCTAAATTTTCTGTTATTTCAGAGAGTTATATTGCATGTACCGAACAGTTATGTTTTAAATGCTTAAAGAATATTTTATTATTTCCTGGAGTACACATGTTGTAACCATAATGCATGACTTAAGTGAATGTTCGGTAAGTTATCTAGTAACTATCCGAAATGCATCTGAGCATCAGATAGTTAGGTTTGTAAGTATCCGAAATATTTGAACTCGTTAAGTTAGAATTATGCACGTTTTGAAATTAAATGCTTTAATATATCACGTGAATTGCACATGTATAACTCATTAAGTTAGCATGACTATACGCGTTGAGTTATTTGAATATACACTAAGGTAACGCGTTGTGTTAGTAGCTTATAAGTTATTTCTTTATTGCACGTGTTTTATAATTAAATCAACGAAGTAAGTCCGTTGAGATAGTTGTAACTCCACGAACCATTTATTTTTTTATATGCCACTATAGTAGTTGCAGAAACAGGAAATTTGAAGGAAAACCATGATTGCACGTATCACATCGGAATTCACTCGTGGAATGAAGAAGAAATCACCATCATTGATATGAATGAAGGAAATCCAACCGATCATCTAAGTAGTAGTTACTACAAAAAGAAATATAAAAGAAGAGGAGAAAGATGAAGAAAAAGTGTGTGCAAGAGTGGAGAACTGCGCTAACTGTAGGAAGCATCGAAAGTTCCCTGAAGCTCCACACCACCACCAAATTCACCAACCATCAGAGGTCTGTGACGATACTTTCTTGATGTCAGGTCGATTTTGAGCCAAACACAGTGACTGACAACCACTGTGAGGAGTGATCGCGTCGCGGGAAGGGAAGCCATTTTCACCAAGCACCGACTCATATCTCTCTTGCTCTTTTGGACCTCCACCTAATTCCAGCAGCCGACCTCCACACTTCCAAAGGGGAGCTCATGATCTTGAAGAAGGGAAGAAGACCAGCAACCATTTCTCCACACTTTCAACTCAGATTCCTCTTCAAAGCTCATTCCACAAGTCATCTCCACCAACAAACCTTCATCCCTCACATACAAGCAAAGGCAACCACACATCCTTGTTATTGTGAGCGTTTTTCCTCCATCATTTCTTCACTCCACATCTTCCTGTACTTCAGATCTATGCTTATCTTAAGGTTTACAATGGATTTATGTATTTAGATGTAAGTTTCTTCAAGTTTTATTATATCAAATAGTTCATAGTAGACAGATTCGTATTTTTATATGTTTATGCATTTATATCTGAAAAACCTTGTTATTTCTTTGCTAAAATCATAAAAATAGATGTGATTGATGTTCTATTATCATGTATTGATGTTTACGGATGCTCCTATGAAGAAATCTTATTGTGTTATGTGTGAAAAAATTCGTATATGATGAAGATCTCACATGCTTGTTTGCAAATATGCGTTTTTCTGTTCTGTGTTTAATCTGAGAATTGATTTTCATTCTGGAGCTTATCTGTTTGATTAAAAATTATGAAAAATTCGGTAATCAAGCCATTAGAAGTATGTTTTGATTCTCTGAAATTTCGTAGCATTCTAAAAGATTTGGTATCATTTCCAAGCTCTGACTTCTTTAGATGTAGAATTAAGTCTGAGAATATTTTGTCTTGTTTGTAACTTGAAACTCAGATCACGTAAAAATTTGAATAGATATTTCGTTAATATCTGCATCCTGTCTATTTTGCAACTCATTTGATTTTGGAATTTTTGGTTAAGTAATTTGGGATTTATAAGGTTTTTAAGATACTATTGTTAACACGTAGAAGTTTCCAATTTTATGCATCATTTTCAATGTTTAAATTTTTAGTCATAACATTCATGCGTTTTTAAGTGTGAAACTTTTTATCTGAAGTCAAAACATTCACAGATCTGATTGAGATTAAATTTTCAGTCTAATCTATTGATTGGTCGATAAATTAAAAATCTGTGGACTTACCTTTTATGTTGTCTAATCCATATTTGGAAAGTGCTAGCTTGCAATATTCTTGTAATTAGAGTCCTAGATTATCCCCATTTCCTTGTGGTTCGACCAGTACTTGCCGACGTACTTCATTGGATGTCGTGCACTTGCAGTTTATAAATTTAAAACTTTCTAAAAAATCCAAACAGGTATGGAATAAGGTTTGACTTTATGTGACTTCAATTTGGTATGATATCTATATCCCCTCTTTTATATTGCATTGAGGATAATGTCAAATTTAAGCATGGGGGGAAGGTGAATTTCATTTTATTACAATTGCTTTGATAGGCTCATATTTTAAAATTTTAGATGCATGATTTTATTGTATTTTTACTTGAAAAACACACTTGATGAGATTGTCTATTCAGTTGTCACTATTAGATTTTATGGGACAACCCTATTTCCTTTTGAGTGGTGAGACTCCAGGACCAAAAAGCACAAGACCTAATAGTGATGTTCTCCAAAGAAGATGAGTTTAAGCTATTTGTGTTTTGAGTTGAGTCTTCCTAGTCACTTGAACTTACGCCTTGTTAATTTTATACACCTTTTTTGAGTGATCCCGAAGTCGAGCACCACCATAATCAAGTTATTCATTACATGACCTTTGGTGAGATATTTAGGACCATCCCAAACTTCTACGAGATTTTGAAGGATATGTTTAGGAAAACACCTAAGTTATCACATTTGGCGTGCTAAGGAGTTTCTTGGGGTAGGTTAGGCTTAATGGTGAAATAAGGTGTTTGATACCATTGGAAAATTCTATTGTTGAAAAAAAAGAAAAAAAGCTAAAGCGGCCCAAAAAAAAAAAAAAAAAAGAATTTGAAATGAAAAGAGAAAGAAAAAGGAAAAGAAAAAGAGAAAAAGGGGGCTCGAAGATATATGGGATGCGAAGAAGTAGTGGGCTTTCTCAAGTGTCTAGCTTATCCTTTTATTTTCTTGAGAGTGGGTTGATTAGCATGCTATGATGTGGTACTTTAGTTGTTCATTCTAAGCATTTTCTGACTTATCTCATTTGAAGGGAGGGAGTTAGTCACTACCACATATTTCTTTCATTTTGATTCATTGTCATATTGTTATATAATGAAATTTTTCTTAAGTAGTGAGGGTGTGAAGCCCTTTTGTTCAAGGCAAAATAGTTCTTGTGGACAGGTGACTTCTCATTCCAATAGTGTAAACTTGTTGAATATGGAGGACATTGTGAGAGATTGTGATGTTAGTTTGAGCCACCACCATGCCCAACGAGTTCAATAGTAACAAGTGAATTGAATAATTTTTCATGTGATTTCAAGTTCTTGATTTTTAGTTGTTATTATTACTCGAGACGAGTAAAAGTTTAAGCATGGGGGAGTTTGTTTGGATTAAAATGTTGCATATTTTTATAGGATATTATTGGTTAAACATGAGATTTATTAAAGTCATATTATGCATTTATTTCATTATTTAACCAATAAGAATCAATCCCCATTTTATACAATTAAAAGTAGGAAATTATTTCAAACATGCATCGTTTATGAATTTTATGGATGACTTGATACTTTGATGTATTTATTGTTATGAAAAGTTTATAATTCAATAGAAGATCATGGAAATTGAAGATTGGAGGAAGAAAATTGTTTGGGTTGCTTTAGGCTACACTAGAGAACTTGTTTAGTTCCCAGGTAACATCGCTAGAAAACTTGTATTTGTTAACTTCTGTTTTTAACTTGGTTAATTTATCTTTATGCTTATATCAATAATTTCTTTTTAGAAGTAGACAAACAACCTTTCACACAAATTAGATATTAATTCCAATTTGTATTTTAACTGCAAGTGCACAGTATATATTGTATTTGTGTACAAGTACAGGTTGATCCCACAAAGATTGAGTAAGAATTGTGTACTACTCCGATTTTTATATTGGAGTTTATGGTTCAGTTAAGTACTCCGTTGAGTAATAGTTAACACAACGGACTTAGTTCGTGGAGTTATGGCTAACTCAATGGACTAATCTTGTGGACTTAAGTTAACTCCACGAGCCTATCTTTCTAGTTTAATACTACTATTTACAGAGGAATTCAGCCAACCATTGGGCGGTTCCACAAATTGTAAATAACATCAATTAAGCTCTTTAATGTTAGTGAACATTGGATTTATCATTAGGCAATACTAACATTCAGATATTTCAAATAGTAACCATTAAAATCTTTAAGTATTTGGAACGATTCAATTTCAGTAAACTGTAAAACTATTTTCTATTTTCTAAATTAAACAAACATAAAACATTCACAATACTGACAATGATAACTTTAATCACAATACAAAACAAACAATACAACACTTAAATACGAAATACAAACACAGACAAGTTGTTTTTGATATTTTTGTTTTGATATGATCATGAAAATGAGCGAAAGTTGAAATATAAAAGTAATCTCTATCGATAGTAAATACTTTTGTCACTACATGCGACACGATTACACCATTGAAAATTTAATCACTTACAATTCTGCCTCCTCTCCCTATATAATCGCAAGTCCAGAATTGCAAGATGATCTCCTCTTCAGCATACTGGCATTAACTCGAAACCAAGGCTAGAAGCTTTATGATCTTCTGAGATATGAGTCGGTGCTTGGTGAAAAAGAGTTCCCTTCCTGCAACGCAATCACTCCTCACAGTGGTTATCAGGCACCGTGTTTGGCTCGGAATCGACCCGACATCAGGAAAGTATCCTCACAGACCTCCGATGGTTGGTGATTATGGTGGTAGTGTGGAACTTCAGGGAACTTCCGACGCTACCTGCAGTTAGCATGGTTCTCCACCTCTACACACACACACATTTTTCTTCGTCTTTTCTCCTTTTCTTTTATATTTCTTTAGTAGTAACTGCTTCTGCTTAGATGATCGGTTGGATTTCCTTCATTCATATCAATGATGGTGATTTCTTCTCCCTTCCACGAGTGAATTCCTACGTGATACGTGCAATCGTGGTTTTCCTTCGAATCCCTTATTTCTGTAACCGCTATAGTGGCATATTAGAAAATAAATGGTCTGTGGAGTTATAGATAATTCAATGGACTTACTTCGTTGATTTAACTATAAAACATGTGCACTAAAGAAATAAGCTGCTAACCTAACGCGTTACCTTAGTGTGTATTCATGTAACTCAACGCGTACAGTTATGCTAACTTAACGAGTTATACATGTGCATCTCACGTGATATAATAAAGCATTTAAATTCAACACGTGTAATCTAGGAAATAATATATTCTTTAAACATTTAAAACATAACTATCCGGTGCATTAAACATAACTCTCTAAAATAACAGAAAATTCAGATACTAAAGAATTTCACAGCCTACAATTTACCGACAGTTCATAAATGTACTAAATTAACATTAATTCCTAGAAATTATGCAGATTCTTTCATTAAAGCATATAACAATGCAATTATAACATAATGGCTTAATTCTCATATGATAAGCTAAATATTATGCAATTAACCATTAATATTATGCACTTTTTCATTCTAAACACTTCCCCCATACTTAAATTTTACTAATCCCTTAGCAAACTAAGATCTAATTAATTGGTCTTTCTAAAGTGCTAGATTTAATTCTTCATTTTGTTCTTCTTCAAAATAAGAATTTGGATTATTATATAGATATTCTGTACGTTTCAGTAATCTGTTTTAACTTTATTTTCTCCTCTTCAACCTGCAAATATATTTAGAATATATGTAAGTTACATACAAAATATATCAGCATCACATAGGTGTTAATTATATTATCATTTGTTCTTCTTTTCAACATCTGTCATCCTGAATTTTCCAATAATATTTCTAGAATAAATTTCAACAACATACGAATCAAAATATAATCCAATTCAATATGATTTAGACAAGTAGAATAAAGAATTGTATCTCAAATAAACAACTTCAAAAGTCTATTCTAGATTCATACTTCAGCAATTTTAGATAACAGAAAATATACTCAATTCAAAAGATATTTGTATTTCACAAAACACTTGTATCGTTTCAGAACAGTATGTGCATATTTGTACTTTTAAAAGTTAATTTGACAAACTTGAATTATACAAGAGCTTTCTAGTGTACCCATTTATCGAGCTTTCAGTCAACAATCCTAGATCTGATCAGGATCTTAGGTTGCCAAATTTAAAGAGTCCTTTTTTAGGTCAACAATCCTTACATACCTATCTGCTCAAGTACAAAAGGCTCATGATCAAATAAGTCAATAAACTCTCATAATTTTTCTCTTTTTTTCCTCTCTTTTTTTCTCTTTTTTTTTTTTTAGTACAAACACAATATATGTACGTATTTCATTAATACAGATGCAATAAAACACCAATCTCATATAGTCTTGCTTCTATTATTTACTGAAAATATGAATCTATATCAATAAGCTCATACTTTTTCTATAGTTTAATAAGATCTACACATAAATCATTCTACAAGTTTAATTAATCAAATTAAATGTATCCTTGATTGTATACATCTCATTTAATCCAAAAATCAACATTTCAGCTCTTTTAGGATTTCAGATAATTTATTAAGTTTCAGTTAAGCATTCTGATTTCCTTTTAAAATCGTGAAACTATTAAACTCATAAATTTCAACAAAAACATAAGATACTATATCTAGATTTGTATGAATAGTAAAATTTTGTAGCATCTTATATAGAAATCTAAAAATAACATTCAAGCAGTTACAATTCTTAAAAAAAAAATTACAATCTCAATTATCGAATAAAAATTTTCAATTTCCACAGAACTTTTCAGTACCATTCTAATTCCTTTAATTAACAAACTTACATGGTTGTTACTTTAATTACCTCCCCCCATACCTACATTTTGCATTGTCCTCAATGTGAAAGATTTTACAATAAATACAGTAATTGTAGCAGGCATGAATATTGTTTCGTTGACTTAGCACTTAACTCAACGAACTTCATTCGTTGAGTTATTGAATAACTCCACGAATTGAGTTTAAATCTAAATTCAGGATAAGTAATCAATTACATACCTTGTTCTTTTGTATCTCCTTCAGCATATTCTGATTTTTGATTCTGAAAAACTTTTCTTTCACAAATAAAAGTAGAATATATATCAAAATAACATTTAACATAAAATAGATATTGTTAAATCAGTGTCTTGTGTGGAACCTAGGCTCCTATGCCTTTGGTGGCTCACAAGCAAGCTAGTTGGTTTCCTAGAACAGATACCAATAAACTGGATTGATATTTTGTTTTTCTTTTTTTTCTATAAATAAATGCAGACTACACACAACATTAAAAACATAGAATCACACTTTAAGAACATGATTGAAAAGTAGTAACAAATGGAATAAATGTGTCAGTCCAAGCAAACTTTTTTGGCATAATTCTTTTTGCTATTAATTCTATTTTAATGCAGTCTATTTTCCTTCTTAATTTGTAAACTTGTAGTATGTTATCAATACTAAATACAAGTGTATTACCATTAATGAAATGAAATGCAGAAAGGGATCCTTTTCTGTTCCAAGATAATGTAGCTATTACCATTCTACATCTATTACAATATATTCCTCTTCCCACTTCCATTCATTTATGTCTTTCATAATCCATATTTGAAATTTCATCAATTCATCCCACCATCTTATCAGACATAAAGTAGGATCATCATATTCATTATACCACATTCCTAATTGAATTTTATCATATTCTGCAGATGGTGGTTTAGCTATATCACTCGGTATAGGCAAAATTTCTATAAAGTCACTATCATAACTATCTATGTTTACTATGTATAAATCAGATCTAAATGCAACTGATATATTTGTGACTAGATATATATATCCATCAAGTATGACATGTATGCTGTTAATTAATGATTTCTATCCTAGATATATCATAGTATTTTCGGTCTAAGATCTATTCAGAAAATTATACACACTTAAGCATAAATCTTCATCCCAATTCCCAGTTGGTCTCTAATAATACAATTTTTCAGCAATGGTCAAATTTTTATCAGAAAATATTAAAGCTGACCCACAATTTTCAGTTGGTACTTGTTTGCATTTTCCCAACACTACACTAGAAAAACTTGGATTTGTTACTTCTGTTTTACTTAGCTAATTTATCTTTATGCCTATTCTTTCTTTTAGAAGTAAACAAACAACCTTTAATAGAATTTAGATATTAATTCCAATTTGTACTTTAACTGCAAGTGCATAGTGTCTATTGTATCAGTGTGCAAGTACAAGTCGATCCCACAGGAAATTGCTGAAGAACTTGAGAACTGTTCATTTATTAACAATCAAATTTATATATTCAATAAGCTCTCCATTGAATTACAATTAACTCAACGGACTAAGTTCGTTGAGTTATAAATAACTCAACGGACTAACCTCGTGGATTTAAGTTAACTCCACGAGCTTGTCTTTTCTTTTTCATATTGCTATTTACAGAGGAATTCGGCCAACCATTGGGCGATTCCATAGATTGTAAATAACATCAATTAAGCTCTTTAATGTTAGTTAACATTTGATTTATCATTAAGCAATACTAACATTCAGATAATTCAAACAGTAACTATTAAAATCTTTAAGTCTTTTTAACGAACCAATTTCAGTAAACTGTAAAACTAAAATAAACATAAAACAATTACAACACTGACAAAGATAACATTAATCATGATACAACACAAACAATACAACATACAAACATAGATAAATTGTTTATGGTAATTTTTGTTTTAATATGAACATGGAAATGGGCGAAAGGTGAAATATAAAGTAATCTCACTTGACAGTAAATACTTCCGACACTACTTGCAATGCGATTACACCACTGAAAATTAAACCACTTACAATTCTGTCTCCTCTCCCTATAGAATCGTGAGTCCAGAATTGCAAGATGATCTCCTCTTCAGCATACAGGCATCAACCCGAAGCCAAGGCTAAAAGCTTTACAATCTCCTGAAATATGAGTCGGCACTTGGTGAAAATGACTTCCCTTCCCATGACGCGATCACTCCTTACAGTGGTTGTCAGGCACTGTGTTTGGCTCAGAATCGACCCGACATCAGGTAAGTATCCTCACAGACCTCTGATGGTTGGTGATTATGGTGGTGATGATGATGGTTGGTGTGGAACTTCAGGGAATTGCAACGCTCATTCTCCTTTTCACACACTGTCCGCCCATCGATCACACACTTCTTCTTTTTTCTTCTTTTCTTTTATATTTCTTTAGTAGTAACTACTTCTGCTTGAATTGTCGGTTGGATTTCCTTCATTCCTATCAACGACGATGATTTCTTTCCCTACACGATACATGCAAACGTGGTTTTTCTCTTCCAACTGTCTGTTCCTACAACCGCTACAATGGCATATTAGAAAATATAAAGAAATAAGCTGCTAACATAATGTGTTGCCTTAGTGTGTATTCATGTAACTCAACGCGTACAGTTATGCTAACTTAACGAGTTAAACATGTGCATCTCACGTGATATATTAAAGTATTTAAATTCAACACGTGCATAAATTTAACTATCTAATGTTCAGTTGCATTTCGGATACTTATAAATTTAACTATCCGATGCTCAGATGCATTTCGGATAGTTACAAATTTAACTATCTGATGCTCAGATGCATTACGGATAGTTACAAATAACTCACCGATATATAACTTAAGTAATTCTACCAGATCTCGACACGTGTCAATAGCAATTTAATCATAAAATAACATTTCAGAGAGTTACAAAGCTAACTATCTGATGCTTAGATGCATTTCAGATAGTTGTAGATAACTCACTGAAAATCCACTTAAGTCACTTTCCCAGAACATGACATGTGTCCTCAGCTATTTTATAAATAAAAAGAGATTTCGGGGAGTTACAGGGATAACTATCCGATGCCTAGCTACAATTTTGGATAGTTATAGATAACTCACCGAAAGTTCACTTAAGTCATTGATTATGGTTTCGACACGTGTACTTCAGGAAATAATAAAATATTCTCTCAAAACATAACTGTTCGGCAATTTAAACATAACTATCCGATACATGTTTGGTCTGTTAAACATAACTGTCCGAATATATTCAGTATGTTAAACATAACTGTCCGAAATATCAAAAAATTCGGATACTTAAGAATTTCATAGCCTGCAACTTATCGACAGTTCAGAAATGTACTAAATTAACATTAATTCCCCCAATTTAAGTAGATTCTTCAATTAAAGTATATAATAGTGCAATTATAACATAATGGCTTAATGCTTATATGATAAGCTAAATATTATGCAATTAACCATCATTTAACCGTTAATAATATGCACTTTTTCATTCTAAACAGTACTTCATATCTATTAGGCCGTCCTATATTCCATTCTTCTCTTGTGATAGGATTTCTAATCAAAATGTCGGGTAACAGAATTGCATACCTTGGTTTGGTTCTGTATATAATTAATCTTTCATCCATCCCCATAATATGATCTATTACTTCTAATGTATTGGGTGGAATTTCAACAGTTTCTTCTATATTCAGATATTCATAGCTAATTGAACTACGATTAAATGACTTCCATAAAAATCCATCTCTAATCTTAGTCATTTTTACAGCTTGTAGTCCATGAAAATATTTTTCTTTAACACAGTCTTTAATATCCTTTGATACACAACACAATCTACACAGATCTTTAGCTGACAAGTTACTCAGTACTTCTCGTAGTGCATCCAGCGGTAATTTCATAAATTCCATCTGTTGTGATTTTATATAACATAAACAAAAATTTAACAGAGACAAAATTAACATAGCTACTTCACACCCTCGTGGAGTTAGGTCATAACTCAACGGATTAACTTCGTTGAGTTAAGTAATAACTCTACGATACTATTAACTATAAGTAAACTTACATTTTTATCTTTTTATCGTCTTTTTTTTCTACTTACTATATTATACATAGTTACTTCAGTTATGATGTTTCATTCGGTTGCCCTCCTAGAGGAGGTATCAATTTCATTAACAGTTCTGTTAATAGGGTTAGGTACTGCTTGCATTGGCAATCCTCCAGTAGGTCTAACTTCCATTGATTCCTTTTGTCTAAGTGGTATGTTTCTATTTATATTTTGATTTTGAATTGCAGCATTTCCAAATACAAAATCTAGACGATTATTTAATTGTTGAATTATCTTTTCTAACTTCTCTATTCTAGATCCTTGTTCAATTAATGCTTCATAACTTATATTCTTGTCATTTATATTTTCTCCTCCCTGGAAATTGTTGTTTCTCCAAGATAAATTAGGGTGATTTCTCCAATTAGGGTTATAAGAATTTCCAAAGTTATCTTTCTAGTTTCTAGCATAAATAATATCTAGATCATTAATGTTTGCATTCTTTTCTACTAGCTTTTGATTTAATGATAATTGTTTGGATTTTCCCAGCTCTACACTAGAAAAACTTGGATTTGTTACTTCTGTTTTTACTTAGTTAATTTATCTTTATGTCTATCCTCTCTTTTAGAAGTAAACAAACAACCTTTAATACAATTTAGATATTAATTCCAATTTGTACTTTAACTGTAAGTGCACAGTGTCTATTGTATTAGTGTGCAAGTATAGGTCGATCCCATAGGGAATTGCTGACGAACTTGAGAATTGTTTGCTTGTTAAAAATCAAATTTATATATTCAATAAGCTCTCCGTTGAATTACAGTTAACTCAACAGACTAAGTTCGTTGAGTTATGGATAACTCAACGGACTAACCTCTTGGACTTAAGTTAACTCCATGAGCCTGACTTTTCTTTTTAATACTACTATTTACAGAGGAATTCGGACAACCATTGGGCGATTCCACAGATTGTAAATAACATCAATTAAGCTCTTTAATGTTAGTTAACATTGGATTTATCATTAAGCAATATTAACATTCAGATAACTCAAATAGTAACCATTAAAATTTTTAAGTCTTTTGAACGAACCAATTTCAGTAAACTGTAAAACGAAAATAAACATAAAACAATTACAACACTGATAAAGATAACATTAATCACGATACAACACAAACAATACAACACTCAAATACAACATACAAACATAGATAAATTGTTGTTGGTATTTTTGTTTTAATATGAACATGGAAATGGGCAAAAGGTGAAATGTAAAGTAATCTCACTTGAAAGTAAATACTTCCGACACTACTTGCAACGCGATTACACCATTGAAAATTAAACCACTTACAATCATGTCTCCTCTCCCTATAGAATTGCAAGTCTAGAATTGCAAGATGATTTCCTCTTCAGCATATAGGCATCAACCCGAAGCCAAGGCTAAAAGCTTTACGATCTCTTGAAATATGAGTCGGCGCTTGGTGAAAATGGCTTCCCTTCCCGCGACGCGATCACTCCTCACAGTGGTTGTCAAGCACTGTGTTTGGCTCAGAATCGACCTGACATCAGGCAAGTATCCTCACAGACATCCGATGGTTGGTGATTATGGTGGTGATGATGATGATTGGTGTGGTACTTCAGAGAATTGCGACGCCGATCCTCCTCTACACACATTGTCCGCCCATCGATCACACACCTTCTTCTTTTTTTCTTCTTTTCTTTTATATTTCTTCAGTAGTAACTGCTTCTGCTTGAATTGTCAGTTGGATTTCCTTCATTCATATCAACGGCGATGCTTTCTTCTCCCTACGCGATTGAATTCCTGCATGATACGTGCAAACTTGGTTTTTCTCTTCCAACTGTTTGTTCCTGCAACCGCTACAGTGGCATATTAGAAAATATAAAGAAAAAGCTGCTAACATAATGTGTTACCTTAGTGTAATATTCATGTAACTCAACACGTACTGTTATGCTAACTTTACAAGTTAAACATGTGCATCTCACGTGATATTCTAAAGCATTTAAATTCAACACATGCATAAATTTAACTATCTGATGCTTAGGTGCATTTCAGATACTTATAAACTTAACTATCTGATGCTTAGGTGCATTTCGGATAGTTATAAATAACTCACCGATATATAACTTAAGTAAATCTACCAGATCTCGACACGTGTTAGCAGTAGTTTAATCATAAAATAACATTTCGGAGAGTTACAGGTCTAACTATCCGATGCTCAGATGCATTTCGGATAGTTACAGCTAACTCACCGAAAATCCACTTAAGTCACTTTATCAGAACATGACACGTGTCCTCAACTATTTTATAAATAAAAAGAGATTTCGGAGAGTTATAGGGATAACTATCCGATGCTCAGCTGCAATTTTGGATAGTTATAGATAACTCATCGAAAGTTCACTTAAGTCATTCATTATGGTTTCGACACGTGTACTTCAAGAAATAATAAAATATTCTCTCAAAACATAACTGTTCGGCAATTTAAACATAACTATCCGATACATGTTCAATATGTTAAACGTAACTATCTGAATATGTTCGGTATGTTAAACATAATTGTCCGAAATATTAGAAAATTTGGATACTTAAGAATTTTACAGCCTGCAACTTACCGACAGTTCATAAATGTACTAAATTAACATTAATTTCCCCAAATTAAGAAAATTCTTCAATTAAAGCATATAACAGTGCAATTATAACATAATGGCTTAATTCTTATATGATAAGCTAAATATTATGCAATTAGCCATCATTTAACCGTTAATAATATGCACTTTTTCATTTTAAACACTTCCCCCATACCTAAATTTTGCTAGTCCCTTAGCAAACTAAGATCTAATTAATTGGTCTTTAAAAGTGCTAGAATTAATTCTTCCCTTTTTGTTTTTCTTCTGTTTAGCATAAAAATATATTATGTATGTTTCAATAATCAACCTGCAAATATACTTAGAATATATGTAAATTACATACCAAGTATATCATCATCATATAGGTGTTAATTATATTATCGTTTGTTCTTCTTTTCATCATCTATCATCCTGAATTTTCCAATAAGATTTCTAGAAGAAATTTCAACAACATATAAATCAGAGTACAATCCAATTCAATCTGATTAAGACAAGTAGAATAAAGAATTGTATCTCCATTAAACAACTTTAAAAGTCAATTCCAGATTCATATTTCAGCAATTTTAGATAACAGAAAATATACTCGATTCATAAGATATCTATATTTCACAAAACACTTATATCTTTTCAAAATAGTATATGTATATTTTTTTATACTTTAAAAGTTAATTTGACAAGCTTGAATCATACAAGAGCTTTCTAATGTACCCATGTAACGAGCTTTCAGTCAACAATCCCAGATCTGATCAGAATCTTAGGTTGCCAGATTTCAAGAGTCCTTTTTCAAGTCAACAATCTTTACATACCTAGCTGCTCAAGTACAAAAGGCTCGTGATCAAACAAGTCAATAAACTCTCAAAATTTTCCCCTTTTTTTTCTTTTTGTTTTCTTTCTTTTTTTTTTAAAATAATCACAACAAACACAAAACAAAACATTAATCACATACTATATATGTATGTATTTCATTAATACAGATGCAATAAAACACCAATCTCATATATTTTTGCTTCTATCATTTACTGAAAATATGAATCCATCTCTATAAGCTCATACTTTTTTTGTAGTTTAATAAGATCTACACATAAATCATTCTACAAGTTCAATCAGTCAAATTAAATGTATCTTTAATCATATGTGTTTCATTTAATCTAGAATTCACATCTCAGCTCTTTCAGGACTTCAGATAATTTATTGATTTTTCATTAAGCATTCTAATTTGATATTAAAATCATGAAACTGTTAAACTCATAAAATTCAGAAAAACATAAGATACTATATTTAGATTTGCATAAATAGTAAATTCAATAGCATCTTATATAGCCTTCTAAATATAACATTCAAGCAGTTTATAAAAATTTTACAATCTCAATTATCGGATAGTTACATCAAATTCATAAAAAATTTCAATTTCCACAACTTTGCAGTACCATTTTAATTTCTTTAATTAACAAACTTACATGGCTGTTACTTTAATTACCTCCCCCCCATACCTACATTTTGAATTGTCCTCAATGTAAAAGATTTGAAAATAAGTACAGTAATTGTACTAGGCATGAATACAATTTTGCTTGATTTAAAATTTAGGATGAGTAATTAGTTACATACCTTGTTTTATTTGTATCTCCTTTTGCATATTCCGATTTTTGATTCTGAAAAACTTTTCATTCACAGATAAAAGCAAAATATAAAACAAAATAACATTTAACAGATATTAATAAATCAGTGTCTTGTATGGAACCTAGGCTCCTATACCTTTGGTGGCTCACAAGCAAGCCAGTTGGTTTCCCAAAGCAGATACCAACAAACTGGATTGATATTTTGTTTTGTTTGTTTGTTTTTTTTTATTTATAAAAATGAACATGGAAACTTCAAAATTTCTTCTTCTTTTTTTTTCTAAAAATAAAACGGACTAAGTTCGTTGAGTTAAAAATTAACTCTACGATACTATTAACTAAAAATAAAAAACATATATACATACAGATAGTTGCTTCAGATATGCTGCTTCATTTAGCTACCCTCCCAACAGAGGTATCAATTTCATTAACCATTCTATTGACAGGATTAGGTATAGCTTGTATTGGCAATCCTCTAGTAGGTCTAACTTCCATTGGTTCCTTCTGTCTAAGTGATATATTTCTATTCTGATTTTGAATTGCAGCATTTCCAAATATAAATTCTAGACGATTGTTTACTTGTTGGATTATCTTTTCTAATTTCTCTATTCTAGCTCCTTGTTCAATTAATACTTCATAACTTATGTTCTTCTCATTTATATTTTCTCCTCCCTGGAAATTGTTGTTTCTCCAAGATAAATTAGGGTGATTTCTCCAATTAGGATGATAAGAATTTCCCAAGTTATCTCTCTGGTTTCTAGCATAAATAATATCTAAGTCATTTATGTTTGCATTCTTTTCTGCTAGCTTTTGATTTAATGATAACTCTTCTATTTTCTTTGTTAATTCACTTAATTTCACCTCAAGCATAGTATTGGAATCTATTTCATGCATTCCTCTTGGCAATATTCTTTTATCTGCAATAGCTTCAGTTGAATTTTCCCACTGTGCAATTCTTTTTGCAAAATTTTCTAAATATGCCCATGCTTCTTCACTACATAATTTTAAAAATCTATTTTGATAAGTGGATTCTAATAAAGATTTTGTTGAAACATCTATGCCTTCATAAATTATACCTATTAATTGTGTTTTACTCATTGCATGATGTGGACATTGAGTTAGTAAATCTTTAAATCTTTCAAAATATTTCCAGAATGATTCACTTTGTTTTTGGCTACACATTAATATTTCTTTCTTCTTTTAATCGTTTGATGTGTTGGATAATATTTTTCCAAAAAAATAAAGCAAAATTCAGTCCATGTAGAAATTGAATTAGGCGACAGAGTATATAATCATCTCTTAGCTGTGTCTTTTAAAAAAAAAGGGATATATCTAAGTTTAATAGCATCTATACTAATGTTCGGCATTTTCATCATTTGACAAACTTCGTTAAATTCTCTAAGGAAATAATAGGCATCCTCTCTTTCTAATCCATGAAAATGAGGCAATTGACTAATATAATTAGATTTCAGTTCAAACCTATCTCCCTCAAAGTTTGGCAATCGAATACATGAGGGTTCATCAACTAATTCAGGATACAAAATCTCTCCTAATGGTTTTTCTACTGGAGCAGCCATCTCTACATTCTCTTTTAAAGAAAGGTTAGCTACACCCTAAAGAATTTCGTTAAAGTTTAGTTTAGAAAACTTTTTAGTACTCCTCTGCAATGAAAATTCCTAAGTAGGTGTTCTTACTAATCGCTTAGTGCTTAGAGAACGAGTCCATGTGCTCATAAATAAATAGCAGAAGATTAATTACATACCAGTCTGAAGCTTTCCATTCTATAAATATTTGTTGTCGGATGAAGTTGAATCAGCTACTTCTCCTTCCAGTTCCTCCAATGCATTCTCCTTTCTTTTAAAAGTGCTGGTAACTCATAAATAACATTCTGTTTTATATATATACTACGCATCCATAAAGTGAATAAATCTCGTTGCAAGAACGTGGCTTGCAACATGCATCGTGGTTCTTGTTTATATGGGTACGTGTATCACTACTAATTTCAAATTTTGGTAACCGCTAAACCGACGAAGCTTCATTCGTGGTTAAAAGAATATCCGTTCTGCTTAATCCACGAACTAACCTCGTTGAGTTACAGAAAACTCAACAAAATACAATCGGTTACTGTTGCTAACTCCACGGACTAACTTCTTTGAGTTACAGATAACTCAACGGAGTGGCTTTATATTATATTACTGACCTCGTGGAGTTACAGTTAACTCAACGGACTTACTTCGTTGAGTTAACACTTAGCAACTTCTAAGTTTTACTCTCAAAAGTTCCTCTCTATTCTTTTTCTTTTTTTTCTTTTTCATTTTGCTAACTGAAATAAAATTAAATCTATGTCATTAATGCATCATTCTAATTAAAATACGTTTAAATCTGAGCATTATATAAAGATTTAACTTGCAGGTTATTTTATGTTATGCAGAATTTACATTTTACCTTACAACATGCAGAAATTTTTAAGTAATTATCTTGTCATTCAACAAATTGTAAATCGGTTACATATTCATTCATAAAGTTCCACAAATTACATAATATTCAATAAATTCCATTCATTTCACATCCAAAACACATATGAAAATTGCATCTGAAAAATTTACATTCATTAATATGAATCAATTACATTAAAAGTACATCATACAATTTTACACAAGTAGACGAATAATATAATTTATTCTTTATGCCTAAGTTCATCTACTTCCTTCTGGAGTTTTTCTAATTGAAGCTCTAATTGATTAATCCTCTCTACTACTTCTGTAATTCCTCCAGAAGATACAACTAGTTCTGTAGTTACAAAATTTCTGTATTCTTTCACTGAAATGGTTCTTAATCTGATCCTTTTTGATGTCTATTTAGTGAAATCGATACAGTCCACCATCAGCAGTGGAATCAAATCTCCATAAAATAATTTCTTCTTCACTATTTTCAGTTTGGAGATAAAAACTGCAGACCAATTTATTTAGATCTTATTTACAATTACATATGTGGCTCATTTGACAAATTAACTTAATTCTATGTCATGACCTTGTCGTTGATAGACATTCTTAATTAAAATGTTAGCTATCATGTGTGCAATACTATTTACTTAAAAAAATGACTAAAGAGTAAAATTGGAAATCTACGTACGGTACAATTCTAACTAACAGATATCACTCTTGAACTTCTAATGTTCTTTATTAGAGCTGCTAGAGATCAGACATAATTACAATGTCATTTCTGATTAAAACTGTCACAATCAAAGAGTTTCTCTTGTTAGTATTCATTTTCTTTTTATGATAACCTTTCGTTACATGATATTTATTAAAGATATGAGAGACTTTGCGACGTTTCCAAGTCTTAGACTAATACATTTGCTACCCATTAATGCCAATAGAAAAAGAGCAACTAACTAATAGACGAATGCTCAATGCACTAATCGTCACTACTCATGCGTGTGTAGCTATTCTTCTTGTGTCCTACGTCAATTTGAAATATATTACTATAAATGTTTATAACAATCTTCCTACGTCCATGTTATTTTTACAAATTATTATTAAAAATTTAGAAACGTTTCATTGGTAATCTTACTTTGCTATGGATAACAGGAGAGAGAAGAATTCCTTTTCATAAATAAATGAATGAATCTCGAACATTTCCGAAAATATAAATAAAATTCAAGAAGAAATCTATGATTTTACAATCACACGTCTTAAATTTGCGTCTATTCTTTCATGCATGACATTCTTACTAGATAAACGTGATGCAATAATAAAATATGTATTTCTTTTCGAATTAAAAGAAAGTTTTTGTTTTTGTTTTTCTTTTCCAAGAACGATCTAAAATTTTTATCCAGGAAATTAAGCTCTGCCATCGTCCAACAAGGATGTAATACAATAATAAAATATGTGATTTCTCTATGATCCAAGAGAGTTTATAATCGTGGACGCGCGCATGACCTTTTTGTGAAATAAATGTGACAAAATAATAAAAATATGTGATTTCGAGACAAAGTGCGCATGACATTTTTGATAGATAAATTAATGTGACACAGTAATAAAATATGTGGTTGCCTTATAAAATATTTAATTTCTTTATGATATGAAAGGAAGTTCTTCCTATTCATTGGATAGATGTCACATAATAATAAAATATGGAATTTTGATTAGACATAGGAAATAAATCTATAAAATCTACTCTCTACACATTAAAGATTTCAACCTCAACAATAAGATTAAGAAGTAGCATATTTCTTTTTGATATTCTTCCTATTTGTTGACATCTTAAACAACTTAAGCAATATTTATGAGCATCTTTGATTAGTGTCGGCCAATAAAATCCACATTATAGAATTTTAGCAGTAGTTTTGCTTAAACCAAAATGCCATCTACATGCTTGGTCATGGCAGAAAGATAATATGCTCTAATATTCAGTTTCTAGAACACACATCCTTAAAACCAGATTAGAACATTTCTTAAATAAGTATGGGTCTTTCCAATAGTAACATTTTACTCTTGAGAAAAACAATTTCTTATCCTGTCTATTCCAATCCTTAGAGGTTAAACTAGTAACTAAGTAATTAACTATGTCTGCATACCAAGGCATTGTGTTGATGGTCATTGTAGGATCGTATGGCTACACAAGAGGGGGGTGAATTGCATATCTTTAATATTTTCTGAAATATAATTGAAACTTTAAAACTCAAAAATAAGTCGAGACATTGTTTTCATAAAATCATTTTTATTCAAGGTTGCAATTACAATATACAATTCAATTCTCCTTAGAAATTGTAGATGTAATTATATTTCGATACCATGTATCATCTAAACAATTTCTTAACTACAAATAGAGAAAACTAATTTGCAGATTTTAAAACTTTTCTCCCTGTTTGAGATCTTTCTTCTTCTTCTTTTTCTTCTTCAGCAATTCTTCAGTGACGAATATCTTGTCTTTTCATGCTTCACCGAATTTGCTTTCTTCTGATACTTCAAATCTTCAGTGACGAAAATCTTACCTTTTTATGCTTCACTGAACTTTCTTCCACTTGAGAGATTTTTCCCGAAGAGGTGTTTTTGATCCCTGAAAAAGATTTTTCTTTTGGTGTGCAAGGATGGTTTGATCCTTGAAAAGATTTTTCTTTTTGTGTGCAAGGATAAATTGATCAACGAGAATTCTATGCCTTTTATATTGTATCTTCATTTCATGCATATCCTTCATGTTTAACCACTACCAGTTTTCCACTTCTCCACGTCTTTTGTTTTTCCTTCATTGAAACACACACATTCTAACCCACGCTTATATTTCGAATTTTCTTTAATCATCAGTCTTGGATCTCTGAAAAATTTCTTGCAAAATAAACTTTCTCGTCCAAAAGTTTTTCATCAGTGTAATAAGAAGTTGTTACTTTAATGTTAACTAAACGAGTAACACAAGTATATATATAACTTAACGTTTCTAACTTAACGACTTCCTCATGTGCCATTTCACGTGACAAGTACTATAGCTATCTCAACGAACTAAGTCTGTGGTGTTATGCTATCTCAACGAACCATCTTCGTTGTGTTATGATAACTCAACGAACCATTTCCATTGTGTTATGATAACTCAACGAATCATTTCTGCTATGTTATGATAATTCAACGAACCAGTAATAAACAAATGTTTTTATAATAAGAATTTTACCACGTGCAAAAAATAACAACTTAAGTTTATAACACTAACCTAACGTGTTGCCTTAGTGTTCAATATAGCAACTCAACACGTTTAGTTATGTTAACTTAACGAGTTAAACATGTGCACCTCACATGATACAATACAACATTCGTAACTTATAATTTCACCACGTGTATAACACTAACTTAACGAGTTTGTCTCTTCTTTTACTCACTAACTTAACGAGTTATCACGTGACTTATTTTAACCTTTAAGCCTCTAACTTAACGAGTTCTCACGTGACCTCTATACAAACAAGACTCTAACTTAACGAGTTGTCTAAACGTGCACTGTTCCTGATACAAAAGATATAACATTAAAACATATCATGCTTTTCAATAAAAACACACGTTAACTTAACGTTTAGCTAAATGAGAAATTAATGCAATGAAACGACTAGTTATTAACTTCAAATCCAATACAGACAAGTATTTATATCAGTAAGCCTTTTCTGTATTAATTGATGATTTTAATTTCTTTTCACAAGCAATAGTAATTGAGCAAATATGATTATTTTCATTCAGCACACATCATCAAAACAAAAATACTCAACAATCTCCCCCTTTTTGATGATGACAAAACCATATTAAATCAATTATGAAATATGTTTAACTCAACAAAGCACCTTCGTTGGGTTAACTTTTAATTCAACAAACTTGTTTGTTGACTTAAGTTCACTTAAGCTTATTTCTATTGTTTGTGTAAATTTTACCTCTCAGAACTAAAACTCTCAGATGTCAATAATTATATAAGTATCAGTTTTCTAATTATCATTTGTCACATTACAATAACCATTTAAACAACATCTCCTTTTATAATATATATATGCAATTAAGATCATAATCATCTTTTTATAATATTTCTCCCCCTTTTTGTCATTAATCAAAAAGATAATCACAAAGAATATATATATGTATATAAGAGAATTACAACAACGATTTCTATAAACAAGAATAATAATTGAACACATTTACAGAAAAATATATTGTTCAATGAATCAAACAAGTAATACAAACATTACATTTTGTATTCAGAAACAAACAAAAACAGTTATCGACCCCTCCTAAGTATATCACTTATAGCATTACATATTTTATCTCCTAGATGCCTAATATCATTTCTGATGTCGTTAAGCACTGCATCTAAGTTAGGAGGTAGCTGGGTTTGCTGTTCTGCTTGAACTGAATAACTTTGTTGTTGTTGTTGTATATGGTCTGTATCAGGTTGTTGTTGTTGTTGTTGTTGTCGTTGAGGTTTATGCATGGCCTAGAATTTTTGCAAATCTTTGACACTAAATGCTCTCATGCCTTTAGTTTCAGAGGGCCAGTCGGATAAATTCAATTGGCTTGCAATGAGTCTACATACAGCATCACCATAAAATAACTTTGAACTCATATGCTGTAGTTGAGAAGTGAAAACATCAAACCAATTGATTTGAATTCTATTCAACAAGCTATAAGTTGCATATAAACAACTTCTACTGACTTCCATATTGTGTCCAACTCTCTGAAATAAATTTGCATGCAATATATTTGCAATAAACCTTGCCTTTGCATTCAAATTTTCTATTAATCTCATTTCAGAATATACATCTGGAATTTTTGATAAAGACTAAATGTTCCATTCAAGTTGTCTTATTATGTCAAATCTGTTGGTAACAACACCTTCATTCTTTAATCCTAAAACTTCAAAAATTAACTCAGGAGACAATATAAACTCTTGTTCATTTATTTGAGTTTTCAAAAAATTTCCATTCTTGACCAGATTGCTATAAAAAGCGACAATAAGCTCTATGTATTGCTTCCATTTCGTTCCTACTGGCAAGAATTTAATGAGGCCTTGAAACTCAAACAGATCTCTTATTTCCATCAAATTTCTGAATTTTATTGGACAAGCATGCAGAATCTGACATGTAATCAGATTATTGTATTTCTGCAATGCTTTTTCAGATCTAAAATAAATTGTATTACCTTGAATTTGTAATATTGTACATAAAGAAGGTGATACCTGAAGCCGTGATTCAGAGTTTAATTCATCTTCAGGAACCTCTTCTGCAAAATGAATGTCATGTTGTTCCTCTTCCAAAATATTATCTTGAAGCTACTCAGGTAAGCTTGATTCTTTAGCTTCAACAGTGTTAGGAACATTGTCAATATGCTCAACATTCATCTGTTCAGTCTCTATAGAATGTTCAGAGTACAATTTTTCCACAAATTCTACAGCCGGTGTATCTGTCTGTAATTGTTCATTTTGTTCAACAGATATTTCCAAAATATTATCTTGAAGCTACTCAGGTAAGCTTGATTCTTCAGCTTCAACAGTGTTAGGAACATTGTCAATATACTCAACATTCATCTATTCAGTCTCTAAAGAATGTTCAGAGTACAATTTTTCCACAAATTCTACAACCGGTGTATCTGTCTGTAATTGTTCATTTTGTTCAACAGATATTTCCATTGATTCATGCTGTGAATTCTCAGACTCTGCTTCTATAGATTCTGTAGAAGGCTAGTTAACTTTTAGCTCTTCTAGAGTCTTAACATTTTCAATATCTGCTACTCTAGACAATTCAGCCTTTGAACTAGTTACTGCCTCAACATTGTCAATTATATCTACAATAACTTGTTCAATGTTAGGTGCATGATGCTCTGATTTGTCAATTTCTGCATCATCAGGACTTGTAGTAATAGAAAAACTTGAGCTCATATTTGACTTGGATTTCTTCTCAAGTTTTCTAGCAAGGGAAAATAAAGTCTCATTATCTTCATCAGTTTCAGTGTGTTCGGAACTGATGAGTTTATCAGATGCACAATAAGGTACAATGTCTAGACATACATTGTCCTTTGGAAATAAATTTTCATCTGATTTTCCTTTTTCAAAAGACTTTGTTTCCTTAGACATAATTTTTCTAACTTTCCTTCTTCTATAACATTTTTGTTTCTCCTTTTCAAGTATTGCTGTTTTCTTTTCAAATTGCTCCATAAAAGTTTTCTACTTTAATTCTTCTAAGACACTTTCTATTGCAACAACCTTTCGAAGACTGTCAACTTTTGTTTTGTCTACAGCAATATCTAATTCTACTTGTTTTGAATATAAAGGAGTAGGGATAGCTGATTTATGCTCTTCCTCAAATGCATGTAGTCTTGTACCGTTTATAGGAGTTTGAGGAGTTCTATTTGATGAACCTACACCTTTTTCCAAATATTTTGCATACCGTTCCAAAAATGCAATCTTAGCACATTTCATTCTGTATTCTCTATCATATTTACTTTGAGTACCCATGTATGTAATACTTGCATCAGTATGTTGAAGTTCTTGTCTAACTTCATCTAATATATCTTGAGAAAAGAAGTAATCTCTACAAAGTTCTTCTAACCTTTTGTCCACTCGAAATATTTTCTTGAACCAAGTACGTGGAACTTCATCATTCTCTATTTCTTTTCCTTTTGCATCTCTTCTGCTTTTGCCTTTTCCTTTGCCACGACCTTTGTAGAACTTGGAGACCATCGTTGCAGGTTGTAACAGCAACAAGCGGGAAGATTTTCTTGACAAAGTTTACAAATAACCTAAGTCCCCGTGTTATAAGTGTTTAAATAGGGTTTTTAGGCGTATAACTCAGCGTGAAGAGAAGTCAGGTTTAGAAATTAAATAAATATTGAATAAAGTTTATTCAATCAAGGTACCCGAAATATTCAAGTATAACTCGTTGAGTTAACTAACCTAACGAGTAAAACGCTGTCTAGAGGCAGTTTTACACGTTACCTTATCTAACATAACGTCTAGTTAGTACACTTAAAACAATATTCGGATGCTTCCAACTGAAACGTTCCGAAAACAACACACATGCTAAACTTAACATTATCTTGAGAACATTGTAAACTATTAGAACATTTTGTCCTATGAATCTAAAATAGTTTATTTGTCTTTTTAAATTATTTCATCTAGATTTTAAGAGGACATTAATTCAGATTAACTAAGATTTTTATTTTAAATTATATTAATCTATTTTTGACATTGTTAATGCTCCCCCTACAAATATACTTCAAATATATTCAATCAAAATACAAAATATACTTGTCGTGACAATAGATGTTAAGTATAACTATACTTTTACATTTTTTTTTCAGAGACTTTTGTTATCCTGACATCATCAAAAATGATTTCCAGAATCAATTCCTACTATATATAAATCAAAACACAACTTTGAACTTAATTCGATTAATTCAAGGAGAATAAAAGAATGTATCTCAAATAAACGTTTTCAAAAGTACTAATGTTGATTCAATAAATCAGAAGTCATATTGGTATAAACTATATGCGATTCAAAGATATCTGTAATTAATGAAACAACTTTTTCTTTTCAAAACAGTAAATATTGATAATTTTCTTTAAAAGTTAGTTTGAAAAGCTTGAATCATACAAGAGCTTTCTAATGTACCCATGTAATGAGCTTTCAGTCAACAATCCCAGATCTGATCAGGACCTTAGGTTGCCAGATTTAAAGAATCCTTTTTCAAGACAACAATCCTTACATACCTATCTGCTCAAGTACAAAAGGCTCGTGATCAAACTGATCAATAAACTCTCAAAGATTTTTACTTTGTAAGCACTTTTCATTTTAAGCACAGTATATATATATTCCATTAATACAGATGCAATAAAACACAAATCTCATACAATTTTTACTTCTATGATTGTATTGAGAATATGAATTAGTTTCAATAAGCTTATACTTTTGATTAACAGTTTAAAATGAGTTACATATAACTTATTCTACAAGTTTAATCAATTAAGTCAAATTTATTCATGATCATATGCATTTTCCTTGATTCAAAGAAAATATTTAATCAAAATTTCAGAATGTCAGAAGTATTTAATGTTTTTCATTTACACTTCCACTTAAAATCGTAAAAACTATTAAAATTGATAAACTACTTAAAATCAATAAGATACTACTATGATTTTACAATAAATACATAGTATCTTAACCAGCAGTTTAGATATTACTTTAGATATTTATAATAAGTATATAATATCTATGAGGTGAACAACATCATCAATAATATTTATCTTTTTATGTGGAGTTTAAGCATTTTACACATCACATAGCCTACAAATACCTAAATTTAATCTAATGTAGCAGAATGTATTTTCGTCTAGAGGTTTTGTAAATATATCAGCTAATTGATTTTTACTAGACACAAATTCTAATTTAATTTTTCTTTTAATAACGTTATCTCTTAGAAAATGATGTCTAACCTCTATATGTTTTGCTCTTGAATGTAATACAGGATTTTTGGAAAGATTTATTGCAGAACTACTGTCACAATAAATCTCAGTTGTATCATAAGATAATCCAAAATCTTCTAAAGTTTGTCTTATCCACAGAATCTGAGTGCAACACAGTGCAGCAGCAACATATTCAACTTCTATTGTAGAAAGTGCTACACAGTCTTGCTTTTTACTAAACCATGACACCAAATTATTTCCCAATAATTGACATGTGCCACTAGTACTCTTTCTATCAGATTTAGATCTTGCATAATCAACATCAGTATATCCTATAAAATCTATTGAACTATCCTTAGAATAATACAGTCGAAATTTTTAGTTCCTTGTATACATCAAAATATTCTTTTAACTGCAATTAAGTGTGATTCCTTATGATTAGATTGAAATCTAGCACAAACACACACAGCAAACATAATATCAGGTCTACTAGCAGTCAAATAAAGTAAAGAACCAATCATACTTCTGTATTTTCTTTGATCTATAGATTTTCCTATGTCATCAATATCTAACTTTAAAGTAGTACTCATAGGAGTTCCTCGAATCCTTGTATCATTAAAATTAAATTTCTTAAGCATTTCATCTGCATATTTTTCTTGATTTAAAAATATACCTTTATCCATTTGCTTAATTTGAAGTCCTAGAAAATATGAAAGTTCTCCTATCATACTCATTTCAAACTAATTAGTCATCTCTTCAGAGAATATTTCTATCAACTTATCAGAGGTTGCTCCAAAGATTATATCATCCACGTATATTTGAACAACAATCTGATCTTTACCATCTCTCTTAATAAATAGAGTATGATCCACTTTTCCCATGATATAGCCTTTTTCTATTAAAAAAGTAGACAATCTTTCATACCATGATCTAGGTGCTTGCTTCAAACCATATAAGGCTTTCTTCAATTTATACACAAAGTTAGGATTTTTAATATCTTCAAATCCAGGTGGTTGTTTTACATAGACTTCTTCATTAATTAAACCATTTAGAAATGCACTCTTTACATCCATTTGATATAATTTAAAATCCATATAACAAGCATAGGCCAATAATATTCTAATACTTTCTAACCTAGCCACAGGAGCAAATGTTTCATCATAATCTAATCCTTCTTCCTGTGTATACCCTTGTGCAACTAATCTAGCTTTATTCCTTATAATTTGACTAGTTTCGTTAGTTTTTTTTCTAAAGATCCACTTTGTACCTATTATGGACTGATTTTCTGGTGGAGAGACTAATTCCCATACATCATTTCTAATGAATTGATTTAGTTCTTCTTGCATTGCCACTATCCAATTTTCATCAGATAATGCTTCTTGTATATTCCTTGGTTCCACCATAGAAACAAACATACACATACTATTTAAATTTACTGAAGCTCTAGTTTTAACTCCCTCATTAATATTACAAATGACTTGAGTAATGGGATGTGATGAAGAATAACGCCAATTTCTCTGATTTTCCTCAATATTCTCATCAACATCTGAAAGTCCATCACTTTCATCATTAGTTTGATCATCTAAGTTCATATTTTTGATTTTCTCAGATAAATCATCAATCTCTCTATTGATCTCTAACTCATTTGGAAAATTGATCATATCATCATTATCAGCTTTAGATTGAGATTCTCTAAGAGAATTTTCATTGAAGCTTACATGGAGGGTTTCTTCAATAGTCCTAGAAGTCTTGTTATATACTCTATAGGCTTTACTTCTAGTAGAGTAACCTACAAAAATTCCTTCATCCGATTTGGCTTGAAATTTATCTCTTTTATCCTTAGTATTAAGAATAAAACACTTGCAGCCAAATGGTTTCATAAAGGAAATTTTTGGAACCCTATTAAACATAATTTCAAAAGGAGTTTTATTAACATGAGGTCTTAAATGACTTCTGTTAATAACATAACAAACTGTATTTACTGCTTCAGCCCAAAGATTTTGAGGTAACTTAAGTTCATTCAACATAGTTCTGGCCATTTCTTGAAGTGATCTATTCTTTCTCTCAACACCATTTTGACACGGTGCTCTTGGAAAAGAAAATCTGTGATCAATGCCATGCTCATTACAATAGTTATCCATTTGATCATTATCAAATTCAGTTCCATGATCACTCCTAAGTTTTTGAATAGAGACACTTTGCTCATTTTGAACAAAATTGCAAAACATTTTAAATTTTTCAAAAACTTCTTTCTTAGATGCTAGAAAATATACCCAAGTGTATCTAGAGAAGTCATCTACTAAAACAAATACATACCATTTACCACCAAGACTCATGATTCTTGTTGGTCCAAATAGATCCATATGTATAAGTTCTAAGACTCTCTTGCTTGAAATATCAATTTTGGATTTAAAAGAGTTTTTGTGAAGTTTACCTAACTCACATGCATCACACATAAAGTTCTTTGAGTATTTAATCTTTGGTAAACCTCTCACTAAATGTTTTCTAGATAGTTTATGTAACAGTCTCATATTTATATGCCCAATCCTTCTATGCCATAGATATGCATCACTAGTTTCAGCTAGCAAACATGAATTTAAATCAACCGCACCAGAAGGTAAAGATAAAATACATACAGAACCTTTTCTTTTAGCAATAAACTTAATTTCATCTGTATTTTTATCAATTATTTTGCATACATTATCTTCAAACACTACATAATATCCATTTTCAATTAGTTTTATGACACTTAGCAAATTAAATCCTAGGTTTTCTACATATAGTACATTCGAAATAACACAAGTAGGAGTTATTTGAACATTGCCCATACCTATGATTTTATCTTTGCTTTTGTTTCCAAATGTTACACTTCCTTTCATGGTATTTGTAAAATTTTGTAATAGACTTTTTTGTCCGGTCATGTGACTTGACCCTCCACTGTCCAAGATCCATTTTGATGTTGTTTCCTCTTGCAACAAATTAAGAAAAACTTTTTCTTGGTACCCAATGTTGTTGAGGACCAAGTTCATTAAACGCATATTTCTTCTTTTTGTTTAAATATAGTTTAACGTTATCATTTATATTCTTATTAGTTGTAAGTACTATTGATTTATCATTAGCTTCATACTCACATATAGCATTATTGCTTTTGCAATCATTCTTTTTGTTTTCAGATGTAGTATAATCAAGACCAAACATATTTTTATCAGATGTTAATTTATTTTGGTCATGCTTATACATTTCTGTAAGTTCATACCAAGATTTTGTACTTGTATTAACACTTTCCGTACATACAAAATCTTTTTCTGCACAAGAATTTTTTGTTTTATCACATGTAGAATGAGTAATTGGTCTAATACCATTGTATTGAATTACATGCTCAGGTTTCTGAATTTTTAGTTTACTACAATTGTCTGAAATTTTAGAAACATTAGAAACTGAATTTCCAAAACAAGAAACAGGATTTTTAGAAACATTTATAGTCATGTTAGAAGTACAATTTGACAAATCACATTGATTTATATTATTACTATATGATTCATCCCTTGAAGTACCTACTTCTACATATTTATTACCTTGTTTCATAATAAAAGGAATTTTAGTCTTAGATTTACTTGAACTGCAACTAATAAATCCTTTATTGGCTTGAGATTCAGGATATTCAAGATAATCAAATCCTAAGCCAAATTTATAAGACACCGTAGGGGTACTAGTTAGTTTGTCTAACTTAGTTTGACTTAAATTCCATTTCTCAAAGGTAGAATTTAAATCTTGCTCTCTTAGTTTTAATTTATCTATCTCTAATTCAAGTTCACTTATATTGTTTCTCAACATTTCATTTTCAGATTCTATCTTTAATTTTTCAGCATTTATATTCTGTATTTGTTCATGCAAGATACATTCATTAAATCTAAATTTTTGCAAATCTCTAGCATGATTTTCATTATCACATTTAAACTTTTCTAAAGTAGTAGACAGGAAACAATTTTCTTCTTCCATAATGGATGAAGATTTTCTAATATTGTTATTTTCTAGTTTACATACTTTAAGTTTTTGTAATAATGCATGATAAGCACATAATAATTCATCAAAGTTGAAATCTGAATGACTTTCAGGATCAGATATTACCTCAGACTCATCTGCCATGAAGCACACATGAGCAACGTCTTCTAACTCTTGTTCTTCTTCTGAATGTGAAGATTTTGATGCTGATTCCTCAGATTCAGACTCTTCAGACGTGTCATCCCATGTGAACTTCAAAGCCTTTTTTTTGTAAAACTTTTTTTGAGTTTCTGAGCCGTCTTCTTCTGATTTGTCCTACTTTGCTTTTCATTTTTCCTCATAGGACAATCTGGAGAAAGATGTCTAGGTTTCTTACAGTTGTAACATACATAATTTCTGGATGAAGAATTCTTGTCATTCAATGATTTTGATGTTGAGGGTTTATCATTTTTGTTCCTTTGCTGTTTCCTAGTTTTCCATGCTTTCTTGAATTTCCTAGTCAGCAAAATCAAATCCTCATCAGAATCAGTAGATATATCAGAATTTGAATTAATTTCGAAGGCTATTTCTTTCTTCATTTTTAGTTTGTTGTGACTCAGTGATTCATTTAATTGAACTTCATAAGCTATTAAATTTCCTATAAGTTCATTCATAGTATAAACATTTAAATCTCGTGATTCCTCAATTGATGTTACTTTTTGAGACCATTTATAACTTAGGGATTTGAGAATTTTCCTCACCAAATCCTTCTGTTCAAAATTCTTTCCTAAACATTTTAAAGAGTTTATGATATCAAGAAATTTGGAAAACATCTCAGAAATATTTTCGTCTTCATGCATCTTAAAGAGTTCATACTTATGAATCAACATGTTTATTTTTGTCTCTTTAACTTGAGAAGTACCTTCATGTGAAACTTCTAATGCATGCCACACCTCATAAGCGTATTTATATGCCGACACTTTACTGAATTGTTCATAACTCAATGCACAAAATAAAATATTTAAGCCCTTAGCATTCAGAGTTTCATTTTCTTTTTCAGTAATTGTCCAAGTATTATAAGGAGTAGTTAACGGAGTATATGGTTTAGAAATCATGAACCACAACTTATGATCTATACTTTGAAGAAAAACAGTCATCCTATATTTCCAATATTCAAAATGTATTCCATCAAATAAAGGAGGACGATTAAGATTTTGGTCTTCATATAAAGAAAAATTACCATTTCCAATAGCCATCTTACCTTAGATTTTTCAACCTATTTGATTTTAAACAGTCTAAAAACTTTAAAACAACTTAAGCCTTAAATCAATAGAGTTAAACGTATGCTCAGATATTAATTTCCGTTTAAAAACAAGGAAGGTAGAATAAGCAATGATATTAAATAAGTTGGTATCGATTTTATATCAAAGATTATTCACAAAGCTCTAATACCACTTGTAGGATCGTATGGCTACATAAGAGGGGGGTGAATTGTGTATCTTTAATTTTTTCTGAAATATAATTGAAACTTTAAAACTCAAAAACAAGTCGAGACATTGTTTTCATAAAATCATTTTTATTCAAGGTTTTAATTACAATATACAATTCAATTCTCCTCAAAAATTGTAGATGCAATTATATTTCGATACCATGTATCATCTAAACAATTTCATAACTACAAACAAAGAAAACTAATTTGCGGAATTTAAAACTTTTCTCCCTGTTTGAGATCTTTCTTCTTCTTCTTTTTCTTCTTCAGCAATTCTTTAGTGACGAATATCTTGTCTTTTCATGCTTCACCAAATTTGCTTTCTTCTGATACTTCAAATCTTCAGTGACGAAAATCTTACCTTTTTATGCTCCATTAAACTTTCTTCCACTTGAGAGATTTTTCCCGAAGAGGTGTTTTTGATCCTTGAAAAAGATTTTTCTTTTGGTGTGCGGCGATGGTTTGATCCTTGAAAAGATTTTTCTTTTTATGTGCAAGGATAAATTGATCAACGAGAATTCTATGCCTTTTATACTGTATCTTCATTTCATGCATATCCTTCATGTTTAACCACTACCAGTTTTCCACTTCTCCACGTCTTTTCTTTTTCCTTCATCGAAACACACATGTTCTAACCCACGTTTATATTTTGAATTTTCTTTAATCATCAGTCTTGGATCTTTGAAAAATTTCCTACAAAATAAACTTTCTTGTCCAAAAGTTTTTCATCAGTGTAATAAGAAGTCGTTACTTTAATGTTAACTAAACAAGTAACACAAGTATATATATAACTTAACGTTTCTAACTTAACGAGTTCCTCATGTGCCATTTTACGTGACAAGTACAGTAGCTAACTCAACGGACTATCCTCGTGAACTTAAGTTAACTCCACGAGCCTGTCTCTTCTTTATAATACTACTATTTACAGAAGAATTCAGCCAACCATTGGGCGATTCCACAGATTGTAAATAACATCAATTAAGCTTTATAATTCTAGTTAACATTGGATTTATCATTAAGCAATACTAACATTCAGATGATTCAAACAGTCACCATTAAAATCTTTAAGTTTTTTGTACAAACCAATTTCAGTAAACTGTAAAATTAAAACTAACATAAAACAATCATAAAATTGATACAGGTAACATTAATCACGATACAACACAAACAATACAGCACTCAAATACAACATACAAACAAAGATAAATTGTTTTTGGTATTTTTGTTTTCATGTGAACATAGAAATGGGCAAAAGGTGAAATGTATAGTAATCTCACTTGACAGTAAATACTTCCGAGACTACTTGCAACGCGATTACACCACTGAAAATTAAACCACTTACAATTCTGTCTCCTCTCCCTATAGAATCGCGAGTCCAGAATTGCAAGATGATCTCCTCTTCAGCATACAGGCATCAACTCGAAGCCAAGGCTAAAAGCTTTACGATCTCCTGAAATATGAGTCGGCGCTTGGTGAAAATGTCTTCCCTTCCCGCGACACGATCACTCCTCACAGTGGTTGTCAGGCACTGTGTTTGGCTCGGAATCGACCCGACATCAGGCAAGTATCCTCACAGACCTCCGATGATTGGTGATTATGGTGGTGATAACGATGGTTGGTGTTACCGATACTATCTGCAGAAAGCTCGATGCTCCTCCTCTATATACACTAGCCGTCCATCGATCACACTTTCTTCTTTTTTTCTTCTTTTCTTTTATATTTCTTCAGTAGTAACTACTTTTGCTTGAATGATCGATTGGATTTCCTTCCTTCAGATCAACGGCGATGCTTCCTTCTCCATGTGCGATTGAATTCCTACTTGATACGTGCAAACGTGGTTTTTCCTTCCAATTGTCTATTCCTGCAACCGCTACAGTGGCATTTTAGAAAATAACTATAAAATACATGCAATAAAGAAATAAGCCGCTAACATAACACGTTACCTTAGTGTATATTCATGTAACTCAACGCGTATAGTTATGCTAACTTAACGAGTTATAACTTAAGTAAATCTACCAGCTCTCGACACATGTCAGCAATAGTTTAAACATAAAATAACATTTCGGAGAGTTACAGGTATAACTATCCGATGCTCAAATGCATTTTCGGATAGTTACAACTAACTCACCGAAAATTCACTTAAGGCATTCATTCTGGTTTCGACACATGTACATCTAGAGATAATAAAATATTCTCTCTAAACATAAATGTTCGGCAATTTAAACATAACTATTCGATACATATTCGGTCTGTTAAACATAACTGTCTGAATTTGTTCGGTATGTTAAACATAACTGTCCCAAATATCAGAAAATTCGGATACTTAAGAATTTCACAACCTGCAACTTACCGACAGTTCATAAATGTACTAAATTAACATTAATTCCCCAAAATTAAGCAGATTCTTCAATTAAAGCATATAACAGTGAAATTATAACATAATGGCTTAATTCTCATATGATAAGCTAAATATTATGCAATTAACTATCATTTAACCATTAATAATATGCATTTTTTCATTCTAAACACTTCCCCCATACCTAAATTTTGCTAGTCCCTTAGCAAACTAAGATCTAATTAATTGGTCTTTCAAAAAGTGCTAGAATTAATTCTTCCCCTTTTTTTTTTTTCTTCTATTTAGCAAAAACATATATTCTGTATGTTTCAGTAATCAACCTGCAAAGAAATTACATACAAAGTATATCATCTTCATATAGGTGTTAATTATATTATCGTTTGTTCTTCTTTTCATCATCTGTAATCTTGAATTTTCCAATAAGTTTTCTAGAAGAAATTTCAACAACATACGAATCAAACTACAATCCAATTCAATATGATTAACACAAGTAGAATAAAGAATTGTATTTCCATTAAACAACTTCAAAAGTCAATTCCAGATTCATATTTCAGCAATTCTAGATAACAGAAAATATACTCGTTTCATAAGATATCTGTATTTCACAAAACACTTGTATCTTTTCAGAACAGTATATGTTTTTTTCTTTTTTTCCTTTTTTTGTGTACTTTAAAAGTTAATTTGACAAGCTTGAATCATACAAGAGCTTTCTAATGTACCCATGTAACGAGCTTTCAATCAACAATCCCATATCTGATCAGAATCTTAGGTTGCCAAATTTTCAAAGTCCTTTTTCAGGTCAACAATCCTTACATACCTATGTGCTCAAGTACAAAAGGCTCGTGATCAAACAAGTCAATAAACTCTCAAAGTTTTTTTTCTTTTTTCTTTTTTTTTTTCTAAAAATAAATGCACACACAAAACAAAGCATTAATCACATACTGTATATGCACATATTTCATTAATACAGATGTAGTAAAACACCAATCTCATATAATCCTGCTTCTATCATTTACTAAAAATATGAATCCATAACAATAAGCTCATACTTTATCTGTAGTTTAATAAGATCTACACATAAATCATTCTACAAGTTTAATCAGTCAAAGTAAATGTATCTTTCATCATATGTGTTTCATTTAATCTAGAATTCACATCTTTGCTCCTTCAGGACTTCAGATAATTTTCTGATTAAGCATTAAATATTTTGATTTCATTTTAAAATCGTGAAACTGTTAAACTCATGAAATTCAGAAAAATCATAAGATACTATATCTAGATTTACATAAATAATAAATTCTATAGCCTTCTAAATATAACATTCAAGCAGTTTATAAAAATTTTATAGTCTCAATTATCGGATAGTTACAACAAGTTCATAAAAATTTTCAATTTCCTCAAAACTTTGCAGTACCATTTTAATTCCTTTAATTAACAAACTTACATGGCTGTTACTTTAATTACCTCTCCCCCATACCTACATTTTACATTGTCCTCGATGTAAAAGATTTGACAATAAGTACAGTAATTGTAGTAAGCATGAATAAAGTTTTGTTTGATTTAAAATTTAGGATAAGTAATTGGTTACATACCTTGTTCCATTTGTATCTCTTTCTGCATATTCTGATTTTTGATTCTGAAAAACTTTTCATTCCTAGATAAATACAGAATATAAAACAAAATAACATTTAATAGATATTAATAAATCAGTGTCTTGTGTGGAACCCAAGCTCCTATGCCTTTGGTGGCTCACAAGCAAGCCAGTTGGTTTCCCAGAACAGATACCAACAAACTAAATTGATATTTTGTTTTTTTTTTTTTTTTTTTATAAAATGAACATGAAAAACTTCAAAATTCTTTTTTTTAAAAATAAATAAATAAATGCAGAATACACTCGTTAAACACACAAAATCACAGCTTAAAAACATGATTGAAAAGTAGAAACAAATGGAATAAATGTATCAGTCCAAGCAAACTTTTTAGGCATACTTCTTCTTGCTATTAATTCTGTTTTAATGTAGTTCTTGTTCCTTTTTAATTTGTAAACATGCAATATATTATAAATTCCAAATACGAGTGTATTACCATTAATGATATGTAATGCAGAAAGGGATCCTTTTTGGTTCCAAGGTAATGTAGCAGTTTCTATTTCTACATCTATTTCAATATACTCCTCTTCCCACTTCCATTCATTCATGTCTTCCATAATCCATATTTGAAATTTCATCAGTTCATCCCAACATCTTATCAGACATAAAGTAGGATCATCTTCTTCATTATACCACATTCCTATTTGAATTTCTTTAAATTCTACAGATGGTGGTTTAGTTATTTCACTCGGTACAGGTAAAATTTCTATATAATCATCATAACTGTCTATGCTCACTATGTATAAATCAGATCCATATGCTAATGATATCTCAGTGACTAAATAGATATATCCATCAAGTATGACATGTGTTTGGTTAATTAATGATTTCTATCCTAGATATATTATAATGTTTTCATTCCAAGATCTGTTCAGAAAATTATACACACTTAAGCGTAAATCTTCACCCCAATTTCCTGTAGGTCTCCAATAATATAATTTTTCAGCAATTGCAGAATTTTTATCAGAAAATATTAAAGCTGACCCACAATTTACAGTTGGTGCTTCAAATCTATTAGGTCTTCCTATATTCCATTCTTCTCCTGTTATAGGATTTCTTATCAAAATATCAGGTAATGATAAACTTGCATATCTTGGTCTCGTCTTGTATATGATTAATCCTTCATCTATCCCCATAATATGGCTCATTCCTTCTAATGCATTGGGTGGAATTCCAGTAGTTTCTTCCATAGCCAGATATTCATGGGTATTTGAACTACAATTAAATGACCTCCATATGAATCCATCTCTAATCTTAGTCATTTTTGCAGCTTGTAGTCCTTGAAAATATTTTTCTTCAATACAGTCTTTAATTTCCTTTGATACACAATACAGCCTACACAGATCTTTAGCTGACAAGTTACTTAGTATTTCCCTTAGTGCATCCAACGGTCATTGCATTAATTCCATTTGTCGATTCTGTAAAATAAAAACAAAAATTTAGCAGAGACAAAAATTAACATAACTACTGCACACCCTCGTGGAGTTAAGGCATAACTCAACAGACTAAGTTCGTTGAGTTAAAAATTAACTCTATGATACTATTAACTTAAAATAAAACATATATACATACAGATAGTTGCTTCAGATATGCTGCTTCATTCAGCTGCCCTCCCAGAAGAGGTATCAATTTCATTAACTGTTCTTTTGATAGGATTAGGTATAGCTTGTATTGGCAATCCTCCAATAGGTCTAACTTCCATTGGTTCCTTCTGTCTAAGTGATATATTTCTATTCTGATTTTGATTTGCACCATTTCCAAATATAAATTCTAGATGATTGTTTACTTGTTGGATTATCTTTTCTAATTTCTCTATTCTAGCTCCTTGTTCAATTAATACTTCATAACTTATGTTCTTCTCATTTATATTTTCTCCTCCCTTGAAATTGTTGTTTCTCCAAAATAAATTCAGGTGATTTCTCTAATTAGGATTATAAGAATTTCCCAAGTTATCTCTCTGGTTTCTAGCATAAATAATATCTAAGTCATTTATGTTTGTATTCTTTTCTACTAGCTTTTGATTTAATGCTAACTCTTCTATTTTCTTTGTTAATTCATTTAATTTCACCTCAAGCATAGTATTGGAATCAATTTCATGCATTCCTCTTGACAATAATCTTTTATCTGTAATAACTTCAGCCGAATTTTCCCACTGTGTAGTTCTTTTTGCAAAATTTTCTAAATATGCCCATGCTTCTTCACTACATAATTTTAAAAATCCATTTTGACTAGTAGATTCTAATAAAGATTTTGTTGAAACATCTATGCCTTCATAAATTATGCCTATTAATTGTGCTTTACTCATTGCATGATGTGGACATTGAGTCAGTAAATCTTTAAATCTTTCAAAATATTTCTAGAATGATTCACCTTGTTTTTGGCTACACATTAATATTTCTTTCTTCTTTTTAATCGTTTGATGTGTTGGATAGTATTTTTCCAGAAAAATAGAGCAAAATTCAGTCCATGTAGAAATTGAATCAGGCAATAGAGTATATAACCATCTCTTAGCTGTATCTTTTAAAGCAAAAGGGATATATCTAAGTTTAATAGCATCTATACTCATGTTCGGCATTCTCATCATTTGACAAACTTCGTTAAATTCTCTAAGGAAATAATAGGCATCCTCTCTTTCTAATCCATGAAAATGTGGCAATTGACTAATATAATTAGATTTCAGTTTAAACCTATCTCCCTCAAAGTTTGGCAATTGAATACATGAAGGTTTATCAATTAATTCAGGATACAGAATCTCTCCTAATGGTTTTTCTACTAGAGCAGCCATCTCTATGTTCTCTTTTAAAGAAAGGTTAGCTACACCCCAAAGAATTTCGTTAAAGTTCAGTTCAGAAAATTTTTCAGTACTCCTCTGCAATGAAAATTCCTGGGTAGGTGTTCTTACTAATCATTTAGTGCTTAGAGAACGAGTCCATGTGCTCATAAATAAATAGCAGAAGATTAATTACATACCAATCTGAAGCTTTCCATTCTATAAATATTTGTTGTCGGATGAAGGTTGAATCAACTGCTTCTCCTTCCAGTTCCTCCAATGCTTTCTCCTTTCTTTTAAAAGTGCTGGTAACTCGTAAATAACATTCTGTTTCATATATATACTGCGCATCCATAAATTGAATAAATCTCGTTGCAAGAACGTAGCTTGTAACGTGCATCGTAGTTCCTGTTTTTATGGGTACGTGTACCACTACTAATTTCAAATTTTGGTAACCGCTAAACCCACGAAGTTTCGTTTGTGGTTAAAAGAATAACCATTTTGCTTAATCCACGAACTAACCTCGTTGAGTTACAGATTACTCAACAGAACATAGTCGGTTACTGTTCCACGGACAAACTTCGTTGAGTTATAGATAACTCAACGGAGTGACCTTATATTATATTACTGACCTCGTGGAGTTACGGTTAACTCAACGGACTTACTTCATTGAGTTAACACTAGGCAACTTCTAAGTTTCACTCTCGTAAGTTTTCTATTCTGTTTTTTTTCTTTGTTTTTCATTCTGCTAACTGTAATAAAGTTAAATCTATGTCATTAATGCCTCATTTTGATTAAAATACATTTAAATCTGAACATTATATAAAGATTTAACTTGCAGGTCATTTTACGTTATACAGAATTTACATTTTACCTTATAACATGTAGAAATTTTTAAGCAGTTATCTTGTCATTCAGCAAATTGTAAATCTGTTACATATTCATAAAGTTCCACAAATTACATAATATTCAATAAATTCCATTCATTTCACATCCAAATACGTATGAAAATTGCATCTGAAAAATTATATTCATTAATATGAATCAATTACATTACAAGTACACCATACAATTTCATACAATTTTACACTAGTAGATGAACAATACAATTTAATCTCTATGCCTAAATTCATCTACTTCCTTCTGGAGTTTTTCTAATTTTAGGTTTTAGCTACAGTACTCCGTTGAGTTACAGTTAACTCAACGGAATAAGCTCGTTGACTAACTCAAGACTTAACGGAGTATGCTCGTTGAGTTAAGCGTAACTCAACAGACTCCCCGTACAAGCAAATATAATAATAAAAATATTACAGAGAATAGTTTTTCTATTTTTTTACCAATTTAACCGATACTATGCTTCGGTCAGACCTAAATATTTTTTATTTTTTATTATTTCTCTTTCGGTTGAACCGATACTATGTTTCGGTAAAACTAATATTTTTTTCTAAAAATTAATATACAATTTTTTTGCCGGTTTAACCGATACTATGCTTCGGTCAGACCTAAATATTTTTTATTTTTTTATTTTTCTTTCGATTGGACCGATACTATGTTTCGATAAAACCAATATTTTTTTCTGAAAATTAATATACAATTTTTTTTTAATGTTCCGATCATACCGATGGATCCAATCGGTTGAACCACAACTATTTTTATGTTTTATATATATTTTTAATGTTTAACTAAATTCAATTCACTTCGACTCAATTCAATTCAATTCCTCGGCAACGGCGCCATAAAACTTGTTTGAGTTTTCCCAACACTACACTAGAAAAACTTGGATTTGTTACTTCTATTTTTACTTAGTTAATTTATCTTTATGCCTATTCTTTCTTTTAGAAGTAAACAAACAACCTTTAATACAATTTAGATATTAATTCCAATTTGTACTTTAACTGCAAGTGCACAGTGTCTATTGTATTAGTGTGCAAGTACAGGTCGATCCCACAAGGAATTGCTGACGAATTTAAGAAATGTTTGATTGTGAACAATTTAAATTTATATTCATTAAGCACTCCGTTGAGTTACAGTTAACTCAACGAACTAAGTTCGTTGAGTTATGGCTAACTCAACGAACTATCCTCGTGGACTTAAGTTAACTCCACGAGCCTGTCTCTTCTTTATAATACTGCTATTTACAGAGGAATTTGGCCAACCATTGGGCGATTCCATAGATTGTAAATAACATCAATTAAGCTTTTTAATGCTAGTTAACATTGGATTTATCATTAAGCAATACTAACATTCAGATGATTCAAACAGTCACCATTAAAATCTTTAAGTTTTTTGTATGAACCAATTTCAGTAAACTGTAAAATTAAAACTAACATAAAACAATCATAAAACTGATATAGGAAACATTAATCACGATACAACACAAACAATACAACACTCAAATACAACATACAAACAAAGATAAATTGTTTTTGGTATTTTGTTTTGATGTGAACATGGAAATGGGCGAAAGGTGAAATGTAAAGTAATCTCACTTGACAGTAAATACTTCTGACACTACTTGCAACGCAATTACACCACTGAAAATTAAACCACTTACAATTCTATCTCCTCTCCCTATAGAATCACGAGTCCAGAATTGCAAGATGATCTCCTCTTTAGCATACAGGCATCAACCCGAAGCCAAGGCTAAAAGCTTTACGATCTCCTGAAATATGAGTCGGTGCTTGGTGAAAATGTCTTCCCTTCCCGCGTCATGATCACTCCTCACAGTGGTTGTCAGGCACTGTTTGGCTCGAAATCGACCCGAATCAGGCAAGTATCCTCACAGACCTCCGATGATTGGTGATTATGGTGGTGATAACGATGGTTGGTGTGATACTTCGGAGAATCGCCGATACTGTCTGCAAAAAGCTCAATGCTCCTCTATATACACTAGCCATCCATCGATCACACTTTCTTCTTCTTTTTTTCTTTTCTTTTATATTTCTTCAGTAGTAACTGCTTTTGCTTGAATGATCGGTTGGATTTCCTTCCTTCAGATCAACGGTGATGCTTCCTTCTCCATGCGTGATTGAATTCCTGCGTGATACGTGCAAACGTGGTTTTTCCTTTCAATTGTCTGTTCCTGCAACTGCTACAATGGCATTTTAGAAAATAACTATAAAATACATGTAATAAAGAAATAAGCCGCTAACCTAACGCGTTACCTTAGTGTATATTCATGTAACTCAACACGTACAGTTATGCTAACTTAACGAGTTATAACTTAAGTAAATCTACCAGCTCTCGACACGTGTCAGCAGCAGTTTAAACATAAAATAACATTTCGGAGAGTTACAAGTATAACTATCCGATGCTCAGATGCATTTTCGAATAGTTATAGCTAACTCACCGAAAATTTGCTTAAGACGTTCATTCTGGTTTTGACACGTGTACATCTGGAAATAATAAAATATTCTCTCTAAACATAACTGTTCGGCAATTTCAACATAACTATCCGATACATATTCGGTCTGTTAAACATAACTGTCTGAATTTGTTCGGTATGTTAAACATAACTGTCCGAAATATCAGAAAATTCGGATACTTAAGAATTTCACAGCCTGCAACTTAACGATAGTTCATAAATGTACTAAATTAACATTAATTCCCCAAAATTAAGCAGATTCTTCAATTAAAGCATATAACAGTGAAATTATAACATAATGGCTTAATTCTCATATGATAAGCTAAATATTATGCAATTAACCATCATTTAACCGTTAATAATATATCACTTGGCATAACATTTATACCTGCACCTAAGTCTATTAAGATTCTTTCTAGAATGGTATTTCCTATGGTGCATGATATAACAGGGATTCCAGGATCAGATAACTTTTTAGAAATTTGTGGTAGAAATAGGGAACTACTTTGCTCAGCTAAATCAACCTTCCTAAGAACTTTTCGCTCTTGTTTCTTAGTACACCAATCCTTAAGAAATTTAGCACAAGGTGGCATTTTCTGTAATAAATCTAGCAAAGGAATGTTAACTTGTACTCTTTCAAAAATTTCTCTAATTTTTTCTTATTTTTTAGGAAATGTTTGTTGTAATCTTTCAAGATAGGGTGCTAATGATTGTGATTTAAAAGATTCTTTTTCTTTCATTTGATTTGTTTGATCTTTTTTAGTCTCATTTTCAGATTCAAATTTTTGTTCATTGATTTCTATATTTTCAGATATTGCATTCTCATTATCATTTTGATTTTTGTTCTTATCCACCTTCATATTATTTTCGTTTTGAATTCTTGGTGGTATATCTGTTCCAGATCTTAATGTTATATATACATCTTCCAGATTTTCGTTACTTACGTGATGCTCTTGTATATCATTTTCGTGATTATGATCTTTAACTGTTTTTAGTCTTAAAGTGCATTCTTTAAATTCTCTTGCATTAGTATTTTCTTTTGTCTGTATATCTTGCGAATTATGCAGATCTGTAACATTATAATTTTCATTTGTGTTGTCTTGTTGCATAACTTGTAATTTCATTGTATATTCGTCTAATGCTTTTAATTTTCTTTCCAAATCATCTAATCTCATTGCATTCAATTTTTGATCAACTTTCATTATGGTTTTTTCAGTTTCGTAAATGATATCCATTTTAGGTTCTGAATATGCTTCCTTATAGTTTAATTGGTTGACTTCTTGTTACTGACACATAAATTGTTCCAATTTGTCCATGTTTTGCTCTAAACTACGCTCTAGTCTGTCATACCTATCCCAAACTTCCGTCTCTCAACATATTACACATTCTATACTAACCATTAGTTGGGTAAACTATAGGATTCTCATACTCGACTCTATTATATTAAAGATAATTCATTTGTTGTTCATATGCTCTAACCATCTGCAAACGTCTCAGTTTCAAACAATCAGAAATGTCGTGACCTTTAGAATTGCAAAATTCACATATGCTAACTACAAGTTTCAGAAATCTTTAAGCATAAGCATATGCCATATTCTCAATTATAGAAGAAAACACACAATACTCTTGCTACTCAATTATGATCTTTAAAACAAAACAGCACTTACAGTTGCTTAGCATCTCAATCCCTAGCAACGGTGCTAGAAAACTTGTTTGGGTTCACATATGCTTACTATGTATAAATCAGATCTAAATGTAACTGATATATCTGTGACTAGATATATATATCCATCTAGTATGACATGCATGCTGTTAATTAATGATTTTTGTCCTAGATATATCATAGTGTTTTCAGTCCAAGATCTATTTAGAAAATTATACACACTCAAGCATAAATCTTCATCCCATTTTCCTGTAGGTCTCCAATAATATAATTTTTCAGGAATGGTCAAATTTTTATCAGAAAATATTAAGGCCGACCAACAATTTTCAGTTGGTACTTCATATCTATTAGGTCTTCCTATATTCCATTCTTCTCTTGTGATAGGATTTCTAATCAAAATATTAGGTAATAGAATTGCATACCTTGGTTTGGTCCTGTATATAATTAATCCTTCATCCATCCCAATAATATGATCTATTCCTTCTAATGTATTGGGTGGAATTTCAGTAGTTTCTTCCATATTCAGATATTCATGGCTAATTGAACTACGATTAAATGACTTCCATATGAATCCATCTCTAATCTTAGTCATTTTTACAGCTTGTAGTCCATGAAAATATTTTTCTCTAACACAATCTTTAATTTTCTTTGATACACAACATAGCTTGCATAGATCTTTAGTTGACAAGTTACTTAGTACTTCCCTTAGTGCGTCCAACGGTAATTGTATCAATTCCATTTGTTGATTCTATATAACATAGACAAAAATTTTAGCAGAGACAAAAATTAACATAACTACTGCACACCTTTGTGGAGTTAGGGCATAACTCAATGGACTAAGTTCGTTAAGTTAAGGACTAACTCTACAATACTATTAACTACAAATAAACTTATATATATATATAGTTACTTCAGTTATACTGTTTCATTCAGCTACCCTCCTAGAAGAGGTATCAATTTCATTAACAATTCTATTGGCAAGGTTAGGTATTGCTTGTATTAGCAATCCTCTAATAGGTCTAACTTCCATTGATTCCTTCTGTCTAAGCGGTATGTTTCTATTCTGATTTTTAATTGCAGCATTTCTAAATACAAGATCCAGACAATTGTTTTATTGTTGGATTATCTTTTCTAATTTCTCTATTCTAGATCCTTATTCTATTAATGCTTCATAACTTATATTCTTATCATTTATATTTTCTCCTCCTTGGAAATTATTGTTTCTCCAAGATAAATTCAAGTGATTTCTCCAATTAGGGTTATATGAATTTCCAAAGTTATCTTTCTAGTTTCTATCATTAATAATATCTAGATCGTTAATGTTTGCATTCTTTTCTACTAGTTTTTGATTTAATGATAACTCTTCTATTTTCTTTGTTAATTCAGTTAATTTCACTTCAAGCATAGTACTTGAATCTATTTCATGCATTCCCCTTGGTAATATTTTTTATTTGCAATAACTTCAACTGAGTTTTCCCACTATGCAGTTCTTTTTGCAAAGTTTTCTAAATATGCCCATGCTTCTTCACTACATAGTTTCAGAAATCTATTTTGACAAGTAGATTCTAATAAAGATTTTGTTGAAACATCTATGCCTTCATAAATTATACCTATTAATTGTGCTTTACTCATTGCATGATGTGGACATTGAGTTAGTAAATCTTTAAATCTTTCAAAATATTTCTTGAATGATTCAACCTATTTTTGACTACACATTAATATTTCTTTTTTCTTTTTAATCGTTTGATGTGTTGGATAATATTTTTCCAAAAAAATAGAGCAAAATTTAGTCCATGTAGAAATTGAATCAGGCGACAGAGTATATAACCATCTCTTAGTTGTGTCTTTTAAAGCAAAAGGGATATATCTAAGTTTAATAGCATCTATACTCATGTTCGGCATTTTCATCATTTGACAAACTTCGTTAAATTCTCTAAGGAAATAATAGGCATCCTCTCTTTCTAATCCTTGAAAATGTGGCAATTGACCAATATAATTAGATTTCAATTCAAACCTATCTCCCTTAAAGTTTGGCAATCGAATACATGAAGGTTCATCAACTAATTCAGGGTACAGAATTTCTCCTAATGGTTTTTTTACTGGAGCAGTCATATCTACGTTCTCTTTTAAAGAAAGGTTAGTTACACCCCTAAGGATTTCGTTCAGAAAATGTTTAAGTACGCCTTTGTGTTGAATACTCCTAGGTAGGTATTCTTACTAATCGTTTAGTGTTAAGAGAACGAGTCCATGTGCTCATAAATAAAATAGCAGACGATTAATTACATACTAGTCTGAAGCTTTTCATTCATTAAATATTTGTTGACGGATGAAGTTGAATCAGCTACTTCTCCTTCTAGTTCCCCAACACATTCTCCTTTCTTTCAAAAGTGTTAGTAACTTGTAAATAACATTTTGCTCTATATATATAATGCACATCCATAAAGTAAATAAATCTCATTGCAAGAACGTGTCTTGTAACGTGCAGCGTGGTTCCTATTTTTATGGGTACGTGTACCACTACTAATTTCAAATTTTGGTAACTGCTAAGCCGACGAAGTTTTGTTCGTGGTTAAAAGAATAACTGTTTTGCTTAATCTATGAACTAACATTGTTGAGTTACAGATTACTTAACGGAACAACGTCGGTTACTGTTGCTAACTCCACGAACTAACTTCGATTTAGTTGAACATTTATCCTTTAAGTCTTGTAAAAACTCGAACACTTATCCTTTAACTCTTCAAGTTTTTGCACCTGCAAAACACGTGACTGAACAAAGAAATTTATCTGTTCGTTAGTTCTTTTATAAAACTCGAATAGTTATCTATCCATGCATACCAAAACTCAAACAATTATCTAACTATTTGATTTTTCATTACCGAACGCACTTGGAAAACACGTGACAACTTAAAACATTAAAAACACACGTGCAGATAACTTAACTATATGAGTTTTTAACATAAAATATTCGACAAAAATGAGACGTTAACTATCTCAAAGTTTAACTATCAACGGAGTGACCTTATATTATATTACTAGCCTCATGGAGTTAAGTTTAACTCAACGAACTTACTTCGTTGAGTTAACACTTGGAAACCACTAAGTCTACTCCTTGTAAGTACCTCTATGTTTTTTTTTTTTTTTCCTACACTCTACTAACTGAAATAAAGTTAAATAGAAGTCATTAATGCAGAATTCTAATCAAAATTCATTTAAATCTGAACATTATATAAATATTTAACTTGCAATTCATTTCATGTTATGCAGAATTTACATTTTACCTTGCAGCATGCAGAATTTTCAAACATCTATTATTTAATCTTGTCATTCAGCAAACTGTAAATCTTTTTAAACATTCATGCATAATGTTCCACAAATTATACAACATTCAATATAGTTCATCCATTTCATCATTCTAAACAAGCATGAAAAATATATCTGAAAAACATATATTCATTCATATGAATAAGTTACAGTACAATCAAATTAGATATTTTTCATATAAATATATACAAGTACAAGTAGACGAACTATACAATTAACCTCTATTCCTAAGTTCATCTACTTCCTTCTGGAGTTTTTCTATTTGTTGCTCTAATTGTTCTATCCTTTCTACACCTCCAATAATGCCTCCAAAAGGTACAGATACTTCAGCTACAACATAATTTCTGCATTCTTTCACTGAAATGGTTCTTGATCTTATCCTTTTGGATGTCCATTTCGTGAAATCAATACAGTCTACCATCAATATATGTATCAAATCTCCATAAAATAATTTCTTCTTTGCAGACTTCATTTTGGATAAGAAGACTTGACACCAATTAACTTGAATTCTATTCACAACTACATAAGTGGCCACTTGACAAATTGACTCAGTTCAATGTCATGGCCCTATCATTAGTAGACATTTTTAATCAAAATGTTAGCTATCATGTGTACTTTACCATTTAAATGCTTCAGTCTATTTAATAATGGCACACTAGGATTGATAGCCAAACTGTCCTTGATTTCTTGCTCTGTCCATTCAACGACAGTTGTGCTTTCCAAAATTTCTTTTCCTTCATTCTTCAATCCAAAAATGTTGTGGAGAAGCTCTGGTGTTATCTGTACATCAGCTTCCTCCACGTTGGAAATTAATTGTCCTTCTTCTTCTCTTAAATTAAGATAAAAGCAAGGCACTAGATTTTCATATATTGCATGCCCTTTCTGCTGAGAAATAAATTGTAGTAGACCTTGGAACTCAAATAATTCCTTAATTTCTTGCATTTCGTCCCAATTTACTGGTCTACTATATATGATATCATAACCCCTAATCTCTTGATATTTATTATAAGCTTCCTGACTCCAAATGTGTACTTCATTCAGAACTGTTGCTTCAGTCGGGTCAGGAATGTGACTTTGTTGTTCCAGAGGGGTTTGTTCTTGATCTTCCTCTTCCATAGGCTGAACTTGAACTTGCTGAAAATGTTTTGCAGATTCCTGAACATTTGCTTTCTACTTTTGTTTGTCGTGGTGAGCCAATAGAACTCTCCACTCTGTCTTGAAGTGTTTCATTAAATTCAGTCGAATTTGCAAAGTCATTTTTGTCCATATGGCTTTGTTCAACTTCTTGTTCATTATCTATTCTTTCTTCTTCCTCCTGATTACCAATCTGCATTGTCACTATTCTTTCTGATTCTTTGGCAGATTGGGATGGAGTCACGGGCAATTCAGTTTCTACCCTATTTTCTGTTTCTTCTTCTTGTACAGGCTGTAGACTAATAACCTCATTTCCCGAACCAACTCTCGCTCTCTCATCCGTGGAATTACAGATAACTCCACAGAATAAGTCTGTGGACTTATCTACAGTACTCCGTTGATTTACAGTTAACTCAACGAACCTCCAATACAGACAGATATAATAAAAAATACTTAAGATAATAGTTTTTTTTTTTGGTTTTTACCGATTTAACCGATACTATGTTTCGGTCAGACCGAATATTTTTTTCAATTGAACCGATACTATGTTTCGGTAAAACCAAATTTTTTTTTTTTACTAAAAATTAATATAGATTTTTTATGTTCTGGTCATACCGATGGATCCAATCAGTTGAATCGTAATGATTTTTTTATATTTTATAATTTTTTTTTAATAAAAATGAAAATAAAATAAAAACTAATTTCTTACTAAGTAAAGGTTGAGTAGTCCTCTACTCTTACTTCTTCTATAATTCCAAAGGAACTTTTTGATATTTTCAGAATAGGTCTAAGTCTTTGTCCATTTAATTTAAAGATATTCTGATTTTTAGGATTTTCAATCTCAATAGCTCCATAGGGATAAATATTTCGAACTATGTAAGATCTTGCCCATCTAGATCTTAATTTTCCTAGATGGTTATGGAGTCTAGCCATGTAAAGATATATTTCTTGTCCTATTTCAAAGCTTTTTGGAATAATTTTCTTATCATGCTAGAATTACATTTTCTCTTTTTCTCTTACAGTCTTCGAATAAGCTTCATTCCTAAATTCTTCTAATTCAATTAATTACATTTTCCTATTTTCAGCAGCTTGATTTAAATTAGTGTTCAGAGTTTTTAATGCCCAATAAACTTTATGTTCTATTTCAGCTAGTAAATGACAACTTTTTCCATATACTAGCCTAAAAGGTGACATACCTAAGCTTGTCTTATAAGCAATTCTATAAGCCCAAAGTGCATCTATTAATCTATTAGCCCAATCTGTTCTAGTAGGATTTACTACTTTTTCTACGATTAACTTAATTTGTTTGTTAGCACTTTCTACTTGTCCACTTGTTTGCGGATGATATGATGTTGCAATTTTGTGGTTTACTCCATATTTCTTCATTAAGGCTTCAAAACTTCTATTACAGAAATGAGTTCCTCTATCACTGATAATAGCTTTAGGTATTCCAAATCTGGTAAATATATTGGTTCTTATAAATTGTATTACTACTTTATTGTCATTAGTTTTTGTAGGAATAGCTTCTATCCATTTAGATACATAATCCACCCCTAGCAATATGTAATTAAATTGATTAGACATAGGAAATAAACCCATAAAATCTATTCCCCACACATCAAAGATTTCAACCTCAACAATAAGATTAAGAGGCATCATATTCCTCTTTGATATTCTTCCTATTTGTTGACATCTTAAACAACTTAAGCAATATTTATGAGCATCTTTGAATAGTGTTGGCCAATAAAACCCACATTGCAGAATTTTTGCAGTAGTTTTCCCTAAACCAAAATGCCCTCCACAAGCTTGGTCATGACAGAAAGACAATATGCTCTGATATTCAGTTTCTGGAACACAACTCCTTAAAACCAAATCAGGACATTTCTTAAATAAGTATGGGTCTTCCCAATAATAATATTTTACTCTTGAGAAAAATAATTTCTTATCCTATCTATTCCAATCCTTAGGTGTTAAACCAGTAACTAAGTAATTAACTAGGTCTGCATACCAAGGTATTGTGTTGATGGTCATTAATTGTTCATCAGGAAAATTATACTTAATTTCAATATTTGATTTTTCTATTTGTAATCTTGATAAATGATCTACTACTACATTCTCACAACCTTTTTTATCTTTAATTTCTATATCAAATTCTTGTAATAATAATATCCATCGAATCAATCTAGGCTTAGTTTCCTTTTTTTCTATTAGGTGTTTTAAAGCTGCATGATCCGTGTATACTATTACTTTAGCTCCAATCAGATATGATCTGAACTTTTCCAAGGCAAACACAACAACTAATAGTTCTTTTTCAGTAGTTGTGTAATTAACTTGAGCATCATTTAAGATTTTTCTTGCATAATGAATCACTCTAGGAGATTTTTTTATCTTCTGTCCCAACACTGCTCCTATAGCAAAATCAGATGCATCACACATTAATTCAAATGTATGACTCCAATCAGGTGCTTGAATTATAGGAGTTGAAATTAAGCTAGTTTTAAGTCTGAAAAATGCTTCCTTGCAATTTTTATCAAAGTTAAATGGGACATCTTTTAATAGATTAGTTAAAGGTTTAGCTATCTTGCTAAAGTCTTTAATAAATCTTCTATAAAAACCAGCATGTCCTAGAAATGATCTAATATCTTTTACTGATTTAGGTTCTGGTACATTAGAAATTACTTCTATTTTATCTTTATCTACTTCCAACCCTTTCTTTGAAACAGCATGCCCTAAGACTATTCCTTGTTTAACCATGAAGTGACATTTTTCCCAATTTAGAACCAGATTTTTTTCCGCAGCATTTTAATATTTGGTCTAAATTTTTTAAACAAACTTCATATGAATTGCCATAAACAGTAAAATCATCCATATATATTTCTAAAAAGTCTTTAGTCATTCCAGTAAATATGCCCTACATACACCTTTGAACTTCAAAGTCTCTCAACATCTTACACATTCTATACTAACCATTAGTTGGGTAAACTATAGGATTCTCACACTCGGCTCTATTATATTGAGGATAATTCATTTGTTATTCATGGGATCTAGCCATCTGCAAACGTCTCAGTTTCAAACAGTCAGAAATGTCGTGTCCTTCAAAATTGTAGAATTCACATATGCTAACTACAGGTTTCAGAAATCTTTGAGCATAAGCATATGCCATATTCTCAATTACAAAAGAAAACACACAACACTCTAGCTATTAAAACGAAACAGCTCTAACAATTGCTTAGCTACTCAATTCCCCAACAACGGTGCTAGAAAACTTGTTTGGATCTCCAGCACGGCACCAGAAAACTTGATTGGTTACCCAGCAACGCACTAGAAAAACTTAGATTTGTTAACTTCTATTTTTATTTAGTTAATTTATCTTTATGCCTATATCACAGAATTCCTTTTTAGAAGTAAACAAACAACCTTTCACACAAATTAGATATTAATTCCAATTTATATTTTAACTACAAGTGCACAGTGTCTATTATATTAGCGTGCAAATACAGGTCGATCCCACAAGGAATCGCTTAAGAATTGCGAACTGTTCCATTTTTAACAATCAAATTTATATATTCAATAAGCTCTCCGTTGAGTTATAGTTAACTTAACGGACTAAGTTCGTGAGTTATGGATAACTCAACGGACTAACCTCGTGGACTTAAGTTAACTCCACGAGCCTGTCTTTCCTATTTAATACTGCTATTTACAAAGGAATTCGGCCAACCATTGGGCGGTTCCATAGATTGTAAATAACATCAATTAAGCTTTTTAATGTTAGTAAATATTGGATTTATCATTAGGCAATACTAACATTCAGATAATTCAAACAGTAACCATTGAAATCTTTAAGTCTATTGAACGAACCAATTTCAGTAAACTGTAAAACTAAAACAAACATAAAACAATCACAACACTGACAAAGATAATATTAATCACGATACAAGACAAACAATACAATACCCAATTACAAAATACAAACACAGATAAGTTGTTTTTGGTATTTTTGTTTTGATATGAACAGGAAAATGGGCGAAAGGTGAAATGTAAAGTAATCTCAGTCGATAGTAAATACTTCCATCACTACATGCGACACAATTACACCACTAAAAATTAAACCACTTACAATTTTGTCTCCTCTCTATAGGATCGTATGGCTACACAAGAGGGGGGTGAATTGTGTATTTTTAATATTTTATGAAATATAATTGAAACTTTAAATCTCAAAAACAAGTCGAGACATTGTTTTCATAAAATCATTTTTATTCAATGTTTCAATTACAATATACAATTCAATTCTCCTCAGAAATTGTAGATGCAATTATATTTCGATACCATGTATCATCTAAACAATTTCATAACTACAAACAGAGAAAACTAATTTGCAGAATTTAAAACTTTTCTCCCTGTTTGAGATCTTTCTTCTTCTTCTTTTTCTTCTTCAGTAATTCTTCAGTGACGAATATCTTGTCTTTTCATGCTTCAACGAATTTGCTTTCTTCTGATACTTCAAATCTTCAGTGATGAAAATCTTACCTTTTTATGCTTCACTGAATTTTCTTCCACTTGAGAGATTTTGCCCAAAGAGGTGTTTTTGATCCCTGAAAAAGATTTTTCTTTTGGTGTGTAAGGATGGTTTGATCCTTGAAAAGATTTTTCGTTTTGTGTGCAAGGATCAATTGATCAACGAGAATTCTATGCCTTTTATACTGTATCTTCATTTCATGCATATCCTTCACGTTTAACCACTACCAGTTTTCCACTTCTCTACGTCTTTTCTTTTTCCTTCATCAAAACACACACGTTCTAACCCACGTTTATATTTCGAATTTTCTTTAATCATCAGTCTTAGATCTTTGAAAAATTTCCTGCAAAATAAACTTTCTTGTCCAAAAGTTTTTCATCTGTGTAATAAGAAGTCGTTACTTTAATGTTAATTAAACGAGTAACACAAGTATATATATAACTTAACGTTTCTAACTTAACGAGTTCCTCATGTGCCATTTCACGTGACAAGTACTGTAGCTAACTCAACGAACTAAGTCTGTGGTGTTATGCTATCTCAACAAACCATCTCCGTTGTGTTATGATAACTCAACGAACCATTTCCGTTGTGTTATGATAACTCAACGAACCAGTAATAAACAAATGTTTTTATAATAAGAATTTTACCATGTGCAAAAATAACAACTTAAGTTTATAATGCTAACCTAACGCGTTGCCTTAGTGTTCAATATAGCAACTCAACGCGTTTAGTTATGTTAACTTAATGAGTTAAACATGTGCACCTCACGTGATACAATACAACATTCGTAACTTATAATTTCACCACGTGTATAACACTAACTTAACGAGTTCGTCTCTTCTTTTACTCACTAACTTAACGAGTTATCACGTGACTTATTTTAACCTTTAAGTCTCTAACTTAACGAGTTCTCACGTGACCTCTATACAAACAAAACTCTAACTTAACGAGTTGTCTAAACGTGCACTGTTCATGATACAGAAGATATAACATTAAAACATATCATGCTTTTCAATAAAAACACACGTTAACGTAATGTTTAGCTAAATGAGAAATTAATGCAACGAAATGACTAGTTATTAACTTCAGATCCAATACAGACAAGTATTTATATCAGTAAGTTTTTTCTGTATTAATTGATGATTTTAATTTCTTTTCACAAGCAATAGTAATTGAGGAAATATGATTATTTTCATTCAGCACACATCATCAAAACAAAAATACTCAACACTCTCCCTATAGAATCACGAGTCTAGAATTGCAAGATGATTTCCTCTTCAGCATACAGGCATCAACCTGAAGCCAAGGCTAGAAGCTTTACAATCTCTTGAGATATGAGTCGGTGCTTGGTGAAAATGGCTTCCCTTCCTACGACGCGATCACTCCTCACAATGGTTGTTAGGCACTGTGTTTGACTCGGAATCAACTCAACATCAGGAAAGTATCTTCACAGACCTCCGATGGTTGGTGATTATGGTGGTGGTGGAGTTGGTTGGTGTGGTACTTTAGAGAATTGTCGATGCTGCCTATAGAAAACCCAGTGATCCTCCTCTGCACACATTGGCCACCACCATGCTGCTTTTTTTCTTCTTTTCTTTTATATTTCTTCAGTGCTAACTACTTCTGCTTGAATGATCGGTTGGATTTCCTTCATTCATATCAACGACGATGATTTCTTCTTCCTACGACGAGTGAATTCCGGCATGATACGTGCGATCGTGGTTTTTTTTCTTCCAACTATTTTGTTCCTGCAACCGCTACAGTGGCATATTAGAAAATAAATGGTCCATGGAGTTATAGATAACTCAACGGACTTGCTTCATTGATTTAACTATAAAACACGTGCATAAATTTAACTATCCAATGCTTAGGTGCATTTCAGATACTTACAAACTTAACTATCTGATGCCCAGATGCATTTCAAATAGTTACAGACTTAACTATTTGATGCTCAAATGCAATTCGGATAGTTACAAATAACTCATCGATATATAACTTAAGTCAATCTTCCAGATCACGACACGTGTCATCAGCAGTTTTATAATAAAGAAATATTTTAGAGAGTTACAAGTCTAACTATCTGATGCCCAGATGCATTTCGGATAGTTAGAGATAACTCACCGAAAATCCACTTAAGTCATGCATTATGGTTTCAACATGTGTACTTCAGGAAATAATAAAATATTCTTTTAAAACATAACTGTTCAGTAATTTAAACATAACTCTTCGGTACATTAAGCATAACTGTTCGGTACGTTAAACATAACTGTCTGAAATAATAGAAAATTCGGATACTTAAGAATTTCACAGCCTACAATTTACCGATAGTTCAAAAATGCACTAAATTAACATTAATTCCCCGAAATTAAGTAGATTATTTTGTTAAAGCATATAACAGTGCACTTATAACAAAATAGCTTAATTCTCATATGATAAACTAAATATTATGCAATTAACCATCATTTAACCATTAATATTATGCACTTTTTCATTCTAAACACTAACCTAACATGTTAACTTAGTTTTTAATATAGCAACTCAATGCGTGTAGTTAGTGTAGTAATATTAAATTAACGAGTTAAACATGTGCAACTCACATGATACAATATAACATTCATAAATTTTAATTTCACCACGTGCACAATACTAACTTAACGAGTTCGTCTCTTCCTTTTACTCTTTTACTCACTAACTTAACGAGTTCTCACGTGACCTATTTTAACCTTTAAGCCTATAACTCAATGAGTTCTCATGTGACCTTTTTACAAATAACACACTAACTTAATGAGTTGTCTTTAACGTGCACTGTACATGATATAGAAAATATAACTTTAAAATATATCATACTTTACAATAAAAACACACGTTAACTTAACGTTTAGTTAAATGAAAAGTTAGTATAACGTAACGACTAGTTATTTAACTTAGTATAATTTCAGATCCATTACAAACAATTATTTATATCAATACACTTTTTCTGTATTAGTTGATGTTCTTAATTTACTTTCACAAACAATAGTAATTGAGTAAATATAATTACATTTGTTTAGCACACATCATCAAAACAAAATACTCAACAAAGTGAATATATAGTATAAAAGGCATAGAATTCTTGTTGATCAATTATCCCTGCACACCAAACAAAAAATATTTTCTGGGATCAAAAATACTTCTTCGGGGAAAAGCTCTTAAATAGAAGAAAATTCAGTGAAGTAGAGATAGTTAGATTTATGTCACTGAAGATTTGAAGAATCAAAAGAAAGTAAATTCGATGAAGTAGAGAAAGTCAGATATTTGTCACTAAAGAATTGCTGAAGAATAATAATAATAATAATAATAATAATAATCTCAAACAGGGAGAAATGTTTTAAATTCCATAAATAAGTTTTCTCTATTTGTAGTTATGAAATTGATTAGATGAAATATGGTATTGTTATATAATTGCATCTACAATTTCTAAGGAGAATTGAATTGTATATTGTAATTGAAACCTTGAATAAAATGATTTGATTAAAATAGTGTCTTGACTTTTTTTTGTTCTTAAAATTTCAATTATAATCAAATATGTTGAAAAACACAATTCACCTCCCTCTTGTGTAGCCATTTGATTCTACAAGTGGTATCAAAGCAGGTTAATAATCTTTGATATAAAGTCGATACCAACTTAATTAATATTAGAGCTTATTTTACCTTCCTTGTTTTTAAATAGAAATTAATATCTGAGTATATGTTTAACTTTGTTGATTTTAGGCTCAAGTTGTTTTCAAAGTTTTAAACTGTTTAAAATCAAATAAGTTGAAAAATCTTAGGTAAGATGGCTGTTGGAAATGGTAATTTTTCTTTATATGAAGGTCAAAATCTTAATCGTCCTCCTTTATTTGATGTAATACATTTTGAATATTGGAAATGTTAGGACCCTTGTATTTTGATAATGCAAAAACTTGTGTGAGGAAATAAATTGTATTTCATAGTTTAGATAGTTTAGCAAAAGAGCAGAAGGCAAATAAGTCACTATAGATAGTTCAGAATGTGCTACAAAAGATGAACAGGATATTGGAAGGATACCTGGCTTAACCATCCAGAAGAAATAACTTTTCGGTGAGTTATCAAGCTAAAGTATCCAATGACTCCGTATTAAGTAGTAAAATCACCATTGAAGAGTTAGAAAGTTAACTATCTGAAAATACATGGCCTTCGGAGGGTTGTAAAGAAAGTTGGTTGGATCATCGGAGAGTTAAGGCGCTAACTATCCGAAAGCTCAAGGAAAATCGAAAAGTTAGGAAGGCTAACTATCCGAAACTTAAGTCATTGAATTTCCTACATGTAGAAATCCAGATAGAAGCTTAAAGGGATTTTTTGGAGAGTTAGAAAGTTAATTATCCAAAAAACAAAGAAGTTTCGAAAGGTTACAGATTGAACTATCCGAAACTTAAGTCACTCTATTTTGCACGTGCAGAAATGAGAAGAAAGTAGTCGGAAGCTTAAAAGAGGTTTCAAGAGGATACTGTAGCTAACTATCTAAAAATTAATGGATTTTAGTGAGTTAATAACTATAACCATCCAAACTTAAGTCACCTCACGTGCATGACTTAAATTCCCACGTGACATAGACAACAGGACTTAAGTGGATTTTCAATGAGTTACGAATGTTCTTCAGTAAGTTACATAATTAACCATCCGAAAATCAAAGGGAATCGAAAGGTTACTTACTAAACAGCAGACAGAATGGTAACTTACTATTTTTAGGACTGACTACATATCTAGTACAGTAGAAAACATCTGTTGGAAGTAAATATGATCATTATACCTCTTGGTATAAATATGAGAAGTATAGGAAAGATTAAACAACAATCATCATATATTGTGAGCTACTCAAAAATTCTAGATATACTCTCAAGTCTACAATATTCAAGAATACTCTCAAAGATTCACTGCAGCACAAAAGCTCCCTACACTCAAACTCTGTGAAAAAGTTCAAAGCTATTGGTTCGTGAGTTTCAACCTGAAAACTCACTGTTGGTTAAGAGCTTCTACCTGAAAGCTTGAAGAAAGGTTGGTTGTTGAGCTTCAACCTGAAAGCTCAAGTGTTGGTTCTTGCTTCTACCTGAAAGCAAGTGTTGTAAGTTATTATACTTAGTGAAGCCCAAGTAAATCTTGGGGGGGCGACTAGCCAAGTTGGTGAACCACCTAAAAAATTGTCTTGTATTCCTTTCTATTTATTGTTTTGCATCCATTTAAATTATTTCAACTCACTGATAATTAGAATCAGTCAATTTTGTTTAAAAAAAAGTAAAATTTACACACCTACACCATTCACCCCCCCCTCTGGTGAGCCTATCGATCCTAATAGGAAATATAGGATGATAGTCTTTCTTTAAAGTATAGATCACAAGTTGTGATTCATGATTTCTAAATCATATACTCTGTTAACTACTCCTTATAATACTTAGACAATTACTGAAAAAGAAATTGAAACTCTGAATGCTAAAGGCTTAAATATCTTATTTTATGCATTGAGTTATGAACAGTTCAGTAAAGTGTCGGCATATAAATCTGCTTATGAGGTGTGGCATGCATCAGAAGTTTCATATGAATGTACTTCTCAAGTTAAAGAAACTAAGATTAATATGTTAATTCATAAGTATGAACTCTTTAAGATGCATGAAGACGAAAGTATTTTTGAGATGTTTTCCAGATTCCTAAATATTATAAACTCTTTAAAATGCTTAGGAAAGAATTTTGAATAGAACGATTTGGTGAGAAAAATTCTCAAATTCCTACGTTTTAAATGGTCTCAAAAAGTGACATCAATTGAAGAATCACGAGATTTAAATATTTATACTATAAATGAACTTATAGGAAATTTAACTACATATGAAGTTCAATTAAATGATTCACTGAATCACAACAAATTAAAAATGAAAAAAGAAATAGCCTTCAAAATTAATTCAAATTCTGAAATATCTACTGATTCTGACAAGGATTTGATTTTGCTAACTAGGAAATTTAAGAAAGCATGGAAAACTAGGAAACAACAAAGGAACAAAAATAACAAACCCTCAACGTCAAAGTCACTAAATGAAAAGAATTCTTCATCTAGAAAGTATGTATGTTACAACTGCAAGAAACCTGGACATCTTTTTCCAAATTGTTTTATAAGGAAAAATGAAAAGTAAAGTAGGACAAATCAGAAGAAGATGGTTAGAAAACTTAGAAAAAGTTTTACAAGAAAAAGGCTTTGAAGGTCACTTGGGATGACATGTTAGAAGAGTTTGAATCTAAGGAATTATCATCAAAATCTTCACATTTAGAAGAAGAACAAGAGTTAGAAGATGTTGCTCATGTGTGCTTCATGGCAGATGAGTCTGAGGTAATTTCTGATCCTGAAAGTCATTTAGATTTTAACTTTGATGAATTATTATGTGTTTATCATGCATTATTACAAAAACTTAGAGTTTGTAAACTAGAAAATAAGAATATTAGAAACTCTTTGTCCATTTTGGAAGAAGAAAATTGTTTCCTATCTACTACTTTAGAGAAGTTTAAATGTGATAATGAAAATCATGCTAGAGGTTTGCATAAATTTAGATTTAATGAATGTGTCTTGCATGAACAAATACAAAATATAAATACTGAAAAATTAAAGATAGAATCTGAAAATGAAAAATTGAGAAACAATATAAATGATCTTGAGTTAGAGATTGATAGATTAAAAATGAGACAGCTAGATTTAAATTCCACCATTGAGAAATGAAATTTAAGTCAAACTAAGTTAGTCAAATTAACTAGTACCCCTGCGGTGTCATATAAATTTGGCTTAGGATTTGATTATCTTGAATACCCTGAATCTCAAACCAACAAAGGATTTATTAGTTGCAGTTCAAGTAAATCTAAGACTAAAATTCCTTTTATCATGAAACAAGGTAATAAATATGTAGAAGTAGGTACTTCAAGGGATGATTCATGCAGTAATAATATAAATCAATGTGATTTGTCTAAATGTACTTCTAACATGACTATTAATGTTTCTAAAAATCTTATTTCTTGTTCTAGAAATTCAGTTACTAATGTTTCTAAAATTTCAAACAATTGTAGTAAATTGAAAATTCAGAAACCTAAGCGTGAAATTCAAAACACTAGTATTAGATCAATTACTAGTTCTCCATGTTCTTTATTTGAAAATTTATGTATAGAAAAAGATTTTGTATGTACTAAAAATTTAAATACTAGTACAAAATCCTGGTATGAACTTACTAAATGTATGAGGATGACCAAAATAAATTAACATCTGATAAAAATCAGTTTCGTCTTGGTTATACTACATTTGAAAATAAATAGAATGTTTACCAGAGTAATAATTCTACAAGTGAGTATGAAGCAAATGATAAATCAGTAATACTTACAACTAATAAGAATGTAAATGAAAATGTTAAGCTATTTTTAAATAAAAAGAAGAAATATGCTTTTAATGAACTTGGTCCTCAAAGACATTGAGTACCAAGAAATAATTCTTCTTAATTTGTTTTACAGGAGGAAACAACATCAAAATGGATTTTGGATAGTAGAGCATCAAGTCACACAACTAGACAGAATAGCCTACTAAAAAATTTTACAAATACCAAGAAAGGAAGTGTAACATTTGGAAACAAAAGCAAGGATAAAATCATAGGTATGGGCAATGTTCAAATAACTCCTACTTATGTTATTTTGAATGTACTATATATAGAAAACCTAGGATTTAATTTGCTAAGTGCTATAAAACTAATTGATAATGGATACTATGTATTGTTTGAAGCTAATGTATGTAAAATTATTGATAAAATTACAGATGAACTTAAGTTTATTGCTAGAAGAAAAGGTTCTGTATATATTTTATCTTTACCTTCTGGTGTAGTTGATTTAAATTCATGTTTGCTAGTTGAAACTAGTAATGCATATCTTTGGCATAGAAGGATCAAGCATATAAATATGAAACTATTGCATAAATTGTCTAGAAAAAATTTAGTGAGAGGTTTACCTAAGATTAAATACTCAAAGGATTTCATGTGTGATGCATGTGAGTTAAGCAAACTTCATAAAAACTCTTTTAAATCCAAAACTTATATATCAAGCAAGAGAGTCTTAGAACTTATACATTTGAATTTATTTGGACCAACAAGAATCATGAGTCTTGGTGGTAAACGGTATGTGTTTGTTTTGGTAGATGACTTCTCTAGATACACTTAGGTATATTTTCTAGCAACTAAGATAGAAGTTTTTGAAACATTTAAAATGTATTGCAATCTTATTCAAAATGAATAAAGTGTCTCTATTCAAAAACTTAAGAGTGATCATGGTATTGAATTTGAAAATGATCAAATGAATAATTACTGCAAAGATCATGGCATTGATCACAGATATTTTTTTCCAAGAGCACCTTCTCAAAATGGTGTTGTTGAGAGAAAGAATCGATCACTTTAGGAAATAGCCAGAACTATGTTAAATGAACATAATTTATCTCAAAATCTTTGGGCTGAAGTAGTGAATACAACTTGTTATATTATTAACAGAAGTCACCTAAGACCTCTTGTTAATAAAACTCCTTTTGAAATTATATTTGATAGAGTTCCAAAAATTTCCTATATGAAACCATTTGGCTGTAAGTGTTTTATCCTTAACACTAAGGATAAAAAAGATAAATTTCAAGCCAAAGTGGATGAAGGAATTTTTGTAGGTTACTCTACTAGAAGTAAAGCCTATAGAGTGTATAATAAGATTTCTAGAACCATTGAAGAAACCCTGCATGTAAGCTTTAATGAAAATTCTTTTAGAGAATCTCAATCTAAAGTTGATAATGATGATATGATCGATTTCCCAAAAGAATTAGAGATCAATAGAGAGATTGAAGATTTATCTGAGAAAATTAAAAATATGAACTTAAATGATCAAACTAATGATCAAAGTGATGTATCTTCAGATGTTGGTGAGAATATTGCAAAGAATCATAAAAATTAGTGTTATTCTTCATCACATCCCATCACTCAAGTCATTGGTAATATTTACGAGTTAAAACCAAAGCTTTAGTAAATTTAAATAGTATGTATATGTTTGTTTCTATGGTCGAACCAAAGAATATAGAAGAAGTGTTGAGTATTTTGTTTTGATGATGTGTGTTGAATGAAAGTAATCATATTTGCTCAATTACTATTACTTGTGAAAAGAAATTAAAAACATCAATTAATATAGAAAAAGTTTACTGATATAAATACTTGAATGTATTGGATCTAAAATTATACTAAGTTAAATAACTAGTCGTTTCATTGCGTTAATTTCTCATTTAACTAAACGTTAAGTTAACGTGTGTTTTTATTAAAAAGCATGATATGTTTTAAAGTTATATCTTCTGTATCATGAATAGTGCACGTTTAAACAACTTGTTAAGTTAGAGTGTTATTTGTATAGAGATCACGTGAGAACTCATTGGATGCGTGTGTCTTCCATCAAGTATATGTATGTGTCATTGAATATGGTTGTATTTCTTTGATAATTTGTACAGGGGCAAACTTGTCTTTTGGGTATCACCAATCGTTGCCCCTATATATGTAAGGGGTCATCCACGTCCAAGGGATGCCATGTTAAACCATCCCTTGATTTTGTTCTCCCCCTTCTTTGTATCAGCAACCATACAGTAAGGAATCATGATAGATTGATTACCCATGGACGTACCCGTGTTGGGGAATCACGTAAATTTGTTGTTCTTCGAATTCTCCACTCGCAATCCTCTCTTCCACGCAGATCTCTTCTCCACGCCACCCCTAGATGCTCCACGTTTGTTTGATCTTTCTGCACAACAACTGGTATTAGAGCCAGGTTGGACATCTCCAAGTTTGCATCTGAAGTTTTGAAGAATTTCATCAAGGTTCAAGCCATTTATGCAAGGGATCTCTCCATTATTGTAACTACCGTCGTCGCTGGCGCTAGTCTGCACACTCCGACACCAAGTCGTGCGCCATCCTCATCCGTGCTCCGTTGCATCTCAAATTTTGAGGACATGTAGTAAGCTTTCTGAAATTCCTTCCTTTAAAATTTTGTGGTCAGAAGTTTCTTATTCAGAGAGATACAACAAGAGGCGTCTAGCTAGGGCACAGTAGTTTTCTAGACGAGTGACTCTTTGATTGTCGGATTTTGGGCATTTTGTGATTGTGGTTTTGTGCTTGGTTTGTGCGAGTATTTGCTACTATTTTGTGATAAGTAGTGTGCTTGGCTTGTGGCTGATTGCATTTCATTGAAATCAGTAGTTTCAGTAGCATATTGTTGTTGAGATATTGCTTGCTATTGTGTACCTTGCTACAGAATTGTGTTTGTTGAAATCACATTGTATCTCGTGTGTATTGCTGGTTGTTTGTTGTTTTGAAAACATGAATACTTCGGGGTTGAAGATAGAAAAGTTTGATGGTAAGAATAGCTTCAGCTTATGGCAAATTAAGATAAAAGCACTTCTAAAGCAACAAGGTATTTGGGCTCCTTTAAATAAGGAAACTACTCTAAACAGAAATTCGCCAGAGTTTGAATTGCAAGAGGAGAAAGCTCACTCCACCATCTTGTTGTGTTTGTCTGATGAAGTTATAATAGAAGTTGCTCATGAATCTACCTCATTAGGTCTTTGGCAGAAACTTGAGTCATTGTATATGACTAAGTCTTTAATAAACAAATTGTTGTTAAAGCAAAGACTATTCTCTTTAAAGATGATAGAAGGTGTACCTCTTAAGCAACATTTAGATAAGCTAAATGCTATTCTGATGGAACTCAAGAATATTGGAGTAAACATAGAAGATGAAGATGCAGCTCTTATCTTGCTTTGTTCACTCCCATTGAGTTATGAAAACTTTGTTTAGTCTTGTGTAGTTGGAAGAGATTCAATTACACTGGAAGAAGTGAGGTCCAACCTTCATTCCAGGGAGCACAAACACATGGTGCATGGTAGAAATGAGGCAAGTGGTGTTGGCCTCTCAGCTCAGAAGCAAGAGAACAGGGGAAGAAGCTAGAGACAAGGTGGAGGGAAGAATAGAAGTAGAAGCAAGTCGAAGGGCAAGTACTCTAGGGATACTTGCCATTACTGTAAAGAGAAAGGACACTAGAAATCACATTGTCCCAAGCTTATGAACAAAGGAAAGGCTACTGTGGCAGAAACCAATTTTGCGTTAGGTGATGACTTTTCTCTTACAGTTTGTTGCAGTGCCTATTATAGATATACAGGTGGTGAGGGGAAGATAAGTATACTGAAAGGCTCGTTAGTTGTTATGAAGGGAACCAAATCTGGTCCCTTATATATTTTGCAGGGCACTCCAATTGTTGGCGTAGCTACATCAGCTATATCTGGTCAACAGGATTTTTCTGTCATGTGGCACTCAAGGATGGGTCATTTGGGGCAGAAAGAAATGTAGAAACTGAGTAGTCTGGGCAAGTTTGATGGGCACAAGGTTGCTTGTATTGACATGTGCAAGCATTGTGTCTTTGGCAAACAAAAAACAGTGACATTTGCACGCAGTCAACATAGCTCCAAGGGAGTTCTTGATTATATTCATGCTTATTGTTGAGGGCCTTCACGTCAACCTTCTATTGCAGGTTCCAGATATTTTCTTTCTATCATTGACTGTCATTCAAGGATGAACTGAGTTTTCTTTTTGACACACAAAAGTGAAGCTTTTTCTTACTTCAAGCATTGGAAGAAGCAGGTAGAAAACCAAACAGACAGAAAGGTAAAATATCTTAGAACTGATAATGGTCTTGAGTTTTGTTCTCAAGAATTTGATAACTTTTGTAAAAATTAAGGCATTACACGGCATAACACTATCAGGTATACCCCTCAGCAAAATGGAGTGGCTGAAAGATTGAACAGAACACTCCTAGAAAAGGCACGTTGTATGCTGTCTCATGCAGGTTTGAGCAAGAAGTTTTGGGTAGAGGCTGTTAACACAACTTCCTATCTGGTGAACAGGTCCCCTTCTAGTGCCTTAGATGGGAAGATACCTCTTAAGGTATGGTTGAAAAGATCTGCTAGTTATTCAAAGCTCAGAATTTTCGGGTGTCTAGCTTACTATCATGTGAACAATGGCAAGCTAGAACCACGTGCCAAGAAAGGCATATTTGTAGGCTATGGTGTTGGTGTAAAGGGATACAGGATATATGATATTGAATCTCACAAAGTAATATATAGCCGTGATGTTACTTTTGATGTTCTCTTTTGTAGGCAACAGATAAACTAGCAAGTGAAACACCAGAAATTGAGCACACCCTTCCTGAACAGATGGAGATAGATGACGCACAGCAGTCGCCTATCACTGATCAAGTTGAAATTAGAGAAATCTCTTCTGAAACTCAGGAAAATGAAGTTGAGGAGGAAGAGGTAGAGCAACCACTACCAAGAACCATTGGCAAAGATCGTCCTAGAAGAGACGTTAGACCTCCGATTAGATATGGCTATGACGGTTTGGTTGCTTTTGCCTTACAAGTAGTAGTTAAGGTGGAGGATTCTATTGATCCACCTACATATGAAGCTGCAATGAAAGATTCAAAAGCTAGTCTTTGGATGCCTGCTATGGAGGAGGAACTCCAATCTCTCCATAAGAACAAGACTTGGGAACTGGTGAAACGTCCAAAGAACACAAATATTGTTGGTTGCAAATGGGTCTATAAGAAGAATATTAGGACTCAAGGCAATGCAAGTGTGCAGCACAAGGCAAGATTAGTCGCCAAAGGATATTCACAATGAGAAGGAGTTGACTTCAATGAGGTATTTGCTCCTATTATACGTCATACATCTATTAGAATTTTGTTATCCATTGCTGCAGCACAGAATTTAGAATTAGAACAACTAGATGTAAAGACGGCCTTCTTGCATAGTGAGCTAGAAGAAAATATTTGGATGGAACAACCAACAGGGTTTGTGGTAAAAGGTAAATCTGATTGGGTGTACAAATTAAATAAGTCCTTATATGGACTTAAACAATCACCATGACAATGGTACAAAAGGTTTGATGCATTTATAATTAAAGTTGGTTTTAGATGCAGCAACTATGATTCATGTGTATATGTTAAAACTCTTGATAAGAGTACACATGTTTATTTGTTATTGTATGTTGATGATATTCTTATAGTTGCGAAGAATATCGAAGTGATACAGGAGCTGAAGGACACATTAAAATCAGAATTTAATATGAAAGATCTTGGTCCAGCTGGCAGAATTCTTGGAATGGAGATTAGGCATGAAAGAAATTCTAGTAAGCTATTTTTGAATCAACAGAAGTATATTGAGAAGATCCTTAGCAGATTTAGTACGGCTTCATGCAAAGCCATTAGCACACCTTATGATAGAAATGTCAAATTATCATCTGCGATGTGTCCACAAACTGATTCTGAAAAGCTTGATATGCAGCGAGTTCCTTATGCACAGGTAGTTGGAAATCTTATGTATGCTATGGTATGCACTAGGCTTGATCTAGCATATCCTTTGAGTGTTGTTAGTAGGTTCATGTCCAATCTGGGCAGGGAACATTGGAAAGTAGTTAAAAGGATATTCAGATATTTGAAAGGAACTCCAGGTGTTGGCTTGATGTATGCAGCAGATCAAGGTTGTACTATGGCTGGTTATACAGACTCGGACTATGCAGGTGATGTTGATAGAAGGAGATCATTATTTGGTTATGTCTTTACATTTGCAAGTTCTATTGTGAGTTGGAAATCAACTCTTCAACCTACGGTATCTCTGTCCACAACTGAGGCTGAATATGTGGCTATGACAGAAGCTGCAAAGGAAGAGATTTGGTTGAAAGACTTACTTGGAGACTTTGGTTGGCGCATTGATAAAGCTGATATCTTCTGTGATAGTCTTAGCGCTATTTGTCTCTCCAAAGATAATGTCTTTCATGATAGAACTAAACATATTAATGTTAAGTATCACTTCCTCAGGAATGAAGATAGGATAAAAATTATGAAGGTCAACACAAAGGACAATCTGGCTGATATGTTTACAAAGGACGTTGTTGAAAGCAAGTTCAAGCATTGCTTGGACTTACTCAACGTCTATTGCTACTGCTGACCCAAGTTGGGTCTTGGTGATCCATCACCTGTTCGTGGTGAAGATTGACGAAAGACAAGGTGGAGATTTGTGATGCGTGTTCCATCAAGTATATGTATGTGTCATTGAATATGGTTGTATTTCTTTAATAATTTGTACAAGGGCAAACTTGTCTTTTGGGTATCACCAATCGTTGCCCCTATATATGTAAGGGGTCATCCACGTCCAAGGGATGTCATGCCAAACCATCCCTTGATTTTGTTCTCCCCCTTCTTTGTACCAGCAACCATACAGCAAGGAATCACGATAGATTGATTACCCATGGACGTACTCGTGTTGGGGAACCACGTAAATTTGTTGTTCTTCGAATTCTCCACTCGCAATCCTCTCTTCCACGTAGATCTCTTCTCCACGCCACCCCTAGATGCTCCACATTTGTTTGATCTTTTCGCACAACACTCATTAAGTTAGAGGCTTAAAGGTTAAAATAGGTCACATGAGAACTCATTAAGTTAGTGAGTTGTTGAGGTTTTTGTTGTCCTCAAAATAAGATCTTAAAACTCACAAAGGGACCAAAAAGATAAAACATTAAACTCAAAACTCATTTTAAAATAACCGCAAGTGCACGGTGCAATTGTAATATACTCTAGCGAGTACAGGTCGAATCCACAAGGATTTGGCTTTTACAGAATATTTTTAAGGTGCAAAAACAATAATAATTACAAGTGATTCAAAATTTATCAAAAATTCACTCAATAGAGTATAAATTCCTCATTTCCATTCATAAAACACTAAATCACTACATCACAGAATCTCAAAATTCAGTCAATATCACACGTATCCTCCTCTCAATATCTCAATGGTAAAATACAGTAAAAATATCATACTAGGTACTAATTGGATTAACTTTACAACCCCACTAATTTCGTTACAAAATATGAAATAGGCAAGTGTCAGCAATGCTTTTCCTATAGACACGCAGATTGGCAACTAACAACCCTGAATTGCGCACAGTTGCTAAAAATGGCATAAAATTTTCAAATCTTCATGAAAGTCTGAAAAATCAGCGTGCTTCAAAACTTAACTCCTTCATCTAACATAGAAAATTTACAGAGGTTAATTTCGTGTTATAGATAAAAAGAATTTGAGTTCGGCACAGAAGCAAAAATTGGGCGAAAAACACTAGGATGCGCTAGATGCGACATCAACGAAATAAATTTAAAAACCTATACAAATCAATTACAAAAATTCTAAAAACTATACAGGATAAAGTACATCAAAGCTCTAATAAATAGAATCAAAAACTAAAGCAAAACATCATTGGATCATCGAGTTACGACCTAAACAAAATTGTCAAATTTACAGGATTCTACACCGACAATAAACAGCCACAAGTTAGCTTTGTTAGCATACAAATATTCACATATGTACAAGATTCAACCCAAATTTGCTTTCATTCATTCAAAACAAATATAATATGCTATTGAAATTAAAGTTCTATGATTAAACTATAATGTAACATTACAACTAAACCTAAAACTACCATTACCCTACTGAAATTACAAAGAACTCAACTTTAAACAAGAAAATGAAAACCTAAAGAATTAAACCAATACAACCCTTTTTACCTTGAAGTGCAAACTTGTTTTAGAGAAGAATGGTGCATGAGATGTGCTCCTAGCCATCCTCCTAGCCAAGAAATTTGTGGCTGTCACCACATGAGTTCTCTTCCGAAAGTAGGAGGTCTTCAAACACCACCAAACACCAAGAAACAAGTAGTCATCCACCTAAAGTCCACAACCCTTGCCTTTCTTCTACTAGGAATGATCCACGGAAGAGGGGAGATAGTTGCACAACTTCAGATGTGCTCCAAACAGCACCCACAAGTGCTGGAAATGATGCCTTAGCCGTCCTCCTACTAGCAACCACCAAGAGAGGAGAAGAAGAGGTCGACCAAACCTTGCAAACCTCCTTCTTGTAGCTCCACAAGAGGGGGGAGGACACCAACTCCACACAAGCTTGAGGAAGGGAGAGGGGCTGACGATTCCAAGGGTTGGAATTAGGGGAAAGCTCGTCTAAGAGAGGGGGGATTGTTGGCCTTGCCTCTCCTTTTATAGAGGCTCCAAGTGGTGGAACTTGATCTCCACCTTTGATCTTCAATCCAAGGGCCAAGATTCCTCCTATCTTGATTTGCTTTATTGTTCTTATTCTTCAACCTATAAAACTCAAACAAATACATTAAAGCACTCAAGAAATAAGATAAGATATATTCCTAAACATGGATACTTCAAAAGGGCCAAAAATCACATTTTTCATTGAATTCCATAAATACCCATGTACTTATTTAAATAATTAATCCTTAGTGCTAAAGTAAACTTAATCTACTTAATAAAATGCAATTGTATTGCCACCAAGATGTAAATGTGTTTACATGAAATGCTAAATAACAAATAGAGTCTCATTTATGCATTACTTTCTTCATTTAAGCCTATAACTACATTATTTGCCTAGAATGCATTATAACTTAAATCTTCATTAAATACTTAAGAGTATATGACTTTAAGCACATAAAATGCATCAATTAACTATATAAAATATGCATAAATTATGACTCTACATGAGTAAAAGAAGAGATGAACTCGTTAAGTTAGTGTTGTACACGTGGTGAAATTATAAGTTATGAATGTTATATTATCACGTAAGGTGCACATGTTTAACTTGTTAAGTTAACATGACTAAACGCGTTGAGTTGCTATATTGAACACTAAGGCAACGTGTTAGGTTAGCGTTATAAAACTTAAGTTGTTATTTTTGCACGTGGTAAAATTCTTATTATAAAAACATTTGTTTATTACTAGTTCGTTGAGTTATCTGTAACACAACAGAGATGGTTCGTTGAGTTAGCGTAACACTACGGACTTAGTTCGTTAAGTTAGCTACAGTACTTGCCACGTGAGTTGGCACATGAGGAACTCGTTAAGTTAGAAACGTTAAGTTATATATCTACTTGTGTTACTCGTTTAGTTAACATTAAAGTAATGACTTCTTATTACACTTGATAAAAGATTTTGAACGAGAAAGTTTATTTTAAAGGAAATTTTTCAGAGATCCAAGATTGATGATTAAAGAAAATTCGAAATGTAAACGTAGGTCAGAACATGTGTATTTTGATGAAGGAAAAAGAAAAGACGTGAAAAAGTGGAAGACTGATAGTGATTAAATGTGGAGGATATGCATGAAATGAAGATACAGTATAAAAGGCATAGAATTCTCGTTGATCAGTTATCCTTGCACACCAAACGAAAAATATTTTCAAGGATCAAAAACACCTCTTTGGGGAAAAACTCTCAGGTGGAAGAAAATTTAGTGAAGTAAAAAAAGGTAAGATTTATGTCACTGAAGATTTGAAGTATCAGAAGAAAGCAAATTCAGTGAAGTAGAGAAAGACTAGATATTCGTCACTGAAGAATTGCTAAAAAACAAAGAGAAGAAGAAGAAGAAATATCTCAAATAGGGAGAAATGTTTTAAATTCCGCAAATTAGTTTTCTCTGTTTGTAGTTATGAAATTGTATAGATGAAACATGGTATCAACATATAATCACATCTACAATTTCTAAGGAGAATTGAATTGTATATTGTAAGTGAAACCTTGAATAAAAATGATTTTAAGAAAACAGTGTCTCGACTTGTTTTTGAGTTTTAAAGTTTCAATTATAATCGAAAATGTTGAAAAACACAATTCACCCCCCTCTTGTGTAGCCATATGATCCTACAAGAAGCATTATCTGATGAAAATCGAATAATGGCAATGCAAGATGAACTAAATCAATTCATTAGAAATGATGTTTAAGAATTAGTCTCTCTACTAGAAAATCAGTCCATAATAGGTACAAAGTGGATCTTTAGAAACAAAACTAATGAGACTGGTCAAGTTATAAGAAACAAAGCTAGATTAGTTGCACAAGGGTATACACAGGAAAAAGGACTTGATTATGATGAAACTTTTGCTCCTATGGCTAGGTTAGAAAGTATTAGAATATTATTGGCCTATGCTTGCTATATGGATTTTAAACTTTATCAAATAGATGTAAAGAGTGCATTTCTAAATGGTTTAATTAATGAAAAAGTTTATGTGAAACAACCACCTGGATTTGAAGATATTAAAAATCCTGACTATGTGTATAAATTAAAGAAAACCTTATTGGTTTGAAGCAAGCACCTAGATCGTGGTATGAAAGATTATCTACTTTTCTTGTAGAACAAGGATATATCATGGGAAAAGTAGATCATACTCTATTTATCAAGAAAGATAATAAAGATCAAATTGTTGTTCAAATATATGTTGATATAATCTTTGGAGCAACTTCTAATAAACTGATAAAAATATTTTCTAAATAGATGACTAGTTCGTTTGAAATGAGTATGATAGGAGAACTTTCATATTTTCTAGGACTTCAAATTAAGCAAATGGATAAAGGTATATTTTTAAATCAGGAAAAGTATGTAGTTGAAATGCTTAAGAAATTTAATTTTAATGATACAAGGATTTGAGGAACTCATATAAGTACTTCTTTAAAGTTAGATATTGATGACATAGGAAAATCAATAGATTAAAGAAAATACAAAAGTATGATTGGTTCTTTAGTTTATTTAACAACTAGTAGACCTGATATTATATTTGCTATGTGTGCTTGTGCTAGATTTCCATCTAATCCTAAAAAATCACACTCAATTGCTGTTAAAGAATATTTAGATATATACAAGGAAATAAAAATTTCAGACTGTATTATTCTAAGGATAGTTCAATAGATCTTATAGGATATACTGATGTTAATTATGTAGGATCTAAACCTGATAGAAGGAGTACTAGTGGCACATGTCAATTATTGGGAAATAATTTGATGTTATGGTTTAGTAAAAAGCAAAACTATGTAGCACTTTCAACCACTAAAATTGAATATGTTACTGCTACATGGTGTTGCACTCAAATTCTGTAGATAAGGCAAACTTTAGAAGATTTTGGATTATCTTATGATACAATTAAGATTTATTATGATAGTAGTTCTATAATAAATCTTTCCAAAAATCCTGTATTACATTCTAGAGCAAAGCATATAGAGGTTAGACATCATTTTCTAAGAGATAGCGTAATTAAATGAAAAATTAAATTAAGATTTGTGTCTAGTAAAAATCAATTAGCTAATATATTTACAAAATCTCTAGATGAAAATACATTCTACAACATAATATTAAATTTAAGTATTTGTAAGCTATGTGATGTGTTAAATGCTTAAACTCCACAAAACATAAATTTTGTTGATGATGTTGTTTACCTCATAGATATTATATACTAATCATAAATATCTAAGTAATATCTAAACTACTACATAAGATACTATGTATTTACAATAAAATTATTGTAGTATCTTATTGATTTTACTTATTTTTTTAAGTTTAATGGTTTTTCAAAATTTTAAATGGAAATGTCAATGAAAAACATTAAATTTCTCTAAAATCCTAAAATTTTGATTAAGTGTTTTCTATGGATCAATGAAAATGCATATGATCAAGAATGAGTTTGACTTAATTGATTAAATTTGTAGAATAATCTATATGTAAATCATATTAAACTACTAATCAAGAGTATAAGCTTATTGAAATTGATTCATACTTTTAGTAAAATCATAGATGTAAAAAATTGTATGAGATTTGTGCTTTATTGCATCTATATTAATGAAATACATAAATACTGTGCTTAAAATAAAAAGTGCTTACAAAGTGAAAATCTTTGAGAGTTTATTGATCAGTTTGATCACGAGCCTCTTGTACTTGAGAAGATAGGTATATAAGAATTATTGTCCTAAAAAAGGATTCTTTAAATCTGGCAACCTATGGTCCTGATCAAACCTAGGATTGTTGACTGAAAAGTCATTACATGGGTACATTAGAAAGCTCTTGTATGATTCAAGCTTTTCAAACTAACTTTTAAAGAAACTTATCAATATTTACTGTTTTGAAAAGATAAAAGTTGTTTCATTAATTACAGATACCTTTGAATCGAATATGGTTTCTACCAATATGACTACTGATTTGTTGAATCAAAATTAGTACTTTTGAAAATGTTTATTTGAGATACATTCCTTTATTCTTCTTGAGTTAATCATATTAAGTTTAAAGTTATATTTTGATTCATATACGGTTGGAGTTGATTCTAGAAATCATTCTTGATGAATTCAGGATAACGGAAGTTTCTGAAAAGAAATTTTAAAGTATAGTTATGAGTAAAACATATTTTTATACAAATATATTTTGTATGTTATTGAATATATTTGAAGTATATTTGTAGGGGGAGAAATTACAATGTCAAAAATAGATTAATATCATTCAGAATATAGATCTTAGTTAATCTGAGTTTAGTCCTCTTAAGATCTTGATGAAACAATTTAATAGACAAACAAACTATTTTAGGTTCATAAAAAGAATATTAGAATAGTTTACAATGTTCTCAAGATAATGTTTATATAAGTTACTTATAACTTGTATATTGTTTTCGAAAGCTTTCAGTTGAAAACATCCGAAACGTTTTGTTAAGTATATTAATTAGACGTTATGTTATGTAAGGTAACGTATAAAACTACCTCTAGACAATGTTTTACTCGTTAGGTTAGGTAACTCAACGAGTTATGCTTAAATTTTTCAAATACCTCGATTGAATAAACTTTATTCAATATTCATTTAAAACCCAAACCCGACTAATAGACTCATTATGTTATTCTACAGAAACCCTATTTAAACACTTATTACATAAGAACTTAGGTTATCTCGTAAACATCTTTCTCAAAATCTTTCCCGCTTGTTCTTGTTACAATCTACGATGATGTTTTCCAAGTTCTACAAAGGGCGTGGCAGAGGTAAAGGAAGAGAAAGAGGAAATGCCAAAGGCAAAGAAATAGATGTCGATGACGTTCCTCGTACATGGTTTAAAAAGATTTTTCAAGTTGACAAAAGGTTAGCTCAAATATATAGCGACTATTTCTTTTTTGAAGAAATACTAGATGAAGTTAGACAAGAACTTCACAATACAACTAACAGTATACAATATATGGGTATAAGAAGTAAATTTGATAGAGAATATCGCATGAAATGTGTAGAGATAGCATTTTTGGAACAATATGCTAAATACTTAGAAAAAGGAGTAAGTTCATCTAATAGAATTCTTTAAACACCTATCAATGGAACAAGACTACAATCATTTGAGGAAGAGCATGAATCTGCTATACCTACATCTTTATTTTCAAAGGAAAAACAAACAAATATTGTTGTTGATCAGAGAAAAGTTGACAGTCTTCGAAAGGCAATAGCTATAGAAAGTGCCTTTGAAGAATTAAAATAGAAAACTTTTACGAAACAAATTCAAAAGAAAACAGCAACAATAGTAGAAGAACAATTGACTTGTTACAAGAGACGAGTCAAAAAAATTATTTCTAAGGAAACAAATGTTGTTGAAAAAGAAAATTCAGATGAGGATTTAATTCCAAAGGATAATGTATGTCTAGACATTGTACCTTACAATGCATCTGATAAGCTCATCAGTTCAAAACATACTAAAACTGATAATGATGAGACTTTATTCTCTTTTTCTAGAAAACTTGAGAAGAAATCAAAACAACAATTTAGTTCAAGTTTTTCTATAGTTTCAAGCCCTGATGATAAGGAAATTGAACAAGTAGAGCATCAAGTAGATGATATTGAACGAGTTATTGTAGATGTGCTTGAAAATATTAAAGTAGTAACTAGTTCAAAGGTTGGATTGTCTGAAGTAGCAGCTATTGAAAAAGACAAGACTCCAAAAGAGCTTAACGTTGATTAGCCTATTTCAGAATCTATAGAACTAGAGTCTGAGAATTCACAGTACGTACAAATGCAAATATCTGTTGAAGAAAATGAAGAATTACAAACAAATACACAAACTATTGAATTTGTGGAAAATTTGAACTCTGAATATTCTATAGAAACTGAACTTATGAATGTGGTAGATATTGAAAATGTTCCTTACTCTGTTGAAGCTAAAGAATCAAGCTTACTTAAGTAGCTTCAAGAAAATATTTTGATAGAGGAACATAATGACATTCATTTTGAAGAAGAGGTTCTTGAAGATGAATTAAATTCTGAATCAAGGCTTCAAGTATCACCTTCTATGTATAGAATTCTACCCATTCAAGGAAATTCAATTTATTTTAGATCTGAAGAAGCATTGCAAAAATACAATAATTTGATTACATGTCAGATTCTACATGCTCGACCAATAAAATTTAGAGGTTTACTGTAAATAAGAGATCTATTTGAGTTTCAATGCTTAATGCAATTCTTGTTAGTTGGAACAAAATGGAAGTAATATAAAGAGCTTATTGCAGTTTTTTACAAAAATCTAGTCAAGAATGATAATATGTTGACAACTCAAATACATCAATAAGAGTTTACTTTATCTCTTGAATTGATTTTTGAAGTTTTGGGATTAAGGAATGATGGTGTTTGTAGGATCGTCTGTATCACAAGAGGGGGGTGAATTATGTCTTTAGTAATTAAATACTAGCGGATAAAACAAGAGCACAAAACACTCGTAAATGAAATTCTATTCTTTTATTTCAAGACAGAATTTACAATATCTTTTCAGCTCAATTCCCTTCTTAACGGTTTTGATACAGTAATGTTCGATATACAATTCAAATAGGAAAACAAAGCTCTTATTCAAAACTAATTTTGAATTGTATAAAACCTGATCTTTATGCACACAGCTTCTTTCTTTCTCTTTGCTCAACTTCTATATCTCTTCTTCTCCAATTGTCAAATTTCCAGACTTCTTACGTTTACAGCTCTTTTTCTGAAATTGCTTGGAATTTCAAACTTCTCTGATGTTGGAGAATTTTTTCAGAATATGAATATTGAAACTTAACTTTTTAGTTAAGGATCCAGATTGAATATTCAGACTTAGTTTTTGAGATTGGGATCCTCTATTGTAATGTAGCTCATACTCTCTATTTGTAGTCGAACTCTGTTGTCTTTCACGTTTAGCATGTTCATCCACTTAATCCACAATCCATAATCCACGTACTAATTTTTTCTTTAATCCAAATTACTATCTTTTTGAGTTTCCACTTTCTCCACAATCATTTTGAATTTCCACGATCTCCACTCGTAGATATATCAAGACTTTTATCTTCCTGGAGTCTTGTAGAATATCTTCTAAGTCTTCGATTTAGTCAAACACTTATCCTTTAAGTCCTGTAAAAACTCAAACACTTATCTATAACTCTTTGAGTTTTTGCACCTGCAAAACACGTGACTAAACAAGGAAACTTATCTGTTCGTTAGTCCTTTTATAAAACTCAAACAGTTATCTATCCATGCGTATAAAAACTCGAACAGTTATCTAACTATTCAATTTTTCATTACCAAACCCACATGGAAAACACATGACAACTTAAAACATTAAAAACACACATACAGATAACTTAACTATACGAGTTTTTAACATAAAGTATTCGACAAAAATGAAACGTTAACTATCCGAAAGTTTAACTATTGCAAATCTAACTCTTCGAAAATCTTTAATTTATCCAACATAAAAATGAAACTTTCCGATAATCTGTTAACTAGTATACTTAGAGAAATATACTTAGAGAATATTATGTAGACTTATTTAAAAATGTTAATAAAGCAAATATCATCAAAATTAAATTCCTAACAATCTCCCCCTTTTTCATGATGTCAAAACCTAATAAGTCACATAATTTATATCTCCCCCTTTTTGGCATTATAAAAAAGTAAACAAACTATTTTCTCCCCCTTTAGGAAGTTAAGCAAGTTAAATGTAAGGAAGGAAATATTACTAAGTATATATTAATCAAAACAATAGTTTCAAACATACATAAAATTTATGGATTAAGCATAAACTGTTTAAACATAAACTGTGAAAAATAATCACATAACATTAAATTCAATAAATAGTTGACATAATATTTTTGGTTAAAAATTATAAGAAATAAATCATGTAATACATAATTTGTATTATCACAAGCCTCTGTGTCTTCGAAAAATATCAATCAAAGTATCTGAAATTTTCTTTGCAATTTCTATACTAACTCTGTTTATCTGATCAAGTAATGCTTGATCTAAATCATTTTGAGAAACTTATGATGTTTGCTATAAAAATTCAGTATGAATGTTTGTATCTATACCTGTATGTATATTTGTATGTATACCTTGTTGTATATCTATATGTTGTTGTGTTTCTGTAAATTGTGTGGATTGTTGCTGTTGCTGTTGTGACTGTGTTTGTCGATCCTATTATTGTTGTTGTTTGAGGACAAGTGTATCTGCTTCCTAGTATTTTTGGAGTTCCTTTGCAGAGAAAGATCTTGATTTTAATCTTTTCTATGGCCAAGGTGTAATATCTGTTTGACTTGTCACAATTCTCAAAATCGTATCACCATAAAATAATTTACTCTACAAATGTAAGATATGAGAAACAAAAATATCATACTAGTTCACCTGTATATGGTTAATTAATGTATATGTAGCATAAAGACAATATCTGCCAACTTCTGCACCATAACCAAACCTCTGAAACAATGAAGCATGCAATATTTTTGCAATAAAACATGCTTGGCCATTTAAGTCATTTAGTAACCTCAATGGTTTGTTGGCAATTGGATCTTTGGCTAAAGTTTGAATGCCCCATCCCAAATGATAAACCTGTTTTCTTTCTAATAATTTAACTCCTTCATTTTTCAGACCAAGTACTTGATAAAGTAAATTGGGAGTTAAATATATGTCATTTTCTTGTATATTAGAAACAGGAATACCGTCTTCCACTGTTAAGTTTGAGTAAAAACAGCTGATAAGTTCGAGTATAACAAGATGGTCTGGCTGTTGTGGAAGTAGAGTCAGCAAGCCTTGAAATTCAAACATTTCTTGTATGTGTGCCATCCCTTCAAACTTAACTGGTCTTGGATATAAAATTGTAAAAGTTTTATATGTTTGAAATTTGTCATAACCGGAACTATTTTTGAACCATAATGATGTATTTTCATCTAAACTCTATTCAAGATTAGGTATTTTCCTATCATGATGTTTTGATCTGGGACTTGTTTCAATATTATCAACAGCATCTATATTTTCAAATCTTTCAAAACTGGTGGAATTTCCATCAAAACTAGTATAAATGTTTGAAATATCTGTTATTGTCGTATCAATAATCTGCTAAAATTCTTCTGTTTGTTCTTCTGGAAACATTTCAGTAGCAACAGTATCTGTATCAATCTGTCTATCAGCAACATGTATGTCTATAATTGATCTATACAACAACTATCTCTGTATGAAAGAATGTTCTATATCTGTCTGTATAATAGAATCATCCTGTATTTCTAAAATTTCTATTCTTGAGACATAGGCAGTGTGATATTCAATCTATAACTGTGTATGTTGTTAATTATATACATTTATCAACAAGTATACTATATACTGTAACAAACATAATCATATATATAACCTGTAGTATAAGCAACTGTACCAAAATTCAAAAGTCTCTGTTCGAGATACAATAAGAGGAAGAATATCTGTACATTCCTCTTCAGATGAAATATCTTCAAAATTCATAGACTTATTGTCTATGTCATCAAAAATATCATCAAATTTGATATCATCTGTATATGTATCATCAAAATTTCCTACATGCTCTCTTTCCATAGGAAAAGAATGTGTGCTTGTAGCATTGTGTGAAAAACTATCCATTGTATTAAAAGATACATTATGCACTAATGTGACACAATACCTTAGAGTATATGTTTGTAAGCTAATATTTGTCACATCTACTGGTATTCCTAACAAAAATGTCTGTCTAGCTTCTGCAATGGAGCATACTTTTCCATTTTTCACTGATTCTTCTTTTTACTGTAATATTCCTTGTACACTTGTAGTTAGTCCAAAATATTCAATTGTCTTTTTCTTTTTCTGACTATATGTCTGTAGTGTTTCAAGTTGTTCAAGAGGTTCTAAAATTGTCTTAATTTCTCATGTTAAAGGCATCTGGGGTCTTGATGGTCCTTCACCATGATGCCTAGGTTGTAATAATGGAATATAGAGTTTTAAGCTCTCAACCTCTGCCATTTTAAGTTGATAAACTATTTGTCCTTCACTTCGAAGGCCCATTTTGCTAATGGCAGTTTTCTATTCATCATATGTACTATTGAATGTCATCTAAAATAGTCAGGGGAAAATAATGTGGGGAATACAATGTTTCTAATTCCTATTTGCATTTTCGATCATTGGTCCCCATTTCTTTCCATAATAAGTGATAGACTGTACCAATTTTTCAAGTATCTATCTAGAACATGTAACAACCGCAAGGTTAGGTTGTAAAGTTCATTTCCAAAGTTGTAATGTAGAAAGTTCAGTCTGTTTTAGTCTAAACTGTGTTTCAGCATAATTGCGAATAAACTTCCAACATAAATTTTTCTCATCTTGAACGGCTTTTCTAATTTCATGTAGTACTTCATTTGTAAAAGTGTACTTTGAATAGATGTCATTGATTTCATTCTACATTTTCTGAAGTTCCAACTCTCTTTTCTGCACTTTTTTCATTCTATCACATCCTCTTCCACGTCTTGACATTGTTGATTAAGCTTCATTGTACACTATAGAACTTAGTGGAAGTGAAGATTACAAAACTAGGGTTTTACCAAGGTAGAAACACACAAGGTTATTAGTAAAACATTTATAACTCTTCGAGTTTATAAACGGATTCAATCATTGAAATCATAAATATAAGATCCGTTACTGATAAATAACTTGAGTGCTTACAATAACTATACGAGTTTTGCAACCAACAAAAGTAGAATACTTAGCGTAACTGTTCGTGCAAAGAAAATAACTTCTGGCTAAGTAAAAAGTGAGAAAACTCGAAGACTTATGATAACTGTTTGAGTTTCTTGAAGGAATAGGTGTGAAAAGTCGAAGAATTAAACATAACTGTTCAAGTTTCAACTAAGACATTATAAAGTAATGAAATTCAACACGTGCACAATTTGAACTTAAGGTGTTCAGATAGTTTCGGAGACTTATAAACCTAACTATCCGATGCGCAGGCGCAATTCGGAGAGTTACAGATAACCTTCCGAAAGATAACTTAAGTCAATCGTCCAAATCATGACACATGTACTTAAGCAGTTTTATAATAAAGAGATGTTTCGGACAATTACAAATCTACATTTCCGATGCCTAGACACATTTCGGAGAGTTACAGATAACTTACTGAAAATGCACTTAAGTCATGCATTATGGTTTCGACATGTGTACTTCAGGAAATAATAAAATATTCTTCTAACGTTTTAAAACATAACTGTCCAATACTTGCAATATAACTTGTCGAAACAATAGAAAATTTGGATACTTAAGAATTAAAAAGCCTGCAAGTCACCGACAGTTCAAAAATGTACTTAATTAAAGTGTATTTCCTGAAATTATGCAGATTCTTTCATGAAAACATATAATAGTTCATAAGAGATGAATTATTATACGAGAAATTGCTCTCCCTACATAAATGTAATGTAAAGAATCAATGACGTACTTAAACTAGGTTGCCAAGCCCTTCAATAGATTTGGCTTTAAAAGGTCAAATAGCTTACTTAAAAAGGATGTTAAGCCTTAAATAGATTTGAGTCTCTCTAAATTTTTCTTTTATTTTAAATATGAATTAAATACAGAAAGAAGTAGTAGATTTAACAATTTAGACTTTTTGGCTTTTATCTTATTCAGTTTACAAAAGATAATTCATAAAGATATACTTTTAGGAACTTAAAAGAATTCAATAATGAGTACACAAACTTAAGACAACAAATATTGTACATTATGTGTAAAGAATAGATAATAATAAGAAAAAAATAAAGATTATATGCACAGATTATGGCAGGATTGTTATAACACCTTGAAAGATAAATTAAGATTGAGTACAATGCCCCTTTTTCCTTCTTTTTTTTTATATTCATATATATACTTTATGTATTACCTCCCACAATATCATCTTTTTACGTGATCGCAATCCCTTGCTTAGGAGAAAGATAACCAGTTACTTAATGACAAGTGAGAACAAGTAATTTTTTTTTAAAAAAAATTTTTAATTGTAATCTAAATTGCTTGCAAAATGAGTTTTCAGTCAGCACATCCCAAACCAGTTAGTTTAAGTGACTAGGGTTTAAGATCCCCCAACGGACTTAATTACTCAAGTAATTGTAGACAAAAACAAACAAAAAATTAAAACAAGACAGTAAATTAAATTAGAGGCAACCGCAAGACTTAATTTTTCTAACAAAATGTTAATAACTTTCCTTTAATAAAAAGTACATACTTTCTATGTATTTTCTTGTTAAAATCTCTATAATAGCATATACATAAGTAACAAAAATATAGTTGGCACTCACATTGAATCAATTTAACTTTCCTTAAGTAATCTTTTCTGAATTTTTCTTAAAGAAATTGACTTCAATAAAAATCAGAATTTCATAAATTCTTAACTATCATAAAACTGTAATTCGAAAATAGATATATATATATATTTTTTAATAATAAAGATATTAAATTCTAAAACTACCTTTATAACAAACCAAAAAGTAATGAACAGAACCATTTAAATATCAAATAACCTACAGATACCAAGTTCTAATCGTAATTTTGAAAAAGTATTTTCATCTAAGGGTTTTGTAAATAGATTTGCTAATTGTTCTATGGTAGGAACAAAATTTAATACTATTTTTCCTTTTATAACATTATCCCTTATAAAATGATGTCAAACTTCTATATGTTTTGCTCGTGAATGTAAGATAGGATTTTTAGATAAACATACTACAGAACTACTATCACAGAAAATCTTAGTTGGTTCATAGTCTAAATTAAAATCTTTTAAAGTTTGTCTGATCCATAGGATTTGAGCATAGCAAAGTGCGGCAGCTATATATTCAGCTTTAGTTGTAGATAATGCTACACAATTTTACTTTTTGCTAAACCATGACACTAAAGAATTTCCTAATAATTGACAAGTGCCACTAGTGCTTTTTCTTTCAGACTTACATCCTACGAAATCAGTATCACTATAACCTACTAAGTTTAAAGAACTGTGTTTAAAGTAAAACAATCCGAAATTGATGGTTCCTAATAGATATTTAAAAATTTGTTTAATAGCAAGTAGGTGTGATTCCTTAGGATTAGATTGATATCTAGCACAAGTACACACACTAAACATAATATCTGGTCGGCTAGCTGTTAAATAAAGTAATGAACCAATCATACTTCCATATTGTTTTACAACTACAGTTTTTCCAGAGTCATCTTTATCCAACTTGGTGATAGTACTCATTGGTGTATTCTTTGTTTTAGTGTTGTCTAAACCAAACCTCTTTAATAAATCTTGAGTATATTTTTCTTGTGAAATAAAAGTACCCTAATCTAATTGCTTAATTTGTAAGCCTAGAAAAAATGATAGTTCACCCATCATACTCATTTCAAATTGATTAGTCATGTCTTTCGAAAAGGACTCAACTAATTTATCATTTGTTTCTCCAAATATGATGTCATCTACATAGATTTGAACTACTAATATATCTTTTTCGATCTTCTTGATAAAAAGAGTGTGATCTGTCATTCCCATAGAATACCTTTTTTCCATAAGGAATTTATATAATCTCTCATACCAAAATCTAGGAACTTGTTTAAGGCCATATAGTGCCTTCTTAAGCTTATAAACATACTGAGGATGTTTTGAATCTTCAAAACCTAGAGGTTGTTTTACATACACTTCTTCTTTTATATATCCATTTAAAAAAGTAGTCTTAACATCCATTTGATATAATTTGAAATCCATATAACAAGCATAAGCTAACAAAATTCGTATTGATTCTAGTCTAGCAACAGGAGCAAATGTTTCATCATAGTCAATTCCTTCCTCTTGCTTGTAACATTGAGCAACTAATCTAGCTTTATTTTTAACTATATGTCCATCTTGATCTACTTTGTTTCTAAATACCCACCTGTTTAGAATGAAAAAGTGCATATTATTAACGGTTAAATGATGGTTAATTGCATAATATTTAGCTTATCATATGAGAATTAAGCCATTATGTTATAATTGCATTGTTATATGCTTTAATTGAAGAATCTGCTTAATTTTGGGGAATTAATGTTAATTTAGTACATTTATGAACTATCGGTAAATTACAGGCTGTGAAATTCTTAAGTATCCGAATTTTCTGATATTTCGGACAATTATGTTTAACATACCGAACAAATTCAGACAGTTATGTTTAACAGACTGAATATGTATCGAATAGTTATGTTTAAATTGCCGAACAGTTATGTTTAGAGAGAATATTTTATTATTTCCAGATGTACACGTATCAAGACCAGAATGAATGTCTTAAGTGAATTTTCGGTGAGTTAGCTGTAATTATCCAAAAATGCATGAGCATCGGATAGTTATACCTGTAACTCTCTGAAATATTATTTTATGTTTAAACTACTGCTGACACGTGTCGAGATTTGGTAGATTTACTTAAGTTATAACTCGTTAAGTTAGCATAACTGTACGCGTTTAGTTACATGAATATACACTAAGGTAACACGTTATATTAGCAGCTTATTTCTTTATTACATGTATTTTATGCACGTGTTGAATTTAAATGCTTTAGAATATCACGTGAGATGCACATGTTTAACTCGTTAAGTTAGTATAACTGCACGCATTGAGTTACATGAATATACACTAAGCTAACGCGTTAGGTTAGCGGCTTATTTCTTTATTGCATGTATTTTATAGTTATTTTCTAAAGTGCCACAGTAGCAGTTGCAGGAACAGACAGTTGGAAGGAAAAACCACATTTGCACGTATCACGCAGGAATTCAATCGTGCATGGAGAAGGAAGCATCGCCATTGATCTGAAGGAAGGAAATCCAACCGATCATTCAAGCAAAAGCAGTTACTACTGAAGAAATATAAAAGAAAAGAAGTAAAAAAGAAGAAGGTGTGATCGATGGACAATCAGTATATACAGAGGAGGAGCACCGAGCTTTCTACAGACAGTATCGGTGATTCTCCGAAGTATCACACCAACCATCGTTATCACCACCATAATCACCAATCATCAAATGTCTGTGAGGATACTTGCCTGATGTCGAGTCGATTCCGAGCCAAACACAGTGCCTGACAACCACTGTGAGGAGTGATCGCGTCGCAGGAAGGGAAGACATTTTCACCAAGCGCCGACTCATATTTCAGGAGATCGTAAAGCTTTTAGCCTTGGCTTCGGGTTGATGCCTGTATGCTGAAGAGGAGATCATCTTGCAATTATGGACTCATGATTCTATAGGGAGAGGAGACAGAATTGTAAGTGGTTTAATTTTCAGTGGTGTAATCGTGTTGCAAGTAGTGTCGGAAGTATTTACTGTCAAGTGAGATTACTTTATATTTCACCTTTTGCCCATTTCCATGTTCACATCAAAACAAAAATACCAAAAACAATTTATCTTTGTTTGTATGTTGTATTTGAGTGTTGTATTGTTTGTGTTGTATCATGATTAATGTTATCTGTATCAGTTTTATGATTGTTTTATGTTAGTTTTAATTTTATAGTTTACTTAAATTGGTTCGTACAAAAAACTTAAAGATTTTAATGGTGACTGTTTGAATCAATGTTAGTATTGCTTAATGATAAATCCAATGTTAACTAGCATTAAAAAGTATAATTGATGTTATTTACAATTTGTGGAATCGCCCAATGGTTGGCCGAATTCCTCTATAAATAGCAGTATTATAAAGAAGAGATAGGCTCGTGGAGTTAACTTAAGTCCACGAGGATAGTTCGTTGAGTTAGCCATAACTCAACAAACTTAGTCCGTTGAGTTAACTGTAACTCAACGGAGTGCTTATTGAATATAAATTTGAATTGTTCACAATCAAACATTTCTTAAATTCGTCAGCAATTCCCTGTGGGATTGACCTGTACTTGCACACTAATACAATAGACACTGTGCACTTGCAGTTAAAGTACAAATTGGAATTAATATCTAAATTGTATTAAAGGTTGTTTGTTTACTTCTAAAAGAAAGAATAGGCATAAAGATAAATTAACTAAGTAAAAAAATAGAAGTAACAAATCCAAGTTTTTCTAGTGTAGTGCTGGGAAAACCCAAACAAGTTTTATGGCTACATTTGCCGGGGAATTGAATTGAATTGAGTCGAAGTGAATTGAATTGAATTGAGTTAAACATTAAAAATATATATAAAACATAAAAATAGTTGCGGTTCAACTAACTAGATCCATCGGTATAACCGGAACATTAAAAAAAATTGTATATTAATTTTCAAAAAAAAATATTGGCTTTACCAAAACATAGTATCGGTCCAATCGAAAGAAAAATAAAAAATATTTAGGTCTGACCGAAGCATAGTATCGGTTAAACCGGCAAAAAAATTGTATATTAATTTTCAAAAAAAAATATTGGTTTTACCGAAACATAGTATCGGTTCAACCAAAAGAAAAATAAAAAAAATAAAAAATATTTAGTTCTAACCGAAGCATAGTATCGGTTAAACTGGTAAAAAAATAGAAAAACTATTCTCTGTAATATTTTTATTATTATATTTGCTTGTACGGGGAGTCTGTTGAGTTACGCTTAACTCAACGAGCATACTCCGTTAAGTCTTGAGTTAGTCAACGAGCTTATTCCGTTGAGTTAACTGTAACTCAACGGAGTACTACAGCTAAGACTTAAAATTAGAATAACTCTAGAAGGAAGTAGATGAATTTAGGCATAGAGATTAAATTGTATTGTTCGTCTACTAGTGTAAAATTGTATGAAATTGTATGGTGTACTTGTAATGTAATTGATTCATATTAATGAATATAATTTTTCAGATGCAATTTTCATACGTATTAGGATGTGAAATGAATGGAATTTATTGAATATTATGTAATTTGTGGAACTTTATGAATATGTAACAGATTTACAATTTGTTGATTGACAGGATAACTGCTTAAAAATTTCTACATGTTATAAGGTAAAATGTAAATTCTGTATAACGTAAAATGACCTGCAAGTTAAATCTTTATATAATGTTCAGATTTAAATGTATTTTAATCAAAATGAGGCATTAATGACATAGATTTAACTTTATTATAGTTAGCAGAATGAACAACAAAGAAAAAAAAACAGAATAGAAAACTTACGAGAGTGAAACTTAGAAGTTGCCTAGTGTTAACTCAATGAAGTAAGTCCGTTGAGTTAACCGTAACTCCACGAGGTCAGTAATATAATATAAGGTCACTCCGTTGAGTTATCTGTAACTCAACGAAGTTAGTCCGTGGAGTTAGCAATAGTAACCGACTGTGTTCTGTTGAGTAATCTGTAACTCAACGAGGTTAGTTCGTGGATTAAGCAGAACGGTTATTCTTTTAACCACAAACGAAACTTTGTCGGTTTAACGGTTACCAAAATTTGAAATTAGTAGTGCTACACGTACCCATAAAAATAGGAACCACGATGCACGTTGCAAGCCACGTTCTTGCAATGAGATTTATTCACTTTATGGATGCGTAGTATATATATGAAACAAAATGTTATTTACGAGTTACCAGCACTTTTAAAAGAAAGGAGAAAGCGTTGGAGGAACTAGAAGGAGAAGTAGCTGATTCAACCTTCATCCGACAACAAATATTTATAGAATGGAAAGCTTTAGACTGGTATGTAATTAATCTTCTGCTATTTATTTATGAGCACATAAACTCGTTCTCTAAGCACTAAATGATTAGTAAGAACACCTACCCAGGAATTTTCATTGCAGAGGAGTACTGAAAAATTTTCTAAACTGAACTTTAACGAAATTCTTTGGGGTGTAGCTAACCTTTCTTTAAGAGAGAACGTAGAGATGGCTGCTCCAATAGAAAAACCATTAGGAGAGATTCTGTATCCTTGGAAATGCTGCAAATCAAAATCAGAATAGAAATATATCACTTAGACAAAAGGAACCAATGGAAGTTAGACCTACTAGAGGATTGCCAATACAAGCTATACCTAATCCTATCAATAGAACGGTTAATGAAATTGATACCTCTTCTAGGAGGGCAGCTGAATGAAGCAGCATATCTGAAGCAACTATCTATATGTTTATATGTTTTATTTTAAGTTAATAGTATCGTAGAGTTAATTTTTAACTCAACGAACTTAGTCTGTTGAGTTATGCCTTAACTCCACGAGGGTGTGCAGTAGTTATGTTAATTTTTGTCTTTGCTAAATTTTTGTTTTTTTACAGAATCGACAAATAGAATTAATGCAATTACCGTTGGATGCACTAAGGGAAATACTAAGTAACTTTTCAGCTAAAGATTTGTGCAGGTTGTGTTGTGTATCAAAGGAAATTAAAGATTGTATTGAAGAAAAATATTTTCAGGGACTACAAGCTGCAAAAATGACTAAGATTAGAGATGGATTCATATGGAGGTCATTTAATCGTAGTTCAAATACCCATGAATATCTGGCTATGGACGAAACTACTGGAATTCCACCCAATGCATTAGAAGGAATGAGTCATATTATGGGAATAGATGAAGGATTAATCATATACAAGATGAGACCAAGGTATGCAAGTTTATCATTACCTGATATTTTGATAAGAAATCCTATAACAGGAGAAGAATGGAATATAGGAAGACCTAATAGATTTGAAGCACCAACTGTAAATTGTGGGTCAGCTTTAATATTTTCTGATAAAAATTCTACAATTTCTGAAAAATTATATTATTAGAGACCTACAGGAAATTAGGGTGAAGATTTACGCTTAAGTATGTATAATATATCTAGGAAAAAAATCATTAATTAACCAAACACATGTCATACTTGATGGATATATCTATTTAGTCACAGAGATATCATTAGCATATGGATCTGATTTATACATAGTGAGCATAAACAGTTATGATGATTATATAGAAATTTTACCTGTACCGAGTGAAATAGCTAAACCACCATCTGCAGAATTTAATGAAATTCAAATAGGAATGTGGTATAATGAAGAAGATGATCCTACTTTATGTCTGATAAGATGGTGGGATGAACTGATGAAATTTCAAATATGGATTATGGAAGACATGAATGAATGGAAGTGGGAAGAGGAGTATATTGAAATAGATGTAGAAATAGAAACTACTACATTACCTTGGAACCAAAAGGGATCCCTTTCTACATTACATATCATTAATGGTAATACACTCGTATTTGGAATTTATAATATATTGCATGTTTACAAATTAAAAAGGAACAAGTACTGCATTAAAACAGAATTAATAGCAAGAAGAACTATGCCTAAAAAGTTTGCTTAGACTGATACATTTATTCCATTTGTTTCTACTTTTCAATCATGTTCTTAAGCTATGATTTTGTGTGTTTAACGTGTGTATTCTGCATTTATTTTTAGGAAAAAAAAAAAAAAGGAATTTTGAAGTTTTTCATGTTCATTTTATAAAACAAACAAAACAAAATATCAATCCAGTTTGTTGGTATCTGTTCTGGGAAACCAACTGGCTTACTTGTGAGCCACCAAAGGCATAGGAGCTTGGGTTCCACACAAGACACTGATTTATTAATATCTGTTAAATGTTATTTTGTTTTATATTCTGTATTTATCTAGGAATGAAAAGTTTTTCAGAATCAAAAATTGGAATATACAGAAAGAGATACAAATGGAACAAGGTATGTAACCAATTACTTATCCTGAATTTTAAATCAAACAAAACTTTATTCATGCCTGCTACAATTACTGTACTTATTGTCAAATCTTTTACATTGAGGACAATGCAAAATGTAGGTATAGGGGGGAGGTAATTAAAGTAACAGCCATGTAAGTTTGTTAATTAAAGGAATTAAAATGGTACTGCAAAGTTTTGAGGAAATTGAAAATTTTTATGAACTTGCTGTAACTATCCGATAATTGAGATTGTAAAATTTTTATAAACTGCTTGAATGTTATATTTAGAAGGCTATAGAAGATGCTATAGAATTTATTATTTATATAAATCTAGATATAGTATCTTATGATTTTTCTGAATTTCATGAGTTTAACAGTTTCACGATTTTAAAATGAAATCAGAATATTTAATGCTTAATCAAAAAATTATCTGAAGTCCTGAAGGAGCTGAGATGTGAATTCTAGATTAAATGAAACACATATGATGAAAGATACATTTACTTTGACTGATTGAACTTGTAGAATGATTTATATGTAGATCTTATTAAACTATAAATAAAGTATGAGCTTATTGTTATGGATTCATATTTTTAGTAAATGATAGAAGTAGGATTATATGAGATTGGTGTTTTACTACATCTGTATTAATGAAATACGTGCATATACAGTACGTGATTAATGCTTTGTTTTGTGTGTGCATTTATTTTTAGAAAAACAAAAAAAAAAAACTTTGAGAGTTTATTGACTTGTTTGATCACGAGACTTTTGTACTTGAGCACATAGGTATGTAAGGATTGTTGACTTGAAAAAGGACTCTGAAAATCTGGCAACCTAAGATCCTGATCAAATCTGGGATTATTGACTGAAAGCTCGTTACATGGGTACATTAGAAAGCTCTTGTATGATTCAAGCTTGTCAAATTAACTTTTAAAGTACAAAAATACATATACTATTCTGAAAAGATACAAGTGTTTTGTGAAATACAGATATCTTATGAATCGAGTATATTTTCTATTATCTAGAATTGCTGAAATATGAATCTGGAATTGACTTTTGAAGTTGTTTAATGGAAATACAATTCTTTATTCTACTTGTCTTAATCAGATTGAATTGGGTTGTACTTTGATTCGTATGTTGTTGAAATTTCTTCTAGAAAACTTATTGGAAAATTCAGGATTACAGATGATGAAAAGAAGAACAAACAATAATATAATTAACACCTATATGAAGATGATATACTTTGTATGTAATTTACAAATATTCTAAATATCTTTGCAGGTTGATTACTGAAACATACAGAATATATGTTTATGCTAAACAGAAGAAAAAAAACAAAAGGGGAAGAATTAATTCTAGCACTTTTTGAAAGACCAATTAATTAGATCTTAGTTTGCTAAGGGACTAGCAACATTTAGGTATGGGGGAAGTGTTTAGAATGAAAAAGTGCATATTATTAATGGTTAAATGATGGTTAATTGCATAATATTTAGCTTATCATATGAGAATTAAGCCATTATGTTATAATTGCATTGTTATATACTTTAATTGAAGAATCTGCTTAATTTTGGGGAATTAATGTTAATTTAGTACATTTATGAACTGTCAGTAAGTTGCAAGCTGTGAAATTCTTAAGTATCCAAATTTTTTGATATTTCGGACAGTTATGTTTAACATACCGAACAAATTCGGACAGTTATGTTTAACAGACCGAATATGTATCAGATAGTTATGTTTAAATTACCGAACAGTTATGTTTAGAGAGAATATTTTATTATTTCCAGATGTACACATGTCGAAACCAGAATGAATGTCTTAAGTGAATTTTCGGTGAGTTAGCTGTAACTATCCGAAAATGCATCTGAGCCTCGGATAGTTATACCTGTAACTCTCCGAAATGTTATTTTATGTTTAAACTGTTGTTGACACGTGTCGAGATCAGGTAGATTTACTTAAGTTATAACTCGTTAAGTTAGCATAACTGTACACGTTGAGTTACATGAATATACACTAAGGTAACGCGTTATGTTAGCAGCTTATTTCTTTATTGCATGTATTTTATGCACGTGTTGAATTTAAATGCTTTAGAATATCACGTGAGATGCACATGTTTAACTCGTTAAGTTAGTATAACTGCACGTGTTGAGTTACATGAAAATACACTAAGGTAACGCGTTAGGTTAGCGGCTTATTTCTTTATTGCATGAATTTTATAGTTATTTTCTAAACTACCATTTTAGCGGTTGTAGGAAGAGACAGTTGGAAGGAAAAATCACGTTTGCACGTATCACGTAGGAATTCAATCGCGCATGGAGAAGGAAGCATCGCCGTTGATCTGAAAGAAGGAAATCCAACTAATCATTCAAGCGGAAGCAGTTACTACTGAAGAAATATAAAAGAAAAAAAGAAGAAGGTGTGATCGATGGACGGTCAATGTATATAGAGGAGGAGCACCGAGCTTTCTGCAGATAGTATCGGTGATTCTCCGAAGTATCACACCAACCATCATTATCACCACCATAATCACCAATCATCGGAGGTCAATGAGGATACTTGCCTGATGTCGAGTCGATTCCGAGCCAAACACAGTGCCTGACAACCACTGTGAGGAGTGATCGCATCGCGGGAAGGGAAGCCATTTTCACCAAGCGCCGACTCATATTTCAGGAGATCGTAAAGCTTTTAGCCTTAGCTTCGGGTTGATGCCTGTATGCTGAAGAGGAGATCATCTTGCAATTATGGACTCGCGATTCTATAGGAAGAGGAGACAGAATTGTAAGTGGTTTAATTTTTAGTGGTGTAATTGCATTGCAAGTAGTGTCAGAAGTATTTATTGTCAAGTGAGATTACTTTACATTTCACCTTTCGCCCATTTCCATGTTCACATCAAAACAAAAATACCAAAAACAATTTATCTTTGTTTGTATGTTGTATTTGAGTGTTGTATTGTTTGTGTTGTATCGTGATTAATGTTATCTGTATCAGTTTTATGATTGTTTTATGTTAGTTTTAATTTTATAGTTTACTTAAATTGGCTCGTACAAAAAACTTAAAGATTTTAATGGTGACTATTTGAATCATCTGAATGTTAGTATTGCTTAATGATAAATCCAATGTTAACTAGCATTAAAATGCTTAATTGATGTTATTTACAATCTGTGGAATCGCCCAATGGTTGGCCGAATTCCTCTGTAAATAGCAGTGTTATAAAGAAGAGACATGATCGTGGAGTTAACTTAAGTCTACGAGGATAGTCCATTGAGTTAGCCATAACTCAACGAACTTAGTCCGTTGAGTTAACTATAACTCAACGGAGTGTTTATTGAATATAAATTTGAATTGTTCACAATCAAACATTTCTTAAATTCGTCAGCAATTCCCTGTGGGATCAACCTGTACTTGCACACTAATACAATAGACACTGTGCACTTGCAGTTAAAGTACAAATTGGAATTAATATCTAAATTGTATTAAAGGTTTTTTGTTTACTTTTGAAAGAAAGAATAGGCATAAAGATAAATTAACTAAGTAAAAAAATAGAAGTAACAAATCCAAGTTTTTCTAGTGTAGTGCTGGGAAAATCCAAACACCACCTTGTTCCAATTATGGACTGATTTTCAGGTGGTGGAACTAGATCCGATACCTCATTTCTTATAAATTGATTTAGCTCATCCTACATAGCTAAATACCAAAATTCATCTTCTGAGGCATCTTCAATTTTCTTAGGTTCTTGTAAAGAAACAAATGAATAAGCACCACAGATGTTGACTACTGATGACCTAGTCCTAACTCCTTGATTAGGATCGCCTATTATCTAATCGATAGGATGAGATGAAGCATAACGCCAATTTCTATGTTGTTCCACCTTTTCTATAGGTATGACATTATTTTCTTCTAAATTTTCATCATTCAAACTTAGATTTCTTATTTTGTCAGATAATCTATCAATTTCTCTGTCAACATCATTTGATACCATTTCTGGGAGAATTTCTGAATCAAAGTTTTTAGCATATCTAACATCCAAATGAGAATTTTCATGAAATTTTACATGTAGGGTTTCCTTAATGGTTTTTGTTGATTTATTATAAACTTTATATGCTTTACTTCTAATGGAATAACCAATAAAAATACCTTCATCTGATTTGGCTTTAAATTTGTCTCTTTATTGCTTAGTGTTTAAAATAAAACACTTACACCCAAAGGGTTTTAAATAACTTATTTTGGGAACCTTGTTATACCATATCTCATAAGGAGTTTTATCTAAAATTGGTCTTAGATGTACTCTATTTATAACATAGCATGCTATATGAATTGCTTCTGCCTAGAGAAATAGGGGTAACTTATTCTCATTTAACATGGTTTTAGACATTTCCTAAAGTGATTTGTTTTTACGTTCTACTATCCCATTTTGTGAAGGAGCTCTTGGAAATAAGTACCTATGATCTATGTCTAATTCTTCACAAAAGGTGTCCATTTGATCATTATCAAATTCTGTACCATGATCACTCCTAAGTTTTTGAATTCTAACATTTTGCAAATTCTGAACTTTATTACAAAACATCTTAAATATTTCAAAAACTTCAGTTTTATTAGCTAGAAAATAGACCCAAGTAAATCTAGAATAGTCAACAACTAGTACAAAAGCATAATGTTTACCTCCTAGACTGGTTGTCCTAGTAGGTCCAAATAAATCCATATGCACTAGTTCTAATACTCTTTTGCTTGTTATTTCATTTAAGCTTTTAAAGGATGTTTTATGTAATTTACTTAGTTGATATGCATCACACATAAACTCTTTCGAGTACTTAATACTAGGTAAACCTTTAACTAGATTCCTTTTAGACAGCTTTTGTAATAATTTTAAATTTGAGTGTCCTAGCCTTCTATGCCATAAAATAACTTCATCTGTTTTTGCAATTAAGCAAGCATTATGCCAAAAGCTCGAGCTGATAACAAAGGCATTACCAATCCTTTTAAGTAAGCATTGTCTTTAATAATATTAGAAGGCAAATTCAGAATACAAACGGATCCTTTCTTGCATGCAATGAATAAAATTTCATTTGTAGACATGTCCATAATTTTACAGGAATCTTTTTTAAAAATTACTCTGTAAAACTTCATTAAAACAAGAACACTCAATAAATTAAAACCTAAGTTTTCCACTAATAAAACATCATTTATAAAGTATTTCTCAATTACTTGAACCTTGCCAGACCCAAGGATATTTGTTTTGCTTTTATTTCCAAAGGTAACTTGTACGTTCTTGATCTTTGTTATTTCTGTAAGTAATCATATATCTCTAGTCATGTGGTTGGATGTTCCACTGTCCATTATCCATTTTGATTTGTGTACCTACAAAACAGTCAAAAAGAGATTTTATCTCTTGGAACCCATTTTTGAGTGGGTCCAAGAATTTTAGAGAGAGTCATATCAAAATAATCCGTATTTTTAGACTTCAACTTATCTATTTTCTAATAATTATTTTTTCGTTTCTTTCTCTTAGTGTTATAATTATCAGAACATTTATCTCTATGTAAACCAGAGTTGAAATTTTCATTTCTAACATTATTTGATTTCCAATATCCGATATTCTTTAAATATGAAGAAAATTGATCAAGAATATTAAGATTCTCAAATGACTTAGCTTGATTTTTCTGAAAATTTGTTTTGACATTCTTGCATCGTGTGCTATCATTTATATGCTGCATTTTATCAACTTGCACATATTTTTCTCCCTTTTTAATCACACACGGAATAGTTTTTCTCTTACTATTCTTAGTACTGGAAATAAAGACATTATTTTTAGCAATACCATCATGCAATATATAATTTTCAGAAGATGCATCGTGTAAACCAATACCATGTTTTTCTATATTTGATATTTTACTACTAAGTTCATTTATTATAGTTTGACTATTATTCCATTTACTTAATATAGTCTTTCGATCGCAGATCTTAATTTTTAGCATATCAATTTCTGAATTTAAATCAGTAATAGTCAGTTCCAGTTTTTCAATTTCATAGATCATTTTCTTCTTATCAGCAATTAAATTTTCACAATTAGCATGCAATTTTCTTTCTATTGCAGTAAACTTTAAAATTTCCTATGCATGTCTTTGTTTTCTTCTTTAAATTTATTCAATGTAGAGTTCAGAAGATCAACCTTATTTTCAGATTCATCTAGCATTTTCTTAGTGTTCTTTCCTTCTATTTTTACTTTCTTATATTTTCTGACCAATCTATTGTATTCAACAAGTAATCCATCAAAACTATCAAAGTTAGCATTTTGATCAAAGGATACCTCATTGGATTTTGCCATGAAGCATACGTTTGCCAGATTTTCTTCTGAATCTGATGTTGATGAGGATTCATTGTCTAATGTTGAATCCTTTGTTTCTTCACTTTGTGAAGTTGAAGAGTCATCCCATGTCACTTTAAGTGCCTTTCTCTTTCTGAATTTCTTACTCCTAAAATTCCTTCTCAAATTCTTCTTATCTTTATTGAGTGGACAATAAGTTTGGAAGTGACCCAGTCTGTTGCACTTGTAACATATGATTTTGTCTTTCGTGAATGACTTCTTCTCCATATCTCCAAATGTCTTTGCTAACCTGAAGTTCCTACGTTTCTTCAATAGATTTCTAAATTTTCTAGTCAATAATAGTAAATCATCGTTAGAATCACTAGTGACTTCTGAGACTTTATCAGCCTCAAAAGCCAGATCCCTTCTAGGATTTTTCCCTTTTGGATCTAAATGTCGTACTTCATAGGCTGTCAGATTTCCTATGAGATCATCGAGAGTATATGTATTTAAATCTTTGGACACTTCAATAGATGTCTTTTGAGCCCAAATTTTAGTTAAAGATCTAAGGATCTTTCTTACCAATTCTTTTTTCTCGAATTTCTTACCTAAAGAATTTAATGAATTTACAATCTCAAGAAAACAAAAAAACATGTCAGAGATACATTCATTTTCATGTATTTTATAAAGCTCATATTTATGTACTAACATATTAATCTTATATTCCTTGACCTAGTTAGTACCTTCGTTGGCAACTTCTAAAGTATTCTTCATATTTGCATGTCATATCTCATATGCAGTTTGATATGTAGAAACTTTATTAAATTGATCATGAGATAAAGCACAAAACAAGATGTTTAAACCTTTAGCATTTAGTGTCATTCTCTCCTTTTCATCAAAAGTCCAAGTATCATATGGAGTCATAACTAACATTATAGGATTGCTAATTATATGCCATAATTTGAAATCGATTGACTGAAAGAATACTTTCATCTTATATTTCTAGTAGTCATAATTGCTACCTTCGAACATAGGAGGACGATTAGTAGTCTGTCCTTCAGTCATAACTAAGATTTCAGTATTATCTATTTTAAATAGATAATCCTAAGAAAATGATAGGAAAAACTAATTCCTAAATAGAGAAATAAAAGCTCTTAATTATGATAATAATGCTCTAATACCAGTTGTAGCAGAGCATAGTAAATCTAACAAAAATAAGTGAAAAACAGCTCTGATATCAGTTGTAGCAGAACATAGTAAATCTGACAAAAATAAGTGAAAAATAGCTCTGATACTAGTTGTAGGATCGTTTGTATCACAAGAGGGGGGGTGAATTGTGTCTTTAGTAATTAAATACTAGCGGATAAAATAAGAGCACAAAACACTTGTAAATGAAATTCTATTCTTTTATTTCAAGACAGAATTTACAATATCTTTTCAGCTCAATTCCCTTCTTGATGGCTTTGATACAGTAATGTTCGATATACAATTCAAATAGGAAAACAAAGCTCTTATTCAAAACTAATTTTGAATTATATAAAACCTGATCTTTATGTACACAGCTTCTTTCTTTCTCTTTGCTCAGCTTCTGTATCTCTTCTTCTCCAGTTGTCAAATTTCCAGACTTCTTACGTTTGCAGCTCCTTTTCTGAAATTGCTTGGAATTTCAAACTTCTTCTGATGTTGGAGAATTTTTTCAGAATATGAATAATCAAACTTAACTTTTCAGTTAAGGATCCAGATTGAATATTCAGACTTGGTTTTTGAGATTGGGATCCTTTGTTGTAATGTAGTTTGTACTCTCTATTTGTAGTCGAACTCTGTTGTCTTTCACGTTCAGTATGTTCATCCACTTAATCCACAATCCATAATCCACGTACTAATTTTTTCTTTAATCCAAATTACTATCTTTTTGAGTTTCCACTTTCTCCATAATCATTTTGAATTTCCATGATCTCCACTCGTAGATATATCGAGTCTTTTATCTTCCTGGAGTCTTGTAGAATATCTTTTAAGTCTTCGATTTAGTCGAACACTTATCATTTAAGTCCTGTAAAAACTCGAACACTTATCTATAACTCTTCAAGTTTTTGCACTTGCAAAACACGTGACTAAACAAGGAAACTTATCTACTCGTTAGTCCTTTTATAAAACTTGAATAGTTATCTATCCATGCGTATAAAAACTCAAACAGTTATCTAACTATTTGATTTTTCATTACCGAACGCACATGGAAAACACGTGACAACTTAAAACATTAAAAGCACACGTGCAGATAACTTAACTATATGAGTTTTTAACATAAAGTATTCGACAAAAATGAAACATTAACTATCCGAAAGTTTAACTATTGCAAATCTAACTCTTCGGAAATCTTTAATTTATCCGACATAAAAATGAAACTTTCCGATAATCTGTTAACTAGTATACTTAGATAAATATACTTAGAGAATATTATGTAGACTTATTTAAAAATGTTAATAAAGCATATATCATCAAAATTAAATTCCTATCAGTGTTATTGTTACTAACAGATTTGACATTGTTAGACAGCTGGAATGGGACATTCAATCTTTATCAAAGATTCCAGATGTACATTCAGAAATGAGATTAATGGAAAATCTGAATGTAGAGACAAGGTTTATTGCAAATATTTTGCCTACCAATTTATTTCAAAAAGTCAGACATAATCTGGAAGTCAGTAGAAGTTGTTTATATGCAACTTATGGCCTCCTAAGCAGAATTCAAATCAATTGGTTTGATGTTTTCATTTCTCAACTACAGCATATGAGTTCAAAGTTATTTTTTGGTGATGTTGTATGTCGAATTCTTGCAAACCAATTTACTTTATCTAACTAGCCCTCTAAAACTAAAGGCATGAGAGCTTTCAGTATCAAAGATTTGCAAAAATACTAGTCAATGCAACCACAGCAACAACAACAACAACAATATGACCTTACAAAACACTAACCATAATAGCAAAACTTTTCAGAACAAGTACAACAGCAACCTGAGCTACCTCCTGACTTAGATGTTGTGCTGAGTGACATCAGAAATGATTTTAGGCATCTAGGGGATAAAATCTGTAATACTATTTGTTGAGTATTTTGTTTTGATGATGTGTGCTAAATGAAAATAATCATATTTGCTCAATTACTATTGCTTGTGAAAAGAAATTAAAATCATCAATTAATACAGAAAATGTTTACTGATATAAATACTTGTCTGTATTGGATCTAAAATTATACTAAGTTAATAACTAGTTATTTCATTGCATTAATTTCTCATTTAACTAAACGTTAAGTTAACGTATGTTTTTATTGAAAAGCATGATATATTTTAAAGTTATATTTTCTGTATCATGTACAGTGCACGTTTAGACAACTCGTTAAGTTAGAGTGTTACTTGTATAGAGGTCATGTGAGAACTCGTTAAGTTAAAGGCTTAAAGGATAAAATAGGTCACGTGAGAACTCGTTAAGTTAGTGAGTAAAAGAAGAGACGAACTCGTTAAGTTAGTGTTATATGTTGAGCTATATTTTTAGCTCAAGCTTTACTGCAAGTGCATAGTTCTTTTGGTGTACATGGCAAATACAGGTCATTCTTCCACAAGGATTGTGTTTATGACTTAATCAACTATTACTCAACTTGTTCTTCAAGCTCTTAGGTATACTTCAATAAATTAATGACATGTGAATGTAGAATAATCAAAGTTAACACAAGCTCACAAATCATGCAATTTCAAGGCAATGTGTAATGGAAAATGGTGATGTGAATCAATTTCTTTACTTGTAAATCTATCAACTCATTCAATTATAACATGCACAAAAGTTCCACGTGATTTCAGAAGTGATATCCATGCATCAATATTAAGGAAAGAAAAAATAAAACAAGAAGGTTCAATAGACTATACTACTCTATTCTAATTTATACTAAATGCATGCAACTATGCTATTTGCTATTCTAGCTAAACTATACTATACTACTTGCATTAGAAATTCTTTTTGGAGATTGATTTGGACAAAATGTGATCAATATAAGGTATAACAAATTCAGCTAACTACTGAAATTAAAATTAACAACTAAGGTAAATGAGAGGTTCTTCATTAAGAAGAAATTCAACACAATATACTTCCAAATTCTTATACTCCTCTTCTTCTCCTTGAATCAACACTTCACATTCATATGTGCCAAGTATACCATACATAGGTGTCGACCACTCTTGTGAAAGCCCTATGTATGGTCCCAACAAATCAAATGAATGTAAACTGAAATTAAGAGAACAATGCAGTAATTAAACTTGAACACACATTTAATCCTACTAAGACATCATAAACAAGAAGTGTATCTCTACCAAACTCCTCTAGCTTTCCTCTACTACCAGAAAACAAACTTTCCAAGGGCTGTCACTACCTTGGTGAGCTTTGAAAATCTGTAGTAGAGGAACTTGCACAATGGAGCTTTATTAGAGAGCTTGGGAAGAGCTTTCACTCCCACAAGGATGCTCGGATGCTCAGCCGCGTCTCCACCTCTTGCACGCGTTGTCTCCTAGACGCAGAACTCTCGGTCGCGGGACTCTCGGTCGTGGATATTTCTTCTGGCTTTAAATAATTCTCTCCACCGGGCGAATGAATTCTCGCGTGCATTGTCTCCCGGACGCACGTCTTCCGCGCGTACGTCTTCTGTGCATGCTTTTCTCGCCCAATTCCACCTCTTCCAACATCGAGTGTATCACCCTCCAATGAGAATCCATAGATCTAAGGGAGCCAATGAGGTGTTAGCATGTCCACTTCTTTTAAAATTTAGTCCACCAACTTTGATTATTTACATCTTCTTTTTGTCTTTTGCAATAAGCTCCTTCCACATGTGTGTTACCTATAATTAATGGAAATTGAACTCCAAGAGATGTTAGCCAACATAGGATAGGACATTTAAAATAAAATCAATGAGTTATATGTAAAATTATATCTAATGGGGATGCACTTGTTAATTAAATTTCTATATTGCACTATATTTCAAGACTTATATTACCCATAATTAATATCATTTATCCATCATAGATAGATAATATCATGCAAAATTACTTATAAAATTCATTAAAAATGGGCAAAATTAAAGCTTGAACATTATACACGTGGTGAAATTATAAGTTACGAATGTTATATTGTATCACGTGAGGTGCACATGTTTAACTCATTAAGTTAACATAACTAAACGCGTTGAGTTGCTATATTGAACACTAAGGCAATGCGTTAGGTTAGCGTTATAAACTCAAGTTGTTATTTTTGCACGTGGTAAAATTCTTATTATAAAAACATTTGTTTATCACTGGTTCATTGAGTTATCGTAATACAACGAAGATGGTTCGTTGAGTTAGCATAACACCATAGACTTAATTTGTTGAGTTAACTATAGTACTAGTCACGTGAATTGGCACATGAGGAACTCGTTAAGTTAGAAACATTAAGTTATATATATACTTGTGTTACTCATTTAGCTAACATTAAAGTAACAACTTCTTATTACATTCATGAAAAAAAAAAAAAAATTTAGACGAGAAAGTTTATTTTTCAAGAAATTTTTCAGAGATTCAAGGCTGATGATTAAAGAAAATTCAAAATGTAAACGTGGGTCAGAACATGTGTATTTCGATGAAGGAAAAAGAAAAGACGTGAAGAAGTGGAAAACTAGTAGTGATTAAACGTGGAGGATATGCATGAAATGAAGATACAATATAAAAGGCATAGAATTCTCATTGATCAAATTATCCTTGCACATAAAACGAAAAATCTTTTCAAGGATCAAATTATCCCTACACATCAAACGAAAAATCTTTTCAGGGATCAAAAACACCTCTTCGGAGAAAATCTCTCAAGTGGAAGAAAATTCAGTGAAGCATAAAAAGGTAAGATATATGTTACTAAATATTTGAAGTATTAGGTGGAAGCAAATTCAGTGAAGCAGAAAAGGTAAAATTTACGTCACTGAAGATTTAAAGTATTAGAAGAAAGCAAATTCGGTGAAGCATAAAAAGACAAGATATTCGTCACTAAAGAATTGCTGAAGAAGAAAGAGAAGAAGAAGAAGAAGAAAGATCTCAAACAGGGAGAAATGTTTTAAATTCTGCAAATTAGTTTTCTCTATTTGTAGTTATGAAATTGTTTAGATGATACATGGTATCGAGATAAAATTATATCTACAATTTCTAAGGAGAATTGAATTGTATATTGTAATTGAAACCCTGAATAAAAATGATTTTATGAAAACAATGTCTCGACTTGTTTTTGGGTTTTAAAGTTTCAATTATATTCGAAAATATTGAAATACATAATTCACCCCCCTCTTGTGTAGCCATACGATCCTACAAGTGATATCAGAGCTTGGTTAATAATCTTTGATATAAAATCGATACCAACTTATTTAATATCATTGCTTATTCTACCTTTCTTGTTTTTTAAACAGACATTAATATCTAAGCATACGTTTAACTTTCTTGATTTAAGGCTCAAGTTGTTTTAAAGTTTTAGACTATTTAAAATCAAATAGGTTGAAAAATCCAAGGTAAGATGGCTATTGGAAATGGTAATTTTTCTTTATATGAATGTCAAAATCTTAATCGTCCTCCTTTATTTGATGGAATACATTTTGAATATTGGAAATATAGGATGACTATTTTTCTTCAAAGTATAGATCATAAGTTGTGGGTCATGATTTCTAAACCATATACTCTGTTATCTACCCCTTATAATTCTTGGACAATTACTGAAAAAGAAAATGAAACTCTAAATGCTAAGGGCTTAAATATTTTATTTTGTGCATTGAGTTATGAATAGTTTAGTAAAGTGTTGGCATATAAATTTGCTTATGAGGTGTGGCATGCATTAGAAGTTTCACATGAAGGTACTTCTCAAGTTAAAGAGACTAAAATAAACATGTTGATTCATAAGTATAAACTCTTTAAGATGCATGAAGACGAAAGTATTTCTAAGATGTTTTCCAAATTTCATGATATCATAAACTCTTTAAAATGCTTAGGAAACAATTTTGAACAGAAGGATTTGATGAGGAAAATTCTCAGATCCCAAAGTTCTAAATGGTCTCAGAAAATAACATCAATTGAGGAATCACGAGATTTAAATGTTTATACCATGAATGAACTTATAGAAAACTTAACAGCTTATGAAGTTCAATTAAATGAATCATTAAGTCACAACAAACCAAAAATGAAGAAAGAAATAGCCTTCGAAATTAATTCAGATTCTGATATATCTACTGATTCTAATGAGGATTTGATTTTGTTGACTAGGAAATTCAAGAAAGCATGGAAAGCTAGGAAACAGCAAAGGAATAAGAATGATAAACCCTCAACGTCAAAATCACTGAATGACAAGAATTCTTCATCTAGAAAGTATGTATGTTACAACTATAAGAAACATGGACATCTTTCTCTAGATTGTCCTATAAGGAAAAATGAAAAGCAAAGTAGGACAAATCAGAAGAAGACGGCTTAAAAAACTTAGAAAAAGTTTTACAAGAAAAAGGCTTTGAAGGTCACTTGGGATGACACGACTGAAGAGTCTGAATCTGAGAAATCATCATCAAAATCTTCACATTCAGAAGGAGAACAAGAGTTAGAAGACGTTGCTCATGTATACTTCATGGCAGATGAGTCTGAGGTAATATCTGATCTTGAAAGTCATTCAGATTTTAACTTTGATGAATTATTTTGTGCTTATCATGCATTATTACAAAAACTTAAAGTTTATAAACTGGAAAATAAGAATATTAGAAACTCTTTATCCATTATGGAAGAAGAAAATTGTTTCCTGTCTACTACTTTAGAAAAGTTTAAATGTGATAATGAAAATCATGCTAGAGATTTGCATAAATTTAGATTTAATGAATGTGTCTTGCATGAACAAATACAGAATACAAATGCTGAAAAATTAAAGATAGAATCTGAAAATGAAATCTTGAGAAAAAATATAAATGAACTTGAATTAGAGATAGATAAATTAAAACTAAAAGAGCTAGATTTAAATTCTACCAGTGAGAAATGGAATTTAAGTCAAACTAAATTAGACAAACTAACTAGTACCCTTGCGGTGTCATATAAATTTGGCCTAGGATTTGATTATCTTGAATCTCAAGCCAATAAAGGATTTATTAGTTGTAGTTCAAGTAAATCTAAGACTAAAATTCCTTTTATCATGAAACAAGGTAATAAATATGTAGATGAATCATGTAGTAATAATATAAATCAATGTGATTTGTCAAATTGTACTTCATACATGACTATTAATGTTTCTAAAAATCTTGTTTCTTGTTCTGGAAATTTAGTTTCTAATGTCCTTAAAATTTCAAACAATTGTAGTAAACTGAAAATACAGAAACCCGAGCATGTAATTCAAAACACTGGTGTTAAACCAATTACACATTCTGCATGTGATAAATCTGAAAATTCTTGTGAAGAAAAAGATTTTGTATGTACAGAAAATGTTAATACTAGTACAAAATCTTGGTATGAACTTACTGAAATGTATGAGCATGACCAAAATAAATTAACATCTAATAAAAATCGATTCGGTCTTGGTTATACTACATCTGAAAAAAAAAGAATGATTATAAGAGTAATAATGCTATAAGTAAATATGATGTTAAAAATAAGTCTATAGTACTTAAAACTAATAATAATGTAAATGATAATGTTAAACTATTTTTAAACAAAAAGAAGAAATATGCGTTTAATGAACTTGGTCCTCAACAACATTGGGTACCAAGAAAAAGTTTTTCTTAATTTGTTTAGCAAGAGGAAACAACATCAAAATGGATCTTGGATAGTGGAGCATCAAGTCAGATGACCAGACAGAAAAGTCTGCTACAAAATTTTACAGATACCATGAAAGGAAGTGTAACATTTGGAAACAAAAGCAAAGATAAAATCATAGGTATGGGTAATGTTCAAATAACTCCAACTTGTGTTATTTCGAATGTACTATATGTAGAAAACCTAGGATTTAATTTGCTAAGTGTTATAAAACTAACTGAAAATGGATATTATGTAGTGTTTGAAGATAATGTATGCAAAATTATTGATAAAAATACAGATGAAATTAAGTTCATTGCTAAAAGAAAAGGTTCTATATGTATTTTATCTTTACCTTCTGGTGTAGTTGATTTAAATTCATGTTTGTTAGCTGAAACTAGTGAAGCATATCTGTGGCATAGAAGGATTGGGCATATAAATATGAAGCTGTTACATAAACTATCTAGAAAACATTTAGTGAGAGATTTACTAAAGATTAAATACTCAAAGGACTTTATGTGTGATGCATGTGAGTTAGGTAAACTTCACAAAAACTCTTTTAAATCCAAAACTGATATTTCAAGCAAGAAAGTCTTAGAACTTATACATATGGATTTATTTGGACCAACAAGAATCATGAGTCTTAGTGGTAAACGGTATGTATTTGTTTTAGTAGATGACTTCTCTTGATACACTTGGGTATATAATCTAACATCTAAGACAGAAGTTTTTCAAAAGTTTAAAATGTTTTGCAATCTTGTTCAAAATGAACAAAGTGTCTCTATTCAAAAACTTAGGAGTGATCATGGTACTAAATTTGATAATGATCAAATGGATAATTATTGTTATAAGCCTAGCATTGATCATAGATTTTCTTTTCCAAGAGCACCGTGTCAAAATAGTGTTGTTGAGAGAAAGAATAGATCACTTCAAGAGATGGCCAGAACTATGTTGAATAAACATAAGTTACCTCAAAATCTTTAGGCTGAAGCAATGAATACAGCTTGTTATGTTATTAACAGAAGTCATTTAAGACCTCGTGTTAATAAAACTCCTTTTGAAATTAGGTTTAACAGGGTTCCAAAAATTTTCTATATGAAACCATTTGGCTACAAGTGTTTTATTCTTAATACTAAGGATAAAAGGGATAAATTTCAAGCCAAAGCGGATGAAGGAATTTTTGTAGGTTACTCTACTAGAAGTAAAGCCTATAGAGTATATAACAAGACTTCTAGAACTATTGAAGAAACCCTCCATGTAAGCTTCAATGAAAATTCTTTTAAAGAATCTCAATCTAAAGCTGATAATGATGATATGATCAATCTCCCAAAAGAGTTAGAGATCAATAGAGAGATTGAAGATTTATTTGAGAAAATCAAAAATATGAACTTAAATGATCAAACTAATGATGAAAGTGATGGACCTTCAGATGTTGATGAAAATATTGAGGAAAATCAGAGAAATTGGCATTATTCCTCATCACATCCCATTACTCAAGTCATTAGTAATATTAATGAGGGAATTAAAACTAGAGCTTCAGTAAATTTAAATAGTATGTGTATGTTTGTTTCTATGGTGGAACCAAGGAATATACAAGAAGCATTATCTGATGAAAATTGGATAGTGGCAATGCAAGAACTAAATCAATTCATTAGAAATGACGTTTAGGAATTAGTCTCTCCACTAGAAAATCAGTCCATAATAGGTACAAAGTAGATCTTTAGAAACAAAACTAATGAAACTGGTCAAGTTATAATGAACAAAGCTAGATTAGTTGCACAAGGGTATACACAGGAAGGACTAGATTATGATGAAACATTTGCTCCTATGGCTAGGTTAGAAAGTATTAGAATATTATTAGCCTATGCTTGTTATATGGATTTTAAATTATTTCAAATGGATGTAAAGAGTGCATTTCTAAATGGTTTAATTAATGAAGAAGTCTATGTAAAACAACCACTTGGATTTGAAGATATTAAAAACCCTGACTTTGTGTATAAATTGAAGAAAGCCTTATATGGTTTGAAGCAAGCACCTAGATCATGGTATGAAAGATTATCTACTTTTTTAATAGAAAAAGGCTATATCATGAGAAAAGTGGATCATACTCTATTTATCAAGAGAGACGGTAAAGATCAAATTATTGTTCAAATATACGTGGATGATATAATCTTTGGAGCAACCTCTGATAAGCTGATAAAAATATTCTCTGAAGAGATAACTAATCAGTTTGAAATGAGTATGATAGGAGAACTTTCATATTTTCTAGGACTTCAAATTAAGCAAATGAATAAAGGTATATTTTTAAATTAGGAAAAATATGTAGATAAAATGCTTAAGAAATTTAATTTTAATGATATAAGGATTCGAGGAACTCCTATGAGTACTTCATTAAAGTTAGATATTGATAACATAGGAAAATCAATAGATCAAAAAAAATACAGAAGTATGATTGGTTCTTTACTTTATTTGACTGCTAGTACACCTGATATTTTGTTTGTTGTGTGTGTTTGTGCTAGATTTCAATCTAATCCTAAAGAATCACACTCAATTGCAGTTAAAAGAATATTTAGATATATACAAGGAACTAAAAATTTTGGACTGTATTATTCTAAAGATAGTTCAATAAGTCTTATAGGATATACTGATGCTGATTATGTAGGATCTAAATCTGATAGAAAAAGTACTAGTGGCACATGTCAACTATTGGGAAACAATTTGGTGTCATACTTTAGTAAAAAGCAAAACTATGTAGCACTTTCTACTACGGAAGCTGAATATGTTGCTGCTGTACTGTGTTGCACTCAAATTCTGTGGATAAGGCAAACCTTAGAAGATTTTAGATTATCTTATGATACAACTGAGATTTATTGTGACAATAATTCTACAATAAATCTTTCCAAAAATCCTATATTACATTCTAGAGCAAAGCATATAGAGGTTAGACATCATTTTCTAAGAGATAACGTAATTAAAGGAAAAATTAAATTAGAATTTATGTCTAGTAAAAATCAATTAGCTGATATATTTACAAAACCTCTAGACGAAAATACATTCTGCAACATTAGATTAAATTTGGGTATTTGTAGGCTATGTGATGTGTAAAATCCTTAAACTCCACATAAAAAGATAAATAATATTAATGATGTTGTTCACCTCATAGATATTATATACTTATCATAAATATTTAAGTAATATCTAAACTGCTGCTTAAGATACTATGTATTTATTGTAAAATCATAGTAGTATCTTATTGATTTTAAGTAGTTTATCAATTTTAATGGTTTTTACGATTTTAAGTGGAAGTGTAAATGAAAAACATTAAATACTTCTGACATTCTGAATTTTTGATTAAGTGTTTTCTTTGAATCAAGGAAAGTGCATATGATCATGCATGAATTTGACTTAATTGATTAAACTTGTAGAATAAGTTATATGTAACTCATCTTAAACTATTAATCAAAAGTATAAGCTTATTTAAACTTATTCATATTTTCAGTAAAATCATAGAAGTAAAAATTGTATGAGATTTGTGTTTTAATGCATTTGTATTAATGGAATACATATATATTGTGCTTAAAATGAAAAGTGCTTACAAAGTGAAAATCTTTGAGAGTTTATTGATCAATTTGATCACGAGCCTTTTGTACTTAAGTAGATAGGTATGTAAGGATTGTTGTCTTGAAAAAGGATTCTTTAAATCTGGCAACCTAAGGTCCTGATCAGATCTGGGATTGTTGACTGAAAGCTTATTACACGGGTACATTAGAAAGCTCTTATATGATTCAAGCTTTTCAAACTAACTTTTAAAGAAAATTATCAATAATTACTATTTTGAAAAGAAAAAGTTGTTTCATTAACTACAGATATCTTTGAATCAAATATAGTTTCTACCAATATGGCTACTGATTTATTGAATCAACATTAGTACTTTTGAAAACGTTTATTTGAAATACATTCTTTTATTCTCCTTGAATTAATTATATTGAGTTCAAAGTTGTGTTTTGATTCATATACAGTAGGAATTGATTCTGGAAATCATTTTTGATGAATTCAGAATAACGTAAGTTTCTAAAAAGAAAATTTAAAAGTCTAGTTATACTTAACATCTATTGTTATAGAAGTATATTTTCTATGTTATTGAATATATAAGAAGTATATTTGTCGGGGGAGGATTAACAATGTCCAAAACAGATTAATATAATTCAGAATACAAATCTTGGTTAATCTGACTTAATGTCCTCTTAAAATCTTGATGAAATAATTTAAAAAGACAAACAAACTATTTTAGATTCAAAGGACAGGAATGTTAGAATAGTTTACAATGTTCTCAAGAAAATGTTAAGGTATAGCTATTGTGGTGTGTTCGGAACGTTTCAGTTGGAAACATCCGAGAATTGTTTTAAGTGTACTAACTGAACGTTATATTAGATAAGGTAACATGTAAAATTGCCTCTAGACAGCGTTTTACTCGTTAGGTTAGTTAACTCAACGAGTTATACTTGAATATTTCGGGTACCTTGATTGAATAAACTTTATTAAATATTCATTTAATATCTAAACCCGACTTCTCTTCACGTTGAGTTACTCACCTAAAAACCCTATTTAAACACTTATTACATGGGCACTTAGGTTATTCGTAAACTTTGTCAAGAAAATCTTTCCCACTTGTTGCTGTTACAACCTGCGACGATGGTCTCCAAGTTCTACAAAGGTCATGGCAGAGGAAAAGGCAAAAGTAGAGGAGATGCAAAAGGAAAAGAAATAGAGAATGATGAAGTTCCACACACTTGGTTCAAGAAAATATTTCAAATGGACAAAAGGTTAGCAGAAATTTATAGTGATTACTTCTTTCCTCAAGGTATACTAGATGAAGTTAGACAAGAGCTTCAAAATACTAATGAAAATATTACATACATGGGTATTTGTAGTAAATTTGATAGAGAATACAGAATGAAATGTGTTGAGATTGCATTTCTCGAGTAGTATGCAAAATATTTGGAAAAAGGTGTAGGTACATTGTTCAAGCTTTAATTTTGCCCAATTTTAATGAATTTTATAAGTAATTTTGCATGATATTATCTATCTATGGTGGATAAATGATATTAATTATGGGTAATATAAGTCTTAAAATATAGTGCAATATAGAAATTTAATTAACAAGTGCATCCCCCATTGGATATAATTTTACATGGAACACATTGATTTATTTTGAATGTCCTATGTTAGCTAATGTCTCTTGGAGTTCAACTTCCATTAATTGTAGGTAACATACATATGAGAGGAGCTTAATGCAAAATAGCAAAGAAGATGTAAAGAATCAAAAGTTGGTGGACTAAACTTTAAAGAAGAGGACATGCCAACACCCTATTGGCCCTCCTATATCTATGGCATCTTATTGGCTTGGTGATAAAACCAAGGTGCCACATCAAAGAGAGAGAAGACACAACAACATAAATACAAGGGGAGAGGAATTTCGGCCAACAACTTGGGGTGCTTCCAATGAGAGAATACCAAAGGAGAAGAAGCTTGTAGGTGAGGCTTGTGCTTCCAACGAGAGACCATCCATTAATGTTATTCACCATTCCAAGGGCTAAAGAGAAGACGTCCAAGCTTGGAGGTGAGGTTGCTGCCAAGTTCCATTGAATTCAAAGCTCTAGAGAAGAAGAGAAGAAGCTCCTAAGGTAGTGACAGCCCTTAGAGTTTATTATTTTCTTGTATAGAAGGAAGAATTGATAAGAAATGGTGGTGAACATCTCAATTATATGTCTTCTTAGCTAGATAGAGTTCCAATGAATGTATATGAATGTTTAATTCTTCTTTTCAACTTCTAATTTGCATCCTCTATTCACATGTATTGTTGAGGCTGTTGGTGGGGCTTTCACATGAGTGAATGACACTCATCAATGGTGGCTTGGTGCATTTGAGTAGAAGGTGTGAATTGAAAGAAGAAGAAAATAAGTGTTGATGTTCATTTGAATGAAGAACCTATCATTTATCTCTAGTTGTTAATTTTAATTTCAGTAGTTAATTGAGTTTGTTATATCTTATATTGATCACATTTTATCCAAATCAATCTCCAAAAAGAATTTCTAATGCAAGTAGTATATTATAGTTTAGCTAGATTAGCAAATAGCATAGTTGCATGCATTTAGTATAAATTAGAATAGAGTAGCATAGTCTATTGAACCTTCTTATTTTATTTTTTTTCCTCAATTTTTATGCATTGATATCACTTCTGAAATCACATGGAATTTGTGTGGATTTTATACTTGAATGGCTTGATAGATTTACAAGTAAAGAAATTGATTCACATCACCATTTTCCATTACACATTGCCTTGAAACTGCATGATTTGTGAGCTTGTGTTAATTTTGATTATTCTACATTCACATGTCATTAATTTACTGAAGTATACCTAAGAGCTTGAAGAACAAGTTGAGTAATAATTGATTAAATCATAAACACAATCCTTGTGGAAGAATGACCTGTATTTGCCATGTACACCAAAAGAACTGTGCACTTGTAGTAAAGCTTGAGCTAAAAATATAGCTCAACAAGTTTTTGGCGCCGTTGCCGGGGATTGGCAATTTGGCTTAGTTTATTTTTACCATATTTGAAGTTCTTAGTTGGTTGTTTGACAAATTTTCATAAACATATCTTTCTTGTGCTTAGTTGTGAATTTTATTACTTAAATTTCTTGCAAGTATGTCAAATTTTCATCATGATGATCCTTTTAAGTTTATAAATGATTTTTTATCTGAAAGTGCTTATTCTTATTGCCATGTAAAAGGTCATGATGAAAGCATATGTACCAGCAAGTTATTTAATATAAAAATTCAACCAGTAGAAGAAACAACTCATGTTAGTGATGAATATGATGTCTTTCATGATGCTAGTGAATTTTCTTACGATTTTGATATGCATAAATCTCATATTCATGATGGAAATGATGTTCATGATTGCTCTCATATTAGTAGTAGTTCTATAGAAGAGTCCATGAGGAATATAGAGAGAATCATAGAGTTAGGAGATAGTTATTATGTCACCACTAAGCTCCTACAACAAAAAGAAGATGTAATTGTCATAGATGATGAAGAAGACTCTAATGTAGATGAAAATGTGAATTTAATCTTAAGATCTGGAAAAACCATAGAAAGAGACATATTAGAACATGAAAGTGAAGAAAACGTAGATGAAAAGGAAGAAAATATTTTGACAAGTGATGAACATAAAGATGTAGAACTAGAACATGAAGGAGTTGAACTTGAAAAATGTTCAATAGATGAAACTAATGAAGAATTAATTGAAGAAAACCCTGTTATAGACTTAGAAATGGATAAAAAGAAAGAAGAAACATCTGAAAATATGAACAACAAACCACCATTTCCTAGTCGACTTGACAACAACAAAGAAAATGAAGCTATAAGAACCATATTTGAGAAAATCAATGTTAATATACCTATGTTAGAATTAATTAGAAAAATTCCAGCATATGGGAGGGTGCTTAAAAACCTTTGTACCAAGCATAGGAAGCCAAGAAAAAAATTAAGCAAGCAAGTTTATTTAACCAAGTTAAGTAGTTCAATGTTGCTTGATAGTTTAGCTAAAAAATTCATTGATCCTAGTGTTCCTCTAATAACTTGCTTAATAGGGAATGTTTTAATTGAAAAAGCATTATTAGATCTTGGTGCAGGAGTTAACGTGATGCCAAAACACTTATATGAACAATTGGGAATCACAGGAATTAAGAAAACAAGAACACTAATTAAACTAGCTGATAGATCATATAGGAGTCCCATGGGTATTGTAGAAGATGTCTTAATTCAAATTGAAGATTTTATATACCCAACCGACTTTATCATTTTAGAAACCAATGCACCAACTTGTGAACCAAATGAATCTACATTGATCCTAGGGAGACCATTCTTAGCAACTATTAATGCCCACATTAATTACAGAAATGGTAAAATGTCAATCTCCTTTAACAATAAGGTGATATCATTGAACATTTTTAAAAGAGATAGGACTATAAACCATCAAGTAGATGACAACATTAGTGTAAACATTTTTAAATTATTTGAAGAAGTCGAAAATAGTAGTAATGAGGAAGAACTTAGTGCTGAAATTTGCTTTCTAGACATTGAAGACAATCTAGAACATAAGGCATGTTTACAAGAGAATAGTGGTGAGCATGAAATGAATAATGACTTGATTTTAGAAGTTAAGGAAAGGACTAAATTAAAAGCACTTCCACAAAATTTGAAATATGCATTTATAGATAAGAAAAATGAATATCCTGTCATAATTGGAGAAAACTTAACCCCAAACCAAGAAGAAAAATTAATGAAGATATTAAGTAAAAACAAAGGAGCTCTTGGTTGGCAATTGAGTGATATTGTAGGAGTTAGTCCCACTATAGTTCAACATAGAATTATCCTAGAAGATGAGAACTATGCCTTTAGAGAACCTCAATGTAGATTAAATCCCCAAATGAGTGAGGTGGTAAAGAAGGAGATAGTTAAATGGCTTGACAATGGCATTATATACCCTATTAGTGATAGTAGGTTGGTAAGCCCTGTGCATGTAGTACCTAAGAAATCAGGCTTTACAGTAGTTGAAAATCAAGATCATGAGTTAGTGTCTACTAGAATAAAAACTAGTTGGAGGGTATGTATTGATTATCGTAAATTGAATTCAGCAACTCGTAAAGATCATTTCCCATTACCATTTTTTGATCAGATGCTAGAAAGGTTAGCTAGACATGAATTTTATTGTTTTTTTGATGGATACTCTAGGTACAACCAAATACCCATAATCTCTAAGGATCAAGAAAAGACTACTTTTACTTGTCCAAGCGAAACATATGCTTTTAGGCGTATGCCTTTCAGTTTATGTAATGCACCTGCAACATTTCAAAGATGCATAGCAGGAATTTTTTATGATATGAATGAAAAAATTTTAGAAATTTTCATGGATGACTTTTCTGTTTTTGGCAAAATATTTGATATTTGTTTACATCATTTAGATATGGGTTTGCAAAGATGTGTTGAAAAGAACTTTATTTTAAATTGGGAAAAGTGCCATTTCATGGTAAATGAAGGCATAGTTCTTGGGCATGTAATATCTAATAGAGGGATTGAGGTGGATAAGGCAAAAATTGACGTTATATCTCATTTGCAGCCACCTAAATCTGTTAAGGAGGTTAGAAGCTTTCTAGGGCATGCTGGTTTTTATCGTAGATTTATTCATGATTTTAGCAAGATAGCAAGACCTATAACTAATTTACTTGCAAAAGATTCTAAGTTTGTTTTTGATGAACATTGTCTTGCTACCTTTAATCAACTTAAGCATGCATTAATATCTCCTCCTATAATCCATGCCCCAATATGGGATTATCCTTTTGAAATTATGTGTGATGCCTCCAATTATGCAGTAGGTGCAATCCTTGGGCAAATAATTGATAAGAAACATCATGTCATATGCTATGCTAGTAAAACTTTGAATAAAGCTCAAGTAAATTATACTATCACAGAAAAAGAATTTCTTGCTGTTGTTTTTGCTCTAGATAAATTTAGACTATATTTAGTTTGCAATCAAGTTATTGTGCATATTGATCATGCAGCCATTAAACATTTGATGAGTAAAAAAGATGCAAAACCAAGATTAATTCGTTGGGTTTTATTGTTGCAAGAATTCAACATAGAAATTAAAGATAAGGTTGGAAAAGAAAACTTAGTTGCTGATCACCTCTCTAGATTTGAAAATATTCTAGCATGCAATAATGTGATTAATGAAAAGTTTCCTGATGAGAGTTTATTTCTAGTTGGTAAGTTACCTTGGTTTGCAGACATTGCTAACTATCTTGCTACAAGGTTAATACCAACTGATTTATTTAAACCAGAAAGGAAAAGATTGAGGTACATGGCTAAACATTATGTTTGGATAGAACCTTATTTGTATAGAATGGGTTCTGATCAAATTTTAAGAAGATGTCTTCCTGAAGATGAAATTGCTAATGTCTTAAATTTTTGTCATAATCATGCTTATGGAGGTCATTTTAGCCATAAAAAAACTTCTTTGAAAATTCTTGAATGTGGATTTTATTGGCCTTCTCTAATTAAAGACTCTAAAGATCATTGTAGACATTGTGATAGATGCCAAAGAATGGGAAAAATTTCCAAACAAAATATGATGCCTTTGAATCCTATCATTGAAGTTGAAATTTTTGATGTTTAGGGCATTGATTTCATGGGACCATTTCCCACTTCTTTTGGTTATTCTTATATTTTGTTGGCTGTTGATTATGTTTCTAAATGGATTGAAGCTAACCCAACTAAGAGAAATGATGCTAAAGTTGTTGTTGATTTTCTTAGATCTAACATTTTTGCTAGATTTGGTATTCCAAGAGCTATAATTAGTGCTAATGGACCTCACTTTTGTAACCGAGCATTTCAAATGGCCTTGAGGAAGTATGGGGTTACTCACAAGTTAGCAACACCATATCATCCTCAAACAAGTGGGCAAGTTGAGGTATCCAATAGACAAATCAAGCACATGCTTGAAAAAGTAATCAAACCAAGTAAGAAGGATTGGGCAGAAAAGCTTAATGATGCACTTTGGGGTTATAGGACTACCCATAAAACTATATTGGGAATGTCACCATTTAGAGTAGTTTATGGGAAAGCATGCCATTTACCTATAGAAATAGAACATAAAGCAGAATGGGCTATTAGAACATTTAACATGTGCGTTGATGATGTAGAAAAAGTAAGAAAATATCAACTCAATGAGCTGGAAGAAATAAGAAGAGAGGCTTATGAAAATGCAAAGATTGCAAAAGAACGAGCAAAAGCATTCCATGATAAGAAAATTTTGAGAAAGGACTTTCATGAGGGATAAGAAGTTTTATTATATAACCCTAGATTACATTTGTTCCCTGGAAAATTTAAGACTAAATGGACAGGACCATTCATCATTAAACATATATATAATCATGGAGCTATAGCTATAGAAAATTGTAAGACAGGATTTAAAACTGTAGTGAATGGTCAAAGACTTAAAGAATATTATCCTGGAAAAACCTACAATCATGGAGAGAGTGCTTTGTTGTTGGAACCCAATTATAATTAGTTTTTATATGTATTTAGTTGTAGATGTAGTTTTTCTTTTCTTAATTCTTATTAATTTTTCATTCGATGTATTAGTGTGTTAGTAGTTAACAATAAAATTGATTATTGCAAGTTCACGTCAAAATTTTATATGCTTATTATCATGCATCTATCCATGTTGTTTCATGTCATCTTGAGTTTATATGGTGAACCATTCATGCTGAAATTTTATGATATATGATGGTACTTGTATACTTTGATGATATTTCACCATGTAAATAACTCTTGCATATACTCTTGAATTACATAACTGATGTGAATGTCTTAGTGCATGAAAAGTTGGGAGAGAGGCGCAGATAACAGGTTGATACGCATCAAGAATCAAAAAGAAACACACATTGCAGCAAACAACAATGAGAGGAGGGTGGTGCTCAAAGACATGTTCTATCCTACACAGAGAAGTAGGATCACTTGCATTCAACTACGAGATGAGAATGGAGCACATTTTGAGTTGAAATCCCACTACATCAGCCAATTACCTAAGTTCATGGGACACGATGATGAGGATGCTTATGGCTTCCTTGAAGAATTTGAAGATGTATGCAATTTAATGAAGATACAAAATCTGATAGATGATTCCATCCTATTGAGATTTGTTCCCTTCACCTTGAGAGATGGAGGAAGAAGGTGGCTTCAAAGTTTACCCCCCAACTCTATTACTTCATGGAAACAATTTAGTGCCATCTTCTTGAAAAGATTCTATCCAATTGCCAAAACAAATGAGATGAGAAAGGTTATTAATTCTTGCTATCAAATGCGAGAAGAATCATTTGCTAATTTCTTTAGCAGGTTCAATGAATTACTTGTGAGGTGTCCACATCATGGGATACCCTTGTGGAGACAATGCCAAATCATGTATGATGGAATCCCTACATTAGTAAAGGGTTTGCTGGAATCCATGGTGCAAGGAGACTTTGCAGATCTTGAAAACACAATGGCATAGAACTTCTTGGGAGAGTTAGTGGCAAAGACATTAAGTTGGGAAAAATCCTCTCCAAGATCTGAAACAAGGCAAGAGAAGGGCATTCATTCCATAAATGCAACCACGGCCCTTGAAATGAAATATGGAAGCCTATTGAAAAGGGTTGAAGCAATAGAAGGAAAAGGAAAAGAACCACTCAAGTGCTTAGGATGTAATATGGTAGGCCATATTGTGAATGAATGTACTATGTTGGCTAACCCTTCTGTTGATGTTTAGGAAATATACACAAGGAACAATCAAAGGAAAGAAGTTTATGGCAACACCTACAACCCATCTTGGAGGAACCACCCAAACTTTTCATGGAGAAACTCACATTTTCAAGATAATCAACATGGTGAATCCTCAAATTTTCAAGGCAATCAACCTACACAAAATACTATGGAATTGGCTAAGAAAAATGATCATTCAGTAGCAATAGAAGACATGGGAAAGAAGATAGACAGCTTGATAAAAGGCATGGAAGCATTTGCCATGAACAATGCTAAGTATCAGTTAATTGTGCATGCTAATGCACAATCAATCAACAAGATAGAGGCACAACTATCCCAAATATCAGCAAGACTTTGCGAGAGGGAGAAAGGAACCATTCCAAGCCAAGCTATAACAAATCCACGTGTCAACCAAGTGGAGACAACTTTAGGAGAAGAGTAAAGAGAAGCATCACTTGCAACCAAGAAGATAGCTAGAGTTAACCTTTTATCTCCACGACTTAGGCTTGGCTTATTTGATGAGAGACTTATTTTATTTCATGCTTGAGATGCTTAATTTTAAAGAACAGAATTTGATGATATATTTGAAAGTAGTTAGATGCATGATTTTCAAATACTTGAAGGGTGTAGAATGGGTTGAAAGACTTTATCATGATATCATGTGTTTGTTTGACAAATTGATGTTCAACCATGTTTGGGTCTTACCAGCACTACACTAGAAAAACTTGGATTTATTACTTCTGTTTTTACTTAGTTAATTTATCTTTATGCCTATTCTTTCTTTTAGAAGTAAACAAACAACCTTTAATATAATTTAGATATTAATTCCAATTTGTTCTTTAACTGCAAGTGCACAATGTCTATTGTATCAGTGTGCAAGTACAGGTCGATCCCACAGGGAATTGCTGACGAACTTGAGAACTATTCGTTTGTTAAAAATCAAATTTATATATTCAATAAGCTCTCCGTTGAATTACAGCTAACTCAACGGACTAAGTTCGTTGAGTTATGGATAACTCAACGGACTAAGTTCGTTGAGTTATGGATAACTCAACGGACTAACCTCGTGAACTTAAGTTAACTCCACGAGCCTGCCTATTCTTTTTAATACTGCTATTTACAAAGGAATTCGGCCAACCATTGGGCGATTCCACAGATTGTAAATAACATCAATTAAGCTCTTTAATGTTAGTTAACATTGGATTTATCATTGAGCAATACTAACATTCAGATAATTCAAATAGTAACCATTAAAATCTTTAAGTCTTTTGAACGAACCAATTTCAGTAAACTGTAAAACTAAAACAAACATAAAACAATCACAACACTAATAAAGATAACATTAATCACGATACAACACAAACAATACAACACTCAAATACAACATACAAACATAGATAAATTATTTTTGGTATTTTTGTTTTAATATGAACATGGAAATGGGCGAAAGGTGAAATGTAAAGTAATCTCACTTGACAGTAAATACTTCCGACACTACTTGCAACGCAATTACACCATTGAAAATTAAACCACTTACAATCCTGTCTCCTCTCCCTATAGAATCGTGAGTCCAGAATTGCAAGATGATCTCCTCTTCAGCATACAGGCATCAATCCTATCTCCATCGATCACACCCTTCTTCTTTTTTTCTTCTTTTCTTTTATATTTCTTAAGTAGTAATTACTTCTACTTGAATGATCGATTGGATTTCCTTCATTCATATCAACGGTGATGATTTTTTTTCCCTATGCAATTGAATTCCTGCGTGATACGTGCAAATGTGGTTTTTCCTTCCAACTGTCCTGTTTCTGCAACTGCTACAGTGGCATATTAGAAAATATATAGTCCGTGGAGTTACAGATAACTCAACGGACTTTCTTCGTTGATTTAACTATAAAACACGTGCATAAATTTAACTATCCGATGCTCAGGTGCATTTCGGATACTTATAAACTTAACTATCAGATGCTCAGATGCATTTCGGATACTTACAAATAACTCACTGATATATAACTTAAGTAAATCTACTAGATCTCAACATGTGTCAACAGTAGTTTAATCATAAAATAACATTTCAGAGAGTTACAGGTCTAACTACCCGATGTTAAGATGCATTTCGGATAGTTACAGCTAACTCATCGATTCAGTAATAAACAAATGTTTTTATAATAAGAATTTTACCACGTGCAAAAATAACAACTAAAGTTTATAACGCTAACCTAACGCGTTGCCTTAGTAATCAACCTACAAATATACTTAGAATATATGTAAATTACATACAAAGTATATCATCATCATATAGGTGTTAATTATATTATCGTTTGTTCTTCTTTTCATCATCTGTCATCATGAATTTTCCAAAAAGATTTCTAAAAGAAATTTCAACAACATACGAATCAAAATACAATCTAATTCAATATGATTAAGACAAGTAGAATAAAGAATTGTATCTCCATTAAACAACTTCAGAAGTTAATTACAGATTCATATTTCAGCAATTCTAGATAACAGAAAATATACTCGATTCATAAGATATCTGTATTTCACAAAACACTTATATCTTTTCAGAACAATATATGTATTTTTTCTTTTTTCTTTTTTTTTTCTTTTTTTTTTCGTACTTTAAAAGTTAATTTGACAAGCTTGAATCATACAAGAGCTTTCTAATGTACCCATGTAATGAGCTTTCAGTCAACAATCCCAGATCTGATCAGGATCTTAGGTTGTCAGATTTTAAGAGTCCTTTTTCAGGTCAACAATCCTTACATACCTATCTGCTCAAGTATAAAAGGCTCGTGATCAAACAAGTCAATAAACTCTCAATTTTTTTTTTTTTTCAATCAACCTCGTTGAGTTACAGATTACTCAACGGAACACAGTCGATTACTGTTGCTAACTCCACGGACTAACTTCGTTGAGTTATAGATAACTCAACAGAGTGACCTTATATTATATTACTGACCTCGTGGAGTTACGGTTAACTCAACGAACTTACTTCGTTGACTTAACACTTAGCAACAACTAAGTTTTACTCTCGTAAGTGTTTCTATTCTGTTTTTTTATTATTTGCTCTGTCATTCTACTAACTGTAATAAAGTTAAATCTATCATTAATGCCTCATTTTGATTAAAATACATTTAAATCTAAACATTATATAAATATTTAACTTGCAGGTCATTTTATGTTATGTAGAATTTATATTTTACCTTACAACATGCAGAAATTTTTAAGTAGTTATCCTGTCATTCAGCAAATTGTAAATCTGTTACATATTCATTCATAAAGTTCCACAAATTACTTAATTTTCAATAAATTCCATTCATTCTCACATCCAACACACGTATGAAAATTGCATCTGAAAAATTATCTTCAATAATATGAATCAATTACAATAAAAGTACATCATACAATTTCATACAATTTTACATAAGTAGACGAACAATACAATTTAATCTCTATGCCTAAGTTCATCTACTTCCTTCTGGAGTTTTTCTAATTGAAGTTCTAATTGATTAATCCTCTCTACAGCTCCTGTAATTTCTCCAAAAGGTACTGCTAGTTCTGTAGCTACAAAATTTCTGTATTCTTTCACTGAAATGGTTCTTGATCTGATCCTTTTTGATGTCCATTTAGTGAAATCAATACAGTCCACCATCAGTAGTGGAATCAAATCTCCATAAAATTATTTCTTCTTCACTATTTTCAGCTTGGAGATAAAAACTGTAGACCAATTTATTTGGATCTTATTTACAACTGCATACGTGGCCCATTTGACAAATTGACTTAATTCTATGTCATGGCCCTATAGTTGATAGACATTCTTAATTAGAATGTTAGCTACCATGTGTGTTTTACCATTTAAATGCTTCAATCTATTTAATAATGGCACACCAGGATTGATAGCTAAACAATCCTTAATTTGCTGCTCAGTCCATTTAACTGCAGTTGTATCTTCCAAAATTTTTATTCCTTCATTCTTTAAACCAAATATGTTGTGGAGAAGCTCTGGTGTTATCTGTACATCAGCTTCCTCCACGTTTGAAATTAATCCTCCTTCTCTTTCTCTCAAATTTGCATAGAAACAGGGCACTAAATTTTCATATACTGCATGCCCTCTTTCTTGAGATAAAAATTGCAGTAGACCTTGAAATTCAAATAGATCTTTGATTTCTTGCATTCCATCCCAATTTACTAGTCTACTATAAATAATATCGTAACCCCTTATTTCTTGGTATTTGGTATAAGCTTCCTAACTACAAAAATGTACTTCATTCAAAATTATTGTTTCAGTCGGGTCAGGAAGGTGACTTTGTTGCTCCTAAAGGGTTTGTACTTGTTCTTCCTCTAGCATAGGCTGCATTTGGACATTCTCTTCAGATTCCTGAATTTTTGCTTTTGCTTCTGTCTGTGGTGGTGAGTCGGTAGAACTCTCAACTCTATCTTGAATTCTTTCCATAATTTGCTAAAGAGTTTCTTGCTCTTTAGTGGAATCTGTGAAATTATTTTTGTCCAAATGGCTTCTTTCAGCCTCTTCATTTTCTGCTCTTTCTTCTTCCTCCTAACTACCAATCTGTTTTGTTACTGTACTTTCTGATTCTATAACAGATTGGGATGGAGTCACGAGCAATTCAGTTTCTGCCCTAATTTCTGTTTCTTCTTGTACAGGCTGCAAACTAATTTCAGCCTGATTTTTTTCTTTTCTTTGTTCCTCCTACTCCTCCTCAGATTCGGATAGCAGGTTAATAAAAATATGCTCCACAGGCCCTGTAAAAATTGGTACTTCAAATTTAATTTCTTCATATTCAAGCACTTTTTCTTTTCCTTTCTTTTTTTCTGATTAGTTGTGCCTGTTCTTCCTCTTCATCTTCTGAAATTAAATCTACAAAAATAGGCTCTATAGGCCTTCGAGCCATAGGTATTGGCTCTTCCTGTTTAATTCTTCCAATAATTGCTGGTCTCGAAGGACCAGCTTCAGCTTCTTTTGCAACATATCTAACAGCAGTTCTGGCAGTAGCTTCTTAATGTTGTTCCACTTTAATTTTATATTGGGCTTTCAACTTTTCTACAACCCTCTTTTTGTATAGTGCATCAAACACTAGGTGTGCTTTAGCCACTACCAAATCTTCTGATTCTCCTTGGTTTTTTCCAACTTGAACCAGTTCTGCAAATTCTCTTATTTCTTCTTTAGTTGAAGGCCCCATCATTTTTGCTCATGCCAATGGCTTAAATGGTGGAACTGAAGGTCCAAACTATTGCTCCTCAGGAACAGGTCTTTCAGCAGTTGGTTCCTCCCGTTCTTCAGTTGCCTCTTCATTTTCTTTCCTTTCTTGCTCCTAGATCGCCCATTTAGCTCGTCTACAGATTCGTCTTTTGAACCTGAGCTGGGACTTACGCTGGATTAATTCTAGGGCAACTTCATTACTTGGCCTTACTTGTCTTTCCTTGCTTACAACTACTTTTGTTGCTATTCTGATTCATGTTTCCATTATTTGAGGTATTTGTGTACTCATATCTACTAAATCTCTTCTAAACTTGAAAAGTTCTGATTCTACTGTTCTAGATTCTAAATGATTTACCGGATAATACCCTTAAAACCCTAAGTTTTAGTTTAAATAAGCCCTAAGTTTAGGCGGGTAATCGGGTCATTTCCTGAACCAACTATTATTTTTGGTATTTTTGTTTTAATATGAATATGGAAATGGGCGATAGGTGAAATGTAAAGTAATCTCACTTGACAGTAAATACTTCTGACACTACTTGCAACGCGATTACACCACTAAAAATTAAACCACTTACAATCCTGTCTCCTCTCCCTATAGAATCGTGAGTCTAGAATTGCAAGATGATCTCCTCTTCAACATACAGGCATCAACCCGAACCCAAGGCTAAAAGCTTTACGATCTCCTGAAATATGAGTCGGCACTTGGTGAAAATGGCTTCCCTTCCCGCGACATGATCACTCCTCACAGTGGTTGTCAAGCACTGTGTTTGGCTCGGAATCGACCCGACATCAGGCAAGTATCTTCACAGACCTCTGATGGTTGGTGATTATGGTGGTGGTAATGATGGTTGGTGTGATACTTCGGAGAATCGCCGATACTGTCTGCAGAAAGCTCGGTGCTCCTCCTCTGTATACACTGGTCGTCCATCAATCACACCCTTCTTCTTTTTTTCTTCTTTTCTTTTATATTTCTTCAGTAGTAACTGCTTCTACTTGAATGATCAGTAGGATTTCCTTTATTCATATTAACGGCGATGATTTCTTTTCCCTACGCGATTGAATTCCTGCGTGATACGTGCAAACGTGGTTTTTCCTTCCAACTGTTCTGTTTCTGCAACCGCTATAGTGGCATATTAGAAAATATATAGTCCGTGGAGTTACAGATAACTCAACGGACTTTCTTCGTTGATTTAACTATAAAACACGTGCATAATTTTAACTATCCGATGCTTAGGTGCATTTCGAATACTTATAAACTTAACTATCAGATGCTCAGATGCATTTCGGATACTTACAAATAATTCACTAATATATAACTTAAGTAAATCTACCAGATCTCAACACATGTCAGCAGCAGTTTAATCATAAAATAACATTTCGGAGAGTTACAAGTCTAACTACCCGATGCTTAGATGCATTTCGGATAGTTACAACTAACTCACCGATTCAGTAATAAACAAATGTTTTTATAATAAGAATTTTACCATGTGCAAAAATAACAACTTAAGTTTATAGTGCTAACCTAACGTGTTGCCTTAGTGTTCAATATAGCAACTCAATGCGTTTAGTTATGTTAACTTAACGAGTTCGTCTCTTCTTTTACTCACTAACTTAACGAGTTATCAAAACATGCACTGTTCATGATACAGAAGATATAACTTTAAAACATATCATGCTTTTCAATAAAAACACACATTAACTTAATGTTTAGCTAAATGAGAAATTAATGCAACGAAACGACTAGTTGTTAACTTTAGGAAACTTTCAAAACATAACTGCTCGACAATTTAAACATAACTATCTGATACATATTCGGTCTGTTAAACATAATTGTCTAAATTTGTTCGGTATGTTAAACATAAATGTCCGAAATATCAAAAAATTCGGATACTTAAGAATTTCACAGCCTACAACTTACCGATAGTTCATAAATGTACTAAATTAACATTAATTCCCCCAAATTAAGCAGATTCTTCAATTAAAGCATATAATAGTGCAATTATAACATAATAGCTTAATTCATATATGATAAGCTAAATATTGTGCAATTAACCATCATTTAACCGTTAATAATATGCACTTTTTCATTCTAAACAAACCACAATTAGAGTTAAATACATTTTATCTACACCACTTGAAGAGCAGTGCACAACAGGTATGCGCTAACATTTTTTTACTTATTCTTATTGTTGAAACAATCCTTTCTACATTAAGGACAATGCAGGAACTAAGTGCGGGGGGAGGAGAAAGTAAAAAAATGTTTTTAGGGTGCATACTACATCAATGAAATTGAAAATTTTCCAAATGTAAGTTTCTTTCACAAGCATGTTGGTGGTAAGTTTGAAAATCTGTTCTATATGTTGCATGCCACCATGTTTTATATGTATCCATGGTAAGAACTTGCATGTCAATTTTTTTTTTTTGGAAATAGCTTTGTTAGTTTAATTTTGATTTTGAATTATTGCATCTTAGCCTTACCAGCATGCTACTCAATCTCCATTGTATGCTCTTAAGGTTAAGATCATTAATTCTTTATTAGTTTTAGCTTTGTTTTTATTTGAACTTAATTTCTTTTTGTGGCATGTTGAATTTTCCTTAGTAATGTTCTTTCCTTATGATGTCTTACACTTAGAGCTGAGCTTATCTTTAAGGTGAGGATAGGAATATGCATTTGAGATGCCAACCATAGTTTCTTACTTATAACATATACACATTCTTGCACTAGACTCTTAATCATGTGGTATCTAGAGGACTCTTCTTATGACATGAATCTTGAGGAGTGGCTTAAGACATCTTTCCAATAAGTTGTCCCATGAGAAGGGTAGATATATGAATTTGGGAATAAGGTTTGATACCCGTTCTCATAAGGTTGCTGGGGACGAAGGCTAAGTAACCTCTTAGTCTTCATGTGTAAACCCTTTATGGAAAAAAAAAAAAAAAGAGAAAGAAAGAAAAAAAGAAGAAGAAGTTGTTCTATAGAATGAATAAAGAAAATACTTTTATAGAATCAAAAAGAAGAAAAACTCAATTGAAAATAAAGGGGCAATGTACTAGAGGATAGAAGCCTAAAGAAACCTTCATGTATTCTTGGATTAAGTGAGATGAACCTAGGTGCTATTGATTATGGGTCTAAGCACTTTGCACTTAATAGTATCTTAAAAACTTATTTTCCTTAGGTTGGCATTAGATGTCTATTCTAAATTCCTCACCATTACAGGAACTCAGCTTGTGAGTGGAGATTATCTATAAGTATTGTTGCATTACTTGGCGAGAATTTGATTTGCCTTAATTTTCTTTATTGTGTTTGTTTGTTTCAAGGGGTTCCTTAATCTTTTCTTCTTTAAATTTTGCTAGAGGACTAGCAAAGTCTAAGTGTGGGGGGGTGTTCAAGCTTTAATTTTGCCCAATTTTAATGAATTTTATAAGTAATTTTGCATGATATTATCTATCTATGGTGGATAAATGATATTAATTATGGGTAATATAAGTTTTGAAATATAGTGCAATATAGAAATTTAATTAACAAGTGCATCCCCCATTAGATATAATTTTACATGGAACACATTGATTTATTTTGAATGTCCTATGTTGGCTAACGTCTCTTGGAGTTCAACTTCCATTAATTGTAGGTAACATACATATGGGAGGAGCTTAATGTAAAAGACCAAAGAAGATGTAAAGAATCAAAAGTTGGTGGACTAAACTTTAAAGAAGAGGGCATGCCAACACCTTATTGGCCCTCCTAGATCTATGGCATCTTATTGGCTTGGTGATAAAACCAAGGTGCCACATCAAAGAGAGAGAAGACACAACAACATAAATACAAGGGGAGAGGAATTTCAGCCAACAACTTGGGGTGCTTCCAACGAGAGAATACCAGAGGAGAAGAAGCTTGGAGGTGAGGCTTGTGCTTCCAACGAGAGACCATCCATTAATGCTATTCACCATTCCAAGGGCTAAGGAGAAGACATCCAAGCTTGGAGGTGAGGTTGCTGCCAAGTTCCATTGAATTCAAAGCTCTAGAGAAGAAGAGAAGAAGCTCCTAAGGTAGTGACAGCCCTTAGAGTTTATTATTTTCTTGTATAGAAGGAAGAATTGATGAGAAATGGTGGTGAACATCTCAATTATATGTCTTCTTAGCTAGATAGAGTTCCAATGAATGTATATGAATGTTTAGTTCTTCTTTTCAACTTCTAATTTGCATCCTCTATTCACGTGTATTGTTGGGGCTATTGGTGGGGCTTTCACATGAGTGAATGACACTCAACAATGGTGGCTTGGCGCATTTGAGTAGAAGGTGTGAATTGAAAGAAGAAGAAAATAAGTGTTGATGTTCATATGAATGAAGAACCTATCATTTATCTCTAGTTGTTAATTTTAATTTCAATAGTTAATTGAGTTTGTTATATCTTATATTGATCACATTTTATCCAAATCAATCTCCAAAAAGAATTTCTAATGCAAGTAGTATAGTATAGTTTAGCTAGATTAGCAAATAGCATAGTTGCATGCATTTAGTATAAATTAGAATAGAGTAGCATAGTCTATTGAACTTTCTTATTTTATTTTTCTTTCCTTAATTTTTATGCATTGATATCACTTCTAAAATCACGTGGAATTTGTGTGGATTTTATACTTGAATGGCTTGATAGATTTACAAGTAAAGAAATTGATTCACATCACCATTTTTCACTACACATTGCCTTGAAACTGCATGATTTGTGAGCTTGTGTTAATTTTGATTATTCTACATTCACATGTCATTAATTTACTGAAGTATACCTAAGAGCTTGAAGAACAAGTTGAGTAATAATTGATTAAGTCATAAACACAATCCTTGTGGAAGAATGACCTGTATTTGCCATGTACACTAAAAGAACTATGCACTTGCAGTAAAGCTTGAGCTAAAAATATAGCTCAACATACATCAACTAGAATTCCTCAAATACCAATAAATGGTACAAGACTACATGCATTTAAGGAAGAACATGAATCAGCTATCCCTACCCCTTTATATTCAAAACAAGTAGAATCAAATATTGTTGTAGATAAAAGAAAAGTTGATAGTCTTCGAAAGGCTATAGCAATAGAAAGTGCCTTTGAAGAATTAAAGCAGAAAAATTTTATGGAGCAATTTGAAAAGAAAACAGCAATACTTGAAGAGGAGAAACAAAAATGTTATAGAAGAAGAAAAGTCAGAAAAATTATGTCTACAGAGATAAAGTCTATTGGACAAGGACAATCAGATGAAAATTTATTTCCAAAGGACAATGTATGTCTAGACATTGTACCTTATTGTGCATCTGATAAACCCATCAGTTCTGAGCATACTGAAACTGATGATGATAATGAGACTTTATTTTCTCTTACTAGAAAGCTTGAGAAGAAATACAAGTTAAATATGAGCTCAAGTTTTTCTATTAGTACAAGTCCTGATGATGCAGAAATTGAAACATTAGAGCATCAAGCAACTCACATTGAACAAGTTATTGTAGATATAATTGACAATGTTGAGGCAGTAACTAGTTTACAAGCTAAATTATTTAGAGTAGTAGATATTGACAATGTTAAGACTCTAGAAGAGCTAAACGTTAACCAGCCTTCTTCAGAATCTATAGAACCAAAGTTTGAGAATTCACAACATGTATTAATGGAAATATTTGTTGAACAAAATGAACAATTACAGACAGATACATCGGTTGTAGAATTTATGGAAACATTGAACTCTGATCATTCTATAGAGACTGAACTAATTAATGTAGAGCATATTGAAAATATTCCTAACATTGTTGAAGCTGAAGAATCAAGCTTACCTGAGCAGCTTCAAGATAATATTTTGATAGAGAAACAAAATGACATTCATTTTGAAGAAGAGGTTCCTAAAGATGAAATAAATTCAGAATCACGGTTTTAGGTACCACCTTCTTTATGTACAGTATTACAAATTCAAGGTAATTCAATTCAATTCATTTTAGATCTGAAGAAGCATTGCAAAAATATAATAATCTGATTACATGTCAGATTCTACATGCTCGACCAATAAAATTCAGAAATTTGATGGAAATAAGAGATCTATTTGAGTATCAAGGACTCATTCAATTCTTGCCAGTTGGAATGAAATGGAAGCAATACACAGAGCTTATTGTAGTTTTTTATAGCAATCTGGTCAAGAATGAAAATTTTTTGAAAACTGAAATAAATCAACAGGAGTTTATATTGTCTCTTGAGTTAATTTTTGAAGTTTTGGGATTAAAGAATGAAGGTGTTGTTTTTACAAACAAATTTGACATGATTAGACAATTGGAATGGGACATTTAATCTTTATCAAAAATTCCAGATGTATATTCTGAAATGAGATTAATGGAAAATATGAATGTAGAGCCAAAGTTCATTGCAAATATATTGCATGCAAATTTATTTCAGAGAGTTGGACACAATATGGAAGTAAGCAGAAGCTATTTATATGCAACTTATGGTCTGCTAAATAGAATTCAAATCAATTGGTTTGATGTTTTTACTTCTCAACTACAGCATGAGTTCAAAGTTATTTTATGGTGATGCTGTATGTAGAATCCTTGCAAGCCAATTGAATTTATCCGACTAGCCCTTTGAAACTAAAGGCATGAGAGCATTTAGTATAAAAGGTTTGCAAAAATACCAAGCCATGCATAACACTCAACTACAACAACAACAACCTGACTGTATAGAACATATACAACCACAACAACAACAACAACCTAACTGTACAGAACATATACAACCACAACAACAAAGCTATTCAGTTCAAGCAGAATAGCAAACCCAGCTACCTCCTAACTTAGATGCAATGCTTAACGACATCAGAAATGATATTAGGCATCTAGGAGATAAAATTTGTAATGCTATAAGTGATATACTTAGGAGGGGTCGGTAACTGTTTTTGTTTGTATCTGGATACAAAATGTAATATTTGTATTCCTTGTTTGATTCATTGAATAATACATTTTTCTGTAAATGTATTCAATTCTTATTCTTGTTTATAGAAATCGTTGCTGTAAATATATCTCTTACTATATATATTCTCTATAATTATCTTTTTGATTAATGACAAAAAGGGGGAGAAAGGTTATAAAAAGATGATTATGATTTTAATTGCATATAGTATAAAGGGAGATGATATTTATGGTTATTGTAATCTGACAAATGATAATTAGAAAACTAATACTTATATAATTATTAACATCTGAAAATTTTAATTCTGAGAGGTGAAATTTACACAAACAATAGAAATAAGCTTAAGTGAACTTAAGTTAACAAACTTGTTTGTTGAATTAAAAGTTAACCCAACGAAGGTGTTTTGTTGAGTTAAATATATTTCATAATTGATTTAATATGATTTTGTCATCATCAAAAAGGGGGAGATTGTTGAGTATTTTGTTTTGATGATGTGTGCTAAATGAAAATAATCATATTTGCTCAATTACTATTGCTTGTGAAAAGAAATTAAAATCATCAATTAATACAGAAAAAGTTTACTGATATAAATAATTGTTTGTATTGGATCTGAAATTATACTAAGTTAATAACTAGTCATTTCGTTGCATTAATTTCTTATTTAACTAAATGTTAAGTTAACGTGTGTTTTTATTGAAAAACATGATATATTTTAAAGTTATATTTTTTGTATCATGTACAGTGCACGTTTAGACAACTCGTTAAGTTAGAGTGTTACTTGTATAGAGGTCACGTGAGAACTCGTTAAGTTAGAGGCTTAAAGGTTAAAATAGGTCACGTGAGAACTCGTTAAGTTAATGAGTAAAAGAAGAGACGAACTTGTTAAGTTAGTGTTATACACATGGTGAAATTATAAGTTACGAATGTTATATTGTATCACGTGAGGTGCACATGTTTAACTCGTTAAGTTAACATAACTAAACACGTTGAGTTGCTATATTGAATACTAAGGCAATGCGTTAGGTTAGCGTTATAAACTTAAGTTGTTATTTTTGCACGTGGAAAAATTCTTATTATAAAAACATTTGTTTATCACTGGTTCATTGAGTTATCATAACACAACGGAGATGGTTCGTTGAGTTAGCATAACACCACAGACTTAGTTCGTTGAGTTAACTATAGTACTAGTCATGTGAATTGGCACATGAGGAACTCGTTAAGTTAGAAATGTTAAGTTATATATATACTTGTGTTACTCATTTAGTTAACATTAAAGTAACGATTTCTTATTACACTAATGAAAAAAAAAAAAAAAAATTTGGACGAGAAAGTTTATTTTGCAGGAAATTTTTCAAAGATCCAAGATTAATGATTAAAGAAAATTCGAAATGTAAACGTAGATTAGAATATGTGTATTTCGATGAAGGAAAAAGAAAAGACGTGAAGAAGTGGAAAACTAGTAGTGATTAAATGTGGAGGATATGCATGAAATGAATATACAGTATAAAAGGCATAGAATTCTCATTGATCAAATTATCCTTGCACACAAAACTAAAAATCTTTTCAAGGATCAAACTATCCCTACACATCAAACGAAAAATCTTTTCAAGGATCAAAAACACCTCTTCGGAGAAAATCTCTTAAGTAGAAGAAAATTCAGTGAAGCATAAAAAGGTAAGATATATGTCACTAAAGATTTGAAGTATCAGGTGGAAGCAAATTCAGTGAAGCAGAAAAGGTAAGATTTACGTCATTAAAGATTTAAAGTATCAAAAGAAAGTAAATTCGGTGAAGCATAAAAAGACAAGATATTCGTCACTGAAGAATTGCTGAAGAAGAAAGAGAAGAAGAAGAAGAAGAAAGAGAAGAAGAAGAAGAAAGAGAAGAAGAAGAAGAAGAAATGTTTTAAATTCCGCAAATTAGTTTTCTCTGTTTGTAGTTATGAAATTGTTTAGAAGATACATGGTATCGAGATAAAATTGTATCTACATTTTCTGAGGAGAATTGAATTGTATATTGTAATTGAAACCTTAAATAAAAATGATTTTATGAAAACAATGTCTCGACTTGTTTTTGAGTTTTAAAGTTTTAATTATATTCAAAAATATTGAAATACATAATTCACCCCCCTCTTGTGTAGCCATACGATCCTACACTATTAGTGATATCATTAGGAGAAATAGATAAATGTATTGTCATTTGTCTGTTTACTTGTTTTTGAATACAAAATGTAATGCTTGTATTTATTGTTTGATTATTTGAACAATACATTTTTCTGTAAATGATTTAATTCTTATTAATGTTTATAGAAAATTTAATTGTAAATGTGTCTCTCGGATTTTTATATTATGTAATCATCTTTTTGATTAATGATAAAAAGGAGGAGATGATTATGAGTTTAAATACATATATATATTAAAAAGTGAGATGATTATGAGTTTAAATACATATATATATTAAAAAGGGGAGATGATTATGTAATTGTTGAAATTTTTCTGGAAGTTTTACTTTTGAGAGGTAAATTTTACACAAATAACAGAAATAAGCTTAAGTGAACTTAAGTCAACAAAATTGTTTATTGAATTAAAACTTAACCCAATGGAGGTGCTTTGTTGAGTTAAACATATTTCATAATTGATTTAATATAGTTTTGTCATCATCAAAAAGGGGGAGATTGTTGAGTATTTTGTTTTGATGATGTTTGCTAAACAAATATAATCATATTTACTCAATTACTATTGTTTGTGAAAGTAATTTAAGAACATCAATTAATACAGAAAAAAAATTACTGATATAAATACTTGTCTATAATAGATCCAAGATGATATCAAGTTAAATAACTAGTCGTTATGTTATACTAACTTTTCATTTAACTGAACGTTAAGTTAACGTGTCTTTGTATTGTAAAGCATGATATGTTTTAAAGTTATATTTTCTGTATCATATATAGTGCACGTTAAAGACAACTCGTTAAGTTAGTGTGTTATTTGTAAAAATGTTACGTGAGAACTCGTTAAGTTATAGGCTTAAAGGTTAAAATAGGTCACGTGAGAACTCGTTAAGTTAGTGAACAAAAGGAAGAGACGAACTTGTTAAGTTAGTATTGTACACATGGTGAAATTAAAGTTTACGAATGTTATATTGTATCACGTGAGTTGCACATGTTTAACTCGTTAAGTTAACATAACTAAACGCGTTGAGTTGCTATATTGAGCACTAAGGCAATGCACTAAGTTAGCGTTATAAACTTAAAGTTATTATTTTTGCAAGTGGTAAATATTTTATTGTAAAAGCATTTGTTTATTACTGGTTCGTTGAGTTATCAATAACACAACGGAGTTAGTTCGTTGAGTTAGCATAACACCACCACAAAGTTAGTTCATTGAGTTATCTATAATACCAAAGACTTAATTCGTTGAGTTAGCTACAGTACTTGTCACATGATTTGACACATGATGAACTCATTGAGTTAGATACGTTAAGTTATAAATCTACTTGTTTTACTCATTTAGTTAACATTAACACAATGACTTGTTATTACACTTGATGAAAAATTTTGGACGAGAAAGTTTATTTTGCAGGAAATTTTTCAAAGATCTAAGATTGATGATTAAAGAAAATTTAAAAGGAAAACGTGTGTATTTCGATGGAGGAAAAAGAGAAGACATGAAGAGTAGAAAATTAATAGTGATTAAATGTGGAGGATATGCATGAAGTGAATATACAATATAAAAAGCATAGAATTCTCATTGATCAATTATCCTTGCACACCAAATGAAAAATATTTTTAAGGATCAAAAACACCTCTCTAGGGAAAAGCTCTTAGATAGAAGAAAATTCAGTGAAGCAAAGAAAGTTAGATTTATGTCACTAAAGATTTGAAGAATCAGAAGAAAGCAAATTCGGTGAAGTAGAGAAAGTTAGATATTTGTCACTAAAGAATTGCAGAAGAAGAAAAAAAAAAAAAATCTCAAATAGGAAAAAATATTTTAAATTTCACAAATTAGTTTTCTCTATTTGTAGTTATGAAATTGATTAGATGAAAGATGGTATCATTATATAATTGCATCTATAATTTCTTAGGAGAATTGAATTGTATATTGTAATTGAAACCTTGAATAAAATGATTTGATTAAAACAATGTCTTGACTTTTTTTTGTTTTTAAAGTTTTAATTATAATCAAATATGTTGAAAAACATAATTCACCCCCTCTTGTGTAGTCATTCGATCCTACATGATGTTACTATCTTAACTATCTGAAAAGAAAAAAAAAACCACTTAAGTATCTCTTGAGTCTTTTCAAAAGGTTCTAGCTCTAACCTTCTAAAAAGTCATGACTTTCAAATAGTTGTGCTCCTAACTATTCGAAGATTCACTTAAGTTCCTAACTTTTAGATACTTAGCTTCTTAACTATCTGAAGATTCATTTAAGTCTCTAACTTTCAGATACTTAGCTTCTTAACTATTAGAAAATCCACTTAAATGTCCTTTATGTCATTTCGAAAGGTTCTACCTGTAACATTCTGAAATCTCCTAACTTTTAGATAGCTAGTTCAAAGCCTTTCGATTGTTTTATTATTTTCGGATACTTCAAACTGATAACCTTCCAAAAATATTAATCTGCCAAAGACTTATAGTTGACAAGCTTCTAACTGAACTTGGACATCTTATGGCATACTCCACACCTGAATTACTTATCCTATCATTTTATACTTGGGAAAGTTTTTTTAACTTTTCCAAGATTCTAGGTCTGTAGGTATAAAATTTTCTTTAGATTCAAGGAAGCTTTTGGTCCAACTGAAGGTTTAAAAAGAAGATAAAAAAATATAAAAAACAAATAAAAACTTCGATAGGATCGAAGTTGTGCTTTAGCTTGACCAAAACCTAAACAATTAACAAAATATAAAATTTTCGGTCAAATTGAAAGCTTCAATCCAATTGAAGGTTTAAAAAGAAGTTGAAAATGTTAGGAACGGTTTCACTAGAGGGGGGGTGAATGGAGAATAGTGTGAATTTAAGCCTATTTTTCACTTTACTAACTAATTTGATTAATCAATTTGCACAAATAATAATCAGATAAAAATATCATGTACAACGGAAATAAAGGTAAGAAACACAAGAGAATTTTAGGTGGTTCACTAACTCGGCTAGTCCACCCCCAAGGGTCACTTGGGCTTCACTAAGTGTCTCAACACTTACACACTTGCTTTCAGGTCGAAGCAAGAACCAACCACACAGAAGTTTTCAGGTATAAACTCTAGAAAACCAACACTCAGAAGTTTTCAAGTATAAACTCTAGAAAACCAACACCTAGAAGTTTTCAGGTATAAACTCTAGAAAACCAACCTCTTGAGTTTTCAAGTCGAAACTCAAACCAACAACTGAATGAAGCTTTAAGGTTGAAGCCATGAACTAAATGATCCTTCTTGGATCAGACTTTCAGCACATGGAGAGCTTTAAGAATCTTCTTATAAATCCAGCTTTCAATCAATTCTTTGTTGAACTGAATTTGAGCTTTCTTCTATATCAGTAATTGATCTGCAATGTATACTATATATCTGTATGTAATTGTATCTATAATCTCACTTGTAAGCTCTGCTAAATATTGAAAGATCTGTCTGTATTTATGCTTGAATATCCAACGATCATAATTTCTCCTCAACGGATGTATTCTGCTGTACTTGGTAAATAATCAGACCTAAATATGGTAAGTTACCGTTCTGTCTGATGTTCAGTAAGTAACCTTCCGAAAATCTCAGACTTTCGGATGGTTATAAAAATAACTTATCGAAAAGCATCCATAACTTACTGATTCATCACTCAAATTCTGTTATCTAAATCACGTGAGGATTTTAAGTTGCTCATGTGTAATGTCAGGTGTTCGGAGTCTTGTATTCAACTTACTAAAAAGAGCTCCTGACTTTCGGATAGTTAACTACTGTAACTCTCTAAACTTTCTTTTAAGTCTTCGACAACTATCTCTTCAATTATGCACGTGCATAAAAGAATAACTTAAGTTTCGGATAGTTAAGAATGTAACTCACCGAAACTTCCCATTTTTCGGATAGTTATCTTTCTAACTCTCTGAAAACCCATTTGAGCATCTGTCTGGAATTCTGCACGTGGGAAATTTAATGACTTAAGTTTCAAATAGTTAAACTGTAACTCACCGAAACTCTCTTGAAATTTCAGATAGTTATCTTTCTAACTATTCGAAAACTTAAATGATCTTTTTTCTAGAATTCTGCACGTGACAATTTCAATAACTTAAGTTTCAGATAGTTAAACTATAACTTACCGAAACTCTCTTTGAAAGTTCGGATAGTTATCTAACTCTCCGAAGACTTTGTAAAATTGGATAGTTATCCTTCTAATTGTCTGATGGACTTGCTGCTGTTTTACTCTTTGAACCTGTAATTGTCTGATTTTCCTGTAACTTTAAGGCATTATCATCTGAAACCTTCTCTATTTGTTTGTCTGCATGAAATTTGTTCTATCTGCCTTCTGATCTAATGTTGCACTGACTTAATTGTGAAATATAATATGTTTCCTCACCTAGGTTTTACATTATTAAAATACTAAGGTCCTAACAGAAAAAAATATAAAAAACAAATAAAAAACAAGAAACTTCAATTAAATCAAAGTTGTGCTCTAATTTGACTAAAGATTTTATATTTTGTTAATTGTTTAAGTTTTAGTTAAATTAAAGTTTTAAAAAAAATTAAAAAACTTTGAATAGATTGAAGTTGTACTTCCATCCAACTAAAACTTAAAGAATATTAACAAAATAAAAATCTTCGATAGGACCTTGCTTTCAATTTGATGGAAGGTTTATAAAGAAGTTGAAAAATAAATAAAAAACTTTGATTTAAAGTCTATTCTTTTCATTAAGCTTCAATTTGATTAAAGTTTAAAACAATACCAAAAAAAATTATAATAATTAAAAAATTAGGAAAAATTTAAAAATAAAAAGAATGGGTAACTTTTCTTAAAATATAAGTATTATAAAGTTAAAAATTTGAGTAAATAAAAAATAATTATTAAATTATTTTGATTAAAAAAAATATTTTAATTTTAAATATTCTTTTTAATATAAATCTTTTAAAATAATCTTGATTTTCTAAGTCATGCATATATATTCTAGATTTTCTTAAAAATTTAAACCTTTCGAAAATTCAATTTCAAAACTTTTGCACAAACATGAATGTCTTGACAAAAATTGTACTTTTGACAATGACTTTTACCATGATAGGTATTCATATTTTATTATTTATTATACATGCATTAATAACTTTATCACATACATTCATATTATTCAATACATTATTTTTTTCAAATGTTAATAATTCTCCTATAAATCAATCTTATGTTTAAGTTAAGTCGTGTGATTAACATACAGATTTATGTTATTTGCAAAAAAAAAAAAAAAAACGTTGGGATTCTTGCTGGTGGATATAAATTCGAGAAAAAGATTGGTGGGGAAATGTGACGGTAGTTCGAAAGGGGAAAGTGTGGAGAGAAGAGGCGAGTATCGGACTGCAGTGTCACTGCTACACAGCAGCAATGGCGTCCGTTTCGAGATTGTCAACAGCAGAAGCGGTGGCAGACAGTGTTGCTTCGTGGGAACCCTCCTCCGCTTGTTGTGTGTCAATGCGCCTTGCTCCATTCCGTTAATTTGCCACCTCCTTTTGCACCGTTTTGGGTGGCATTGCCCTCTGTCTCGTCAGGTGGACTGCTCGTCGCGTTTCCAGAAAAGGGAGGGGGTTTATCGGGGTCGGTACGTGTTGGAAGCGTGTTATTTTCTTTTGTTGCGGAAGCGTAACTAGTGATCATCTTTTGTTCCTGGTGATCTAGGGTGGGGTTGGAAAAGGTCCCGTCTTTCCTAGGTTTGTGTAATCCTCCTCTTCTTTCCGGTTTTTTTGGCATTTTCTTTGTAGGAAAAACTTTGCTTCATCTTCTTCCCTAGGCTGGCATTTTCTTTTCTCCTCTCCGTTGCCTTCTTGTTGTATTTGTGGGGCTTCTTACTCTCTAATGTCGTTTCCTTGCAGTTATCTTTGTGACATGAAGAAAGCTATACAGTGTTCAATTTTTTAAATACCCCACAGTTTCCTTGCTCCCACAAGCAATAACTGGCTTTTGTATTCTTTTTGCTATTGATTACATTCTCTGTTGTGTTTCATAATATTTGGTTACATTTGTTAAAAAACAGACTTTCTGTTCCATTTGGTGCAGTACTTACATTTTCATCCACTTCTTGCTGACCTCGCTTTTTCCTGAAGCTTTGGTCCTTTTCTGCTGTGGCCCACGCTTTATATTTTCCACTTGTTTGATGATATAGTGGAACCTTCTTGATCTACCAATGGAGAGGATTGACGACATGGACAAGGATACTCGCTATCCCTCTTATTATATGTTTCAGCCTGGGTATGATCCTGGACCACAAGTGCAAACACAATCCCGATCTACTACCCTGTTTGGACAGTCTGGCATCTTTCCATCATCTGGCCCCAATTTGAATGCAACATTGCCACCCCCTGATGCATGTAGGGGGAACTTCCCATCGACATTGCAGAGTGAATCGCCATCATTTCAATGGCATCTTCATGGTCAGGGTAGTAGATCACATGGGGGACCAGTGAAGAAGAGAGGAAGGCCTCGAAAGTATGGGGCTAATGAAATGACGGCACTTGGTTTTTCCCCTGGATCATCTGTTCCCATTTTAGGCTCTGGTGGAGGTTCAGAATCACTGTCCCAACACGAATTTTCCATTTCAATGCCAAAAAGAGGTAGAGGACGGCCCCGAGGGAGTGGGAGCTGGCAGAAATTGGCTTCCATTGGTAATATTTTGCTTTACACGATACAGTGTTCGTGAGCATAATCAATAATCAATAATATTTTTGTTAACCAGAAGTTTATGAATGCATAGTTTGGTCATGAGATAGCTCCAGAGTGGAAGGGATGAAATCCTCTGTTATTGTTATGAAAGGTGATCAAAGCAATTTACCTTTTAAGAAGCAATTGAATATATGCTTAATACATGGAAGAAAATGATAAACCTTATTAGGACAGGAAGCAGTAAGACAGGTAATTGGTCCAACAAGGAGGGATTGTGGCCTTTTAATTATTCTTGTCTGTTATTTTCCATATCATGAAATTCATGCAAAAATCTCAACCTTTGCCAGCCTTAGGAGTTGATAGCGCACACTGCAATTTAGTTTGAGTGTGGTAATGAATGTACCAAGACATGTTTGAGTCTTCAATATGCTAGTGTTTTTTGGCACATTAGAGATTGAATTTCCTAATATCATATTCCTTCCTGTTATTTCTTACAGCATGCTTCCAATACAAAACCAGTTATGTTTCTATCATTCTTCATGCTTTTATTTTTCTGTCATTTTTATTGTACTAAATGCATATAAATCCTTAATGGATCATACAAGTGGTTTCAGATTAGTCTTTTCAGCAATTCAGATTATATACGATTGGTTCTCCACATAATTGATAAAATTTAGATATTGACATGCCACTAATTTCTGGTAATCTACAATTTAATTTAATTTTAACACATATATCCCTACATATTGTAGGTGGTTTGATGTTCTCCTCGGCAGTGTCAGGCTTTAAACCTCATGTACTAAAAGTTTCCACTGGAGAGGTATACTGTTTTTTAAATATTATTTTCTTACACTTAATAAGTTAGCATTGCTCTTCTATCCAATATCTCAAACAAATTATACAAGCCATCAAATGATTTTTGTGGCTTACTCACATGATGGTTTATGACAGGATGGTGATTGTATCTATGACTTGTTAGGAACTTGTTCTGTGCTTGGAAATTATAGACGTGCTGTTTGAAGGCCTTTATAATATAGTTGTAGGACAATTCTTTTCTTGACTTGAAACAACTTGAAAATCCCTATGGACTAGAAAAATGCATACAAATAGAATTAGTCATAGTACATTTCTCATTAAATCTTTTTTAACTTGAAAAGAATCTCCTACTTCATGGATGTTTTGTTCTTCATAAGAATCACATGTTTTTTCATCAAATATCCATCTTTTTCCTTGAAGGCAAAGTTTCAAATAAACTTGTGCCTATGTTGCTTGCTTGCTCAACTCACATAGCTAAGAAAATGCTAGTTTTCTTGGATCTTCTTTCTTGCATCTTTTCTTAACGAATATTTTATTATCATATTTCTTTAGTACTTCTTTTTGTGAACTAGAGGAGCATTTAAAATATACTCTCTACATATGTTTTGTGATGTTCAAATATCATTGATGATACCTCGTATTTGCAACTCCACATTGCCAAATTCATGATAAATGCATGTTGGAAAGTGGAATATGATAAGAGTGAGCTTAATTGTAAGTGGTGGAAAGAACTGCTATTGGGAGAAGTGACAACATTTAAAGGAAACTCATGCTAGCCAAAGTTATGGTATTTAGCATCAACAATCTTACAATCATTTATATATATTTACTAATATAAATGTTAAAATATTATCTTATAAAAATTAACATCAATGTCAGAAAGCCAAATTTCTACTAAATATTTTTTGGAAAAATACAAATAAATTAATAATATAAGAAAGTTTGTACAACTCAAGTATAATAGCAATAAACATTTTAACATGCCAATTGTCTAATAAGTTGACATTTTTAATATCTTATGGTAACATGAGAGGTGAGGACTTGAAGTCCACTGATTTTGCAAGGGGAAATCAAGAAGTGGACTTTTGTATTTTTATGAATTCATGAAAGTAAGTTCATTTGCTGCTCACAAAGCCTGGTTCCCATTGCCAGCCCTATTTCTTTGTAGCTGACTCTTTCCTAAACCAGGATGCAATATGAGTGTGATCATCTATGAAGAAACATTCAGATGTCCTTTCTGTTAGCATCTTTTGTTTGTTTAATATAACTGTATGAGATATCAGGATTTACTTCTACAAGGAGTTCACATTTGTCCGTGAAATAGCAATTGCATGCTATACTAATGCATCATTAACTAACCCTTAGCTTGGACTGGTATTAGTGGTATAACTATCTGAATGAGATAGAGTTGTTGATATACCTTGTTATGGCACTATGCAATATATATTTATCCTAAGTTATGCTTCTACGATCTTTCTTCCTATACTTTTTTTGAAATGCTGTTTGTTTCATTTCAGGATATTGCTGCTAAGTTAATGGCCTTTTCCCGGAAGGGATCAAGGACTGTATGCATCCTATCTGCAAGTGGTGTTGTATCCATGGTGTCTATCAATCTATCTCCTGCCAAATGTGTGACATATCAGGTTCTGATTCTATATGCTTTTCATAAAATTTCAGAATAATTGCTATTAAGTAGCCTGTGTTGTAGCTTAAAGGCATAGCACTTTTTTGTCAATAGTTTTTACAGGTGTTTATGCTATTAATGTGTAGAAGAGTCCAAAATTCCATTTACTAATTATTCTTACTTTTCTGATAGAAATCTTTGCATGTTACACACACACACAAAACATTTAGACTTTGAAACTGAATCACTAAAAATCAGTTTGGTTTTGTTTGGTTTATGGTTACAATTTATAAATTATATATGAGATGAATTGTTATATTAAATATAATTAATAAATTATAAATTATGTCTCTTAATATTTATCATAAAATATTAAAAACTATATTTGTCCATGGCACAATCCATTACATAGTTCACAAGATTGCAAAAAATAATATCCATAACGACATTATAGTCTATAAGTTGGTATGTGCAATAGTTCTATGGTAAAAATTACTTTTCATGCTCACAAATATTGGAGTGAGAAACATGCTTTGTACAAGGTGCACCACAAGCCACTATTTGTGACATTTGATCAACCTTTATATGATGCATGAAATGTCCAAAATACTTTGTAATCATGTGCCATTGTGAACTTGTGAAATAACAAAAGTAGCGGTAAAGCATGAAAACATTCCCACCAAATTGATGTAAATCAGTGTGAGGTGCGTAAAGAAAACAAGAATTGCATGAGAAAGAAGTTATTACCATTCGAGTGAATTTTTAAGTTCGAAGAATTTATGGACTCTCGTCTTCACCCAACTTATTGATTATGTACAAATAATTTATTTGTAAATATTAATTATTTTTAAAGACATAAATAAATATAAGAAATCTAATAGAAATTCCATTATTAATTTTTTCAATTTCTTTGAGTTCTTCAACTTCTTCCTGAACATCCAACTTTGAAGGACCACAAATCTAATCTTTGGTGTATATCAAGCATTCCACAAATATAGGAGTTAAAGAACTCCTAAATTGATGGAGGACATAAACACCCAAGCTAAAAGCCAATTCAAAAGACATAATAGTGTTAGAGTAGGAGTGCATATAATTGATTTTGATGATGGATAACTGATTAAAGAGGGAAGACTCATGTGCAATAGAATCAAGAGAACTCAAGAAGACTAAGGATCTATTTGTGTATGATGGAAAGTCTATAAAGGTGGAAAATAGAAAGTCTAAAATGGTCAAAAATGAAAAGTTAGAAAAAAAGAAGGTATTTATGCACATAGCAAAAGGTTAAGAAAGTGAGAGTTGGGAAGAGGAATTTGTGCTAGACAAAATATGCATAAAAGGAATTCTAATACTAATAAAGTATTAATATTTTAATATTTTTAAAATAAAGTATTAATATTAATTCTAATGAAATATTAATAAAGTGCATAAATTAAATATAAGTAAATAAACTATTAATATTAAATTTCAGTTTTATTTATTAAAAATCATAAATATTAATATCTATTTACTTAAATATTGATTTTTTTATTATTGAAGATTGGAGTTCTAAGAAGAAGGTGGAGTGGCAATAATTGTTGTATGTTAGTCCATATGAAGTGTTTGATAGTGGTGACATTAAGTGGATGAGGGTGGGGATGATGGGGTTGGAAAAGAGGGTAGTGGGGATATTGCATGATTGAAGTGGACTAGTTATTTCAATAAGTGGTTTAGGGTCAATTTGAATGTGAGGGACTGATTTGTTTCTTGGCCACCTAAGTATCTTTTACTTAGGGCCTATTAGTGTACATCGGAAAGTTCAAACAGAAAGGAAATAGAAAGTTTAGAAGGAAAGGAAATGTAATGTCTAGAATGTCAGAATTCTCGTAGGGGTTTAGTTTAGTGCACCTATCGAAAAGTTCAGAAAGTTAGAATTTTCATGGGAGTTTAGTACACGCTAGAATGTTCAGAAATTAAAAAAGCAATGAAATAAATTGTAAACATTGCCTAAAATTGTGTAATTGATACATTAATCTAAAATTTCAGTTAAACAAATATTATTATTATTATATTGTAAGTATTTAATTAAATGAAATTACTTAATTAATTTTTTAGTCTAAAGGTACAAAAGTATTACAACATGAATGTAAAGATCAGTCCAAAGTTACAAAGCATTCTACTTATTACAACATCAATATAATAAATAATTCAAAGGTATAATATAAAGACTTAAGTAGTCATTCCATCTCACATTGCCATCATCATATCTTTATGCATCTTATCAACTACTTTTTGTTCTTGACTCGTTTTAACCTATGAATGTCCATCCATATGTACCTCTCCACTTGGTTGCATATCATTAGTAATATTTAATTTTTCTAACTCATCTTGTAAATCTTTAAGTAAATCTTCTTTATCAATCATTCAAATGAAATTGTGAAGTAAAAAACATGCGATTACAATCTTCACTTGTGTTTCATATGGATATGGTATCTGACCTTGTAAGATTGAAAAATGATGTTTCACAACTTTAAATGTACGCTCAATGACTGTTCTTAATTGTGAATACCTGTAGTTAAAATTTTTTATAGCATTACTAGAAAGTTTGTCATTAACATAATCAGATAAGTGATAGCGTACACCTCAAAATGGGCAAATATACTTTGATCGATTAGGATATCCAACATTTACCAAAGAAAACTTACTTATATAAGAATAGAAATTAGTATGATAATGTACTTATTACTTGAAAATATACTAATTACATTTACCTAGAGGAACTCGAAAATCATTAGGTCTAGTAATTGCATCTTAAAGGATATGAGCATCAGCTGCTGATCCTTTCCAACCAACTAAAATATATGTAAATCTCATATCAAAATTACATGTTGCCATCACATTTTTAGACAATTTACCTTTCTTATTTCTAAATCTAGCTGTTTCTTGTTCAAAGATAGTTGCTTTGATATGAGTATCATCAATAGCTTCAATGTAATCTGTACACATTAAACATCATTTAATCTTATTTTAAATAATGTAAAAAAGGAAGGACATTACAAAAATGGATACATACCTTAAAATAAGGATAAACATTTACATTATCTGTAATTCGACTTGGTGTTGAAGATGGTCTTGCTATAAGCATATGATGTAGACATATTATAGCATTTAATACTACATTAAAGTATTTGCTAACACTCCAACTTGAACGACTAAATTGCTCAAGTGTTATTCTATACTTTTGATTTTGCCCTATTGTGATAAGGAACATGGTAAATTTCTCTTCTACACTAATATTATTGGTATTAACAATAACTCCTTCATTTCTTTTTAAATTACAAAAACTTTAAACACACTTTGACTTATTCTATTAATTTTACAACAATTGTAAGCTTAATGAAGTTGAGAAGGATCTGATAATCTCTTGATGTAATCTGCACATTTTTTACTATATATACGACTTGTGTTATTGTATAGTAATGGTGATGTACTTGTTATTTTTGCTAAAATTGTCTATGACATAAATAGATGTAGTCACCTTCTATCTACTTCTTCATCTAGTAGGAATGAAATTACATTATCAACTGTAGTAGTAAACATGTCACTATGATTCATCCTCATCTACAAGATAATAAGAATATTACGAATTTATCATTTCACATTTCAATATATAAGACATTTCACATTTCTAAGAAAATAAAAGACATTCGATGTTTCAAAATTTAAGAAGCATTTTACATTTCATAACAATAAGTCATTTTACATTTCAATATATAATATCCATTTTACATTTCATCCATATATGACATTCTATAAAAAGATTTCATTCATAAAAGATTACATTCATGAAAACACTTCATAAACGTAAGAAGTTCAAGATTGGAAAGAAAGTGAATTCATGCACAAAACAAACATTTCATCCATTGTAACTACATGTTCACTTCCTAAACTTCAACAATTCATAACGCATTTTTGCTGGTAAACTTAAGAACATTTTATAGAATTTTGGCTTTTGGAATAACTCCATAGCTTCATATTGTTCATCTGTAGAAAGACCTTCAGTCTGAAGTAATGCTGCAACAACATGATCTAAATAGTTTTCAGTCTTTTCTTTAATATCAACCAACCTGCTTTGTACTTCAACCAACCTTTCCTATACTTCAACTAATTTTTTTTGTGCATCAACCAACTCTTTAAATTGTTCGTTCCATGTAGCTTGACTTTGTTGATCTGTTTTACATATATGTATAATGACTTTTGATGTATCTTTAAACAAATCTACTATGATTTGATGGGATATTGCATGAGGTCTTGCTCATCTCTTCCTCTTCTCAATTGCCACCTTTGATCTTCCTCCTGATGAAGGAGGTAAATTAGAATCAATGTCCATTGTTTCCTGAATGGTATTTAAAGTGTTCAATTCCACATCCTGTGTGTTTGGTACAACCTCTACTTCATCACCTTGTTTAGCCATATTCCTAGTGGCCATACTACCTTCAAATATTTGTTGCAATTGCTCCAATATCAAGCATAGTTTGTCTTTGTAGCTTTCACACTTTGGATGTGCCTATAAAAAGAAAATTGTAGTCAAAATGAAAAAAGATAAAGATTATAATATTTTATAAGTCATAAGTGATTGAAAAACTAACCTTAACGAACTCCTTCTAAATCTCATCATCAATGTCAATGTAGCCTTAGATGAAATTCTAACCTCATCCACTCTAGTTGGCAATTTTAGAGTAATTCCGATACATTTGTTAAGTTTTTAAGTAACTTTTTACATTCTTCCTTGTGATACTTGTGTTTCTTCTAGTATTGTATTTTTCAATTACTTCATCTCAAGTGTTACCTTTGATTTTTCCATCATGAGTTTTCTTATTTTCTTCGTTTAATACTTTTGTTAAAATATCTAAGAATTATGCATTTACTTCAACGTTCCAACTAATGTAACTTCTACCTTCATCTGTCATTCTCTTATTAGGAGTACTCATTTTATACACATGCATGATTTTAACAACTAGAATAAAACATATGGAATAACAACACAATAATAAAAATATTCATATGTATTTGCAAAAACCATTATATTCACATTTTTGTCAAAATCATATAAAAGAATTGTAAAAGTAAAAACAAAGTAAAACCATTAATCGTTGGTCATGCTACACAAGTCATGTAAAATGAAATTTGTGAAAATTTTACAAAAAGTATTGGTCAAATCTTCTATGTGATGTTTGACAAAGGTTTAATTGATTCTTATAACTAATGTACATCAACAAAGTGACATTTCAAACCCATAACATTTCACATTATATAAAGATTTTTTTTTATTATTCTTTTAATTAACCAAGATTATACTTTTTATTTTCTTATTTATTTATCTATAGATTTACCAGTTGAGCTATTAAGTAATATCTATCATTTTGTTGACTTGTTAGGATAAAATAGGTAAGATTAGGTTAAAAAAGAACAAAAAAGTTAAAAAAGGGATCAGTTGAACTTCATTCATGGTAGAAAAATAAAGGTAAATTTAAATAAGTTTTCATGGAACACAAACAATAAAAGAAACAAATGTCAAATGTGTTCAAAAATAAAATTATATGTCATTCTTCATGGAACAATAAATATACATTAATTTGAATAAATTTTCATGCAATAATAGATTAAAAAAATGAACAATTTCATTGACCATGTCCATAAAATCAAATAACAAAATCTATTACCTCTCCATAAAGTTTGGGGGAAGTGAAAAAGACCAAATTTACTACATAATTGGGGAATTTGGGTTTATAATAGTATTTAGCTTTGGAAATCTCATTTGGAAATCATCTTCTTATAAATCATTATAACAAAATCTAGTATCTCTCCATATTTTTCAAAATGCTTCATAAATGTAGCTATATCCAGCAAGAAGAGATGAAAATTAATGAGTAAGAAGAATAACTTACACAATAACTAGAGACATAAAGAAGTGACAGATCAAAAATATAATGGCATAATCAGTAATGAGTATTGTCAATATAAATACATGTTTCACAAAAGCATTGATGTGGCATAAAAACCCAAGAAATGAAAATTGAACACAAAAAAGACATTGAAATAGCATGCATTGCATCTAATGTAGTGTTCCATTTCAACCAAATTAACATTGAGAAGTGTTATAGTGCATATATGTTGAATGCAAACTGTCTAGTTTCAGTTATATGGTGCTTTAAGAAGTATTGATACAATCAAAAATTTAGTTGCAATATGATTTGGATTTAAGGATTCAATAATCTTCTAAAAGTTAGGATACAACTTGGCTTAGACACAAAGTGATATTCTCATACCATATATTATACAACCAATAGACGAATTTAAAGATGGAATTTGGAAATCTCATTTGGAAATCATCTTTAAAAATGGGTTTATATGGTTGACATGCACTTTTAACAAACAATGATAACCTTTAATCATTAAATATATTGCAAGAAATAGAAGCTAATAGATAATAGCATGTTTACAAGTAGACAATGATGAATGAACGAATCAGAGTGTATGAAATAGAAGTTAATAGATAATAGCATAGAACAAGTATACAGTGGTGAATGAATGAATCAAAGTAAAAATGCTAAGTACAAAGATTATTGTCGGACAAATAATGAGGACAAAGATTTGTATGACAAATAATAGCATGCTTAGTAAAAAGATTATTGTCGGAGGAAGACTTACACAATGAAAAAGATTTTATATGATCTAGGGCAAGTGTAAAAATGTAAAAGGGGATGAATGACTTACAGGAACTTATATGATTGGGGAAATCGTGGAAAACCTAGTGACAAAAGGAAGAAACACCCGAAAGGATGTTCGGGAGAATGGTGATGGAAGATACGCACAAACGAATGCTCCTAGGAATGCACACAGAAGGAAGCAATGCCCGAGCAGATGCTCAAGAGAATGATAATAGAAGATGCGCATAGACAGAAGCTCTTAGGAATGTGCACGGAAGGAAGCAACGCCTAAATGGATGCTCAGGAGAATGGCGATGGAAGATGTTCATGAACGAAAGTTCCCACGAATGCACATAGAAGGAAGCAACACCTGAATGGATGCTTAGGAGAATGGCGACGGAAGATGCGCACAGATGGAAGCTGGTTGGAATGTGCACGGACGATCACTTGCTATTGGTCGCAAGAAGAAATTAGGGATTTCAGAATGGTGGATGACGGAAATGCCTTGGCGGTAAGGGAAAATTTTCCCTTTTATACTTGGGAATGTTGAGACATTCCTTTCCTTCATAAATACATCACACTAACACCTACCTGATGGAATTCAATGATTTTCCTTTTTATTGGTTAAATTTCGTCAAGCACTAATCCCTCCTATCGACAAAGGGGAAGAGGCATACAATATTCTTATAGGAGGCATATGATTGGGGATAGCTCATTGAGTCAAATCTAGTGTACAATGCAAGGTGGAAGCTTCAAATCAGGAATTTAGAGTTGCAACAAAAGTGGTTATTAGAGATCACCATTTGTAGCGAGGGATGTATGGAAGGTGGGGAATGGAGTTGGAGGTGAGGGACATCGAAGGTGGAGAAGAGGCAACTCAAGAGGGATTGCAGATGATACATGATGGATTTTACAGATGAGGCATGCGATGATGTGTGATGTTGGACAAGAGGTAATAGATTCTTTTTAACATGAGGGTAGATGTGTCAATGGGTCAGGTCGAGCGGGTTGGCCCAAAAAGTATCAGCCCATTTGGGCTATAGGTCAGGTTGGGTCAAAATTTTTTTGGGACAGCTTGGCCCGACCTGAAATTTTTTCAAGGCAGCTTGAGCTAGTCTGAAATTTTTTCAGGACAACCCAGCCTGACTCGTAGCTCGACTTGCTTTTATAACTTTTTATTTTTTTCTTTGATTTAATTGAAAGTCAACTTTGGTTTGATTGAATTTTTTTTAGTTTTTTATTTTTTTAATGGTATGATCGTATCTTTAATTCGATCTAACCAAAATTTTTATTTTTTTATTTTCTTTCTTAGTCTGATTGAAGCTCAACTTCGATTCGATCGAAGTTTTTGATTTTTTTAAATGTTTATTATTATTATTTTTCTTTGGTCTAATCGATCGAAGCTTTTTATTTTTTCCTTCGGTTTGATTGACATTTTAATTTTTCTCTTTAGTCAGACCAAAGATAAACTTTGGTTGACTGAAGTTTTTTAAATTTATTATTTTTTCTTTCGATTTGACTGAAGATAAGCTTCAGTTCAATCAAAGCTTTTTAAATTTATTATTATTATTTTTAGTTTGACCGAAGATAAGCTTCGGTCCGACTAAAGTTTTTTATTTTCTTTATTTTTTCCTTTAGTTTGATCGAATCTTAACTTCGGTCTAATTGAAGTTTTTGATTTTTTATATTTATTTTTTTGATTTTAAATTAAAAAAAAAAATACAACATTTTCGATAATCAATTCATCATTCAAACACATTATTTTATTTATAAATACATGAACATCAAACATAAGTCATCATTTATAAATCATTATTTATCACATTAACATCAATATCAAGACACCATCAACAGATCATTCATAATTCATCATTCCTCAACACATTCAAACACAAGTCATAAAGTTAAAATAATTATTTTATTTCTAAGTTTAAATTAAAATTACATTATTTTTGTAATTACATCAAATATTTTAATGTACATAATTATATTTAAACTTTTAAATTTGCAAATTCATTGATGAAGTCATCTTTTTGTTGCTCTCGACGAATACAAATAAACTCCTAATCTTTAACACATTAATGTTTCTAAAATATCATCTTTTAATCTTACTCTTCTATCATTTAATATATTACCATTAATACTAAGGTGGGGTTTGTGCACTTAGAATCTGATGGATTTGAAAATTTTTTCCGTCAGATTTTGAGTGATGAGGTGTTTGTGTATTTTGGAATTCAAATTCTTTGAGAAATTGAATTTCAATCAAGTGTAAAGGTTGGGAAAATAAATTCCCAACTTAAAAGGTTGGAATGCAATTTCCTGAACATTTTATTTATTTATTTTAAGGATTCAATTGAATCGAGTGAAAGAGACTTTTTTATTTTAATTTCGATCGAAGAAATATTTCGGTTCGCCCATAACACCTCCTCTCTCTATATATTTTAATATTATTATTATATATTTTTTAGCCTATTTTTTTCTTTTTAGCTTCATTTGTAAGTTTCACCTAATTTTAATTAAATACGAAGTTAAATATGCATATCTAGTTTTAACAAATGATATATACAAATCAAATTTAATATATTGTTTTAAACACTTATTATAAAATTATTATGATTATCTACAAAGAAAATAGATTTTCCTAAAACCAAAAGTAACGACATAAGATGTAACATTATGATTCATTAAAGGGTAAGACAACATTTTGAAAATAAATTTGATAGGTTATTTTTAATTAAGTACTCATCAAAATATGTGAATATCTACATTGACATTTTTTTTCCAATTATAAAAATACTTAAATTCATCTTTTCATAGACATTCATGGTATTTTTATTATGAATGCTCAAAATAACATATCAAATTTAATTTTGATATATCAATTAACAAGATTAAGTATATGATTCATAAAGAAAATAATGCCAAAATCAAAAGTAAAAAAAAAAATAATGTGGGCAAAATGTTATACAAACTCGGTATGCCATTTTCAAATATAGGAAAAATTATTATAAGTACTAAAATTAACATTTTCTAAAAATACTTTTAGATTCTTCAAAATATCTTAAATATAATAGTTATTTTTTGAGTTCAACATGTCATTGTTGTAGTCCTATTTATAAGATTTCTCTAAGTAACCATTTAATTGAGATGTATTTCAACTTAGATATTCTTAAATTTTTTTATCTAAGTTGTAACTTCATTCAAAAACTTTTCTTTTAACTTTAATATTCCTATATATAAAAGTTACAATTCGATTTAATTTTTTCTTTTAACTTAGATATTTTTATGTTTTATCTAAGTTATAATTTCATTTAATTAACTTAATCTTGTCCTTTTAACTCATTCTTTGGTTAATTACATTTTCACTAATTACTTTAATTCGTTACTTCATTAAAAATCAATTCTGTTTAATTCTGTTATGTGCACAAACACTTAAATTTTAATTTTCATTAAATTCCAAAATGTGCACAAATACTTGGATTTTAAATTATTTCCGTCAAATTCTGTTAGAATTCAAATTCTGTTAGAATTCAAATTCTACGGAATTCAAATTTTGAGTGCACAAACAGTCTCTAAATGTTTTTTTACATGTTATAGAAGAAGTTGAAATTGTTAGTAAATTTCTTACCATTAATGATAAAATAAGAAATATGCATTTTTTGTGTTTTTCTTCAATTTATTACATCAAAATCTAGAAAATAAGAGAGGTATCATATTCCAATTTTTATTTTTTATTTTCTATTGATTTAAACATTCATTTTTTACGAATGTTGAAAAATGAATGTTATTTAATATTTGTTTAACATACATGGACTTACCGATTTACAAGGCCTAACCTAAATTGGCCTGCGGGCCAACTTGGGTTCGACCTGAATTAGCCTATAGGTTAGTCTGGCTCGACTCGAATTGACTTGCAGGCCAGCTTGACTCATAGGCCAATTTTCTAATACATTGTAGCCTAGCTTGGCTTGATTTTTTAAATTAGGCCAAGTTAGGTCAGCCCATTACAAGTTGGGCTGGGCTAGCCCGCAATGGCTTGACCTAATTGACACCTCATGATGACGGTTTTTAGACAAGGTGAAAGGATCAAACAACTTTCATAAGAGAGGAGGGCGGAAATGAGGGAATGTTTAACCTTTTATATGAGGGGAAGTTTAACTTCCTTTCCCAATATTTTGGTATGCACAAATGGTCTAATTTTTGAGAATTCCATTTTGAACTTTCCTTTCTTGACTTTCCATTAGGGATAAGCCTCCCCTAAAGAAGAATCATGAATGAAACAAGATCAAGAATATTTTACATGAATATTTGAAGGTTGCAAAACTTGTTAGGTGCTTAATGTAAATTTATTCTTGCACCTTCAGTCAAAACATCCTACTCCACTCCATTTGACCCATTTAGACTACCGATTCTTTATTAGATATTCATTTTTGTTCTATCTTTATAGAGTATTAGCTAGTTGGATATCATTTGAACTTGTCAAAACTTCTCTTTTTATTCTCTATTAGAGTATTAGCTAGTTCAGATATTCACCTCCTTATTGGATGATCAATTCTATTGTTATCATTTGAAGTCACCTAAATTGGATCATAGAAAGCCATTTTGTTAGTCTATTTAGTATACTCTTGTAAGCTAGAACTTTTTGAACTTTGAACTTAGGTCATCTCACTTAGTTTATTTTGACATCAGATCTAGTCATTACCTATTTCAGATTAACGATGACCATTTCATTAGTTCATTTCTCCGTAAGTCTGAGGCATTTCTAGGTAACTAGGTGTTATTTAATTTTTCTTAGACTTCTTATTTTTTTGAAGTTTTTTTGTAGATTCTCCGTATTTATATTCAGTTCTACTCATGTTTGTAAACTTTTTATGAGATCTAATCTATATTTTCACTAGATTTAGCTTGAAAACATGTATTTCTCTGTTTCATATAAAGATTGGATTTTAATTTTTTTTGCATTTTCAAAAGAAATTTTTTATAATGTTTAAAAATTAAATTTAATTATTTTTGTATTGTTAATTAGCTTGTCCTAACATTTTATATCAAAAATCATAGTTTAAGCCCTTTTTATGGACTTTTATGATTTATCCAAACTTCCATTAACATTTCTACCCAAGTCTGACATATCTCATTTTTTGTCAGAAAAGGTTGTATTTTATCTGATTCTTTTATTCTGAGCAGATTTCATAGAAATCTATCATGTGGAGATTTTGATCACTCAAAATAAAACCAACATACACGCATAACTACCTTTTATCTAGCTTCTTTTTCATTTGTTCCTGCTAAGCAACAAACATCACAGAAATCTATCTTGCAGCGATTTGATCTCAACACAACCATTTTTATGTATTTTCCTTTTCATTCTTTTATTTTGGGAGTATTTGTGGTACAACAAAATTTTTGGGATGCCAAAGAGCTTCAAATATTGAGCGTCTATTCAAGCATATTACATATTGATGGCATGACAGGATTTGAAGTAAGAATCACATACCTGTAATTACAAAATAGTAGATACTTTTCTTTGAGACAATGGGCATCACAGAGTTTGCCTTCACATAATTCATTTTGAATCTCAAAATAACATCAAATTATACGTTAAAGTGTTGTCAACACTAACGGATGATACGTGACACTTTTAATGATGATAAGTTTTGGTATCTGTCTAGATAGTAGGACGTAATGAAGATGAAACTTTACAATCAATTGTTTTAATTTGTTGTGGAAATTTGTACTGAAAAATGCCCATGTCATAATATTTTAATTATTCTTCTAATAGTGGGTTCTAACAGTACAAAAGTTCTATTAGTTTTGATTATGGACTCAGGAAATCCAACTTTTAGTTTGACATATAGATGGGGGGATACTGAAATTTTTGTCACTTGCAGGGACATTTTGAAATATTAAGCTTGAGTGGCACATATGTTTCCGGTCATGATGTGCATGCAGAAGGTCTCGGTAGTCTCAGCATATGTCTGTCTGATTCCGAGTGCCAAGTGTTTGGTGGACCAATTTTTGGGCGACTCCTTGCAGCTAGCCCTGTGCAGGTAACTTTCAGAATACGTTGTAATTTCTATGTGCACAGGGCAAGGAGCTCTTGCTATCATTCTCTAAAAGACATCATGGAACACTCATTTCCTTGGCATACGTACAGTAATTACCAAAGTTGTGACTTACACTCTAAACTGATGTTTTTTTTTAAGCCGATGCCTTCTTTCTTTTTATCTAACAGCAATAAATGAAACAATTGTGTAGTAATTGCAATAATTTATTTCACTACCATGGTCAGTTTGTTTTACTCCCCTATTGTTTTACTCCCCTATTGTTTTGAACTGAATCAGCTAGTTAGAACTTGGAAGATTTTATTTTGCCTGATTTGTAGGGGTCTCTTTTTCTAGTTAATGGTGGCCAGTTTCAGTCGCAATGACGGAAAAGCTGCGAGGAAGCCTGGGATCGGGATTCAACTTGATGGTGGAACTGTACCTGCAGATGATGGTGAAGGTGATCAACGGATGGTTTGTTCTAGTCCAACGCATGTTCAAGAAACGGCTCTAACGACGACCGCACAACTTAGGCCGGGGCAGGTGGCGAGAAGAAGTAACCCTAGAGACATTGACTTGACTCTGAGTAGCTAACAATAGACTGTGAGTTTGCCTAAAGCTTACGTGGCTGTATGACATACTGCAGAAGTGTTGGTTAAATTAGCTGTTAATGCATTCTTGACCAATGTGCATATGTGACATGTTAGATCTTGCATGGCATTAACAATTTAGTTTAAATCGGACAAGACTAATACATGCCAGCAACCGATCATACGACACACAGGCAACATCAGGTGGATGGGAGATAGCGCGTCCACAGAAGGAAGAGAAAATAATGTAGGCGTCGTCGATAACGACTTTAAAATTCGAAAATTCTGTGTAAGTGGATAAGGTAGGTGGGCCAGGTTCTGGATAAGGAATATTTCTATTGTAAATTTTTAAAACTACGGTGTCGGTGTAAAAAATTTAAAAACTTACAAGGCAAAGATTTTTCAAAAATAAATTAAAATCAAACACAGTGATCTAATCCTGTTTAATCTGAACGATCAATTGCATCAATCAATCACGATAATTTGTTCAAGTTAAATATGATTAAAGTGGTCATCATTCCTTTCTACCGTCGTAACCTTGCCTAAAGAAGACAACCATCTTTTCTCGCATCTCTCCTACAATAAGAGCCCAAACATAAGAAATTAACTTCACCTCTACAGCGTTCACGCTTCAGGTTCCTTTATTTTGTTTACAAATAGTATCAACAGAAGATGTTTCCAGCATCACGCCCATAAAACGGGTGTAGTATACCACGACATACAGTGCGTACTCGAGCACAAACTAGGTACTGTTTGATGCTTCAAGCAAAACAGATTCAATTTTACCTCTTCAGAGTATAGATAACCCCTCGATCGATCGAAGCATCGGTTTCAACTCCAACGTCCTAAGCATTTAAGACAGACCCAGCAGTTTCTTTATGTCTTTCTGCAATGAAACAAGACAACAATCGAGAGAATGCATTAGGATCAAAACATGGAGAAAAATAGGCCATTCAGTAAATGATGAGCATATAATTGGGTGCGTGTTACCTCCATTTTCAAAGGGGAGGTGGTTGGAGCATAACGATCCACTACACGTCCCTCCTTGTCAACCAAGAACTTTCCAAAGTTCCACTTTATGCCATCTCCAAAGATGCCACCCTTGCTAGATTTTAGGAATTGATACAAGGGGGCAGTGTTCTTTCCATTCACGTCAACCTAACACAGGATATAACATGTGGATAATTCAAGCTACAAATGCCTCACATGAAGTACGCTTTTCCCTATGAAATTGACCCACGCTATGTAAATAACAATATAGAATAGTGACAGCCTACAAGAAAGGATTTGCAGGCAATGTAAAGTATTGAACCCAACAACAGGCTTCATGTAGAACAATTTCCTTGCTTACCATTGTCTATTATTAGCTGAAAGAGAAATCATCAGCTACAGTCACATAAATATAGCATGTACATGATCTTTGTCTCTATTTATCTAGCTATCTAGCTTTCTAAATCTATAGAATATACACTACATTATAGTTCACCATAAATAATAGCTTTATAAAGTCATGGATCAAATAATGGACTGATGGACAGTGTTCACGGATACGTGACATATGTCATCAGACGCTACCGCAAAAGAGGATTCACGTAATTAAAAGTAAGGTCGATTAAAGCTACCTTATCGAAGATGGGATACTCAGCCTTGAAACGGGTGCAAGCAAACTCTAATATCTGCTCATTGGTCCCAGGTTCTTCCCCTCCAAATTGATTGCATGGAAAAGCCAAAATTTCAAAATCTACATGATTTGAAAGAATCCAATCATCAATGAGTGACAAAGAACATTGAGCTAACATCACAAATCATGAATACAATAAAATGCTGCCTAAAAATAAGGACAATAAAAATAACATCGCATTTCATCCAGAAAAAGGGAAACACACGGCAACATTTTTACGAAATTTGCACCAGCCAGGAAGCAAGCTGAACCAAAATAAGAATGTATATCCAAGGAAGAAAATAACGAAATTCACTGAAAAAAGAAAAAATTTGCACCTTTATCCTTATAATTCTCATACAGCTGACTGAGCTCTGTGTAGTTGGAATTAGTCAGGCCACTGAAACAGAATCACATCAGTAAGGATACAATCACGAACAAAAATAAGACTGGCAACATACAGAAACAATGCCCAAAAGATATAATAACTTCTGAGCTCCAGCGCAAGGAGAAAAGAACAAATTCCACGTTCAATCTAACTAGATACCACTGAGATGCAACATTGACGATCAGAAGAACCTTTCCCTTGTATACACTGAGATCAACATCATTACCCCTAGCATCCTGCAGAAGACCCGACACGATGAATTTTACTTGAGGCATCAAAATAAACCCTAAATTGAAACATCGAAAGGAACCAGACGGCAAATCAACGAAAAAAAAAAAGGGATTGGGATGTGACGCTAACCTTGACTATGAAGTCATGGACGGACTGGCTGGTATTGGAAGAGTTCCCCGCCATTTTTCGGAGACAAATCTGGACTGGCCGGCCAGGGCGCTCGCAGAATGGAAGCCTCGAGACGCGCAGAGGCTTCTGAGTGAGCAGGAACTTGAGGAGGCGAGCAGTGGAGGTGAACGGCTCCGGTTGCGGTTGGTAGGCGGTATATATATATATATATATATATATATATATATATATATATATATATCATTTTTATGATTAATAAGTTTTAAATTTTAATAAAAGTGACGAATATTTTTATTCGATTAATTCTCTGACGGCTGTCGTCCATTACATTTCCCGTGGACGAGGCTGGACACGCCGGCGTCTGCACCCGTGAAATGAACCGGTTTCGAAGATCTTTGGTCAAATCAATTTTTTTATTTTATATAAAAAATATAAAAGTCTTTGATATATTTATTTAAATTTTCAACTTTTTAAAGTAAAATTTAAAGACAACATAGATATTTAATAAATGATTATGCTCAGGACATTAGTCTAACAATAAATAACATGTTAAAGAAGTTTTTAGATATATATATATTTTAAGTATCTAAAATATTTTAATTCTTCATTTTGACTTTTGATAATATATATATTATATAATTTATATATAACAATAATAAGTTAAAAATAATTTATAAATAAAAATAAAAATTTCACATTTCTATGAGTATAATTGTATAAATAAAAATATAAATAATTATAAAGAAAAAACTTTTAATTTTTTTAAGTTGCTTGTATTAATACATATAAAACCACTATAAAAATTTCTCATATTCTTTTTACATTGTTGCTTTTGTAGTAAACTTTTATTATTGTGTTGATTGTAATTTAATTAAGATAAAATTGGAAACCTTTGATATATATAATTCTTAGGGTGAAATAAAAATCAATAATAATTTTAGAAGACTCACTATTCACTCTCCTTTAGTAAGTAATCAATCCATAACAGTATATAGGCATTTGTTGAGTATTTTGTTTTGATGATATGTGATAAACGGATATAATCATATTTACTCAATTGTTTGTGAACGTAAATTAAGAACATCAATGAATACATAAAAAGTTTATTGATATAAATACTTGTTTATAATGGATATGAAATTATGCTAAGTTAAATAACTAGTCGTTACGTTATACTAACTTTTCATTTAATTAAACGTTAAGTTAACGTGTGTTTTTTATCGCAAAGCATGATATGTTTTAAAGTTATATTTTCTATATCATGAATAATGCACGTTTAGACAACTCGTTGAGTTATTGCGTTTTTTGTATAAATGTCACGTGAGAACTCGTTGAGTTATAGGCTTAAAGGTTAAAATAGGTCACGTGAGAACTCGTTAAGTTAGTGAGTAAAAGAGCAAAATGAAGAGATGAACTCGTTACGTTAATATTGTACATGTAGTGAAATTAAAGTTTACAAATGTTATATTGTATCACGTGAGTTGCACATATTTAACTCATTAAGTTAACATAACTGCATGCGTTGAGTTGCTATATTGAACACTAAGGTAATGTGTTAAGTTAGCGTTATAAACTTAAAGTTATTTTATTGCACATGGTATATACTTCATTATAAAAACATTTGTTTATTACTAGTTTGTTAAGTTATTAGTAACACAATGAAGTTGGTTCGTTGAGTTAACTATAACACCACGAAGCTGGTTCGTTGAGTTATCTGTAACACCACAGACTTAGTTCGTTGAGTTAACTACAATTATTGTCATGTGATTTGGCACATGATGAATTCGTTGAGTTAGATATGCTAAGTTGTAAAAATACTTGTTTTACTCATTTAGTTAATATTAACACAACGACTTCTTATTACATTTGATGAAAAATTTTGGACGAGAAAGTTTATTTTGCAAGAAATTTTTTAGAGATCCAAGATTGATGATTAAAGAAAATTCAAAAAGAAAACGTAGGTCAAAACGTGTGTATTTCGATGAAGGAAAAAGAGAAGACGTAAAGAGTGGAAAACTGATAGTGATTAAACGTGGAGGATATGTATGAAGTGAATATACAATATAAAAGTCATAGAATTCTCGTTGATCAATTATCCCTGTACACCAAACGAAATATCTTTTCAGGGATCAAAAACACCTCTTTGGGGAAAAGCTCTCAGATGGAAGAAACTTCGGTGAATTAGTAAAAGTCAGATTTATGTCACTGAAGATCTGAAGTATCAGAAGAAAGCAAATTTGGTGAAGTAGAGAAAGTCAGATATTTGTCATTAAAAAATTGTAGAAGAAGAAGAAGAAAAAAAAAAATCTCGAATAGGGAGAAATGTTTTAAATTCCGCAAATTAGTTTTCTCTATTTGTAGTTATGAAATTGATTAGATGAAACATGGTATCGTTATATAATTGTATCTACAATTTCAGAGGAGAATTGAATTGTATAGTGTAATTGAAACCTTGAATAAAATGATTTGATTAAAATAGTGTCTTGACTTGTTTTTATTTTTGAAGTTTCAATTATAATCTAAAATATTGAAAAACACAATTCACCCCCCTCTTGTGTAGCCATTCGATCCTACAAGTGGTATCAGAGCTAGTTAATAATCTTTGATATAAAATCGATACCAACTTAATTAATATCAAAGCTTATTCTGCCTTCTTTGTTTTTAAACAGAAATTAATATCTGAGCATACGTTTAACTTTCTTGACTTTAGACTCAAGTTGTTTTAAAATTTTAAACTGTTTAAAATCAAATAGGTTGAAAAATCTAAGGTAAGATGGCTACTAGAAATGGTAATTTTTCTTTGTATGAAGGCCAAAATCTTAACTATCCTCCTTTATTTGATGGAATACATTTTGAATATTGGAAATATAGGATGTCAATCTTTCTTCAAAGTATAGATCACAAGTTGTGGTTCATGATCTCTAAATCATATACTCCGTTAACTACTCATAATACTTGGACAATTACTGAAAAAGAAAATGAAACTTTGAATGCTAAGGGCTTAAATATCTTATTTTGTGCATTGAGTTATGAATAGTTCAGTACAGTGTCGGCATATAAATCTACTTATGAGGTGTGACATGCATTAGAAGTTTCATACGAAGGTACTTCTCAAGTTAAAGAGACTAAGATTAACATGTTAATTCATAAGTATGAACTCTTTAAGATGCATGAAGATGAAAGTATTTCTGAAATGTTTTCCAGATTCCTAGATATAATAAACTCTTTAAAATGCTTAGGAAAGAATTTTGAATAGAAGGATTTGGTGAGAAAAATTCTCAAATCCCTAAGTTCTAAATTGTATTAGAAAGTTACATCAATTGAGGAATCACGAGATTTAAATGTTTATACTATAAATGAACTTATAGGAAATTTAACTACTTATGAAGTTCAATTAAATGATTCACTAAGTCACAACAAACTAAAAATGAAGAAAGAAATAGCCTTTGAAATTAATTCAGATTCTGAAATATCTACTGATTTTGATGAGGATTTGATTTTGCTGACTAGGAAATTCAAGAAAGCATGGAAAGCTAGAAAACAGCAAAGGAATAGAAATAACAAACTCTCAACATCAAAGTCACTAAATGAAAAAAATTCTTCATCCAGAAAGTATGTATGTTACAACTGCAAGAAACCTGGACATCTTTCTCTAGATTGTCCTATAAGGAAAAATGAAAAGCAAAGTAGGACAAATCTAAAGAAGTTGGCTTAGAAAACTTAGAAAAAGTTTTACAAGAAAAAGACTTTGAAGGTCACTTAGGATGATACGTTAGAAGAGTCTGAATTTAAGGAATTATCATTAAAATCTTTACATTTAGAAGAAGAACAAGAGTTAGAAGTCGTTGCTCATGTGTGCTTCATGGCAGATGAATCTGAGGTAATATCTGATCTTGAAAGTCATTCAAATTTTAACTTTGATGAATTATTATGTGCTTATCATGCATTATTACAAAAACTTAAAGTTTGTAAACTAGAAAATAAGGATATTAGAAACTCTTTGTCCATTTTGGAAGAAGAAAATTATTTCCTGTCTACTACTTTAGAGAAGTTTAAATGTGATAATGAAAATCATGCTAGAGATTTGCATAAATTTAGATTTAATGAATGTATCTTGCATGAACAAATATAGAATATAAATGCTAAAAAATTAAAAATAGAATCTGAAAATGAAAAATTGAGAAACAATATAAATGATCTTGAGTTAAAGATTGATAGATTAAAATTGAGAGAGCTAGATTTAAATTCCACTATTAAGAAATGGAATTTAAGTCAAACTAAGTTAGATAAACTAACTAGTACCCCTGTGGTGTCATATAAATTTGGCTTAGGATTTGATTATCCTGAATATCCTGAATCTCAAGCCAACAAAGGATTTATTAGTTGCAGTTCAAGTAAATCTAAGACTAAAATTCCTTTTATCATGAAACAAAGTAATAAATATGTAGAAGTAGGTACTTTAAGAGATGAATCATGCAGTAATAATATAAAACAATGTGATTTATCTAAATGTACTTCTAACATGACTATCAATGTTTCTAAAAATCTTATTTATTGTTCTGGAAATTCAGTTACTAATGTTTCTAAAATTTCAGACAATCGTAGTAAATTGAAAATTTAGAAACCAGAGCATGAAATTCAAAACACTAGTATTAGACCAATTACTTGTTCTACATGTTCTTTATTTGAAAATTCATGTGCAGAAAAAGATATTGTATGTATTGAAAATTTAAATACGAGTACAAAATCTTAGTATGAACTTGCTGAAATGTATGAGCATGACTAAAATAAATTAACATCTGATAAAAATAGGTTTGGTCTTGGTTATACTACATCTGAACATAAATAGAATGTTTATAAGAGCAATAATTCTATAAGTAAGTATGAAGCTAATGATGAATCAATAGTACTTACAACTAATAAGAATGTAAATGATAATGTTAAGCTATTTTTAAATAAAAAGAGGAAATATGCTTTTAATGAACTTGGTCCTTAAAGACATTGGGTACCAAGAAATAGTTCTTCGTAATTTGTTTTGTAGGAGGAAACAACATTAAAATGGATTTTAGATAGTGGAGCATCAAGTCACATGACCGGACAGAAAAGTCTACTGAAAAATTTTACAAATACCAAGAAAGGAAGTGTAATATTTGGAAGCAAAAGCAAGGATTAAATCATAGGTATGGGCAATGTTCAAACAACTCCTACTTGTGTTATTTCAAATGTACTATATGTAGAAAACCTAGGATTTAATTTGCTGAGTGTTATAAAACTAATTGATAATGGATACTATGTATTGTTTGAAAATAATATATACAAAATTATTGATAAAATTACAAATGAACTTAAGTTTATTGCTAAAAGAAAAGGTTCTATATGTATTTTATCTTTACCTTCTAGTGCAGTTGATTTAAATTCATGCTTGCTAGTTGAAACTAGTGATGCATATCTTTGGCATAGAAGGATCAGGTATATAAATATGAAACTGTTGCATAAATTGTCTAGAAAAAATTTAGTGAGAGGTTTACCAAAGAATAAATACTCAAAGGATTTCATATGTGATGCATGTGAGTTAGGTAAACTTCATAAAAACTCTTTTAAATCTAAAACTGATATATCAAGCAAGAGAGTCTTAGAACTTATACATATGGATTTATTTGGACCAACAAGAATCATGAGTCTTGGTGGTAAACGGTATGTGTTTGTTTTAGTAGATGACTTCTCTAGATACACTTGGGTATATTTTCTAGCAACTAAGACAGAAGTTTTTGAAACGTTTAAAATGTATTGCAATCTTATTCAAAATGAACTAAGTGTTTCTGTTCAAAAACTTAGGAGTGATCATGGTACTAAATTTGAAAATGATCAAATGGATAATTACTGTAAAGATCATGGCATTGATCATAGATATTCTTTTCCAAGAGCACATTCTCAAAATGGTGTTGTTGAGCGAAAGAATCGATCATTTCAGGAAATGGCTAGAACTATGTTAAATGAACATAATTTACCTCAAAATCTTTGGGTTGAAGTAGTGAATACAACTTGTTATATTATTAACAGAAGTCACCTAAGACCTCTTGTTAATAAAACTCCTTTTGAAATTATGTTTGATAGGGTTCCAAAAATTTCCTATATAAAACCATTTGGCTATAAGTGTTTTATCCTTAACACTAAGGATAAAAGGGATAAATTTCAAGCCAAAGCGGATGAAGGAATTTTTGTAGGTTACTCAACTAGAAGTAAAGCCTATAGAGTTTATAATAAGACTTCTAGAACCATTGAAGAAACCCTCTATGTAAGCTTCAATGAAAATTCTTTTAGAAAATCTCAATCTAAAGTTGATAATGATGATATGATCAATTTCCCAAAAGAATTAGAGATCAATAGAGAAATTGAAGATTTATCTGAGAAAATTAAAAATATGAACTTAAATGATCAAACTAATGATCAAAGTGATGTATCTTCAGATGTTGGTGAGAATATTAAGGAGAATCATAGAAATTGGCGTTATTCTTCATCACATCCCATCACTCAAGTCATTGGTAATATTAATGAGGGTGTTTGGTTGCTTTAGGCGGCACTAGAGAACTTGTTTGGTTCCCAAGCAACTACACCAAATAACTTGTATTTGTTAACTTCTACTTTTAACTTGGTTAATTTGTCTTTATGCTTATATCAATAATTTCTTTTTAGAAGTAAACAAACAACCTTTCACACAAATTAGATATTAATTCTAATTTATTTTTTAACTGCAAGTGCACAGTGTATATTGTATTTGTGTGCAAGTACAGGTCGATCCCATAGAGAATTGAGTAAGAATTGTGTACTGCTCCATTTTTTTATATTATACTTAATGTGTTCAGTAATCACTTCGTTGAGTTATAGTTAACACAACGGATTAAGTTCGTAGAGTTGTGGTTAACTCAATGGACTAATCTCGTGGACTTAAGTTAACTTTACGAGCCTATCTTTCCAGTTTAATACTGTTATTTATAGAGGAATTCGACCAACCATTGGGCGATTCCATAGATTGTAAATAACATCAATTAAGCCCTTTAATGCTAGTTAATATTAGATTTATCATTAAGCAATACTAACATTCAAATATTTCAAACCGTAACCATTAAAATCTTTAAGTATCTGGAATGAATCAATTTCAATAAACTGTAATACTATGTTCTATTTTTTGAATCAAACAAACATAAAACATTCACAATATTGACAATGATAACTTTAATCATGATACAAAACAAACAATACAACACTTAAATACTAAATATAAACACAGATAAGTTGTTATTTTTGGTATTTTTGTTTTGAGATGTTCATGAAAATGGGCGAAAGGTGAAATGTAAAAATCTCTATCGATAGTAAATACTTCTGTCACTACATGCTACGTGATTACACCACTAAAAACTTAATCACTTACAATTCTGCCTCCTCTCCTTATAGAATCGCGAGTCTAGAATTACTTGTATTTGTTAACTTCTACTTTTAACTTGGTTAATTTGTCTTTATGCTTATATCAATAATTTCTTTTTAGAAGTAAACAAACAACCTTTCACACAAATTAGATATTAATTCTAATTTATTTTTTAACTGCAAGTGCACAGTGTATATTGTATTTGTGTGCAAGTACAAGTCGATCCCATAGAGAATTGAGTAAGAATTGTGTACTGTTCCATTTTTTTATATTATACTTAATGTGTTCAGTAATCACTTCGTTGAGTTATAGTTAACACAACGGATTAAGTTCGTAGAGTTGTGGTTAACTCAATGGACTAATCTCGTGGACTTAAGTTAACTTTACGAGCCTATCTTTCCAGTTTAATACTGTTATTTATAGAGGAATTCGACCAACCATTGGGCGATTCCATAGATTGTAAATAACATCAATTAAGCCCTTTAATGCTAGTTAATATTAGATTTATCATTAAGCAATACTAACATTCAAATATTTCAAACCGTAACCATTAAAATCTTTAAGTATCTGGAATGAATCAATTTCAATAAACTGTAATACTATGTTCTATTTTTTGAATCAAACAAACATAAAACATTCACAATATTGACAATGATAACTTTAATCATGATACAAAACAAACAATACAACACTTAAATACTAAATATAAACACAGATAAGTTGTTATTTTTGGTATTTTTGTTTTGAGATGTTCATGAAAATGGGCGAAAGGTGAAATGTAAAAATCTCTATCGATAGTAAATACTTCTGTCACTACATGCTACGTGATTACACCACTAAAAACTTAATCACTTACAATTCTGCCTCCTCTCCTTATAGAATCGCGAGTCTAGAATTACAAGATGATCTCCTCTTCAGTATACTGGCATCAACCCGAAACCAAGGCTAGAAGCTTTACGATCTCTTGAGATTTGAGTCGGTGCTTGGTGAAAATGGCTTCCTTTCCTGAGACGTGATCACTCTTCACAATAGTTGTCAGGCACGTGTTTGGCTCGGAATCGACCCGACATCAGGAAAGTATCCTCACAGACCTCCGATGGTTGGTGATTATGGTAATGTTGGTGATGTTGGTGAATTGTTGGTGATGGTGTGGATGATTCAGTGAACTTCCGACGTTGCCTGTAGTTAGCGCGGTCCTCCACCTTTACACACACTGCCATACACCACCAACCACACCTTCTTCATTTTTTCTCCTCTTCTTTTATATTTCTTCAGTAGTAATTGCTTCTGCTTTAGATGATCAGTTGAATTTCCTTCGTTCAGATCAACGATGGTGATTTCTTCTCCCTTCCACAAATGAATTCCTACGTGATACGTGCAATCGTGGTTTTCCTTTGAATGTCCTGTTTCTGTAACGGCTATAATGGCATATTAGAAATTAAATGGTCCGTGGAGTTACAGATAACTCAATGGACTTACTTTGTTGATTTAACTATAAAACACATGCAATAAAGAAATAAGCTGCTAAGATAACGAGTTAAACATGTGTATCTCACGTGATATACTAAAGCATTTAAATTCAACATGTACATAATTCTAACTTAACGAGTTTAGATATATAACTTACAATTTTCACTTACTAACTTAACGAGTTCTCACGTGATCTTTTTATACCTTTAAACCTATAACTCAATGAGTGGCACATGATCTTTTAATAAAAAGAACACTAACTCAATGAGTTGTTACTATTCACTTAAATATTCTTTTAGCATTTAAAACATAACTGTCTAGTACATGCAATATAACTCTCCGAAATAACAGAAACAGATACTAAAGAATAAAAAAACCAGCAACTTACCGATAGTTCAGAAATGTACTAAATTAACGCTAATTCTTTGAAATTATGCAGATTCTTTCATTAAAGCATATAACAGTGCAATTATAACATAATGGCTTAATTCTCATATGATAAGCTAAATATTATGCAATTAACCATCATTTAACCATTAATATTATGCACTTTTTCATTCTAAACACTTCCCCCACACTTAAATTTTGCTAGTCCCTTAGCAAACTAAGATCTAATTAGTTGATCTTTCTAAAGTGCTAGAATTAATTCTTCACCTAGTTCTTCTTCAAAATAATAAATTAGATTACTATATAGATTTTCTGTATGTTTCAGTAATCTATTTTAACTTTGTTTTCTCTTCTTCAACCTGCAAATATACTTAGAATATATGTAAATTACATACAAAATATATAAGCATCACATAGGTGTTAATTATATTATCATTTGTTCTTCTTTTCAACATCTGCCATCCTAAATTTTCCGATATGATTTCCAGAATAAATTTCAAGTACATACGAATCAAAACACAATCCAATTTAATATGATTAAGACAAGTAGAATAAAGAATTGTATCTCAAATAAACAACTTCAAAAGTCTATTCTAGATTCATACTTCAGCAATTTTAGATAATAGAACATATACTCAATTTAAAAGATATTTGTATTTCACAAAACACTTGTATCTTTTCAAAACAGTATATGCATATTTGTACTTTAAAAGTTAATTTGACAAGCTTGAATCATACAAGAGCTTTCTAGTGTACCCATGTATTGAGCTTTCAGTCAACAATCCCATATCTAATCAGGATCTTAGGTTGCTAGATTTAAAGAGTTCTTTTTCAGGTCAACAATCCTTACATACCTATCTGCTCAAGTACAAAAGGCTCGTGATCAAACAAGTCAATAAACTCTCAAAGTTTTTCTTTTTTATTTATTTATTTTAAACACAGTATATGTATGTATTTCATTAATACAGATGCAATAAAACACAAATTTCATATAGTCCTACTTCTATTAGTTACTGAAAATATGAATCTATGTCAATAAGCTCATACTTTTTCTATAGTTTAATAAGCTCTACACATAAATCATTCTACAAGTTTAATCAATCAAATTAAATGTATCCTTGATCATATGTATTTAATTTAATCCAAAAATCAACATTTCAGCTCTTTCAGGATTTCAGATAATTTACTGAGTTTCAGTTAAGCATTCTGATTTCATTTTAAAATCATGAAATTGTTAAACTCATAAAATTCAGCAACAACATAAGATACTATATCTAGATTTGTATGAATAATAAAATTTGTAGCATCTTATATAAGATTATAAATATAACATTCAAGCAGTTATAGTTCTTAAAAAATTTACAATTTCAAATATCAGATAGTTACAGCAAATTCTTGATCAAAAAATTTTCAATTTCCACATACAGAACTTTTATAGTACCATTCTAATTCCTCTAATTAACAAAAGTACATGGCTGTTACTTTAATTACCTCTCCCCCATACTTACATTTTGTATTGTCATCAATGTAAAAGATTTTACAATAAATACAATAATTATAGCAGGCATGAATATTATTTCGTTGACTTAGCATCTAACTCAACGAACTTAGTTGAAATGTAAATTCAGGATAAGTAATCAATTACATACCTCGTCCTTTTGTATCTCCTTCAATATCTTTCGATTTTTGATTCTGAAAAACTTTTCATTCACACATAAAAGCAAAGTATATAACAACATAACAATTTAACTTGTTAAATCAGTGTCTTGTGTGGAACCCAGGCTCCTATGCCTTTGGTGGCTCACAAGCAAGTCAGTTGGTTTCCCAGAACAGATACCAACAAACTGGATTAATATTTTTTTTTTAGAATAAAACTAAAACTAAAAAAAATATGCAGAATACACACAACATTAAAAGCATAGATCATAGTTTAAAAACATGATTGAAAAGTAGTAACAAATGGAATAAACGTGTTAGTCCATGCAAACTTTTTAGGCATAATTCTTTTTGCTATTAATTCTGTTTTAATGCAATTTGTTTTCCATTTTAGCTTGTAAACTTGCAGTATGTTATCAATACTAAATATAAGTGTATTACCATTAATGAAATGAAATGTAGAAAGGGATCCTCTTGTGTTCCAAGATAATGTAGCTGTTTCTATTTCTATATCTATTTCAATATATTCTTCTTCCCACTTCCATTCATTTAGGTCTTTCATAATCCATATTTGAAATTTCTTCAATTTATCCCACCATCTTATCAGACATAAAGTAGCATCATCATATTCATTATACCACATCCCCAATTGAATTTGATCGTATTCTGAAGTCGGTGGTTTAGCTATATCACTCGGTATAGGTAATATTTCTATAAAATCATCATAACTGTCTGTACTTACTATGTATAAATCAGATCTAAATGCAATTGATATATTTGTGACTAGATATATATATCCATCAAGTATGACATGCATGCTGTTAAGTAATGATTTCTATCCTAGATATATCATAGTATTTTCAGTCCAAGATCTATTCAGAAAATTATACACACTTAAGCATAAATCTTCATCCCAATTTCTAGTTGGTCTCCAATAATATAATTTTTCAAGAATGGCCAGATTTTTATCAGAAAATATTAAAGCTAACCCATAATTTTCAGTTGGTACTTCATATCTATTAGGCCTTCCTATATTCCATTCTTGTCTTGTGATAGGATTTCTAATCAAAATGTTGGGTAACAGAATTGCATACCTTGGTTTATAATTAATCCTTCATCCATTCCCATAATATGATCTATTCCTTTTAATGTATTGGGTGGAATTCCAGCAGTTTCTTCCATATTCAGATATTCATAGCAGATTGAATTACGATTAAATGACTTCTGTTTAGAATGAAAAAGTGCATATTATTAACGGTTAAATGATAGTTAATTGCATAATATTTAGCTTATCATATAAGAATTAAGCCATTATGTTATAATTGCACTGTTATATACTTTAATTAGAATTACTACTTAATTTTGGGGAATTAATGTCAATTTAGTATATTTCTGAACTGTCGGTAAGTTGCAGGCTGTGAAATTCTTAAGTATCTGAATTTTCTGATAATTCGGACAGTTATGTTTAACATACTGAACATATTCGGATAGTTATGTTTAACAAACTAAACATATTCAGATAGTTATGTTTAACAGACCGAACATGTATTGGATAGTTATGTTTAAATTGCCGACCAGTTATGTTTTGAAAGAATATTTTATTATTTCCTGAAGTACATGTGTCGAAACCATAATGCATGACTTAAGTGAACTTTCGGTGAGTTATCTATAACTATCCGAAATTACAGTTGGGCATCGGATAGTTATATGTATAACTCTTCGAAATCTCTTTTTATTTATAAAATAGCTGAGGACACGTGTCATATTCTGGGAAAGTGACTTAAGTGGATTTTCGGTGAGTTATCTCTAATTATCTGAAATGCATCTAAGCATCGAATTGTTAGCTCTGTAACTCTCCGAAATATTATTTTATGATTAAATTGCTGTTGACACGTGTCGAGATTTGGTAGATTTACTTAAGTTATATATCGGTGAGTTATCTGTAACTATTTGAAATGCATCTGAGCATTGGATAGTTAAGTTTGTAAGTATCCGAAATGCACCTGAGTATCGGATAGTTAAATTTATGCACGTGTTTTATAGTTAAGTCAATGAAGAAAGTCTGTTGAGTTATCTGTAACTCCACAGACTATTTATTTTCTAATATGCCACTGTAGTGGTTGCAGAAACAGGATAGTTCGAAGAAAAACCACGATTGCATGTATTGCGTAGGGAGAAGAAATCATTGCCATTGATATGAATGAAGGAAATCCAACCGACCATTCAAGCAGAAGCAGTTACTATTGAAGAAATATAAAAGAAAAGAAGAAAAAGAAGTAAAGGGTGCGTGTGTGATCGATGAACAGCTAGTGTATACAGAGGAGGAGCATTGAGCTTTCTGTAGACAGTATCAGCGATTCTCTGAAGTATCACACCAACCATCGTTACCACCACCATATCCACCATAATCACCAACCATCAGAGGTCTGTGAGAATACTTTCTAGATGTCAGGTCGATTCCGAGCCAAACATAGTGCTTGACAACCACTGTGAGGAGTGATCGCGTCGCGGGAAGGGAAGCCATTTTCACCAAGCGCCGACTCATATTTCAGGAGATCGTAAAGCTTTTAGCTTTGGCTTCGGGTTGATGCTTGTATGTTGAAGAGGAGATCATCTTGCAATTCTGGACTCGCGATTCTATAGGGAGAGGAGACAAAATTGTAAGTGGTTTAATTTTCAGTGGTGTAATCGCGTTGCAAGTAGTGTTGGAAGTATTTACTGTCAAGTGAGATTACTTTACATTTCACCTTTCACCCATTTCCATGTTCATATTAAAACAAAAATACCAAAAACAATTTATCTATGTTTGTATGTTGTATTTGAGTATTGTATTGTTTGTATTGTATCGTGATTAATGTTATCTTTATCAGTGTTGTGATTGTTTTATGTTTGTTTTAGTTTTATAGTTTACTGAAATTGGTTCGTTCAAAAGACTTAAAAATTTTGATGGTTACTGTTTGAATTATCTGAATGTTAGTATTGCTTAATGATAAATCCAGTGTTTACTAACATTAAAGAGCTTAATTGATGCTATTTACAATCTGTGGAAAAGCTCAATGGTTGGCCGAATTCCTCTGTAAATAGCAATATTAAAAAGAAAAGACAGGCTCGTGGAGTTAACTTAAGTCTATGAGGTTAGTCCATTGAGTTAGCTATAACTCAACGAACTTTATCCGTTGAGTTAACTGTAATTCAACGGAGAGCTTATTGAATATATAAATTTGATTGTTAACAAACGGACAGTTCTAAATTCTTTAGCAATTCCCTGTGAGATCGACCTGTACTTGCACACTGATACAATAGACACTGTGCACTTGCAGTTAAAGTACAAATTGGAATTAATATCTAAATTGTATTAAAGGTTGTTTGTTTACTTCTAAAAGAAAGAATAGGCATAAAGATAAATTAACTAAGTAAAAATAGAAGTAACAAATCCAAGTTTTTCTAGTACGTTATTGGAGATCTAATCAGTTTTTCTGGTGTAGTGCTGGGAAAAAACAAACAAGTTTTATGGTGCCGTTGTCGGGGAATTGAATTGAATTGAATTGACTAGAATTGAATTGAATTAATATAAGCAACTGTTAGAGCTATTTTGTTTTAATAGCCAGAGTGTTGTGTGTTTTCTTTTGTAATTGAGAATATGGCATATGCTTATGCTCAAAGATTTTTGAAACCTGTAATTAGCATATGTGAATTCTACAATTCTAAAGGACATGACATTTCTAACTGTTTGAAACTGAGACATTTATAGATGGTTAGATCCTATGAACAACAAATGAATTATCCTCAATATAATAGAGCCAAGTATGAGAATTCTATAATTTACCCAACTAATGGTCAGTATAGAATGTGTAATATGTTGAGAGACACGGAAGTTTGGGATAGGTATGACAGACTGGAGCGTAGTATAGAGCAAAACCTGGACAAACTAGAATACTTTATGTGTCAGTAATAAGAAGTCAACCAATTAAATTATAAGGAAGCATATTCAGAACCTAAAAAGGATATAATTTACGAAACTGAAAAAACCATAATGAAAATTGATCAAAAATTGAATGCAATGAAATTAGATGATCTACAAAGAAAACTAAAAGCATTAGATGAATATACAATGAAAATACAAGTTATGCAACAGGACAATGAAAATTATAATGTTATAAACCAGCATAATTTGCAAAATATACAGCAAACAGAAAATATTAATGCAAGAGAATTTAAAGAATGCACTTTAAAACTAAAAACAATTGAAGATCATAATCACGAAAATGATATACAAAAACATCATGAGAGTAACGAAAATCTGGAAGATGTATGTGTAACATTAAGATCTGGAACTGATATACCACCAAGAACTCAAAATGAAAATGATATGAAGGTGGATAAGAGTAAAAATCAAAATGATAATGAAAATGTAATAGCTGAAAATCTAGAAATCACTGAAGAACAATCTAAATCTGCTAATGAAGCTAAAAATGATCAAACAAATCAAACGAAAGAAAAATAATCTTTTAAATCAAAATCTTTAGCACCCTATCTTGAAAGATTACAACAAACAATACTTGAAAACCAAGAAAAAATCAGAGAAATTTTTGAAAAAGTACAAGTTAACATTCCTTTGTTAGATCTATTGCAGAAAATGCCATGTGCTAAATTTCTAAAGGATTGGTGTACTAGGAAAAGAGAGCGAAAAGTTCTTAGAAATGTCTTTTTAGCTGAGCAAAGTAGTTCCTTATTTCTGCCACAAATTCCTAAAAAGTTATCTGATCTTGGAATCCCTGTTATATCATGCACCATAGGAAATACCATTCTAGAAAGAACCTTAATAGACTTAGGTGCAAGTATAAATGTTATGCCAAGTGATATATTTGCATTCATAGGATTAGAAGGCTTAACTCCTACTAGTATGGTTATTCAATTAGCTGATAGAAGTATAAGATACCCTAGAGGAAAAATAGAGGATGTCTTAATTAAAATCAAAAATTTTATATATCCTATTGATATTGTAATTTTGGATTCCCAACAAATTAAGCATAAAAATAGTGATACATCTTTAATTTTGGGAAGGCCATTTTTAGCAACATCAGGGGCTGTTATAAATTGTAAAACTGGAGTAATGAAATTAGTATATGGTAATGATGATACTCAATTAAATATTTTTAAACCAGAAAGGTTTGAGGAGTTAGAAATGTCCTTACATACCATAGACTTTTTAGAGGATGAAGGAGATATGTTAGATTAGATGATGTGATTCAAGAAGAATTAAATAGGCAAATCAATTATGAAACTTTAGAGGAAAGTGAAAGCATAAATATAGAAGGAGATCAGGAAGAAACTTATTTAGAAAATGATGATGTTCAATTAGAAGCTCTAGCTTCTTATAGGCAACATTTAGAATTAAAACCTTTTCCTCCTGAATTAACCTATATATTTCTGGAAGAGAAACGAACCTGTCCAATCATTATTACTTCAGATTTAAAAGAGGACCAAATAGCTAAATTAAAAGATGTAGTAAAAAGTTATAAAGAAGCGATAGGATGGACTATGACTGATATAAAAGGGTTAAGTTCAACTTTATGCTGTCACCACATATATTTAGAAGAGAATGCTAAACCTGTTAGAATTCCTGAGAGGAGATTAAATCCAAACCTTAAAGAAGTAGTCAAGAATGAAATAGTGAAATGGTTAGATAATGACATAATTTATCTGATTTCTGATAGCTCGTGGGTTAGCCCAATCCATGTAGTTCCCAAGAAATCAGGATTAACAGTTATTAGGAATGAAAGTCAAGACTTGATACCTACTAGAATTCAATCAAGCTGGAGAGTATGTATAGACTATAGAAAGCTGAATGTTGTGACTAGGAAAGATCATTTTCCCTTACCTTTTATAGATCAAATGTTGGAAAGATTAGTAGGGTAAGAATATTTTTGTTTCCTAGACGTGTATTCAGGTTATAATCAAATTCCAGTAACATTTGAGGATCAAGAGAAAACAACGTTCACCTGTCCTAATGGAACTTATGCTTTTAAGAGAATGCCATTCGGATTATGTAATGCACCAGCTACCTTTCAAAGGTGTATGTAGGGCATATTTACTGGAATGATTGAAGATTTCTTAGAAATATTTATGGATGATTTTACTGTATATGGCAACTCATATGAAGTTTGTTTAAGCAATTTAGACCAAATATTAAAATGCTGTGTGGAAAAAAATCTGGTTTTAAATTGGGAAAAATGTTACTTCATGGTTAAACAAGAAATAGTCTTAGGGCATGTTGTTTCTAAGAAAGGGTTGGAAGTAGATAAAGCTAAAATAGAAGTAATTTCTAATCTACCAGAACCTAAATCAGTAAAAGATATTAGATCATTTCTAGGACATGGTTTTTATAGAAGATTTATTAAAGACTTTAGAAAGATAGCTAGACCTTTAACTAATCTATTGAAAGATGTCCCATTTAACTTTGATAAAAATTGCAAGGAAGCATTTTTCAGACTTAAGACTAGTTTAATTTCAACTCCTATAATTCAAGCACTTGATTGGAACCATCCATTTGAATTAATGTGCGATGCATCTGATTTTGCTGTAGGAGCAGTGTTGGGACAGAAAATAGAAAAATCTCTTAGAATGATTTATTATGCAAGCAAAACCTTAAATGATGCTCAAGTTAATTACACAACTACTGAAAAAGAACTATTAGTTGTAAGAGAAAAAGCTTATTCGAAGATTGTAAGAGAAAAAGAAAAAATTAAATTCTGGCATGATAGAAAAATTATTCCAAAAAGCTTTGAAATAGGACAAGAAGTATATCTTTATATGGCTAGACTCCATAACCATCTAGGAAAATTAAGATCTAGATGGGTAGGACCTTACATAGTTCGAAATATTTATCCTTATGGAGCTATTGAAATTGAAAATCCTAAAAATCAGAATATATTTAAAGTAAATGGACAAAGACTGAAACTTATTTTGAAAACATCAAAAAGCTCCTTTGGAATTATAGAAGAAGTTAGAGTAGAGGACTACTCGAGCTTTACTTAGTAAGAAATTAGTTTTTATGTTTATACATTTAAAAAAAAAATATAAAATATAAAAATCATTGCAGTTCAACTGACTAGATCCATCGGTATGACTGGAACATAAAAAATATGTACATTAATTTTCAGAAAAAATGTTGGTTTTACTGAAACATAGTATCGGTTCAATTAGAAAAAATATTTAGGTCTAACCGAAACATAGTATCGATTAAACCAATAAAAAAATAGAAAAACTATTATTTGTAGTATTTTTATTATTATATCTGTTTGTAAGGAGAGTCCGTTGAGTTATGCTTAACTCAACGAGCTTACTCCGTTGAGTCTTGAGTTAGTCAACGAGCTTATTCCGTTGAGTTAACTGTAACTCAACAGAGTACTATAGTTAAGACCGCAGATGATATAGTAATAGTTGGTTCGGGAAATGACCCGATTACCCGCCTAAACTTAGGGCTTATTTAAACTAAAACCTAGGGTTTTAGGGGCATTATCCGGCAAATCATTTAGAATCTAGAATAGTAGAAATCAGAGCGATTCCGTGCTATTGAGTAACTCCACGATGAGGAAGATGACACTTGAATTCTGGGAAGAGGCTGTTGATACATCAAAATTACTGAAGGAATCAGAAGAATGGCACACGCGGTAGAAGATCAGAAATATGACGAGAGAAAAAAAGTTACAGAAGGTAGAATCTGAACTTTTTAGATTAAGAAGAATATTAGTAGATTGTGGTATATAAATACCCCAGATAATGGAGACATGAATTAGAGTAGCAATAGAAATTGCAGTTAGTAAAGAAAGAAAAATCAGGCCGAACAATGAAGTAGCCCTAGAGCTAATCCAGTGCAAGGCCAGATTATGGTTCAAAAGGCGCATTGTTGGTTGTGGAAGTTGGGAAATATGGCGGCAGGAACAACAAGAGGAAGAACAGGAGGAGCCGACTGCTAAAAGACTTGTTCCTGAGGAACAACAGCCAGGACCTTCAGTTCCACCATTTAAGCCGTTGGCACGAGCAGAAATGATGGGGCCTTCGACTAAAGAAGAGTTAAAGGAATTTCAAGCACTAGTTCAAGTTGGGAAAAACCAAGGAGAATCAAAAGATTTGGTAGTGGCTAAAGCACACCTAGTGTTTGATGCACTTTACAAAAAGAGGGTTGCAGAAAAGTTGAAAGCCCAATATAAAATCAAAATGGAACAACATCAAGAAGCTACTACTAAACCTGCTGCAAAAGGAGATGAAGCTGGTCCTTCGAGACCAGTAATTATAGAAAAAGTTAAATAGGAAAAGGCAGTACCTGTGGCTCGAAGGCTTGCAGAGCTTACTTTTGTAGATTTAATCTCAAAAGAAGAAGAGGAAGAACAGACACAATTAATCAGAAAAAGGAAAGGAAAAGAGATAATGCTTGACTATCAAGAAGAAATTAAATCTGAAGCATCAATAGCAGCAGGGCCTATGGAGCCAATTTTTATAAACCTGCTATCCGATTCTAAGGAGGAGTAGGAGGAGCTGCAACAGCAGGAGCAAAGAAAAGAAGAAAATTAGGCTGAAATTAGTTTGCAGCCTGTACAAGAAGAAACAGAAATTAGGGCAAAGACTGAGTTGCTCGTGACTCCATCCCAATCTGTTACAGAATCAGAGAGAACAGTAACAGAACAGATTGGTAGTCAAGAGGAAGAAGAAAGAGCAGAAAATGAAGAGGCTGAAAGAAGCCATTTGGACAAAAATAACTTCATAGATTCCTTTGAAGAGCAAAAAACTCTTCAGCAATTTATGGAAAGAATTTAAGACAGAGTGGAGAGTTCTGCCGGCTCACTACCACAAATAGAAATTTAGGAATCTGTAGAGAATGTTCAAATGCAGCCTATAGAAGAGGAAGAGCAAGAACAAACCCCTCTAAAACAACAAAGTCACCTTCCTGACCTAGCTAAAATAATAATTTTAAATGAAGTACATTTTTGTAGTCAGGAAGCTTATACCAAATACCAAGAAATAAGGGGTTACAATATTATTTACAGTAGACCAGTAAATTGGGTTGGAATGCAAGAAATCAAAGATTTATTTGAATTCCAAGGTCTACTGCAATTCATTTCTCAAGAAAGAGGGCATGTAGTATATGAGAATTTAGGGCCCTGTTTTTATGCAAATTTAAGAGAAGGAGAAGGAGGATTAATTTCCAACGTGGAGGAAGCTGATGTACAGATAACACCAGAGCCTCTCCACAACATTTTTGGATTGAAGAATGAAGGACTAAAAATTTTGGAAGACAACTGCCGTCGAGTGGACTGAACAGCAAATTAAGGATTGTTTAGCTATCAATCCTGGTGTGCCTTTATTAAACAGATTGAAGCATTTAAGTGGTAAAGCACACATGGTAGCTAACATTCTAATTAAAAATGTCTATCAATGACAGGGCCATGACATAGAATTAAGTCAATTTGTCAAATGGGCCACATATGCAGTTGTAAACAGGGTTCAAATAAATTGGTCTGTAGTTTTTATCTCCAAGTTGAAAGTAGTAAAGAAAAAATTGTTTTATGGAGATTTGATTCCACTGCTGATGGTGGATTGTATTGATTTCACGAAATGGACATAAAAAAGGATCAGATCAAGAACCATTTTAGTGAAGGAATACAAAAATTTTGTAGCTACAGAGATAGCTGTACCTTCTAGAGGCATTATAGGAGTTGTAGAAAGAATTAATCAATTAGAATTTCAATTAGAAAAACTCCAGAAGAAAGTAGATGAACTTAGGCATAGAGATGAAATTGTATTGTTCGTCTACTAGTGTAAAATTGTATGAAATTATATGATGTACTTGTAATGTAATTGATTCATATTAATGAATATAATTTTTCAGATGCAATTTTCATACATGTCTTGGATGTGAAATGAATGGAATTTATTGAATATTATGTAATTTGTGGAACTTTATGAATGAATATGTAACAGATTTACAATTTGCTGAATGACAGGATAAATGCATCTAGACAACGAAGTAAGTCCGTTGAGTTAAACGTAACTCCACGAGGTCAGTAATATAATATAAGGTCACTCCGTTGAGTTATCTGTAACTCAACGAAGTTAGTTCGTGGAGTTAGCAACAGTAACCGACTTTGTTCTGTTGAGTTATCTATAACTCAACGAGGTTAGTTCGTCGAGTTAGCAACAGTAACCGACTTTGTTCCGTTGAGTTATCTATAATTCAATGAGGTTAGTTCATGGATTAAGCAGAATAGTTATTCTTTTAACCACGAACGAAACTTCGTCGGCTTAGTAGTTACTAAAATTTGAAATTAATAGTGGTACACGTACCCATAAAAATAGGAACCACGATGCACGTTGCAAGACACGTTCTTGCAATGAGATTTATTCACTTTATGGATGTGCAGTATATATATAAAACAATTTACGAGTTACTAGCACTTTTAAAAGAAAGGAGAATGCGTTGGAGGAACTGGAAGGAGAAGCAGCTGATTCAACTTCATCTGACAATAAATATTTATTGAATGGAAAGCTTCAGACTGGTATGTAATTAATCTTCTGCTATTTATTTATGAGCAGATGGACCCATTCTCTAAGCACTAAACGATTAGTAAGAACACCTACCTAGGAATTTTCATTGCAAAGGAGTACTGAAAAATTTTCTGAACTGAACTTTAACGAAATTCTTTGGGGTGTAGCTAACCTTTCTTTAAAAGAGAACGTAGAGATGACTGCTCTAGTAGAAAAATCATTAGGAGAGATTCTGTATCCTGAATTAGTTGATGAACCTTCTTGTATTCGATTTCCAAACTTTGAGGGAGATAGGTTTGAACTGAAATCTAATTATATTAGTCAATTGCCACATTTTCATGGATTAGAAAGAGAGGATGCCTATTATTTCTTTAGAGAATTTAATGAAGTTTGTCAAATGATGAAAATGCCGAACATGAGTATAGATGCTATTAAACTTAGATATATCCCTTTTTCTTTAAAAGACACAACTAAGAGATGGTTATATACTCTGTCGCTTGATTCAATTTCTACATGGACTGAATTTTACTTTGTTTTTTTGGAAAAATATTATCCAACACATCAAACGATTAAAAAGAAGAAGGAAATATTAATGTGTAGCCAAAAATAGGGTGAATCATTCTGGAAATATTTTGAAAGATTTAAAGATTTACTGACTCAATGTCTACATCATGCAATGAGTAAAGCACAATTAATAGGTATAATTTATGAAGGCATAGATGTTTCAACGAAATCTTTATTAGAATCTACTTGTCAAAATGGATTTTTAAAGTTATGTAGTGAAGAAGCATGGGCATATTTAGAAAACTTTACAAAAAGAACTAGACAGTGGGAAAATTTGGTTGAAGCTATTGCAGATAAAAAAATATTGCCAAGAGGAATGCATGAAATAGATTCAAGTACAATGCTTGAGGTGAAATTAAATGAATTAACAAAGAAAATAGAAGAGTTATCATTAAATCAAAAGCTAGCAGAAAAGAATGCAAACATAACTGATTTAGATATTATTTATGCTAGAAACCAGAGAGATAACTTGGGAAATTCTTATAATCCTAATTGGAGAAATCACTCGAATTTATCTTGGAGAAACAACAATTTTTAGGGAGGAGAAAATATAAATGAGAAGAACATAAGTTATGAAGCATTAATTGAACAAGGATCTAGAATAGAGAAATTAGAAAAGATAATCTAACAATTAAACAATCGTCTAGATTTTGTATTTGGAAATGCTACAATTCAAAATCAGAATAGAAATATACCACTTAGATAGAAGGAACCAATGGAAGGTAGACCTATTGGAGGATTGCCAATACAAGCAATACCTAATCCTATCAATAAAACGGTTAATGAAATTGATACCCCTTCTGGGAGGATAGTTGAATGAAGCAGCATATCTGAAGCAACTATCTGTGTATATATATGTTTTTATTTATAGTTAATAGTATCGTAGAGTCAGTCCTTAACTCAACGAACTTATTCTGTTGAGTTATGCCTTAACTTCACTAGGGTGTGCAGTAGTTATGTTAATTTTTGTCTCTGCTAAATTTTTGTTTGTGTTATATAGAATCGACAAATGGAATTGATGCAATTACCATTGGATGCACTAAGGGAAGTACTGAGTAACTTGTCAGCTAAAGATCTGTGCAGGCTGTGTTGTGTATTAAAGGAAATTAAAGACTGTATTGAAGAAAAATATTTTCAAGGACTACAAGCTGCAAAAATGACTAAGATTAGAGATGGATTCATATGGAGGTCATTTAATCGTAGTTCAATTAATCATGAATATCTGGCTATGGAAGAAACTACTGGAATTCCACCCAATACATTAGAAGGAATAAATCATATTATGGGGATAGATGAAAGATTAATCATATACAATATGAGACCAAAGTATGCAAGTTTATTATTACCTGATATTTTGATAAGAAATCCTATAACAGGAGAAGAATGGAATATAGGAAGACCTAATAGATTTGAAGTACCAATTGTAAATTGTGGATCGGCTTTAATATTTTCTGATAAAAATTCTGCAATTCCTGAAAATTTATATTATTGGAGACCTATAGGAAAATTGGGGTGAAGATTTACGCTTAAGTGTGTATAACTTTCTGAATAGATCTTGGAATGAAATATTATAATATATCTAGGACAGAAATCATTAATTAACCAAACACATGTCATACTAGATGGATATATATATCTTGTTACAGATATATCAATAGCATTTGGATCTGATTTATACATAGTGAGTATAGATAGTTATGATGAATATATAGAAATTTTACCTATACCGAGTGATATAGCTAAACCACCATTTACAGAATTTAATAAAATTCAAATAGGAATGTGGTATAATGAAGAAGATGATTCTACTTTATGTCTGATAAGATGGTGGGATGAACTGATGAAATTTCAAATATGGATTATGGAAGACATAAATGAATGGAAGTGGGAAGATGAGTATATTGAAATAGATGTAGAAATAGAAATTGCTACATTACCTTGGAACCAAAAAGGATCCCTTTTTGCATTTCATATCATTAATGGTAATACACTTCTATTTAGAATTTATAATATATTACACGTTTACAAATTAAGAAGGAACAAGAACTGCATGAAAACAGAATTAATAATAAGAAGAACTATGCCTAAAAAGTTTGCTTGGATTGATACATTTATTCCATTTGTTCCTACTTTTCAATCATGTTCTTAATCTGTGATTTTGTGTGTTTAATGTTTTGTGTATTATATGTTTATTTTTAGAAAAATTTTAGTTTTCAAGTTTATTTTATAAAAGAAAAAAACAAAAACAAAATATCAATCCAGTTTGTTGGTATCTGTTCTAGGAAACCAACTGGCTTGCTTGTGAGCCACTAGAGGCATAGGAGCCTAGGTTCCACACAAGACACTGATTTATTAATATCTATTAAGTGTTATTTTGTTTTATATTTTGCTTTTATCTGTGAATGAAAAGTTTTTCAAAATTAAAAATCAAAATATGTAGAAGGAGATACAAATGGAACAAGGTATGCAACCAATTACTTACCCTGAATTTTAAATCAAACAAAACTGTATTCATGCCTACTACAATTACTGTACTTATTGTCAAATCTTTTACATTGAGGACAATGCAAAATGTAGGTATGGGGGGGAGGTAATTAAAGTAATAGCCATGTAAGTTTGTTAATTAAAGGAATTAGAATGGTACTGCAAAGTTGTGGAAATTGAAAATTTTTATGAATTTGCTGTAACTATCCGATAATTGAGACTGTAAAATTTATATAAACTATAACTGCTTGAATGTTATATTTAGAAGGCTATATAAGATGCTATAGAATTTACTATTTATGCAAATCTAGATATAGTATCTTATGTTTTTTCTGAATTTCATGAGTTTAACAATTTCACGATTTTAAAATGAAATCAGAATGCTTAATGAAAAATCAGTAAATTATTTGAAGTCCTGAAGGAGCTGAAATGTGAATTCTAGATTAAATGAAACATATATGATGAAAGATACATTTAATTTGACTGATTGAACTTGTAGAATGATTTATGTGTAGATCTTATTAACTATAGAAAAAGTATAAGCTTATTGTTATGGATTCATATTTACAGTAAATGATAGAAGCAGGACTATATGAGATTAGTGATTACTGCATCTGTATTAATGAAATACATACATATACAGTATGTGATTAATGTTTTGTTTTATGTTTGTATTTAAAAAAAGAAAAAAAGAAAAAAAGAAAAATTTGAGAGTTTATTGACTTGTTTGATCACGAGCCTTTTGTACTTGAGCAGATAGGTATGTAAGGATTGTTGACCTAAAAAAGGACTCTTGAAATCTAGCAACCTAAGATCCTGATCAGACTAGGATTGTTGACTGAAATCTCGTTACATGGGTACATTAGAAAGCTCTTGTATGATTCAAGCTTGTCAAATTAACTTTTAAAGTATGAAAAAAAGAAAAGAAAAAAAAAACATATACTGTTCTGAAAAGATACAAGTGTTTTGTGAAATACAGATATCTTATGAATCGAGTATATTTTCTGTTATCTAGAATTGCTATAATATGAATCTAGAATTGACTTTTGAAGTTGTTTAATGGAGGTATAATTCTTTATTCTACTTGTCTTAATCATATTGAATTGGATTGTATTTTGATTTGTATGTTGTTGAAATTTCTTCAAGAAATCTTATTGGAAAATTCAGGATGGTAGATGATGAAAAGAAGAACAAACGATAATATAATTAACACCTATGTGATGATGATATACTTTGTATGTAATTGATATATATTCTAAGTATATTTGCAGGTTGATTACTGAAACAGACAGAATATATTCTTATGCTGAACAGAAGAAGAAATAGAAAAAAGAGGAAGAATTAATTCTAGTACGTTTTGAAAGACCAATTAATTAGATCTTAGTTTGCTAAGGGATTAGCAAAATTTAGGTATGGGGGAAGTGTTTAGAATGAAAAAGTGCATATTATTAACGGTTAAATGATGGTTAATTGCATAATATTTAGCTTATCATATAAGAATTAAGCTATTATGTTATAATTGCACTGTTATATGCTTTAATTAGAATTACTGCTTAATTTTGGGGAATTAATGTCAATTTAGTACATTTCTGAACTATTAGTAAGTTGCAGGCTGTGAAATTCTTAAGTATCCAAATTTTCTAATAATTCAGACAGTTATGTTTAACATACCGAACATATTCGGACAATTATGTTTAATAGACCGTACATGTATCAGATAGTTATATTTAAATTGCCAAATAGTTATGTTTTGAAAGAATATTTTATTATTTCCTGAAGTACACGTGTCGAAACCATAATGCATGACTTAAGTGAACTTTCGGTGAGTTATCTATAACTATCTAAAATTGCAGTTGGGCATCGGACAGTTATATGTATAACTCTCCAAAATCTCTTTTTATTTATAAAATAGTTGAGGACACGTGTCATGTTCTGAGAAAGTGACTTAAGTGGATTTTCGGTGAGTTATCTTTAACTATTCGAAATGCATCTAAGCATCGGATAGTTAGCTCTGTAACTCTTTAAAATGTTATTTTATGATTAAATTGCTGTTGACACGTGTCGAGATTTGGTAGATTTACTTAAGTTATATATCGGTGAGTTATCTATAACTATCCGAAATGCATTTGAGCATCGGATAGTTAAGTTTGTAAGTATTCGAAATGTACCTAAGCATCAGATAGTTAAATTTATGCATGTGTTTTATAGTTAAGTCAATGAAGAAAGTCTGTTGAGTTATCTGTAACTCCACAGACTATTTATTTTCTAATATGCCACTATAGCGGTTGCAGAAACAAGACAGTTGGAAGAAAAATCACGATTGCATGTATTGCCCAGGGAGAAGAAATCATCGCCGTTGATATGAATGAAGGAAATCCAACCGACCATTCAAGCAGAAGCAGTTACTATTGAAGAAATATAAAAGAAAAGAAGAAAAAGAAGTAAAGGGTGTGTGTGTGATCAATGGACGGCCAGTGTATACAGAGGAGGAGCAACGAGCTTTCTATAGACAGTATCGGCGATTCTTCGAAGTATCACACCAACCATCGTTACCACCACCATATCCACCATAATCACCAACCATCGGAGGTTTGTGAGAATACTTTCTAGATGTCGGGTCGATTCCAAGCCAAACACAGTGCCTGACAACCACTGTGAGGAGGTGGAAAACAAAAACTCCAAGAGAGAAGACCTAGACGTGCATCACTCTCTTTTATAGAGAGAGTTTCCAAGTTTAGAGATCCATATTTGATTCAACGATTGGGATTAAATCCCACTTGATTTTCTTTCTCCAATCTTCAATTTCTATGATCTTCAATTGAATTATAAACTTTTCACAACAATAAATACATCAAAATATCAAGTCATCCATAAAATTCATAAATGATGCATGTTTGAAATAATTTCCTACTTTTAACTATATAAAATGGGGATTGGTTCTTATTGGTTAAATAATGAAATAAATGCATAATATGACTTTAATAAATCTCATGTAAATATATTTAACCAATAAGATCCTATAAAAATATGCAACATTTTAATCCAAACAACACCCTTGTGGAGTTAGGTCATAACTCAACAGACTAAGTTCGTTGAGTTAAGTAATAACTCTACGATACTACTAACTATAATTAAACTTACATTTTTTCTTTTTATATTTTTATGTTTTTCTGCTTACTATATTATACATAATTACTTCAGTTATACTGTTTCATTTAACTACCCTCCTAGAGGAGGTATCAATTTCATTAATAGTTCTATTGATAGGATTAGGTATTGCTTGCATTGGCAATCCTCCAGTAGGTCTAACTTTCATTGATTCTTTCTATCTAAGGGGTATATTTCTATTTATATTTTGATTTTGAATTGCAGCATTTCCAAATACAAGATCTAGATGATTGTTTAATTGTTGGATTATCTTTTCTAATTTCTCTATTCTAGATCCTTGTTCAATTAAAGCTTCATAACTTATATTTTTGTCATTTATATTTTCTCCTCCCTAAAAATTGTTGTTTCTCTAAGATAAATTCAGGTGATTTCTCCAATTAAGGTTATAAGAATTTCCAAAGTTATCTTTCTGGTTTCTAGCATAAATAATAGCTAAATCATTAACGTTTGCATTCTTTTCTGCTAGCTTTTGATTTAATGATAACTCTTCTATTTTCTTTGTTAATTTAGTTAATTTAACTTCAAGCATAGTGCTTGAATCTATTTCATGCATTCCCCTTGGCAATATTCTTTTATCTACAATAGCTTCAGTTGAGTTTTCCCATTGTGTAGTTCTTTTTGCAAAGTTTTCTAAATATGCCCATGCTTCTTCACTACACAGTTTTAAAAATCCATTATAACAAGTAGATTCTAATAAAGATTTCGTTGAAACATCTATGCCTTCATAAATTATACCTATTAATTGTGCTTTACTCATTGCATGATGTGGACATTGAGTTAGAAAATCTTTAAATCTTTCAAAATATTTTCAGAATGATTCTCCCTATTTTTGGCTACACATTAATATTTCTTTCTTCTTTTTAATCGTTTGATGTGTTGGATAATATTTTTCTAGAAAAATAGAGCAAAATTCAGTCCATGTAGAAATTGAATCAGGTGATAGAGTCTATAACCATCTCTTAGTTGTGTCTTTTAAAGCAAAATGGATATATCTAAGTTTAATAACATCAATACTCATGTTTGGTATTTTCATCATTTGACAAACATCGTTAAATTCTCTAAAGAAATAATAGGCATCCTCTCTTTCTAATCCATGAAAATGTGGCAATTGACTAATATAATTAGATTTTAGTTCAAACCTATCTACCTCAAAGTTTGGCAATCGAATACATGAAGGTTCATCAACTAATTCAGGATACAGAATTTCCCCTAATGGTTTCTCTACTGGAGTAGTCATATCTTCGTTCTCTTTTAAAGAAAGGTTAGCTACATTCCTAAGGATTTCGTTAAAGTCTAATTCAGAAAATACTTTAGTATGTCTCTGTGTTGAAGAATCCTGTGTAAGTGTTCTTACTAATCTTTTAGTGCTAGGAGAACGAATCCATGTGCTCATAAACTCTTAACATAAAGTAAACTAACAGAAGATTAGTTACATACCAGTTTGAAGCTTTATACTCAGTAAATAGTTGTTGATGGATGAAGTTGAATCAGCTGCTTCTCCTTCTAGTTCCCCAACGAAGTTCCTTTTCTTTCAAAAGTGCTGGTAACTTGTAAATAACATTCTGTTCTATATTTATAATGCACGTCCATAAAGTAAATGAATCTCGTTGCAAGAACGTGTCTTGTAACGTGCAGTGTGGTTCCTATTTTTATGGGTACGTGTGTCATTTCTAATTTCAAATTTTAATAATTGCTAGATCTACAAAGTTTCGTTTGTGGCTTGTTTGGATTAAAATGTTGCATATTTTTATAGGATCTTATTGGTTAAATAGATTTACATGAGATTTATTAAAGTCATATTATACATTTATTTCATTATTTAACCAAAAAGAACCAATCCCCATTTTATATAGTTAAAAGTAAGAAATTATTTCAAATATGCATCATTTATGAATTTTATGGATGACTTGATACTTTGATGTATTTATTGTTATGAAAAGTTTATAATTCAATAGAAGATCATGGAAATTGAAGATTGGAGAAAGAAAATCAAGTGGGATTTAATCCCAATCATTGAATCAAAGATGGATCTCCAAACATGGAAACACTCCTTATAAAAGGAGTGGTGCACGTCTAGGGCTCTCTCTCTTGGAGTTTTTGTTTTCCACCTCCAACACCACCAGCCGTCACCCCCTCTTGGAGCTCCACATCTTGAAGCAAGGAAGGAGAACGCTGGTCATTCCACCACCCCTCTTCAACTCGGATCTCATCATCTTCATTCCTCAAGTCATCTCCAACGTGAAAGCCTTCATTCCACATCTTGGAGGAGGGACATCTACCTTCATAAGGGTTCTCTTCTTCATTTGTGAGATTCCACAAATCATTTCTCCACTTTCCCCTCTTCTTTGGCTTCAGATGTATCACATTTTATTATGTTTCACGTAGGTAGTTATTTATGTTCTTAGTTTTCATTGTAATAGGGTAAAAGTAGAAAGCAGATTCGTTTTTATTTGTATGTTCCTTTTTGAATCCGTGAATCTTTGTTATTTTCATCTGAAAATCATAAAAATAGGTGCTGTTATTGATATATATTCATATATTGTTGTTTGTTGATGTTGAAATCTGGATATTACATTCTGTTATGCATGAAACAACATAGAATTCGTTGAAGTTTGTGCATGTTGTTTGCAGATTTGCAGTTTTGTTGATCTATTTTTATTCTGAGAATTCATATGTGTTTTGGAGCATTTATGTTTGACTGAAAATTATGAACAAATTCATAATCATGCTATTATAAGTCTCCTGTGATACTCTAAAATTTCATAGCAATCCGAAAAGATTTGATGCCATTTTGAAGCTATAACTTTATCAAGCACAGAATTCAGTCTAAGACTCTTTTGTCGTGATTGTAACGTACTTTTCTCACAACTCAGATTGCGAAAAAATTCAAATAAATATTTCATTAATATCTACATTCTGTCTATTTTGCAACGCATTTGATTTTGGAATTTTTAGTTGAGTGATTCAGGATTTATAAGTTTTTAAGATACTGTTGTTAATGCACAAAAGTTTCCAATTTTATGCATCATTTTCAATTTCTGAATTTTCAGTCATAACATTCGTGCGTTTTTAAGTGTGAAAATTTTTATCTGAAGTCCACATTAATAGATCTGATTGAGATTAAATTTTTAGTCTAATCTATTAATTGGTCGATAAATTAAAAATCCGTGGACTTACCATTTTTGTAGTTTAATCTATTTTTGGAAGGTATTTGCTTGCCATATTCTTGTAATTAGAATCCTAGATTATCCCCATTTCCCTGTGGTTCGACCCATACTTGCCGACGTACTTCATTGGACACCGTGCACTTGCAATTTAAAAATTTAAAACTTCAAATAATTCAAACATGGCTAAAAGAATAACCATTTAGCTTAATCCATGAACTAACCTCGTTGAGTTATAGTTAACTCAACGGACAAGCTTCAATTACTGTTGCTAACTCCACGGATTAACTTTGTTGAGTTATAGATAACTCAACGGAGTAACCTTATATTATATTATATTATTCACCTCGTGGAGTTAAGGTTAACTCAACGAACTTACTTCGTTGAGTTAACACTTAGCAACCTCTAAAAGCTTACTTCTCGTATTAACTTATATATTTTTCTCTCCTACATTCTATTAACTTAAATAAAGTTAAATACATGTCATTAAACTTATTTGAATCTGAACATTATATAAATATTTAACTTACAGTTCATTTCATATTATGTAGAATTTATATTTTACTCTGCAGCATGCAGATATTTTCAGCATTAACCGGTTATTTTGAATTTAATCCTGTCATTCAGCAAATTTGTATATATTTTAAACAATCTTGCATCTTATTCAAACAATTATAAAATATTCAAGATAATTCATCCATTACATCATTCTCCAATACTAATGCAAAAACATCTGAAAAACATACATTCATTTAGATGAATAATTTACATTACAATCAATCAGATATTTTTTATACAAATATATACAAGTAGACGAATAATACAATTTAATCATTTCTCCTAAGTTCATCTACTTCCTTCTGGAGTTTTTCTGCTTGTTGCTCTAATTGGTTAATCCTTTCTACAGCTCCTGTAACTCTTCCAAAAGGTTCAACAATCTCTGCAGCTACATAATTTCTGTACTCTTTTACTGAAATGGTTCTAGATCTTATCCTTTTTGATGCCTATTTAGTGAAATCGATACAATCCACCATCAACAGTAGAATCAGATCTCCATAAAATAATTTCTTCTTCACTATTCTCAACTTGGAGATAAAAACTACAGACTAATTTATCTGAATTCTGTTCATAACTGCATATGTGGCCCATTTGACAAATTGACTCAGTTCTATATCATGACCTTGTCGTTGGTAGACATTCTTAATCAAAATGTTAGCTATCATGTGTGCTTTATCATTTAATTGCTTTAGTCTATTTAATAATGACACACCAGGATTGATAGCTAAACAATCCTTTATGGTATGTTCTGTCTACTCGACTGTAGTTGTGCTTTCCAGAATTTCTAGTCCTTCATTTTTCAATCCTAGAATGTTGTGGAGAAACTTTGGTGTTATCTGTACATCAGCTTCCTCCACGTTGGAAATTAATCCTCCTCCTTCTCTTAAGTTTGCATAAAAGTAGGGCACTAGATTTTCATATACTACATGCCCTCTTTGTTGAGAAATAAACTGCAGTAGACCTTGGAACTCAAATAAATCTTTGATTTCTTGCATTCCGTCCCAATTTACTAGTTTACTATAAATGATATCACAACCCCTTATCTCTTGGTATTTATTATAAGCTTCCTAACTCCAAAAGTATACTTCATTTATAACTGTTGTTTCAATCAGGTCAGAAATGTGAATTTGTTGCTCTAGATGGGTTTGTTCTTGAACTTCCTCTTGCATATGCTGAACTTGAACTGAATGAAAATGCTCCGCAAATTCCTGTATTTTTGGTTCTGCTTTTGTTTGTGGAGGTGAGCTGGCAGAACTCTCCACTCTATCATGAATACTGTCCAAAATTTGCTGAAGAGTTCTTTACTCTTTAGTGGAATCTGTCGAGTCATCTCTTTCCATATATAATTGTTCAGCTTTTTGTTCATTTTCTTCTTTTTCTTCTTCCTCCTGACTTCCAATCTGCAATGTCACTGTTCTTTCTGATTCTGTGGCAGATTGGGATGGAGTTACGGGCAAATCAGCTTCTGCCCTAATTTCTGTTTCTTCTGCTTGTACAAGCTGTGTTAGGTATTTAATTTTGATGATATATGCTTTATTAACATTTTTAAATAAGTCTACATAATATTTTCTAAGTATATTTCTCTAAGTATACTAGTTAACAGATTATCGGAAAGTTTCATTTTTATGTCGGATAAATTAATGATTTCTGAAGAGTTAGATTTGCAATAGTTAAACTTTCGGATAGTTAACGTTTCATTTTTGTCGAATACTTTATATTAAAAACTCGTATAGTTAAGTTATCTGCACGTGTGTTTTTAATGTTTTAAGTTGTCAAGTATTTTCCATGTGCGTTTGGTAATGAAAAGTCGAATAGTTAGATAACTGTTCAAGTTTTTATACACATGGATAGATAACTATTCGAGTTTTATAAAAGGACTAATGAACAGATAAGTTTCCTTGTTTAGTCACGTGTTATGTAGGTGCAAAAACTCGAAGAGTTACCGATAAGTGTTCGAGTTTTTACAAGACTTAAAGGATAAATGTTCGACTAAATTGAAGACTTAGAAGATATTCTACAAGACTCTAGGAAGATAAAAGTTTTGATGTATCTACGAGTGGAGATCGTGGAAATTCAAAATGATTGTGGAGAAAGTGGAAACTCAAAAAGATAGTAATTTGGATTAAAGAAAAAATTAGTACGTGGATTATGGATTGTGGATTAAGTGGATGAACATGCTGAACGTGAAAGACAACAGAGTTCGACTACAAATAGAGAGTACGAGCTACATTACAAAAGGGGATCCCAATTTCAAAAACCAAGTCTGAATATTCAATCTAGATCCCTAACTGAAAAGTTAAGTTTGAATATTCATATTCTGAAAAATTCTCCAACATCAGAAGAAGTTCGAAATTCCAAACAATTTCAAAAAGGAGCTGTAAACGCAAGATGTATGGAAATTTGACAACTGGAGAAGAAGAAATACAGAAGCTGAGCAAAGAGAAAGAAAGAAGCTGTGTGCATAAAGATCAGGTTTTATACAATTTAAAATTAGTTTTGAATAAGAGCTTTGTTTTTCTATTTGAATTATATATCAAACATTACTGTATCAAAACCTTCAAGAAGGGAATTGAGCTGAAAAGATATTGTAAATTCTGTCTTTAAATAAAGAATAGAATTTCAATCACAAGTGTTTTGTGCTCTTGTTTTATCCGCTAGTATTTAATTACTAAAGACACAATTCACCCCCCCTCTTGTGATACAGACGATCCTACAACTGGTATCAGAGCATTATTATCATAATTAAGAGCTTTTATTTCTCTATTTAGGAATCAGTTTTTCCTATCATTTTCTTAGGATTATCTATTTAAAATGGATAATACTAAAATCTTAGTTATGACTGAAGGACAGACCACTAATCGTCCTCCTATGTTTGAAGGTAGTAATTATGGCTACTGGAAATATAGGATGAAAGTATTCTTTCAGTCAATCGATTTCAAATTATGGCATATAATTAGCAATCCTATAGTGTTAGTTATGACTCCATATGATACTTGGACTTTTGATGAAAAGGAGCAAATGACACTAAATGCTAAAGGCTTAAACATCTTGTTTTGTGCTTTATCTCATGATCAATTTAATAAAGTTTCTACATATCAAACTGCATATGAGATATGACATGCATTAGAAGTTGCCAACGAAGGTACTAACCAGGTCAAGGAATCTAAGATTAATATGTTAGTACATAAATATGAGCTTTTTAAAATACACGAAAATGAATGTATCTCAGACATGTTTTCTCGTTTTCTTGAGATTGTAAATTCATTAAAATCTTTAGGCAAGAAATTCGAGGAAAAAGACTTGGTAAGAAAGATCCTTAGATCTTTAACTAAAATTTGGGCTCAAAAGACAACATCTATTGAAGAGTTCAAAGATTTAAATACATATACTCTCGATGATCTCATAGGAAATCTAACAGCCTATGAAGTACAACATTTAGATCCAAAAGGGAAAAATCCTAGAAGGGATCTAGCTTTTGAGGCTGATAAAGTCTTAGAAGTCACTAGTGATTCTAACAATGATTTACTGTTGTTGACTAGAAAATTTAGAAATCTGTTAAAGAAATGCAGGAACTTCAGGTTAGCAAAGACATCTGGAGATATGGAGAAGAAGTCATTCACGAAAGACAAAATCATATGCTACAAGTGCAATAGACTGGGTCACTTTCAAACTGATTGTCTGCTCAACAAAGATAAGAAGAATTCGAGGAGGAATTTTAGGAGTAAGAAATTCAGAAAGAGAAGGGCACTTAAAGTGACATGGGATGACTCTTCAACTTCACAAAGTGAAGAAACAAAGGATTCAACATCAGACAATGAATCCTCAACATCAGATTCAGAAGAAAATTTGGCAAACGTATGCTTCATGGAAAAATCCAGTGAGGTATCGTCTAATCAAAATGCTAACTTTGATAGTTTTGATGGATTACTTGTTGAATACAATAGATTGGCCAAAAAATATAAGAAAGTAAAAATAAAAGGAAAGAACATTAGGAAAATGCTAGATGAATCTGAAAATAAGGTTGATTTTCAGAACTCTATATTGAATAAATTTAAAGAAGAAAATCAAAGGCATGCACAGGAAATTTTAAAGTTTATTGCAATAGAAAGAAAATTGCATGCTAATTGTGAAAATTTAATTGCTGATAAGAAGAAAATGATCTATGAAATTGAAAAACTGGAACTGACTATTACTGATTTAAGTTCAGAAATTGATATGCTAAAGATTAAGATCTGCGATCAAAAGGCTATATTAAGTAAATGGAATAATAGTCAAACTATAACAAATGAACTTAGTAGTAAAATATCAAATATAGAAAAACATGGTATTGGTTTACAGGATGCATCTTCTGAAAATTATTTATTGCATGATGGTATTGCTAAAAATAATGTCTTTATTTCTAGTACTAAGAATAGTAAGAGAAAAACTATTCCGTGTGTGATGCGTGTCTTCCATCAAGTATATGTATATGTCATTGTATATGGTTGTATTTCTTTAGTAATTTGTATAGGGGCAAACTTGTCTTTTGGGTATCACCAATCGTTGCCCCTATATAAGGGGTCATCTTCGTCTAAGGGAGGCCAACAAGCCAAATCCCTAGATTTTGTTCACCCCCTTCTTTGTACCAGCAACCATACAGCAAGGAATCACGATAGATTGATCACCTGTGGACGTAACCGTGTTGGGGAACCACATAAATTTGTTGTTCTTCCAAATTCTCCACTCACATTCCTCTCATCCACGTTGATCTCTTCTCCACGCCACCCCTAGATGCTCCTCGTTTGTTTGATCTTTCTACACAACAACTGGTATCAGAGCGAGGTTGGACATCTCTGAGTTTGCATCTGAAGTTTCGCAGAGTTTCATCAAGGTTCAAGCCATTTCCGCAAGGAATTCCTCCATTGCCGCAATTGTCGTCATCGCCGATGCCAGTCTGCACACTCCGACGCCAACTTGTGCGCCTTCCTTGTCCGTGCTCCGTGGCATCTCAAATTTTGAGGACGTGTTGTAAGCTTCTTGAACTTCCTTCCTTTAAAATTTTGTGGTGAGAAGTTTCGTATTTAGAGAGATACATCAAGAGGTGTTTGGCTAGGGCACAGCAGTTTTCTAGACGAGAGACTCTTTGATTGTCAGATTTTGGGCATCTTGTGATTGTGGTTTTGTGCTTGGTTTGTGCGAGTATTTGCTACTGTTTTGTGCTAAGTAGTGTGCTTGGCTTGTGGCTGATTGCATTTCATTGAAATCAGTAGTTTCAGTAGTATATTGTTGTTGACATATTGCTTGCTATTGTGTACCTTGCCGCAGAATTGTGTTTGTTGAAATCAGACTGTATATCGTGTGTATTGTTGGTTGTTTGTTGATTTGAAAACATGAATACTTCGGGGTTGAAGATAGAAAAGTTTGATGGTAAGAATAGCTTCAGCTTATGGCAAATTAAGATGAAAGCACTTCTAAAACAACAAGGTATTTGGGCTCCTTTAAATAAGGAAACTACTTTGAACAGAAATTCGCTTGAGTTTGAATTGCAGGAGGAGAAAGCTCACTCCACCATCTTGTTGTGTTTGTCTGATGAAGTTATAATAGAAGTTGCTGATGAATGTACCTCTTTAGGTCTTTGGCAGAAACTTGAGTCATTGTATATGACTAAGTCTTTAACAAACAAATTGTTGTTAAAGCAAAGACTGTTCTCTTTAAAGATGATAGAAGGTGTACCTCTCAAGCAGCATTTAGATCAGCTAAATGCTATTCTGATGGAACTCAAGAATATTGGAGTAATCATAGAAGATGAAGATGTAACTCTTATCTTGCTTTGTTCACTCCCATTGAGTTATGAAAGCTTTGTCCAGTCTTGTGTAGTTCGAAGAGATTCAATTACACTGGAGGAAGTGAGGTCCAGCCTTCATTCTAAGGAGCTCAAGCACATGGTGCATGGTAGAAATGAGGCAAGTGGTGTTGGTCTCTCAGCTTAGGAACAAGAGAACAAGGGAAGAAGCTAGAGACAAGGTGGAGGGAAGAATAGAAGCAGAAGCAAGTCGAAGGGCAAGTACTCTAGGGATACTTGCCATTACTGTAAGGAGAAAGGACACTGGAAATCACATTGTTCCAAGCTTATGAACAAAGGAAAGGCTGTTATGGCAGAAACTAGTTCTGCGTCAGGTGATGACTTTTCTCTTACAGCTTGTTGTAGTGTCTATTCTGTTGATCAGTGGATTATGGACTTAGGTGCTTCACATCATATGACTCCTACTAGGGAGTATTTTGACACCTACGAGCAGGTGGAGGGTGGTCAAGTGACCTTGGCCAATGATGATGTGCGTTCTAGAGTTGGTGTGGGCACTATAAAATTTAAACTACATGATGACATAGTTAGAATTCTAGAGAACGCTTGGCACGTCCCAAAGCTTGGAAAAAGTCTGATCTCACTGATGGCCCTTGATGCTAAGGGTTATAGATATACAGGTGGTGATGGGAAGATCAGCATATTAAAAGGCTCATTAGTTGTTATGAAGGGAACCAAATCTAGTCCCTTATACATTCTACAGGGCACTCCAATTGTTGGCGCAGCTACATCAACTATATCTGGACAGTAGGATTTTTCTGTCATGTGGCACTCAAGGATGGGTCATTTGGGGCAGAAAGGAATGCAGAAACTGAGTAGTCTGGGCAAGTTTGATGGACACAAGGTTGCTTGTATTGACATGTGCAAGCATTGTGTTTTTGGCAAACAGAAAAGAGTGTCATTTGCACGTAGTCAGCACAGCTCCAAGGGAGTTCTTGATTATATTCATGCTGATTGTTGGGGGCCTTCACGTCAGCCTTCTATTGCAGGTTCCAGATATTTTCTTTCTATCATTGACTGTCATTCAAGGATGAACTGGGTTTTCTTTTTGACACACAAAAGTGAAGCTTTTTCTTGCTTCAAGCATTGTAAGAAGGAGGTAGAAAATCAAACAGATAGAAAGGTAAAATATCTTAGAACTGATAATGGTCTTGAGTTTTGTTCTCAAGAATTTGATAACTTTTGTAAAGATGAAGGCATTACACGACATAACATCATTGGGTATACCCCTCAGCAAAATGGAGTGGCTGAAAGATTGAACAGAACACTCCTAGAAAAGGCACGTTGTATGCTGTCTCATGCAAGTTTGAGCAAGAAGTTTTGGGTAGAGGCCGCTAACACAGCTTCCTATTTGGTGAACAGGTCCCCTTCTAGTGCCTTAGATGGGAAGATGCCTCTTGAGGTATAGTTGAAAAGATCTGCTAGTTATTCAAAGCTTAGAATTTTTGGATGTCTAGCTTACTATCATGTGAATAATGGCAAGCTGGAACCACGTGCCAAGAAAGACATATTTGTGGGCTATGGTGTTGGTGTAAAGGGATACAGGATATATGATATTGAGTCTCACAAAGTAATATATAGCCGTGATGTTATTTTTGATGAGAATTCTCTTTTGCAGGCAATAGATAGACTAGCAGGTGAAAGACCAGAAATTGAGCACACCCTTCCTGAATAGATGGAGATAAATGATGCACAGCAACCGCTTATCACTGATCAAGTTGAAATTAGAGAAACTTCATCTGAAACTCAAGAAAATGAAATTGAGGAGGAAGAGGTGGGGCAACCACGACCAAGAACCATTGGCAAAGTGAAAGGACCTCTAGATTTTGATAATGCAAAAATTAATGTAAGGTTTTGAATTGTATTTATCAAGATTAGTCTATACAGCAAAAAGATCAGAAGACAGACAAATCGAAGCAGCAAATAGGTTGTAGTAAATCTCAGAATATGCTGCTGTAGAAAATCGAACAGTTAAGAATTGTATTTCTCAAGATAAGGAGGATTGAATGATCGGATAGTTAAGGAGTTAACTATCCGGAAGCTTAAAGGACTTTTCGGAAAGTTACAGGTATAACTATTCGAAAGTTAAGTCATTCAATAAATCACGTGTAGAAATATAGAACGGAAGCTTAAAGGACTTGTCGGAGAGTTAAATAACTATCTGAGTTTTCTTTTCGGAGAGTTAGATAACTATTCGAGTTTTTCGGTAAGTTACAGGTATAACTTTCCAGAACTTAAGTCATCCTATTACGCACGTGTAGAATTCCAAAAAGAAGTTCAAATATGTTTTCGTAGAGTTAGAAAGATAACTATCCAAAATCCTGAAGCGTTTCGGTGAGTTACAGGGATAACCATCCAAAACTTAAGTCATTGAATTTCCCATGTGCAGAATTCCAGAAAGAAGCTCAAATATATTTTCAGAGAGTTAGAAAGATAACTATCCGAAATCCTGAAGCGTTTCGGTGAGTTACAAGGATAACCATTCGAAACTTAAGTCAGCCTTTTATGCACGTGCTGAATTGAAGCAATCGGAAAGTTAACAGAGAGTTACTATAGCCAACTATCCGACAGTTATATAACTGTTCAGTAAGTTACAGTTATAATCATCTGATTGAATGTCAGCTCGCAGTAAATATTCTGGAATCCTACCTAGCAGAAAGGTTTAAGTGATCTTTCGGTGAGTTACAAATATTCTTCGGAGAGTTACATAGCTAACTATCCGAAATGTTAGGAAAATCGGTAAGACATCTTGAAATAACTTTTTGAACGATAACTTACCATATTTGGGACTGGAGTCTAATCAAGTACAGTAGAATACATCCATTGGAAGAGAATATGATCGTTACACATGTTAGGTATATATACAAGATAAAGACAACAGATTTAAGTAGCGCTTTGCTCATACATATACTTACACCAAGCTCAACAGAAGAAAAGCTTTTAGAGATCAAATCATCTTCAACACTTACAGACTAAATTTCAGAAGCTCATCACGCATTCAACTCTGCTGTTCACAAGATAGTGTTTACTGAAGTACACGGATTAAAACTTCAGAGAAAGGATTGATTGAAGCTTCGACAAAGAAGCTCAAGTGAATGGTTAGTTGGTTCTTGCTTAAACCTTAAAGTAAGTGATTGTAAGTTTGCAAGAGTTTAGTGAAGCCCAAGTATCCCTTGGGGGTAGACTAGCGGTTAGTGGTGAACCACCTAAAAATCTTTGTGTAATTTCCTTTATTGTATGCTTGCTATCACTTTACATTAATCTACTTCTAAAAGGTTAAGAAACGAATTTTTACCATTCACCCCCCCTCTGGTAAGCCTTAAGGTCCTAACACAAAGATCATCCTAGAAGAGACGTTAGACCTCCGATTAGATATGGCTACGATAGTTTAGTTGCTTTTGCCTTACAAGTAGTAGTTGAGGTGGAGGATTCTATTGATCCACCTACATATGAAGTTGCAATGAAAGATTCAGAAGCTGGTCTTTGGATGTCTGCTATGGAGGAGGAATTCCAATCTCTCCATAAGAACAAGACTTGGGAACTGGTGAAACGTCCAAAGAACACAAATATTGTTGGTTGCAAATGGGTCTATAAGAAGAAGATCGGGACTCAAGGCAACGTAGGTGTGCAGCACAAGGCAAGATTAGTTGCCAAAGGTTATTCACAACGAGAAGGAGTTGACTTCAATGAGGTATTTGCTCCTATTGTACGTCATACATCTATTAGAATTTTGTTATCTATTGCTGCAGCACATAATTTAGAATTGGAACAGCTAGATGTAAAGACGACCTTCTTGCATGGTGAGTTAGAAGAAGATATTTGGATGGAACAACCAACAGGGTTTGTGGTGAAAGGTAAATTTGATTGAGTGTGCAAATTAAATAAGTCATTGTATGGACTTAAATAGTCACCACACCAATGGTACAAGAGGTTTGATGCCTTTATAGTTAAAGTTGATTTTAGATGCAGCAACTATGATTCATGTGTATATGTTAAAACACTTGATAAGAATACACAAGTTTATTTGTTATTGTATTGTAGGATCGTATGGCTACACAAGAGGGAGGTGAATTGTGTATTTTTAATATTTTCTGAAATATAATTGAAACTTTAAAGCTCAAAAACAAGTCGAGACATTGTTTTCATAAAATCATTTTTATTCAAGGTTTCAATTATAATATACAATTCAATTCTCCTCAAAAATTGTAGATGCAATTATAACTCGATACCATGTATCATCTAAACAATTTCATAACTACAAACAGAGAAAACTAATTTACGGAATTTAAAACTTTTCTCCCTGTTTGAGATCTTTCTTTTTCTTCTTCAGCAATTCTTTAGTGACGAATATCTTGTCTTTCTCTACTTCACCAAATTTGCTTTCACTTGATACTTCAAATCTTCAGCGACATAAATTTAACCTTTTCTACTTCACTGAATTTTCTTCCACTTGAGAGATTTTGCCCGAAGAGGTGTTTTTGATCCCTGAAAAAGATTTTTCTTTTGGTGTGCAGGGATGGTTTGATCAACGAGAATTCTATGCCTTTTATACTGTATCTTCATTTCATGCATATCCTTCACGTTTAACCACTACCAGTTTTCCACTTCTCCACGTTTTTTTTTTTTCCTTCATCGAAACACACACGTTCTAACCCACGTTTATATTTCGAATTTTCTTTAATCATCAGTCCTGGATCTCTGAAAAATTTCCTGCAAAATAAACTTTCTCGTCCAAAAATTTTTCATCAGTGTAATAAGAAGTCGTTACTTTAATGTTAACTAAATGAGTAACACAAGTATATATATATAACTTAATGTTTCTAACCTAACGAGTTCTTCATGTGCCATTTCACGTGACAAGTACTGTAGCTAACTCAACGAACTAAGTCTGTGGTGTTATGCAAACTCAACGAACCAGCTTAACTTTTCATTTGGAAGGTTAAATGATAACTCACTGAAAACAGTTTAAGTTTCGGATAGTTACGGATGTAAGTCACCGAAAAACTCTTTATATTATAAAACTAGTGAGACACGTGTCAAGACCTGAAAACATGACTTAAGTTACCTTTCGGATAGTTACGATTGTAAGTCTCCGAAAAAAACTTTAACTCATCGATTCAGTAATAAACAAATGTTTTTATAATAAGAATTTTACCACGTGCAAAAATAACAACTTAAGTTTATAAAGCTAACCTAATGCGTTGCCTTAGTGTTCAATATAGCAACTCAACACGTTTAGTTATGTTAACTTAACGAGTTAAACATGTGCACCTCACGTGATACAATACAACATTCGTAACTTATAATTTCACCACGTTTATAACACTAACTTAACGAGTTCGTCTCTTCTTTTACTCACTAACTTAACGAGTTATCACGTGACCTATTTTAACCTTTAAGCCTCTAACTTAACGAGTTCTCATGTGACCTCTATACAAACAAAACTCTAACTTAACGAGTTGTCTAAACGTGCACTGTTCATGATATAAAAGATATAACTTTAAAACATATCATGCTTTTCAATAAAAACACACGTTAACTTAACGTTTAGCTAAATGAGAAATTAATGCAACGAAACGACTAGTTATTAACTTTAGATCCAATACAGACAAGTATTTATATCAGTTAGCTTTTTCTGTATTAATTGATGATTTTAATTTCTTTTTACAAGGAATAGTAATTGAGCAAATATGATTATTTTCATTCAACACACATCATCAAAACAAAAATACTTAACAATCTCCCCCTTTTTGATGATGACAAAACCATATTAAATCAATTATGACTTAAGCTTATTTCTATTGTTTGTGTAAATTTTACCTCTTAGAACTAAAACTCTTAGATGTCAATAATTATATAAGTATCAGTTTTCTAATTATCATCTGTCAGATTACAATAACCATTTAAATAGCATCTCCTTTTATAATATATATATGCAATTAAGATCATAATCATCTTTTTATATATTTCTCCCCCTTTTTATCATTAATCAAAAAGATAATTACAAAGAATATATATATATATAAAAGAGAATTACAACAACTCATTTTGTAAACAAGAATAATAATTGAACACATTTACAGAAAAATGTATTGTTCAATGAATCAAACAAGCAATACAAACATTACATTTTGTATTCAGAAACAAACAAAAACAGTTATCGACCCCTCCTAAGTATATCACTTATAGCATTACATATTTTATCTCCTAGATGCCTAATATCATTTCTGATGTCGTTAAACACTGCATCTAAGTCAAGAGGTAGCTGGGTTTGCTGTTCTGCTTGAACTGAAAAACTTTGTTGTTGTTGTTGTTGAGGTTTATGCATGACCTGGAATTTTTGCAAATCTTTGACACTAAATGCTCTCATGCCTTTAGTTTCAGAGGGCCAATCAGATAAAGTCAATTGGCTTGCAAGGATTCTACATACAGCATCACCATAAAATAACTTTGAACTCATATGCTGTAGTTGAGACAAAAAAACATCAAACCAGTTTATTTGAATTCTATTCAGCAGGCCATAAGTTGCATATAAACAGCTTCTGCTGACTTCCAAATTGTGTCCAACTCTCTGAAATAAATTTGCATGTAATATATTTACAATAAACCTTGCCTCTATATTCAGATTTTCCATTAATCTTATTTCAGAATATACATTTGGCATTTTTGATAAAGACTGAATGTTCCATTCCAGCTGTCTTATCATGTCAAATCTGTTTGTAACAACAACACTTTCATTCTTTAATCCTAAAACTTCAAAAATTAACTCAGGAGACAATATAAACTCCTATTTATTTATTTCAGTTTTTAGAAAATTTCCATTCTTGACCAGATTGCTATAAAAAGCTGCAATAAGATTTGTGTATTGCTTCCATTTCGTTCCTCCTAGCAAGAATTTAATGAGGCCTTGAAACTCAAACAGATCTCTTATTTCCATCAAATTTCTGAATTTTATTGGACAAGCATGTAGAATCTGACATGTAATCAGATTATTGTATTTCTGCAATGCTTCTTTAGATCTAAAATGAATTGTATTACCTCGAATTTTTAATATTGTACACAAAGAAGGTGATACCTGAAGCCGTGATTAAGAGTTTAATTCATCTTCAGGAACCTCTTCTTCAAAATGAATGTCATGTTGTTCCTCTTCCAAAATATTATCTTGAAGCTACTCAGGTAAGCTCGATTCTTCAGCTTCAACAGTGTTAGGAACATTGTCAATATGCTCAACATTCATCTGTTCAGTCTCTATAGAATGTTCAGAGTTCAATTTTTCCACAAATTCTACAGCTGGTGTATCTGTCTATAATTGTTCATTTTGTTCAACAGATAATTCCATTGATTCATGCTGTGAATTCTCAGACTCTGCTTCTATAGATTCTGTAGAAGGCTAATTAACTTTTAGCTATTCTAGAGTCTTAACATTTTCAATATCTGCTACTCTAGACAATTTAGCCTGTGAACTAGTTACTGCTTCAACATTGTTAATTATATCTGCAATAACTTGTTCAATGTCAGGTGCCTGATGCTCTGATTTGTCAATTTCTACATCATCAGGACTTGTACTAATAGAAAAACTTGAGCTCATATTTGACTTATATTTCTTCTCAAGCTTTCTAGCAAGGGAAAATAAAGTCTCATTATCTTCATCAGTTTCAATGTGTTTGGAACTGATGAGTTTATCAGATGCACAATAAGGTACAATGTCTAGACATACATTGTCCTTTGGAAATAAATTTTCATCTGATTTTCCTTTTTCAATAGACTTTATTTCCTTAGACATAATTTTTCTAACTTTCCTTCTTCTATAAGATTTTTGTTTCTCCTTTTCAAGTATTGCTGTTTTCTTTTCAAATTGCTCCATAAAAGTTTTCTACTTTAATTCTTCTAAGGCACTTTCTATTGCAACGACCTTTCAAAGACTGTCAACTTTTGTTTTGTCTACAGCAATATCTGATTCTACTTGTTTTGAATATAAAGGAGTAGGGATAGCTGATTCATGCTCTTCCTCAAATGCATGTAGTCTTGTACCGTTTATAGGAGTTTGAGGAGTTCTATGTGATGAACCTACACCTTTTTCCAAACATTTTGCATACTGTTCCAAAAATGCAATCTCAACACATTTCATTCTGTATTCTCTATCAAATTTACTACGAATACCCATGTATGTAATATTTGCATCAGTATGTTGAAGTTCTTGTCTAACTTCATCTATTATACCCTGTGGAAAGAAGTAATCTCTATAAATTTCTGCTAACCTTTTGTCCACTCGAAAAATTTTCTTGAACCAAGTACGTGGAACTTCATCATTCTCTTTTTCTTTTCCTTTTGCATCTCTTCTGCTTTAGCCTTTTCCTCTACCACGACTTTTGTAGAACTTGGAGACCATCGTTGTAGGTTGTAATAGCAACAAGTGGGAAATATTTTCTTGAGAAAGTTTACAAATAACCTAAGTGCCCATGTAATAAGTGTTTAAATAGGGTTTTTAGGCGTATAACCCAACGTGAAGAGAAGTCGGGTTTAGAAATTAAATAAATATTGAATAAAGTTTATTCAATCAAGGTACCCGAAATATTCAAGTATAACTCCTTGAGTTAACTAACCTAACGAGTAAAACGTTGTCTAGAGGCAGTTTTACACGTTACCTTATCTAACATAACATCTAGTTAGTACACTTAAAACAATTTTCAAATGCTTCCAACTGAAACGTTCCAAAAACAACACACATGCTAAACTTAACATTATCTTGAGAACATTGTAAACTATTTGAACATTTTGTCCTTTGAATCTAAAATAGTTTATTTGTCTTTTTAAATTATTTCATCAAGATTTTAAGAAAACATTAATTCATATTAACTAAGATTTGTATTCTAAATTATATTAATCTGTTTTTGACAATGTTAATCCTCCCCCTACAAATATACTTCAAATATATTCAATCAAAATACAAAATATACTTGTAGTGACAATAGATGTTAAGTATAACTATACTTTTAAATTTTCTTTTCAGAGACTTCCGTTGTCTTAACATCATCAAAAATGATTTCCAGAATCAATTCCTATTGTATATGAATCAAAACACAACTTTGAACTCAATGTGATTAATTCAAGGAGAATAAAAGAATTTATCTCAAATAAATGTTTTCAAAAGTACTAATGTTGATTCAATAAATCAATAGTCATATTGGTAGAAACTATATGCGATTCAAAGATATCTGTAGTTAATGAAACAACTTTTTCTTTTCAAAATAGTAAATATTGATAATTTTCTTTAAAAGTTAGTTTGAAAAGCTTGAATCATACAAGAGCTTTTTAATGTACCTGTGTAATGAGCTTTCAGTCAACAATCCCAGATCTGATTAGGACCTTAGGTTGCCAGATCTGTTAATAACATAACAAGCTGTATTTACTACTTCAGCCCAAAGATTTTGAGGTAACTTATGTTCATTCAACATAGTTCTGGCCATTTCTTGAAGTGATCTATTCTTTCTCTCAACAACACCATTTTGATACGGTGCTTTTGGAAAAGAAAATCTGTGATCAATGCCATGCTCATTACAATAGTTATCCATTTGATCATTATCAAATTCAGTTCCATGATCACTCCTAAGTTTTTGAATAGAGACACTTTGCTCATTTTGAACAAAATTGCAAAACATTTTAAATTTTTCAAAAACTTCTATCTTAGATGCTAGAAAATATACCTAAGTGTATCTAGAGAAGTCATCTACTAAAATAAATACATGCCGTTTACCACCAAGACTCATGATTCTTGTTGGTCCAAGTAGATCCATATGTATAAGTTCTAAGACTCTCTTGCTTGAAATATCAGTTTTGGATTTAAAAGAGTTTTTGCGAAGTTTACCTAACTCACATGCATTACACATAAAGTCCTTTGAGTATTTAATCTTTAGTAAACCTCTCACTAAATGTTTTCTAGATAGTTTATGTAACAGTTTCATATTTATATGTCCAATCCTTCTATGCCATAGATATGCATCACTAGTTTCAACTAGCAAACATGAATTTAAATCAACTGCACTAGAAGGTAAAGATAAAATACATACAGAACCTTTTCTTTTAGCAATAAACTTAATTTCATCTGTATTTTTATCAATTATTTTGCATACATTATCTTCAAACACTACATAATATCCATTTTCAGTTAATTTTATGACACTCAACAAATTAAATCCTAGGTTTTCTACATATAGTACATTCAAAATAACACAAGTAGGAGTTATTTGAACATTGCCCATACCTATGATTTTATCTTTGCTTTTGTTTCCAAATGTTACACTTCCTTTCATGGTATTTGTAAAATTTTGTAATAGACTTTTCTGTCTGGTCATGTGACTTGACGCTCCACTGTCCAAGATCTATTTTGATGTTGTTTCCTCTTGCAACACAAATTAAGAAAAACTTTTTTTTGGTACCCAATGTTGTTGAGGACCAAGTTCATTAAATGCATAATTCTTCTTTTTGTTTAAAAATAGTTTAACATTATCATTTATATTCTTATTAGTTGTAAGTACTATTGATTTATCATTAGCTTCATACTCACATATAGCATTATTGCTTTTACAATCATTCTTTTTGTTTTCAGATGTAGTATAATCAAGACCAAATAGATTTTTATCAGATGTTAATTTATTTTGGTCATGGTCATACATTTCAGTAAGTTCATACCAAGATTTTGTACTTGTATTAACATTTTTCGTACATACAAAATCTTTTTCTGCACAAGAATTTTTAGTTTTATCACATGTAGAATGAGTAATTCGTCTAATACCAATGTATTGAATTACATGCTTAGGTTTTTGAATTTTCAGTTTATTACAATTGTCTGAAATTTTAGAAACATTAGAAACTAAATTTCCAAAACAAGAAACAAAATTTTTAGAAACATTTATAGTCATGTTAGAAGTACAATTTGACAAATCACATTGATTTATATTATTACTGCATGATTCATCCCTTGAAGTGCCTACTTCTACATATTTATTACCTTGTTTCATAATAAAAGGAATTTTAGTCTTAGATTTACTTGAACTGCAACTAATAAATCCTTTATTGGCTTGAGATTCAGGATATTTAAGATAATCAAATCCTAAGTCAAATTTATAAGACACCGCAGGGGTACTAGTTAGTTTGTCTAACTTAGTTGGACTTAAATTCCATTTCTCAATGGTAGAATTTAAATCTTGCTCTCTTAGTTTTAATTTATCTATCTCTAATTCAAGTTCATTTTTATTGTTTCTCAACATTTCATTTTCAGATTCTATCTTTAATTTTTCAGCATTTATATTCTATATTTGTTCATGCAAGATACATTCATTAAATCTAAATTTTTGCAAATCTCTAGCATGATTTTCATTATCACATTTAAACTTTTCTAAAGTAGTAGACATGAAACAATTTTCTTCTTCCATAATGGATGAAGATTTTCTAATATTCTTATTTTCGAGTTTACATACTTTAAGTTTTTGTAATAATGCATGATAAGCACATAATAATTCATCAAAGTTGAAATCTGAATGACTTTCAGGATCAGATATTACCTTAGACTCATCTACCATGAAGCACACATGAGCAACGTCTTCTAACTCTTGTTCTCCTTTTGAATGTGGAGATTTTGATGCTGATTCCTTAGATTCAAACTCTTCAGACGTGTCATCCCAAGTGACCTTCAAAGCCTTTTTCTTGTAAAACTTTTTTTGAGTTTTCTGAGTCGTCTTCTTCTCATTTGTCCTACTTTGCTTTTCATTTTTCCTCATAGGACAATTTGGAGAAAGATGTCCAGGTTTCTTACAATTGTAACATACATACTTTTTGGATGAAGAATTCTTGTTATTCAGTGATTTTGACGTTGAGGGTTTATCATTTTTGTTCCTTTGTTGTTTCCTAGCTTTCCATGCTTTCTTGAATTTCCTAGTCAGCAAAATCAAATCCTCGTTAGAATCAGTAGATATATCAGAATCTGAATTAATTTCGAAGGCTATTTCTTTCTTCATTTTTCATTTGTTGTGACTCAGTAATTCATTTAATTGAACTTCATAAGCTGTTAAATTTCCTATAAGTTCATTCATAGTATAAACATTTAAATCTCGTGATTCCTCAATAGATGTTACTTTCTGAGACCATTTAGAAATTAGGGATCTAAGAATTTTCCTCACCAAATCCTTCTGTTCAAAATTCTTTCCTAAACATTTTAAAGAGTTTATGATATCAAGAAATCTGGAAAACATCTCAGAAACATTTTCGTCTTCATGCATCTTAAAGAGTTCATACTTTTGAATCAACATGTTTATTTTAGTCTCTTTAACTTGAGAAGTACCTTTATGTGAAACTTCTAATGCATGCCACACCTCATAAGCAGATTTATATGCCGACACTTTACTGAACTGTTCATAACTCAATGCACAAAATAAAATATTTAAGCCCTTAGCATTCAGAGTTTCATTTTCTTTTTCAGTAATTGTCTAAGTATTATAAGGAGTAGTTAATGGAGTATATGGTTTAGAAATCATGAACCACAACTTATGATCTATACTTTGAAGAAAAATAGTCGTCCTATATTTCCAATATTCAAAATGTATTCCATCAAATAAAGGAGGACGATTAAGATTTTGGGCTTCATATAAAGAAAAATTACCATTTCCAATAGCCATCTTAGCTTAGATTTTTCAACCTATTTGATTTTAAACAGTCTATAAGCTTTAAAAAAACTTGAGCCTTAAATCAAGAAAGTTAAATGCATGCTTAGATATGAATGTCTGTTTAAAAACAAGGAAGGCAAAATAAGCAATGATATTAAATAAGTTGGTATCGATTTTATATCAAAGATTATTAACAAAGTTGTAATACCACTTGTAGGATCGTATGGCTACACAAGAGGGGGGTGAATTGTGTATTTTTAATATTTCCTGAAATATAATTGAAACTTTAAAACTCAAAAACAAGTCGAGACATTGTTTTCATAAAATCATTTTTATTCAAGATTTCAATTACAATATACAATTCAATTCTCCGCAGAAATTGTAGATGCAATTATAACTTGATACCATGTATCATCTAAACAATTTCATAACTACAAATAGAGAAAACTAATTTAAGGAATTTAAAACTTTTCTCCCTGTTTGAGATCTTTCTTTTTCTTCTTTTTCTTCTTCAACAATTCTTTAGTGACGAATATCTTGTCTTTCTCTACTTCACCGAATTTGCTTTCACTTGATACTTCAAATCTTCAGCGACATAAATTTAACCTTTTCTACTTCACTAAATTTTCTTCCACTTGAGAGATTTTGCCCGAAGAGGTGTTTTTGATTTGAAAAAGATTTTTCTTTTGGTGTGTAGGGATGGTTTGATCAACGAGAATTCTCTGCCTTTTATACTGTATCTTTATTTCATGCATATCCTTCACGTTTAACCACTACTAGTTTTCCACTTTTCCATGTCTTTTCTTTTTCCTTCATTGAAACACACATGTTCTAACCCATGTTTATATTTCAAATTTTCTTTAATCATCAGTCCTGGATCTCTGAAAAATTTCTTGCAAAATAAACTTTCTCGTTCAAAAACTTTTCATCAGTGTAATAAGAAGTCATTACTTTAATGTTAACTAAACAAGTAATACAAGTATATATATATAACTTAACGTTTCTAACTTAACAAGTTCCTCATGTGCCATTTCACGTGACAAGTACTGTAGCTAACTCAACGAACTAGCTTAACCTTTCTTTTGGAAGGTTAAACGATAACTCATCGAAAATAGTTTAAGTTTCAGATAGTTACGGATGTAAGTCACCGAAAAACTCTTTATATTATAAGAACCATTGGCAAAGTGAAAGGACCTCTAGATTTTGATAATGCAAAAATTAATGTAAGGTTTTGAATTGTATTTATCAAGATTAGTCTATACAGCAAAAAGATCAGAAGACAGACAAATCGAAGCAGCAAATAGGTTGTAGTAAATCTCAGAATATGCTGCTGTAGAAAATCGAACAGTTAAGAATTGTATTTCTCAAGATAAGGAGGATTGAATGATCGGATAGTTAAGGAGTTAACTATCCGGAAGCTTAAAGGACTTTTCGGAAAGTTACAGGTATAACTATTCGAAAGTTAAGTCATTCAATAAATCACGTGCAGAAATATAGAACGGAAGCTTAAAGGACTTGTCGGAGAGTTAAATAACTATCTGAGTTTTCTTTTCGGAGAGTTAGATAACTATTCGAGTTTTTCGGTAAGTTACAGGTATAACTTTCCAGAACTTAAGTCATCCTATTACGCACGTGTAGAATTCCAAAAAGAAGTTCAAATATGTTTTCGTAGAGTTAGAAAGATAACTATCCAAAATCCTGAAGCGTTTCGGTGAGTTACAGGGATAACCATCCAAAACTTAAGTCATTGAATTTCCCATGTGCAGAATTTCAGAAAGAAGCTCAAATATATTTTCAGAGAGTTAGAAAGATAACTATCCGAAATCCTGAAGCGTTTCGGTGAGTTACAAGGATAACCATTCGAAACTTAAGTCAGCCTTTTATGCACGTGCTGAATTGAAGCAATCGGAAAGTTAACAGAGAGTTACTATAGCCAACTATCCGACAGTTATATAACTGTTCAGTAAGTTACAGTTATAATCATCTGATTGAATGTCAGCTCGCAGTAAATATTCTGGAATCCTACCTAGCAGAAAGGTTTAAGTGATCTTTCGGTGAGTTACAAATATTCTTCGGAGAGTTACATAGCTAACTATCCGAAATGTTAGGAAAATCGGTAAGACATCTTGAAATAACTTTTTGAACGATAACTTACCATATTTGGGACTGGAGTCTAATCAAGTACAGTAGAATACATCCATTGGAAGAGAATATGATCGTTACACATGTTAGGTATATATACAAGATAAAGACAACAGATTTAAGTAGCGCTTTGCTCATACATATACTTACACCAAGCTCAACAGAAGAAAAGCTTTTAGAGATCAAATCATCTTCAACACTTACAGACTAAATTTCAGAAGCTCATCACGCATTCAACTCTGCTGTTCACAAGATAGTGTTTACTGAAGTACACGGATTAAAACTTCAGAGAAAGGATTGATTGAAGCTTCGACAAGGAAGCTCAAGTGAATGGTTAGTTGGTTCTTGCTTAAACCTTAAAGTAAGTGATTGTAAGTTTGCAAGAGTTTAGTGAAGCCCAAGTATCCCTTGGGGGTAGACTAGCGGTTAGTGGTGAACCACCTAAAAATCTTTGTGTAATTTCCTTTATTGTATGCTTGCTATCACTTTACATTAATCTACTTCTAAAAGGTTAAGAAACGAATTTTTACCATTCACCCCCCCTCTGGTAAGCCTTAAGGTCCTAACACAAAGATCATCCTAGAAGAGACGTTAGACCTCCGATTAGATATGGCTACGATAGTTTAGTTGCTTTTGCCTTACAAGTAGTAGTTGAGGTGGAGGATTCTATTGATCCACCTACATATGAAGTTGCAATGAAAGATTCAGAAGCTGGTCTTTGGATGTCTGCTATGGAGGAGGAATTCCAATCTCTCCATAAGAACAAGACTTGGGAACTGGTGAAACGTCCAAAGAACACAAATATTGTTGGTTGCAAATGGGTCTATAAGAAGAAGATCGGGACTCAAGGCAACGTAGGTGTGCAGCACAAGGCAAGATTAGTTGCCAAAGGTTATTCACAACGAGAAGGAGTTGACTTCAATGAGGTATTTGCTCCTATTGTACGTCATACATCTATTAGAATTTTGTTATCTATTGCTGCAGCACATAATTTAGAATTGGAACAGCTAGATGTAAAGACGACCTTCTTGCATGGTGAGTTAGAAGAAGATATTTGGATGGAACAACCAACAGGGTTTGTGGTGAAAGGTAAATTTGATTGAGTGTGCAAATTAAATAAGTCATTGTATGGACTTAAATAGTCACCACACCAATGGTACAAGAGGTTTGATGCCTTTATAGTTAAAGTTGATTTTAGATGCAGCAACTATGATTCATGTGTATATGTTAAAACACTTGATAAGAATACACAAGTTTATTTGTTATTGTATTGTAGGATCGTATGGCTACACAAGAGGGAGGTGAATTGTGTATTTTTAATATTTTCTGAAATATAATTGAAACTTTAAAGCTCAAAAACAAGTCGAGACATTGTTTTCATAAAATCATTTTTATTCAAGGTTTCAATTATAATATACAATTCAATTCTCCTCAAAAATTGTAGATGCAATTATAACTCGATACCATGTATCATCTAAACAATTTCATAACTACAAACAGAGAAAACTAATTTACGGAATTTAAAACTTTTCTCCCTGTTTGAGATCTTTCTTTTTCTTCTTCAGCAATTCTTTAGTGACGAATATCTTGTCTTTCTCTACTTCACCAAATTTGCTTTCACTTGATACTTCAAATCTTCAGCGACATAAATTTAACCTTTTCTACTTCACTGAATTTTCTTCCACTTGAGAGATTTTGCCCGAAGAGGTGTTTTTGATCCCTGAAAAAGATTTTTCTTTTGGTGTGCAGGGATGGTTTGATCAACGAGAATTCTATGCCTTTTATACTGTATCTTCATTTCATGCATATCCTTCACGTTTAACCACTACCAGTTTTCCACTTCTCCACGTTTTTTTTTTTTCCTTCATCGAAACACACACGTTCTAACCCACGTTTATATTTCGAATTTTCTTTAATCATCAGTCCTGGATCTCTGAAAAATTTCCTGCAAAATAAACTTTCTCGTCCAAAAATTTTTCATCAGTGTAATAAGAAGTCGTTACTTTAATGTTAACTAAATGAGTAACACAAGTATATATATATAACTTAATGTTTCTAACCTAACGAGTTCTTCATGTGCCATTTCACGTGACAAGTACTGTAGCTAACTCAACGAACTAAGTCTGTGGTGTTATGCAAACTCAACGAACCAGCTTAACTTTTCATTTGGAAGGTTAAATGATAACTCACTGAAAACAGTTTAAGTTTCGGATAGTTACGGATGTAAGTCACCGAAAAACTCTTTATATTATAAAACTAGTGAGACACGTGTCAAGACCTGAAAACATGACTTAAGTTACCTTTCGGATAGTTACGATTGTAAGTCTCCGAAAAAAACTTTAACTCATCGATTCAGTAATAAACAAATGTTTTTATAATAAGAATTTTACCACGTGCAAAAATAACAACTTAAGTTTATAAAGCTAACCTAATGCGTTGCCTTAGTGTTCAATATAGCAACTCAACGCGTTTAGTTATGTTAACTTAACGAGTTAAACATGTGCACCTCACGTGATACAATACAACATTCGTAACTTATAATTTCACCACGTTTATAACACTAACTTAACGAGTTCGTCTCTTCTTTTACTCACTAACTTAACGAGTTATCACGTGACCTATTTTAACCTTTAAGCCTCTAACTTAACGAGTTCTCATGTGACCTCTATACAAACAAAACTCTAACTTAACGAGTTGTCTAAACGTGCACTGTTCATGATATAAAAGATATAACTTTAAAACATATCATGCTTTTCAATAAAAACACACGTTAACTTAACGTTTAGCTAAATGAGAAATTAATGCAACGAAACGACTAGTTATTAACTTTAGATCCAATACAGACAAGTATTTATATCAGTTAGCTTTTTCTGTATTAATTGATGATTTTAATTTCTTTTTACAAGGAATAGTAATTGAGCAAATATGATTATTTTCATTCAACACACATCATCAAAACAAAAATACTTAACAATCTCCCCCTTTTTGATGATGACAAAACCATATTAAATCAATTATGACTTAAGCTTATTTCTATTGTTTGTGTAAATTTTACCTCTTAGAACTAAAACTCTTAGATGTCAATAATTATATAAGTATCAGTTTTCTAATTATCATCTGTCAGATTACAATAACCATTTAAATAGCATCTCCTTTTATAATATATATATGCAATTAAGATCATAATCATCTTTTTATATATTTCTCCCCCTTTTTATCATTAATCAAAAAGATAATTACAAAGAATATATATATATATAAAAGAGAATTACAACAACTCATTTTGTAAACAAGAATAATAATTGAACACATTTACAGAAAAATGTATTGTTCAATGAATCAAACAAGCAATACAAACATTACATTTTGTATTCAGAAACAAACAAAAACAGTTATCGACCCCTCCTAAGTATATCACTTATAGCATTACATATTTTATCTCCTAGATGCCTAATATCATTTCTGATGTCGTTAAACACTGCATCTAAGTCAAGAGGTAGCTGGGTTTGCTGTTCTGCTTGAACTGAAAAACTTTGTTGTTGTTGTTGTTGAGGTTTATGCATGACCTGGAATTTTTGCAAATCTTTGACACTAAATGCTCTCATGCCTTTAGTTTCAGAGGGCCAATCAGATAAAGTCAATTGGCTTGCAAGGATTCTACATACAGCATCACCATAAAATAACTTTGAACTCATATGCTGTAGTTGAGACAAAAAAACATCAAACCAGTTTATTTGAATTCTATTCAGCAGGCCATAAGTTGCATATAAACAGCTTCTGCTGACTTCCAAATTGTGTCCAACTCTCTGAAATAAATTTGCATGTAATATATTTACAATAAACCTTGCCTCTATATTCAGATTTTCCATTAATCTTATTTCAGAATATACATTTGGCATTTTTGATAAAGACTGAATGTTCCATTCCAGCTGTCTTATCATGTCAAATCTGTTTGTAACAACAACACTTTCATTCTTTAATCCTAAAACTTCAAAAATTAACTCAGGAGACAATATAAACTCCTATTTATTTATTTCAGTTTTTAGAAAATTTCCATTCTTGACCAGATTGCTATAAAAAGCTGCAATAAGATTTGTGTATTGCTTCCATTTCGTTCCTCCTAGCAAGAATTTAATGAGGCCTTGAAACTCAAACAGATCTCTTATTTCCATCAAATTTCTGAATTTTATTGGACAAGCATGTAGAATCTGACATGTAATCAGATTATTGTATTTCTGCAATGCTTCTTTAGATCTAAAATGAATTGTATTACCTCGAATTTTTAATATTGTACACAAAGAAGGTGATACCTGAAGCCGTGATTAAGAGTTTAATTCATCTTCAGGAACCTCTTCTTCAAAATGAATGTCATGTTGTTCCTCTTCCAAAATATTATCTTGAAGCTACTCAGGTAAGCTCGATTCTTCAGCTTCAACAGTGTTAGGAACATTGTCAATATGCTCAACATTCATCTGTTCAGTCTCTATAGAATGTTCAGAGTTCAATTTTTCCACAAATTCTACAGCTGGTGTATCTGTCTATAATTGTTCATTTTGTTCAACAGATAATTCCATTGATTCATGCTGTGAATTCTCAGACTCTGCTTCTATAGATTCTGTAGAAGGCTAATTAACTTTTAGCTATTCTAGAGTCTTAACATTTTCAATATCTGCTACTCTAGACAATTTAGCCTGTGAACTAGTTACTGCTTCAACATTGTTAATTATATCTGCAATAACTTGTTCAATGTCAGGTGCCTGATGCTCTGATTTGTCAATTTCTACATCATCAGGACTTGTACTAATAGAAAAACTTGAGCTCATATTTGACTTATATTTCTTCTCAAGCTTTCTAGCAAGGGAAAATAAAGTCTCATTATCTTCATCAGTTTCAATGTGTTTGGAACTGATGAGTTTATCAGATGCACAATAAGGTACAATGTCTAGACATACATTGTCCTTTGGAAATAAATTTTCATCTGATTTTCCTTTTTCAATAGACTTTATTTCCTTAGACATAATTTTTCTAACTTTCCTTCTTCTATAAGATTTTTGTTTCTCCTTTTCAAGTATTGCTGTTTTCTTTTCAAATTGCTCCATAAAAGTTTTCTACTTTAATTCTTCTAAGGCACTTTCTATTGCAACGACCTTTCAAAGACTGTCAACTTTTGTTTTGTCTACAGCAATATCTGATTCTACTTGTTTTGAATATAAAGGAGTAGGGATAGCTGATTCATGCTCTTCCTCAAATGCATGTAGTCTTGTACCGTTTATAGGAGTTTGAGGAGTTCTATGTGATGAACCTACACCTTTTTCCAAACATTTTGCATACTGTTCCAAAAATGCAATCTCAACACATTTCATTCTGTATTCTCTATCAAATTTACTACGAATACCCATGTATGTAATATTTGCATCAGTATGTTGAAGTTCTTGTCTAACTTCATCTATTATACCCTGTGGAAAGAAGTAATCTCTATAAATTTCTGCTAACCTTTTGTCCACTCGAAAAATTTTCTTGAACCAAGTACGTGGAACTTCATCATTCTCTTTTTCTTTTCCTTTTGCATCTCTTCTGCTTTAGCCTTTTCCTCTACCACGACTTTTGTAGAACTTGGAGACCATCGTTGTAGGTTGTAATAGCAACAAGTGGGAAATATTTTCTTGAGAAAGTTTACAAATAACCTAAGTGCCCATGTAATAAGTGTTTAAATAGGGTTTTTAGGCGTATAACCCAACGTGAAGAGAAGTTGGGTTTAGAAATTAAATAAATATTGAATAAAGTTTATTCAATCAAGGTACCCGAAATATTCAAGTATAACTCCTTGAGTTAACTAACCTAACGAGTAAAACGTTGTCTAGAGGCAGTTTTACACGTTACCTTATCTAACATAACATCTAGTTAGTACACTTAAAACAATTTTCAAATGCTTCCAACTGAAACGTTCCAAAAACAACACACATGCTAAACTTAACATTATCTTGAGAACATTGTAAACTATTTGAACATTTTGTCCTTTGAATCTAAAATAGTTTATTTGTCTTTTTAAATTATTTCATCAAGATTTTAAGAAAACATTAATTCATATTAACTAAGATTTGTATTCTAAATTATATTAATCTGTTTTTGACAATGTTAATCCTCCCCCTACAAATATACTTCAAATATATTCAATCAAAATACAAAATATACTTGTAGTGACAATAGATGTTAAGTATAACTATACTTTTAAATTTTCTTTTCAGAGACTTCCGTTGTCTTAACATCATCAAAAATGATTTCCAGAATCAATTCCTATTGTATATGAATCAAAACACAACTTTGAACTCAATGTGATTAATTCAAGGAGAATAAAAGAATTTATCTCAAATAAATGTTTTCAAAAGTACTAATGTTGATTCAATAAATCAATAGTCATATTGGTAGAAACTATATGCGATTCAAAGATATCTGTAGTTAATGAAACAACTTTTTCTTTTCAAAATAGTAAATATTGATAATTTTCTTTAAAAGTTAGTTTGAAAAGCTTGAATCATACAAGAGCTTTTTAATGTACCTGTGTAATGAGCTTTCAGTCAACAATCCCAGATCTGATTAGGACCTTAGGTTGCCAGATCTGTTAATAACATAACAAGCTGTATTTACTACTTCAGCCCAAAGATTTTGAGGTAACTTATGTTCATTCAACATAGTTCTGGCCATTTCTTGAAGTGATCTATTCTTTCTCTCAACAACACCATTTTGATACGGTGCTTTTGGAAAAGAAAATCTGTGATCAATGCCATGCTCATTACAATAGTTATCCATTTGATCATTATCAAATTCAGTTCCATGATCACTCCTAAGTTTTTGAATAGAGACACTTTGCTCATTTTGAACAAAATTGCAAAACATTTTAAATTTTTCAAAAACTTCTATCTTAGATGCTAGAAAATATACCTAAGTGTATCTAGAGAAGTCATCTACTAAAATAAATACATGCCGTTTACCACCAAGACTCATGATTCTTGTTGGTCCAAGTAGATCCATATGTATAAGTTCTAAGACTCTCTTGCTTGAAATATCAGTTTTGGATTTAAAAGAGTTTTTGCGAAGTTTACCTAACTCACATGCATTACACATAAAGTCCTTTGAGTATTTAATCTTTAGTAAACCTCTCACTAAATGTTTTCTAGATAGTTTATGTAACAGTTTCATATTTATATGTCCAATCCTTCTATGCCATAGATATGCATCACTAGTTTCAACTAGCAAACATGAATTTAAATCAACTGCACTAGAAGGTAAAGATAAAATACATACAGAACCTTTTCTTTTAGCAATAAACTTAATTTCATCTGTATTTTTATCAATTATTTTGCATACATTATCTTCAAACACTACATAATATCCATTTTCAGTTAATTTTATGACACTCAACAAATTAAATCCTAGGTTTTCTACATATAGTACATTCAAAATAACACAAGTAGGAGTTATTTGAACATTGCCCATACCTATGATTTTATCTTTGCTTTTGTTTCCAAATGTTACACTTCCTTTCATGGTATTTGTAAAATTTTGTAATAGACTTTTCTGTCTGGTCATGTGACTTGACGCTCCACTGTCCAAGATCTATTTTGATGTTGTTTCCTCTTGCAACACAAATTAAGAAAAACTTTTTTTTGGTACCCAATGTTGTTGAGGACCAAGTTCATTAAATGCATAATTCTTCTTTTTGTTTAAAAATAGTTTAACATTATCATTTATATTCTTATTAGTTGTAAGTACTATTGATTTATCATTAGCTTCATACTCACATATAGCATTATTGCTTTTACAATCATTCTTTTTGTTTTCAGATGTAGTATAATCAAGACCAAATAGATTTTTATCAGATGTTAATTTATTTTGGTCATGGTCATACATTTCAGTAAGTTCATACCAAGATTTTGTACTTGTATTAACATTTTTCGTACATACAAAATCTTTTTCTGCACAAGAATTTTTAGTTTTATCACATGTAGAATGAGTAATTCGTCTAATACCAATGTATTGAATTACATGCTTAGGTTTTTGAATTTTCAGTTTATTACAATTGTCTGAAATTTTAGAAACATTAGAAACTAAATTTCCAAAACAAGAAACAAAATTTTTAGAAACATTTATAGTCATGTTAGAAGTACAATTTGACAAATCACATTGATTTATATTATTACTGCATGATTCATCCCTTGAAGTGCCTACTTCTACATATTTATTACCTTGTTTCATAATAAAAGGAATTTTAGTCTTAGATTTACTTGAACTGCAACTAATAAATCCTTTATTGGCTTGAGATTCAGGATATTTAAGATAATCAAATCCTAAGTCAAATTTATAAGACACCGCAGGGGTACTAGTTAGTTTGTCTAACTTAGTTGGACTTAAATTCCATTTCTCAATGGTAGAATTTAAATCTTGCTCTCTTAGTTTTAATTTATCTATCTCTAATTCAAGTTCATTTTTATTGTTTCTCAACATTTCATTTTCAGATTCTATCTTTAATTTTTCAGCATTTATATTCTATATTTGTTCATGCAAGATACATTCATTAAATCTAAATTTTTGCAAATCTCTAGCATGATTTTCATTATCACATTTAAACTTTTCTAAAGTAGTAGACATGAAACAATTTTCTTCTTCCATAATGGATGAAGATTTTCTAATATTCTTATTTTCGAGTTTACATACTTTAAGTTTTTGTAATAATGCATGATAAGCACATAATAATTCATCAAAGTTGAAATCTGAATGACTTTCAGGATCAGATATTACCTTAGACTCATCTACCATGAAGCACACATGAGCAACGTCTTCTAACTCTTGTTCTCCTTTTGAATGTGGAGATTTTGATGCTGATTCCTTAGATTCAAACTCTTCAGACGTGTCATCCCAAGTGACCTTCAAAGCCTTTTTCTTGTAAAACTTTTTTTGAGTTTTCTGAGTCGTCTTCTTCTCATTTGTCCTACTTTGCTTTTCATTTTTCCTCATAGGACAATTTGGAGAAAGATGTCCAGGTTTCTTACAATTGTAACATACATACTTTTTGGATGAAGAATTCTTGTTATTCAGTGATTTTGACGTTGAGGGTTTATCATTTTTGTTCCTTTGTTGTTTCCTAGCTTTCCATGCTTTCTTGAATTTCCTAGTCAGCAAAATCAAATCCTCGTTAGAATCAGTAGATATATCAGAATCTGAATTAATTTCGAAGGCTATTTCTTTCTTCATTTTTCATTTGTTGTGACTCAGTAATTCATTTAATTGAACTTCATAAGCTGTTAAATTTCCTATAAGTTCATTCATAGTATAAACATTTAAATCTCGTGATTCCTCAATAGATGTTACTTTCTGAGACCATTTAGAAATTAGGGATCTAAGAATTTTCCTCACCAAATCCTTCTGTTCAAAATTCTTTCCTAAACATTTTAAAGAGTTTATGATATCAAGAAATCTGGAAAACATCTCAGAAACATTTTCGTCTTCATGCATCTTAAAGAGTTCATACTTTTGAATCAACATGTTTATTTTAGTCTCTTTAACTTGAGAAGTACCTTTATGTGAAACTTCTAATGCATGCCACACCTCATAAGCAGATTTATATGCCGACACTTTACTGAACTGTTCATAACTCAATGCACAAAATAAAATATTTAAGCCCTTAGCATTCAGAGTTTCATTTTCTTTTTCAGTAATTGTCTAAGTATTATAAGGAGTAGTTAATGGAGTATATGGTTTAGAAATCATGAACCACAACTTATGATCTATACTTTGAAGAAAAATAGTCGTCCTATATTTCCAATATTCAAAATGTATTCCATCAAATAAAGGAGGACGATTAAGATTTTGGGCTTCATATAAAGAAAAATTACCATTTCCAATAGCCATCTTAGCTTAGATTTTTCAACCTATTTGATTTTAAACAGTCTATAAGCTTTAAAAAAACTTGAGCCTTAAATCAAGAAAGTTAAATGCATGCTTAGATATGAATGTCTGTTTAAAAACAAGGAAGGCAAAATAAGCAATGATATTAAATAAGTTGGTATCGATTTTATATCAAAGATTATTAACAAAGTTGTAATACCACTTGTAGGATCGTATGGCTACACAAGAGGGGGGTGAATTGTGTATTTTTAATATTTCCTGAAATATAATTGAAACTTTAAAACTCAAAAACAAGTCGAGACATTGTTTTCATAAAATCATTTTTATTCAAGATTTCAATTACAATATACAATTCAATTCTCCGCAGAAATTGTAGATGCAATTATAACTTGATACCATGTATCATCTAAACAATTTCATAACTACAAATAGAGAAAACTAATTTAAGGAATTTAAAACTTTTCTCCCTGTTTGAGATCTTTCTTTTTCTTCTTTTTCTTCTTCAACAATTCTTTAGTGACGAATATCTTGTCTTTCTCTACTTCACCGAATTTGCTTTCACTTGATACTTCAAATCTTCAGCGACATAAATTTAACCTTTTCTACTTCACTAAATTTTCTTCCACTTGAGAGATTTTGCCCGAAGAGGTGTTTTTGATTTGAAAAAGATTTTTCTTTTGGTGTGTAGGGATGGTTTGATCAACGAGAATTCTCTGCCTTTTATACTGTATCTTTATTTCATGCATATCCTTCACGTTTAACCACTACTAGTTTTCCACTTTTCCATGTCTTTTCTTTTTCCTTCATTGAAACACACATGTTCTAACCCATGTTTATATTTCAAATTTTCTTTAATCATCAGTCCTGGATCTCTGAAAAATTTCTTGCAAAATAAACTTTCTCGTTCAAAAACTTTTCATCAGTGTAATAAGAAGTCATTACTTTAATGTTAACTAAACAAGTAATACAAGTATATATATATAACTTAACGTTTCTAACTTAACAAGTTCCTCATGTGCCATTTCACGTGACAAGTACTGTAGCTAACTCAACGAACTAGCTTAACCTTTCTTTTGGAAGGTTAAACGATAACTCATCGAAAATAGTTTAAGTTTCAGATAGTTACGGATGTAAGTCACCGAAAAACTCTTTATATTATAAGAACCATTGGCAAAGTGAAAGGACCTCTAGATTTTGATAATGCAAAAATTAATGTAAGGTTTTGAATTGTATTTATCAAGATTAGTCTATACAGCAAAAAGATCAGAAGACAGACAAATCGAAGCAGCAAATAGGTTGTAGTAAATCTCAGAATATGCTGCTGTAGAAAATCGAACAGTTAAGAATTGTATTTCTCAAGATAAGGAGGATTGAATGATCGGATAGTTAAGGAGTTAACTATCCGGAAGCTTAAAGGACTTTTCGGAAAGTTACAGGTATAACTATTCGAAAGTTAAGTCATTCAATAAATCACGTGCAGAAATATAGAACGGAAGCTTAAAGGACTTGTCGGAGAGTTAAATAACTATCTGAGTTTTCTTTTCGGAGAGTTAGATAACTATTCGAGTTTTTCGGTAAGTTACAGGTATAACTTTCCAGAACTTAAGTCATCCTATTACGCACGTGTAGAATTCCAAAAAGAAGTTCAAATATGTTTTCGTAGAGTTAGAAAGATAACTATCCAAAATCCTGAAGCGTTTCGGTGAGTTACAGGGATAACCATCCAAAACTTAAGTCATTGAATTTCCCATGTGCAGAATTTCAGAAAGAAGCTCAAATATATTTTCAGAGAGTTAGAAAGATAACTATCCGAAATCCTGAAGCGTTTCGGTGAGTTACAAGGATAACCATTCGAAACTTAAGTCAGCCTTTTATGCACGTGCTGAATTGAAGCAATCGGAAAGTTAACAGAGAGTTACTATAGCCAACTATCCGACAGTTATATAACTGTTCAGTAAGTTACAGTTATAATCATCTGATTGAATGTCAGCTCGCAGTAAATATTCTGGAATCCTACCTAGCAGAAAGGTTTAAGTGATCTTTCGGTGAGTTACAAATATTCTTCGGAGAGTTACATAGCTAACTATCCGAAATGTTAGGAAAATCGGTAAGACATCTTGAAATAACTTTTTGAACGATAACTTACCATATTTGGGACTGGAGTCTAATCAAGTACAGTAGAATACATCCATTGGAAGAGAATATGATCGTTACACATGTTAGGTATATATACAAGATAAAGACAACAGATTTAAGTAGCGCTTTGCTCATACATATACTTACACCAAGCTCAACAGAAGAAAAGCTTTTAGAGATCAAATCATCTTCAACACTTACAGACTAAATTTCAGAAGCTCATCACGCATTCAACTCTGCTGTTCACAAGATAGTGTTTACTGAAGTACACGGATTAAAACTTCAGAGAAAGGATTGATTGAAGCTTCGACAAGGAAGCTCAAGTGAATGGTTAGTTGGTTCTTGCTTAAACCTTAAAGTAAGTGATTGTAAGTTTGCAAGAGTTTAGTGAAGCCCAAGTATCCCTTGGGGGTAGACTAGCGGTTAGTGGTGAACCACCTAAAAATCTTTGTGTAATTTCCTTTATTGTATGCTTGCTATCACTTTACATTAATCTACTTCTAAAAGGTTAAGAAACGAATTTTTACCATTCACCCCCCCTCTGGTAAGCCTTAAGGTCCTAACACAAAGATCATCCTAGAAGAGACGTTAGACCTCCGATTAGATATGGCTACGATAGTTTAGTTGCTTTTGCCTTACAAGTAGTAGTTGAGGTGGAGGATTCTATTGATCCACCTACATATGAAGTTGCAATGAAAGATTCAGAAGCTGGTCTTTGGATGTCTGCTATGGAGGAGGAATTCCAATCTCTCCATAAGAACAAGACTTGGGAACTGGTGAAACGTCCAAAGAACACAAATATTGTTGGTTGCAAATGGGTCTATAAGAAGAAGATCGGGACTCAAGGCAACGTAGGTGTGCAGCACAAGGCAAGATTAGTTGCCAAAGGTTATTCACAACGAGAAGGAGTTGACTTCAATGAGGTATTTGCTCCTATTGTACGTCATACATCTATTAGAATTTTGTTATCTATTGCTGCAGCACATAATTTAGAATTGGAACAGCTAGATGTAAAGACGACCTTCTTGCATGGTGAGTTAGAAGAAGATATTTGGATGGAACAACCAACAGGGTTTGTGGTGAAAGGTAAATTTGATTGAGTGTGCAAATTAAATAAGTCATTGTATGGACTTAAATAGTCACCACACCAATGGTACAAGAGGTTTGATGCCTTTATAGTTAAAGTTGATTTTAGATGCAGCAACTATGATTCATGTGTATATGTTAAAACACTTGATAAGAATACACAAGTTTATTTGTTATTGTATTGTAGGATCGTATGGCTACACAAGAGGGAGGTGAATTGTGTATTTTTAATATTTTCTGAAATATAATTGAAACTTTAAAGCTCAAAAACAAGTCGAGACATTGTTTTCATAAAATCATTTTTATTCAAGGTTTCAATTATAATATACAATTCAATTCTCCTCAAAAATTGTAGATGCAATTATAACTCGATACCATGTATCATCTAAACAATTTCATAACTACAAACAGAGAAAACTAATTTACGGAATTTAAAACTTTTCTCCCTGTTTGAGATCTTTCTTTTTCTTCTTCAGCAATTCTTTAGTGACGAATATCTTGTCTTTCTCTACTTCACCAAATTTGCTTTCACTTGATACTTCAAATCTTCAGCGACATAAATTTAACCTTTTCTACTTCACTGAATTTTCTTCCACTTGAGAGATTTTGCCCGAAGAGGTGTTTTTGATCCCTGAAAAAGATTTTTCTTTTGGTGTGCAGGGATGGTTTGATCAACGAGAATTCTATGCCTTTTATACTGTATCTTCATTTCATGCATATCCTTCACGTTTAACCACTACCAGTTTTCCACTTCTCCACGTTTTTTTTTTTTCCTTCATCGAAACACACACGTTCTAACCCACGTTTATATTTCGAATTTTCTTTAATCATCAGTCCTGGATCTCTGAAAAATTTCCTGCAAAATAAACTTTCTCGTCCAAAAATTTTTCATCAGTGTAATAAGAAGTCGTTACTTTAATGTTAACTAAATGAGTAACACAAGTATATATATATAACTTAATGTTTCTAACCTAACGAGTTCTTCATGTGCCATTTCACGTGACAAGTACTGTAGCTAACTCAACGAACTAAGTCTGTGGTGTTATGCAAACTCAACGAACCAGCTTAACTTTTCATTTGGAAGGTTAAATGATAACTCACTGAAAACAGTTTAAGTTTCGGATAGTTACGGATGTAAGTCACCGAAAAACTCTTTATATTATAAAACTAGTGAGACACGTGTCAAGACCTGAAAACATGACTTAAGTTACCTTTCGGATAGTTACGATTGTAAGTCTCCGAAAAAAACTTTAACTCATCGATTCAGTAATAAACAAATGTTTTTATAATAAGAATTTTACCACGTGCAAAAATAACAACTTAAGTTTATAAAGCTAACCTAATGCGTTGCCTTAGTGTTCAATATAGCAACTCAACGCGTTTAGTTATGTTAACTTAACGAGTTAAACATGTGCACCTCACGTGATACAATACAACATTCGTAACTTATAATTTCACCACGTTTATAACACTAACTTAACGAGTTCGTCTCTTCTTTTACTCACTAACTTAACGAGTTATCACGTGACCTATTTTAACCTTTAAGCCTCTAACTTAACGAGTTCTCATGTGACCTCTATACAAACAAAACTCTAACTTAACGAGTTGTCTAAACGTGCACTGTTCATGATATAAAAGATATAACTTTAAAACATATCATGCTTTTCAATAAAAACACACGTTAACTTAACGTTTAGCTAAATGAGAAATTAATGCAACGAAACGACTAGTTATTAACTTTAGATCCAATACAGACAAGTATTTATATCAGTTAGCTTTTTCTGTATTAATTGATGATTTTAATTTCTTTTTACAAGGAATAGTAATTGAGCAAATATGATTATTTTCATTCAACACACATCATCAAAACAAAAATACTTAACAATCTCCCCCTTTTTGATGATGACAAAACCATATTAAATCAATTATGACTTAAGCTTATTTCTATTGTTTGTGTAAATTTTACCTCTTAGAACTAAAACTCTTAGATGTCAATAATTATATAAGTATCAGTTTTCTAATTATCATCTGTCAGATTACAATAACCATTTAAATAGCATCTCCTTTTATAATATATATATGCAATTAAGATCATAATCATCTTTTTATATATTTCTCCCCCTTTTTATCATTAATCAAAAAGATAATTACAAAGAATATATATATATATAAAAGAGAATTACAACAACTCATTTTGTAAACAAGAATAATAATTGAACACATTTACAGAAAAATGTATTGTTCAATGAATCAAACAAGCAATACAAACATTACATTTTGTATTCAGAAACAAACAAAAACAGTTATCGACCCCTCCTAAGTATATCACTTATAGCATTACATATTTTATCTCCTAGATGCCTAATATCATTTCTGATGTCGTTAAACACTGCATCTAAGTCAAGAGGTAGCTGGGTTTGCTGTTCTGCTTGAACTGAAAAACTTTGTTGTTGTTGTTGTTGAGGTTTATGCATGACCTGGAATTTTTGCAAATCTTTGACACTAAATGCTCTCATGCCTTTAGTTTCAGAGGGCCAATCAGATAAAGTCAATTGGCTTGCAAGGATTCTACATACAGCATCACCATAAAATAACTTTGAACTCATATGCTGTAGTTGAGACAAAAAAACATCAAACCAGTTTATTTGAATTCTATTCAGCAGGCCATAAGTTGCATATAAACAGCTTCTGCTGACTTCCAAATTGTGTCCAACTCTCTGAAATAAATTTGCATGTAATATATTTACAATAAACCTTGCCTCTATATTCAGATTTTCCATTAATCTTATTTCAGAATATACATTTGGCATTTTTGATAAAGACTGAATGTTCCATTCCAGCTGTCTTATCATGTCAAATCTGTTTGTAACAACAACACTTTCATTCTTTAATCCTAAAACTTCAAAAATTAACTCAGGAGACAATATAAACTCCTATTTATTTATTTCAGTTTTTAGAAAATTTCCATTCTTGACCAGATTGCTATAAAAAGCTGCAATAAGATTTGTGTATTGCTTCCATTTCGTTCCTCCTAGCAAGAATTTAATGAGGCCTTGAAACTCAAACAGATCTCTTATTTCCATCAAATTTCTGAATTTTATTGGACAAGCATGTAGAATCTGACATGTAATCAGATTATTGTATTTCTGCAATGCTTCTTTAGATCTAAAATGAATTGTATTACCTCGAATTTTTAATATTGTACACAAAGAAGGTGATACCTGAAGCCGTGATTAAGAGTTTAATTCATCTTCAGGAACCTCTTCTTCAAAATGAATGTCATGTTGTTCCTCTTCCAAAATATTATCTTGAAGCTACTCAGGTAAGCTCGATTCTTCAGCTTCAACAGTGTTAGGAACATTGTCAATATGCTCAACATTCATCTGTTCAGTCTCTATAGAATGTTCAGAGTTCAATTTTTCCACAAATTCTACAGCTGGTGTATCTGTCTATAATTGTTCATTTTGTTCAACAGATAATTCCATTGATTCATGCTGTGAATTCTCAGACTCTGCTTCTATAGATTCTGTAGAAGGCTAATTAACTTTTAGCTATTCTAGAGTCTTAACATTTTCAATATCTGCTACTCTAGACAATTTAGCCTGTGAACTAGTTACTGCTTCAACATTGTTAATTATATCTGCAATAACTTGTTCAATGTCAGGTGCCTGATGCTCTGATTTGTCAATTTCTACATCATCAGGACTTGTACTAATAGAAAAACTTGAGCTCATATTTGACTTATATTTCTTCTCAAGCTTTCTAGCAAGGGAAAATAAAGTCTCATTATCTTCATCAGTTTCAATGTGTTTGGAACTGATGAGTTTATCAGATGCACAATAAGGTACAATGTCTAGACATACATTGTCCTTTGGAAATAAATTTTCATCTGATTTTCCTTTTTCAATAGACTTTATTTCCTTAGACATAATTTTTCTAACTTTCCTTCTTCTATAAGATTTTTGTTTCTCCTTTTCAAGTATTGCTGTTTTCTTTTCAAATTGCTCCATAAAAGTTTTCTACTTTAATTCTTCTAAGGCACTTTCTATTGCAACGACCTTTCAAAGACTGTCAACTTTTGTTTTGTCTACAGCAATATCTGATTCTACTTGTTTTGAATATAAAGGAGTAGGGATAGCTGATTCATGCTCTTCCTCAAATGCATGTAGTCTTGTACCGTTTATAGGAGTTTGAGGAGTTCTATGTGATGAACCTACACCTTTTTCCAAACATTTTGCATACTGTTCCAAAAATGCAATCTCAACACATTTCATTCTGTATTCTCTATCAAATTTACTACGAATACCCATGTATGTAATATTTGCATCAGTATGTTGAAGTTCTTGTCTAACTTCATCTATTATACCCTGTGGAAAGAAGTAATCTCTATAAATTTCTGCTAACCTTTTGTCCACTCGAAAAATTTTCTTGAACCAAGTACGTGGAACTTCATCATTCTCTTTTTCTTTTCCTTTTGCATCTCTTCTGCTTTAGCCTTTTCCTCTACCACGACTTTTGTAGAACTTGGAGACCATCGTTGTAGGTTGTAATAGCAACAAGTGGGAAATATTTTCTTGAGAAAGTTTACAAATAACCTAAGTGCCCATGTAATAAGTGTTTAAATAGGGTTTTTAGGCGTATAACCCAACGTGAAGAGAAGTTGGGTTTAGAAATTAAATAAATATTGAATAAAGTTTATTCAATCAAGGTACCCGAAATATTCAAGTATAACTCCTTGAGTTAACTAACCTAACGAGTAAAACGTTGTCTAGAGGCAGTTTTACACGTTACCTTATCTAACATAACATCTAGTTAGTACACTTAAAACAATTTTCAAATGCTTCCAACTGAAACGTTCCAAAAACAACACACATGCTAAACTTAACATTATCTTGAGAACATTGTAAACTATTTGAACATTTTGTCCTTTGAATCTAAAATAGTTTATTTGTCTTTTTAAATTATTTCATCAAGATTTTAAGAAAACATTAATTCATATTAACTAAGATTTGTATTCTAAATTATATTAATCTGTTTTTGACAATGTTAATCCTCCCCCTACAAATATACTTCAAATATATTCAATCAAAATACAAAATATACTTGTAGTGACAATAGATGTTAAGTATAACTATACTTTTAAATTTTCTTTTCAGAGACTTCCGTTGTCTTAACATCATCAAAAATGATTTCCAGAATCAATTCCTATTGTATATGAATCAAAACACAACTTTGAACTCAATGTGATTAATTCAAGGAGAATAAAAGAATTTATCTCAAATAAATGTTTTCAAAAGTACTAATGTTGATTCAATAAATCAATAGTCATATTGGTAGAAACTATATGCGATTCAAAGATATCTGTAGTTAATGAAACAACTTTTTCTTTTCAAAATAGTAAATATTGATAATTTTCTTTAAAAGTTAGTTTGAAAAGCTTGAATCATACAAGAGCTTTTTAATGTACCTGTGTAATGAGCTTTCAGTCAACAATCCCAGATCTGATTAGGACCTTAGGTTGCCAGATCTGTTAATAACATAACAAGCTGTATTTACTACTTCAGCCCAAAGATTTTGAGGTAACTTATGTTCATTCAACATAGTTCTGGCCATTTCTTGAAGTGATCTATTCTTTCTCTCAACAACACCATTTTGATACGGTGCTTTTGGAAAAGAAAATCTGTGATCAATGCCATGCTCATTACAATAGTTATCCATTTGATCATTATCAAATTCAGTTCCATGATCACTCCTAAGTTTTTGAATAGAGACACTTTGCTCATTTTGAACAAAATTGCAAAACATTTTAAATTTTTCAAAAACTTCTATCTTAGATGCTAGAAAATATACCTAAGTGTATCTAGAGAAGTCATCTACTAAAATAAATACATGCCGTTTACCACCAAGACTCATGATTCTTGTTGGTCCAAGTAGATCCATATGTATAAGTTCTAAGACTCTCTTGCTTGAAATATCAGTTTTGGATTTAAAAGAGTTTTTGCGAAGTTTACCTAACTCACATGCATTACACATAAAGTCCTTTGAGTATTTAATCTTTAGTAAACCTCTCACTAAATGTTTTCTAGATAGTTTATGTAACAGTTTCATATTTATATGTCCAATCCTTCTATGCCATAGATATGCATCACTAGTTTCAACTAGCAAACATGAATTTAAATCAACTGCACTAGAAGGTAAAGATAAAATACATACAGAACCTTTTCTTTTAGCAATAAACTTAATTTCATCTGTATTTTTATCAATTATTTTGCATACATTATCTTCAAACACTACATAATATCCATTTTCAGTTAATTTTATGACACTCAACAAATTAAATCCTAGGTTTTCTACATATAGTACATTCAAAATAACACAAGTAGGAGTTATTTGAACATTGCCCATACCTATGATTTTATCTTTGCTTTTGTTTCCAAATGTTACACTTCCTTTCATGGTATTTGTAAAATTTTGTAATAGACTTTTCTGTCTGGTCATGTGACTTGACGCTCCACTGTCCAAGATCTATTTTGATGTTGTTTCCTCTTGCAACACAAATTAAGAAAAACTTTTTTTTGGTACCCAATGTTGTTGAGGACCAAGTTCATTAAATGCATAATTCTTCTTTTTGTTTAAAAATAGTTTAACATTATCATTTATATTCTTATTAGTTGTAAGTACTATTGATTTATCATTAGCTTCATACTCACATATAGCATTATTGCTTTTACAATCATTCTTTTTGTTTTCAGATGTAGTATAATCAAGACCAAATAGATTTTTATCAGATGTTAATTTATTTTGGTCATGGTCATACATTTCAGTAAGTTCATACCAAGATTTTGTACTTGTATTAACATTTTTCGTACATACAAAATCTTTTTCTGCACAAGAATTTTTAGTTTTATCACATGTAGAATGAGTAATTCGTCTAATACCAATGTATTGAATTACATGCTTAGGTTTTTGAATTTTCAGTTTATTACAATTGTCTGAAATTTTAGAAACATTAGAAACTAAATTTCCAAAACAAGAAACAAAATTTTTAGAAACATTTATAGTCATGTTAGAAGTACAATTTGACAAATCACATTGATTTATATTATTACTGCATGATTCATCCCTTGAAGTGCCTACTTCTACATATTTATTACCTTGTTTCATAATAAAAGGAATTTTAGTCTTAGATTTACTTGAACTGCAACTAATAAATCCTTTATTGGCTTGAGATTCAGGATATTTAAGATAATCAAATCCTAAGTCAAATTTATAAGACACCGCAGGGGTACTAGTTAGTTTGTCTAACTTAGTTGGACTTAAATTCCATTTCTCAATGGTAGAATTTAAATCTTGCTCTCTTAGTTTTAATTTATCTATCTCTAATTCAAGTTCATTTTTATTGTTTCTCAACATTTCATTTTCAGATTCTATCTTTAATTTTTCAGCATTTATATTCTATATTTGTTCATGCAAGATACATTCATTAAATCTAAATTTTTGCAAATCTCTAGCATGATTTTCATTATCACATTTAAACTTTTCTAAAGTAGTAGACATGAAACAATTTTCTTCTTCCATAATGGATGAAGATTTTCTAATATTCTTATTTTCGAGTTTACATACTTTAAGTTTTTGTAATAATGCATGATAAGCACATAATAATTCATCAAAGTTGAAATCTGAATGACTTTCAGGATCAGATATTACCTTAGACTCATCTACCATGAAGCACACATGAGCAACGTCTTCTAACTCTTGTTCTCCTTTTGAATGTGGAGATTTTGATGCTGATTCCTTAGATTCAAACTCTTCAGACGTGTCATCCCAAGTGACCTTCAAAGCCTTTTTCTTGTAAAACTTTTTTTGAGTTTTCTGAGTCGTCTTCTTCTCATTTGTCCTACTTTGCTTTTCATTTTTCCTCATAGGACAATTTGGAGAAAGATGTCCAGGTTTCTTACAATTGTAACATACATACTTTTTGGATGAAGAATTCTTGTTATTCAGTGATTTTGACGTTGAGGGTTTATCATTTTTGTTCCTTTGTTGTTTCCTAGCTTTCCATGCTTTCTTGAATTTCCTAGTCAGCAAAATCAAATCCTCGTTAGAATCAGTAGATATATCAGAATCTGAATTAATTTCGAAGGCTATTTCTTTCTTCATTTTTCATTTGTTGTGACTCAGTAATTCATTTAATTGAACTTCATAAGCTGTTAAATTTCCTATAAGTTCATTCATAGTATAAACATTTAAATCTCGTGATTCCTCAATAGATGTTACTTTCTGAGACCATTTAGAAATTAGGGATCTAAGAATTTTCCTCACCAAATCCTTCTGTTCAAAATTCTTTCCTAAACATTTTAAAGAGTTTATGATATCAAGAAATCTGGAAAACATCTCAGAAACATTTTCGTCTTCATGCATCTTAAAGAGTTCATACTTTTGAATCAACATGTTTATTTTAGTCTCTTTAACTTGAGAAGTACCTTTATGTGAAACTTCTAATGCATGCCACACCTCATAAGCAGATTTATATGCCGACACTTTACTGAACTGTTCATAACTCAATGCACAAAATAAAATATTTAAGCCCTTAGCATTCAGAGTTTCATTTTCTTTTTCAGTAATTGTCTAAGTATTATAAGGAGTAGTTAATGGAGTATATGGTTTAGAAATCATGAACCACAACTTATGATCTATACTTTGAAGAAAAATAGTCGTCCTATATTTCCAATATTCAAAATGTATTCCATCAAATAAAGGAGGACGATTAAGATTTTGGGCTTCATATAAAGAAAAATTACCATTTCCAATAGCCATCTTAGCTTAGATTTTTCAACCTATTTGATTTTAAACAGTCTATAAGCTTTAAAAAAACTTGAGCCTTAAATCAAGAAAGTTAAATGCATGCTTAGATATGAATGTCTGTTTAAAAACAAGGAAGGCAAAATAAGCAATGATATTAAATAAGTTGGTATCGATTTTATATCAAAGATTATTAACAAAGTTGTAATACCACTTGTAGGATCGTATGGCTACACAAGAGGGGGGTGAATTGTGTATTTTTAATATTTCCTGAAATATAATTGAAACTTTAAAACTCAAAAACAAGTCGAGACATTGTTTTCATAAAATCATTTTTATTCAAGATTTCAATTACAATATACAATTCAATTCTCCGCAGAAATTGTAGATGCAATTATAACTTGATACCATGTATCATCTAAACAATTTCATAACTACAAATAGAGAAAACTAATTTAAGGAATTTAAAACTTTTCTCCCTGTTTGAGATCTTTCTTTTTCTTCTTTTTCTTCTTCAACAATTCTTTAGTGACGAATATCTTGTCTTTCTCTACTTCACCGAATTTGCTTTCACTTGATACTTCAAATCTTCAGCGACATAAATTTAACCTTTTCTACTTCACTAAATTTTCTTCCACTTGAGAGATTTTGCCCGAAGAGGTGTTTTTGATTTGAAAAAGATTTTTCTTTTGGTGTGTAGGGATGGTTTGATCAACGAGAATTCTCTGCCTTTTATACTGTATCTTTATTTCATGCATATCCTTCACGTTTAACCACTACTAGTTTTCCACTTTTCCATGTCTTTTCTTTTTCCTTCATTGAAACACACATGTTCTAACCCATGTTTATATTTCAAATTTTCTTTAATCATCAGTCCTGGATCTCTGAAAAATTTCTTGCAAAATAAACTTTCTCGTTCAAAAACTTTTCATCAGTGTAATAAGAAGTCATTACTTTAATGTTAACTAAACAAGTAATACAAGTATATATATATAACTTAACGTTTCTAACTTAACAAGTTCCTCATGTGCCATTTCACGTGACAAGTACTGTAGCTAACTCAACGAACTAGCTTAACCTTTCTTTTGGAAGGTTAAACGATAACTCATCGAAAATAGTTTAAGTTTCAGATAGTTACGGATGTAAGTCACCGAAAAACTCTTTATATTATAAGAACCATTGGCAAAGTGAAAGGACCTCTAGATTTTGATAATGCAAAAATTAATGTAAGGTTTTGAATTGTATTTATCAAGATTAGTCTATACAGCAAAAAGATCAGAAGACAGACAAATCGAAGCAGCAAATAGGTTGTAGTAAATCTCAGAATATGCTGCTGTAGAAAATCGAACAGTTAAGAATTGTATTTCTCAAGATAAGGAGGATTGAATGATCGGATAGTTAAGGAGTTAACTATCCGGAAGCTTAAAGGACTTTTCGGAAAGTTACAGGTATAACTATTCGAAAGTTAAGTCATTCAATAAATCACGTGCAGAAATATAGAACGGAAGCTTAAAGGACTTGTCGGAGAGTTAAATAACTATCTGAGTTTTCTTTTCGGAGAGTTAGATAACTATTCGAGTTTTTCGGTAAGTTACAGGTATAACTTTCCAGAACTTAAGTCATCCTATTACGCACGTGTAGAATTCCAAAAAGAAGTTCAAATATGTTTTCGTAGAGTTAGAAAGATAACTATCCAAAATCCTGAAGCGTTTCGGTGAGTTACAGGGATAACCATCCAAAACTTAAGTCATTGAATTTCCCATGTGCAGAATTTCAGAAAGAAGCTCAAATATATTTTCAGAGAGTTAGAAAGATAACTATCCGAAATCCTGAAGCGTTTCGGTGAGTTACAAGGATAACCATTCGAAACTTAAGTCAGCCTTTTATGCACGTGCTGAATTGAAGCAATCGGAAAGTTAACAGAGAGTTACTATAGCCAACTATCCGACAGTTATATAACTGTTCAGTAAGTTACAGTTATAATCATCTGATTGAATGTCAGCTCGCAGTAAATATTCTGGAATCCTACCTAGCAGAAAGGTTTAAGTGATCTTTCGGTGAGTTACAAATATTCTTCGGAGAGTTACATAGCTAACTATCCGAAATGTTAGGAAAATCGGTAAGACATCTTGAAATAACTTTTTGAACGATAACTTACCATATTTGGGACTGGAGTCTAATCAAGTACAGTAGAATACATCCATTGGAAGAGAATATGATCGTTACACATGTTAGGTATATATACAAGATAAAGACAACAGATTTAAGTAGCGCTTTGCTCATACATATACTTACACCAAGCTCAACAGAAGAAAAGCTTTTAGAGATCAAATCATCTTCAACACTTACAGACTAAATTTCAGAAGCTCATCACGCATTCAACTCTGCTGTTCACAAGATAGTGTTTACTGAAGTACACGGATTAAAACTTCAGAGAAAGGATTGATTGAAGCTTCGACAAGGAAGCTCAAGTGAATGGTTAGTTGGTTCTTGCTTAAACCTTAAAGTAAGTGATTGTAAGTTTGCAAGAGTTTAGTGAAGCCCAAGTATCCCTTGGGGGTAGACTAGCGGTTAGTGGTGAACCACCTAAAAATCTTTGTGTAATTTCCTTTATTGTATGCTTGCTATCACTTTACATTAATCTACTTCTAAAAGGTTAAGAAACGAATTTTTACCATTCACCCCCCCTCTGGTAAGCCTTAAGGTCCTAACACAAAGATCATCCTAGAAGAGACGTTAGACCTCCGATTAGATATGGCTACGATAGTTTAGTTGCTTTTGCCTTACAAGTAGTAGTTGAGGTGGAGGATTCTATTGATCCACCTACATATGAAGTTGCAATGAAAGATTCAGAAGCTGGTCTTTGGATGTCTGCTATGGAGGAGGAATTCCAATCTCTCCATAAGAACAAGACTTGGGAACTGGTGAAACGTCCAAAGAACACAAATATTGTTGGTTGCAAATGGGTCTATAAGAAGAAGATCGGGACTCAAGGCAACGTAGGTGTGCAGCACAAGGCAAGATTAGTTGCCAAAGGTTATTCACAACGAGAAGGAGTTGACTTCAATGAGGTATTTGCTCCTATTGTACGTCATACATCTATTAGAATTTTGTTATCTATTGCTGCAGCACATAATTTAGAATTGGAACAGCTAGATGTAAAGACGACCTTCTTGCATGGTGAGTTAGAAGAAGATATTTGGATGGAACAACCAACAGGGTTTGTGGTGAAAGGTAAATTTGATTGAGTGTGCAAATTAAATAAGTCATTGTATGGACTTAAATAGTCACCACACCAATGGTACAAGAGGTTTGATGCCTTTATAGTTAAAGTTGATTTTAGATGCAGCAACTATGATTCATGTGTATATGTTAAAACACTTGATAAGAATACACAAGTTTATTTGTTATTGTATTGTAGGATCGTATGGCTACACAAGAGGGAGGTGAATTGTGTATTTTTAATATTTTCTGAAATATAATTGAAACTTTAAAGCTCAAAAACAAGTCGAGACATTGTTTTCATAAAATCATTTTTATTCAAGGTTTCAATTATAATATACAATTCAATTCTCCTCAAAAATTGTAGATGCAATTATAACTCGATACCATGTATCATCTAAACAATTTCATAACTACAAACAGAGAAAACTAATTTACGGAATTTAAAACTTTTCTCCCTGTTTGAGATCTTTCTTTTTCTTCTTCAGCAATTCTTTAGTGACGAATATCTTGTCTTTCTCTACTTCACCAAATTTGCTTTCACTTGATACTTCAAATCTTCAGCGACATAAATTTAACCTTTTCTACTTCACTGAATTTTCTTCCACTTGAGAGATTTTGCCCGAAGAGGTGTTTTTGATCCCTGAAAAAGATTTTTCTTTTGGTGTGCAGGGATGGTTTGATCAACGAGAATTCTATGCCTTTTATACTGTATCTTCATTTCATGCATATCCTTCACGTTTAACCACTACCAGTTTTCCACTTCTCCACGTTTTTTTTTTTTCCTTCATCGAAACACACACGTTCTAACCCACGTTTATATTTCGAATTTTCTTTAATCATCAGTCCTGGATCTCTGAAAAATTTCCTGCAAAATAAACTTTCTCGTCCAAAAATTTTTCATCAGTGTAATAAGAAGTCGTTACTTTAATGTTAACTAAATGAGTAACACAAGTATATATATATAACTTAATGTTTCTAACCTAACGAGTTCTTCATGTGCCATTTCACGTGACAAGTACTGTAGCTAACTCAACGAACTAAGTCTGTGGTGTTATGCAAACTCAACGAACCAGCTTAACTTTTCATTTGGAAGGTTAAATGATAACTCACTGAAAACAGTTTAAGTTTCGGATAGTTACGGATGTAAGTCACCGAAAAACTCTTTATATTATAAAACTAGTGAGACACGTGTCAAGACCTGAAAACATGACTTAAGTTACCTTTCGGATAGTTACGATTGTAAGTCTCCGAAAAAAACTTTAACTCATCGATTCAGTAATAAACAAATGTTTTTATAATAAGAATTTTACCACGTGCAAAAATAACAACTTAAGTTTATAAAGCTAACCTAATGCGTTGCCTTAGTGTTCAATATAGCAACTCAACGCGTTTAGTTATGTTAACTTAACGAGTTAAACATGTGCACCTCACGTGATACAATACAACATTCGTAACTTATAATTTCACCACGTTTATAACACTAACTTAACGAGTTCGTCTCTTCTTTTACTCACTAACTTAACGAGTTATCACGTGACCTATTTTAACCTTTAAGCCTCTAACTTAACGAGTTCTCATGTGACCTCTATACAAACAAAACTCTAACTTAACGAGTTGTCTAAACGTGCACTGTTCATGATATAAAAGATATAACTTTAAAACATATCATGCTTTTCAATAAAAACACACGTTAACTTAACGTTTAGCTAAATGAGAAATTAATGCAACGAAACGACTAGTTATTAACTTTAGATCCAATACAGACAAGTATTTATATCAGTTAGCTTTTTCTGTATTAATTGATGATTTTAATTTCTTTTTACAAGGAATAGTAATTGAGCAAATATGATTATTTTCATTCAACACACATCATCAAAACAAAAATACTTAACAATCTCCCCCTTTTTGATGATGACAAAACCATATTAAATCAATTATGACTTAAGCTTATTTCTATTGTTTGTGTAAATTTTACCTCTTAGAACTAAAACTCTTAGATGTCAATAATTATATAAGTATCAGTTTTCTAATTATCATCTGTCAGATTACAATAACCATTTAAATAGCATCTCCTTTTATAATATATATATGCAATTAAGATCATAATCATCTTTTTATATATTTCTCCCCCTTTTTATCATTAATCAAAAAGATAATTACAAAGAATATATATATATATAAAAGAGAATTACAACAACTCATTTTGTAAACAAGAATAATAATTGAACACATTTACAGAAAAATGTATTGTTCAATGAATCAAACAAGCAATACAAACATTACATTTTGTATTCAGAAACAAACAAAAACAGTTATCGACCCCTCCTAAGTATATCACTTATAGCATTACATATTTTATCTCCTAGATGCCTAATATCATTTCTGATGTCGTTAAACACTGCATCTAAGTCAAGAGGTAGCTGGGTTTGCTGTTCTGCTTGAACTGAAAAACTTTGTTGTTGTTGTTGTTGAGGTTTATGCATGACCTGGAATTTTTGCAAATCTTTGACACTAAATGCTCTCATGCCTTTAGTTTCAGAGGGCCAATCAGATAAAGTCAATTGGCTTGCAAGGATTCTACATACAGCATCACCATAAAATAACTTTGAACTCATATGCTGTAGTTGAGACAAAAAAACATCAAACCAGTTTATTTGAATTCTATTCAGCAGGCCATAAGTTGCATATAAACAGCTTCTGCTGACTTCCAAATTGTGTCCAACTCTCTGAAATAAATTTGCATGTAATATATTTACAATAAACCTTGCCTCTATATTCAGATTTTCCATTAATCTTATTTCAGAATATACATTTGGCATTTTTGATAAAGACTGAATGTTCCATTCCAGCTGTCTTATCATGTCAAATCTGTTTGTAACAACAACACTTTCATTCTTTAATCCTAAAACTTCAAAAATTAACTCAGGAGACAATATAAACTCCTATTTATTTATTTCAGTTTTTAGAAAATTTCCATTCTTGACCAGATTGCTATAAAAAGCTGCAATAAGATTTGTGTATTGCTTCCATTTCGTTCCTCCTAGCAAGAATTTAATGAGGCCTTGAAACTCAAACAGATCTCTTATTTCCATCAAATTTCTGAATTTTATTGGACAAGCATGTAGAATCTGACATGTAATCAGATTATTGTATTTCTGCAATGCTTCTTTAGATCTAAAATGAATTGTATTACCTCGAATTTTTAATATTGTACACAAAGAAGGTGATACCTGAAGCCGTGATTAAGAGTTTAATTCATCTTCAGGAACCTCTTCTTCAAAATGAATGTCATGTTGTTCCTCTTCCAAAATATTATCTTGAAGCTACTCAGGTAAGCTCGATTCTTCAGCTTCAACAGTGTTAGGAACATTGTCAATATGCTCAACATTCATCTGTTCAGTCTCTATAGAATGTTCAGAGTTCAATTTTTCCACAAATTCTACAGCTGGTGTATCTGTCTATAATTGTTCATTTTGTTCAACAGATAATTCCATTGATTCATGCTGTGAATTCTCAGACTCTGCTTCTATAGATTCTGTAGAAGGCTAATTAACTTTTAGCTATTCTAGAGTCTTAACATTTTCAATATCTGCTACTCTAGACAATTTAGCCTGTGAACTAGTTACTGCTTCAACATTGTTAATTATATCTGCAATAACTTGTTCAATGTCAGGTGCCTGATGCTCTGATTTGTCAATTTCTACATCATCAGGACTTGTACTAATAGAAAAACTTGAGCTCATATTTGACTTATATTTCTTCTCAAGCTTTCTAGCAAGGGAAAATAAAGTCTCATTATCTTCATCAGTTTCAATGTGTTTGGAACTGATGAGTTTATCAGATGCACAATAAGGTACAATGTCTAGACATACATTGTCCTTTGGAAATAAATTTTCATCTGATTTTCCTTTTTCAATAGACTTTATTTCCTTAGACATAATTTTTCTAACTTTCCTTCTTCTATAAGATTTTTGTTTCTCCTTTTCAAGTATTGCTGTTTTCTTTTCAAATTGCTCCATAAAAGTTTTCTACTTTAATTCTTCTAAGGCACTTTCTATTGCAACGACCTTTCAAAGACTGTCAACTTTTGTTTTGTCTACAGCAATATCTGATTCTACTTGTTTTGAATATAAAGGAGTAGGGATAGCTGATTCATGCTCTTCCTCAAATGCATGTAGTCTTGTACCGTTTATAGGAGTTTGAGGAGTTCTATGTGATGAACCTACACCTTTTTCCAAACATTTTGCATACTGTTCCAAAAATGCAATCTCAACACATTTCATTCTGTATTCTCTATCAAATTTACTACGAATACCCATGTATGTAATATTTGCATCAGTATGTTGAAGTTCTTGTCTAACTTCATCTATTATACCCTGTGGAAAGAAGTAATCTCTATAAATTTCTGCTAACCTTTTGTCCACTCGAAAAATTTTCTTGAACCAAGTACGTGGAACTTCATCATTCTCTTTTTCTTTTCCTTTTGCATCTCTTCTGCTTTAGCCTTTTCCTCTACCACGACTTTTGTAGAACTTGGAGACCATCGTTGTAGGTTGTAATAGCAACAAGTGGGAAATATTTTCTTGAGAAAGTTTACAAATAACCTAAGTGCCCATGTAATAAGTGTTTAAATAGGGTTTTTAGGCGTATAACCCAACGTGAAGAGAAGTCGGGTTTAGAAATTAAATAAATATTGAATAAAGTTTATTCAATCAAGGTACCCGAAATATTCAAGTATAACTCCTTGAGTTAACTAACCTAACGAGTAAAACGTTGTCTAGAGGCAGTTTTACACGTTACCTTATCTAACATAACATCTAGTTAGTACACTTAAAACAATTTTCAAATGCTTCCAACTGAAACGTTCCAAAAACAACACACATGCTAAACTTAACATTATCTTGAGAACATTGTAAACTATTTGAACATTTTGTCCTTTGAATCTAAAATAGTTTATTTGTCTTTTTAAATTATTTCATCAAGATTTTAAGAAAACATTAATTCATATTAACTAAGATTTGTATTCTAAATTATATTAATCTGTTTTTGACAATGTTAATCCTCCCCCTACAAATATACTTCAAATATATTCAATCAAAATACAAAATATACTTGTAGTGACAATAGATGTTAAGTATAACTATACTTTTAAATTTTCTTTTCAGAGACTTCCGTTGTCTTAACATCATCAAAAATGATTTCCAGAATCAATTCCTATTGTATATGAATCAAAACACAACTTTGAACTCAATGTGATTAATTCAAGGAGAATAAAAGAATTTATCTCAAATAAATGTTTTCAAAAGTACTAATGTTGATTCAATAAATCAATAGTCATATTGGTAGAAACTATATGCGATTCAAAGATATCTGTAGTTAATGAAACAACTTTTTCTTTTCAAAATAGTAAATATTGATAATTTTCTTTAAAAGTTAGTTTGAAAAGCTTGAATCATACAAGAGCTTTTTAATGTACCTGTGTAATGAGCTTTCAGTCAACAATCCCAGATCTGATTAGGACCTTAGGTTGCCAGATCTGTTAATAACATAACAAGCTGTATTTACTACTTCAGCCCAAAGATTTTGAGGTAACTTATGTTCATTCAACATAGTTCTGGCCATTTCTTGAAGTGATCTATTCTTTCTCTCAACAACACCATTTTGATACGGTGCTTTTGGAAAAGAAAATCTGTGATCAATGCCATGCTCATTACAATAGTTATCCATTTGATCATTATCAAATTCAGTTCCATGATCACTCCTAAGTTTTTGAATAGAGACACTTTGCTCATTTTGAACAAAATTGCAAAACATTTTAAATTTTTCAAAAACTTCTATCTTAGATGCTAGAAAATATACCTAAGTGTATCTAGAGAAGTCATCTACTAAAATAAATACATGCCGTTTACCACCAAGACTCATGATTCTTGTTGGTCCAAGTAGATCCATATGTATAAGTTCTAAGACTCTCTTGCTTGAAATATCAGTTTTGGATTTAAAAGAGTTTTTGCGAAGTTTACCTAACTCACATGCATTACACATAAAGTCCTTTGAGTATTTAATCTTTAGTAAACCTCTCACTAAATGTTTTCTAGATAGTTTATGTAACAGTTTCATATTTATATGTCCAATCCTTCTATGCCATAGATATGCATCACTAGTTTCAACTAGCAAACATGAATTTAAATCAACTGCACTAGAAGGTAAAGATAAAATACATACAGAACCTTTTCTTTTAGCAATAAACTTAATTTCATCTGTATTTTTATCAATTATTTTGCATACATTATCTTCAAACACTACATAATATCCATTTTCAGTTAATTTTATGACACTCAACAAATTAAATCCTAGGTTTTCTACATATAGTACATTCAAAATAACACAAGTAGGAGTTATTTGAACATTGCCCATACCTATGATTTTATCTTTGCTTTTGTTTCCAAATGTTACACTTCCTTTCATGGTATTTGTAAAATTTTGTAATAGACTTTTCTGTCTGGTCATGTGACTTGACGCTCCACTGTCCAAGATCTATTTTGATGTTGTTTCCTCTTGCAACACAAATTAAGAAAAACTTTTTTTTGGTACCCAATGTTGTTGAGGACCAAGTTCATTAAATGCATAATTCTTCTTTTTGTTTAAAAATAGTTTAACATTATCATTTATATTCTTATTAGTTGTAAGTACTATTGATTTATCATTAGCTTCATACTCACATATAGCATTATTGCTTTTACAATCATTCTTTTTGTTTTCAGATGTAGTATAATCAAGACCAAATAGATTTTTATCAGATGTTAATTTATTTTGGTCATGGTCATACATTTCAGTAAGTTCATACCAAGATTTTGTACTTGTATTAACATTTTTCGTACATACAAAATCTTTTTCTGCACAAGAATTTTTAGTTTTATCACATGTAGAATGAGTAATTCGTCTAATACCAATGTATTGAATTACATGCTTAGGTTTTTGAATTTTCAGTTTATTACAATTGTCTGAAATTTTAGAAACATTAGAAACTAAATTTCCAAAACAAGAAACAAAATTTTTAGAAACATTTATAGTCATGTTAGAAGTACAATTTGACAAATCACATTGATTTATATTATTACTGCATGATTCATCCCTTGAAGTGCCTACTTCTACATATTTATTACCTTGTTTCATAATAAAAGGAATTTTAGTCTTAGATTTACTTGAACTGCAACTAATAAATCCTTTATTGGCTTGAGATTCAGGATATTTAAGATAATCAAATCCTAAGTCAAATTTATAAGACACCGCAGGGGTACTAGTTAGTTTGTCTAACTTAGTTGGACTTAAATTCCATTTCTCAATGGTAGAATTTAAATCTTGCTCTCTTAGTTTTAATTTATCTATCTCTAATTCAAGTTCATTTTTATTGTTTCTCAACATTTCATTTTCAGATTCTATCTTTAATTTTTCAGCATTTATATTCTATATTTGTTCATGCAAGATACATTCATTAAATCTAAATTTTTGCAAATCTCTAGCATGATTTTCATTATCACATTTAAACTTTTCTAAAGTAGTAGACATGAAACAATTTTCTTCTTCCATAATGGATGAAGATTTTCTAATATTCTTATTTTCGAGTTTACATACTTTAAGTTTTTGTAATAATGCATGATAAGCACATAATAATTCATCAAAGTTGAAATCTGAATGACTTTCAGGATCAGATATTACCTTAGACTCATCTACCATGAAGCACACATGAGCAACGTCTTCTAACTCTTGTTCTCCTTTTGAATGTGGAGATTTTGATGCTGATTCCTTAGATTCAAACTCTTCAGACGTGTCATCCCAAGTGACCTTCAAAGCCTTTTTCTTGTAAAACTTTTTTTGAGTTTTCTGAGTCGTCTTCTTCTCATTTGTCCTACTTTGCTTTTCATTTTTCCTCATAGGACAATTTGGAGAAAGATGTCCAGGTTTCTTACAATTGTAACATACATACTTTTTGGATGAAGAATTCTTGTTATTCAGTGATTTTGACGTTGAGGGTTTATCATTTTTGTTCCTTTGTTGTTTCCTAGCTTTCCATGCTTTCTTGAATTTCCTAGTCAGCAAAATCAAATCCTCGTTAGAATCAGTAGATATATCAGAATCTGAATTAATTTCGAAGGCTATTTCTTTCTTCATTTTTCATTTGTTGTGACTCAGTAATTCATTTAATTGAACTTCATAAGCTGTTAAATTTCCTATAAGTTCATTCATAGTATAAACATTTAAATCTCGTGATTCCTCAATAGATGTTACTTTCTGAGACCATTTAGAAATTAGGGATCTAAGAATTTTCCTCACCAAATCCTTCTGTTCAAAATTCTTTCCTAAACATTTTAAAGAGTTTATGATATCAAGAAATCTGGAAAACATCTCAGAAACATTTTCGTCTTCATGCATCTTAAAGAGTTCATACTTTTGAATCAACATGTTTATTTTAGTCTCTTTAACTTGAGAAGTACCTTTATGTGAAACTTCTAATGCATGCCACACCTCATAAGCAGATTTATATGCCGACACTTTACTGAACTGTTCATAACTCAATGCACAAAATAAAATATTTAAGCCCTTAGCATTCAGAGTTTCATTTTCTTTTTCAGTAATTGTCTAAGTATTATAAGGAGTAGTTAATGGAGTATATGGTTTAGAAATCATGAACCACAACTTATGATCTATACTTTGAAGAAAAATAGTCGTCCTATATTTCCAATATTCAAAATGTATTCCATCAAATAAAGGAGGACGATTAAGATTTTGGGCTTCATATAAAGAAAAATTACCATTTCCAATAGCCATCTTAGCTTAGATTTTTCAACCTATTTGATTTTAAACAGTCTATAAGCTTTAAAAAAACTTGAGCCTTAAATCAAGAAAGTTAAATGCATGCTTAGATATGAATGTCTGTTTAAAAACAAGGAAGGCAAAATAAGCAATGATATTAAATAAGTTGGTATCGATTTTATATCAAAGATTATTAACAAAGTTGTAATACCACTTGTAGGATCGTATGGCTACACAAGAGGGGGGTGAATTGTGTATTTTTAATATTTCCTGAAATATAATTGAAACTTTAAAACTCAAAAACAAGTCGAGACATTGTTTTCATAAAATCATTTTTATTCAAGATTTCAATTACAATATACAATTCAATTCTCCGCAGAAATTGTAGATGCAATTATAACTTGATACCATGTATCATCTAAACAATTTCATAACTACAAATAGAGAAAACTAATTTAAGGAATTTAAAACTTTTCTCCCTGTTTGAGATCTTTCTTTTTCTTCTTTTTCTTCTTCAACAATTCTTTAGTGACGAATATCTTGTCTTTCTCTACTTCACCGAATTTGCTTTCACTTGATACTTCAAATCTTCAGCGACATAAATTTAACCTTTTCTACTTCACTAAATTTTCTTCCACTTGAGAGATTTTGCCCGAAGAGGTGTTTTTGATTTGAAAAAGATTTTTCTTTTGGTGTGTAGGGATGGTTTGATCAACGAGAATTCTCTGCCTTTTATACTGTATCTTTATTTCATGCATATCCTTCACGTTTAACCACTACTAGTTTTCCACTTTTCCATGTCTTTTCTTTTTCCTTCATTGAAACACACATGTTCTAACCCATGTTTATATTTCAAATTTTCTTTAATCATCAGTCCTGGATCTCTGAAAAATTTCTTGCAAAATAAACTTTCTCGTTCAAAAACTTTTCATCAGTGTAATAAGAAGTCATTACTTTAATGTTAACTAAACAAGTAATACAAGTATATATATATAACTTAACGTTTCTAACTTAACAAGTTCCTCATGTGCCATTTCACGTGACAAGTACTGTAGCTAACTCAACGAACTAGCTTAACCTTTCTTTTGGAAGGTTAAACGATAACTCATCGAAAATAGTTTAAGTTTCAGATAGTTACGGATGTAAGTCACCGAAAAACTCTTTATATTATAAAACTAGTGAGACACGTGTCAAGACCTAAAAACATGACTTAAGTTACCTTTCAGATAGTTACGACTGTAAGTCTCCGTAAAAAACTTTAACTCACCGATTCAGTAATAAACAAATATTTTTATAATAAGAATTTTATCATGTGCAAAAATAACAACTTAAGTTTATAACACTAACCTAACGCGTTGCCTTAGTGTTCAATATAGCAACTCAACGCGTTTAGTTATGTTAACTTAACGAGTTAAACATGTGCACCTCACGTGATACAATACAACATTCGTAACTTATAATTTCACCATGTGTATAACACTAACTTAACGAGTTTGTCTCTTCTTTTACTCACTAACTTAACGAGTTATCACGTGACCTATTTTAACCTTTAAGCCTCTAACTTAACAAGTTCTCACGTGACTTCTATACAAACAAAACTCTAACTTAACGAGTTGTCTAAACATGCACTGTTCATGATACAGAAGATATAACTTTAAAACATATCATGCTTTTCAATAAAAACACACGTTAACTTAACGTTTAGCTAAATGAGAAATTAATGCAACGAAACGACTAGTTATTAACTTCAGATCCAATACAGACAAGTATTTATATTAGTAAGCTTTTTCTGTATTAATTGATGATTTTAATTTCTTTTCACAAGCAATAGTAATTTAGCAAATATGATTATTTTCATTCAGCACACATCATCAAAACAAAAATACTCAACATGTATGTTGATGATATTCTTATAGCTGCGAAGAATATTGAAGTGATACAGGAGCTGAAGGACACATTAAAATCAGAATTTGATATGAAGGATCTTGGTCCAGCTGGCAGAATTCTTGGAATGGAGATTAGGCGTGAAAGAAATTTTGGTAAGCTATTTTTGAATCAACAGAAGTATATTGAAAAGATCCTTAGTAGATTTGGTATGGCTTCATGCAAAGCCATTAGCACGCCTTATGACAGAAATGTCAAATTGTCATCTATGATGTGTCCAGAAATTGATTCTGAAAAGCTTGATATGCAACGAGTTCCTTATGCACAGGCAGTTGGAAGTTTTATGTATGCTATGGTATGCACTAGGCCTGATTTGGCATATCCTTTGAGTGTTGTTAGTAGGTTCATGTCCAATCTAGGCAGGGAACATTAGAAAGCAGTTATTCAGATATTTGAAAGGAACTCCAAGCGTTGGCTTGATGTATGCAGCAGATCAAGGTTGTACTATGGCTGGTTATACAGACTCAGACTATGCAGGTGATGTTGATAGAAGGAGATCATTATCCGGTTATGTCTTTACATTTGCAGGTTCTATTGTGAGTTGGAAATCAACTCTTCAACCTATGGTATCTCTATCCACAACTGAGGCTAAATATGTGGCTATGACAGAAGCTGCAAAGGAAGGGATTTGGTTGAAAGGCTTACTTGGAGACTTTGGTTGGCGCATTGATAAAGCTGATATCTTCTGTGATAGTCTTAGCGCTATTTGTCTCTCCAAAGATAATGTCTTTCATGATAGAACTAAACATATTGATGTTAAGTATCACTTCCTCAGGAATGAAGACAGGATAAAGATTATGAAGGTCAACACAAAGGACAACCTAGCTGATATGTTTACAAAGGGTGTTGTTGAAAGCAAGTCCAAGCATTGCTTGGACTTACTCAACGTCTATTGCTGCTGTTGACCCACTTTGGGTCTTGGTGATCTATCACTTGTTCGTGGTGAAGATTGATGAAAGACAAGGTGGAGATTTGTGATGCGTGTGTCTTCCATCAAGTATATGTATATGTCATTGTATATGGTTGTATTTCTTTGGTAATTTATACATGGGCAAACTTGTCTTTTGGGTATCACCCATCATTGCCCCTATATAAGGGGTCATCTTCGTCCAAGGGAGGCTAACAAGCCAAATCCCTAGATTTCGTTTTCCCCCTTCTTTGTACTAGCAACCATACAACAAGGAATCACGATAGATTGATCACCCGTGGACGTACCCGTGTTGCGGAACCACGTAAATTTGTTGTTCTTCCGAATTCTCCACTCGCATTCCTCTCATCCACGTTGATCTCTTCTCCACACCACCCCTAGATGGTCCACGTTTGTTTGATCTTTCTGCACAACACCGTGTGTATTTAAAAAGGGAGAAAAATATGTGCATGTTGATAAAATGCAGCATATAAATGATAGGACACGATGCAAGAATGTCAAAAGAAATTTTTAGAAAAATCAAGCTTAGTCATTTGAAAATCTTAATATTCTTGATCAATTTTCTTCATATTTAAAGAATATCGGATATTGGAAATCAAATAATGTTAGAAATGAAAGTTTCAACTCTGGTTTACATAGAGATAAATGTTCTGATAATTATAACACTAAGAGAAAGAAACGAAAAAATAATTATCAGAAAATAGATAAGTTGAAGTCTAAAAATGCAGATTATTTTGATATGACTCTCCCTAAAATTCTTGGACCCACTTAAAAATGGGTTCCAAGAGATAAAATCTCTTTTTGACTATTTTGTAGGTACACAAATCAAAATGGATAATGGACAGTGGAGCATCTAGCCACATGATAGGAGATATACGATTACTTACAGAAATAACAAAGACCAAGAACGGACAAGTTACCTTTGGAAATAAAAGCAAAACAAATATCCTTGGGTCTGGCAAGGTTTAGGTAACTGAGAAATGCTTTATAAATGATGTCTTATTAGTGGAAAACTTAGGTTTTAATTTATTGAGTGTTCCTATTTTAATGAAGTTTTACAGAGTAATTTTTGAAAAAAATTCTTGTAAAATTATGGACATGTCTACAAACAAAATTTTATTCACTGCATACAAGAAAGGATCTATTTGTATTCTAAATTTGCCTTCTGATATTATTAAAGACAATGCTTGCTTAATTGCAAAAACAGATGAAATTATTTTATGGCATAGAAGGCTAGGACACTCAAATTTAAAATTATTACAAAAGCTGTCTAAAAAGAATCTAGTTAGAGGTTTACTTAGTATTAAGTACTCGAAAGAGTTTATGTGTGATGCATGTCAACTAGGTAAATTACATAAAACATCCTTTAAAAGTTTAAATGAAATAACAAGCAAAAGAGTATTAGACTAGTGCATATGGATTTATTTGGACCTACTAGGACAACCAGTCTAGGAGGTAAACATTATGCTTTTGTACTAGTTGATGACTATTCTAGATTTACTTGGGTCTATTTTCTAGCTAATAAAACTGAAGTTTTTAAAATATTTAAGATATTCTGTAATAAAGTTCAAAATGAGCAAAATGTTAGAATTCAAAAACTTAGGCGTGATCATGGTACAGAATTTGATAATGATCAAATGGACACCTTTTGTGAAGAATTAGGCATAGATCATTGGTACTCATTTCCAAGAGCTCCTTCACAAAATGGGATAGTAGAATGTAAAAATAGATCACTTCAGGAAATGTCCAGAACCATGTTAAATGAGAATAAGTTACCACTATTTCTTTGGGTAGAAGCAGTTCGAACAGCATGCTATGTTATAAATAGAGTACATCTAAGACCAATTTTAGATAAAACTCCTTATGAGATATGGTATAACAAGGTTCCTAAAATAACTTATTTAAAACCCTTTGGCTGTAAGTGTTTTATTTTAAACACTAAGGAACGAAGAGATAAATTTAGAGCCAAATCAGATGAGGGTATTTTTGTTGGTTATTCCACTAGAAGTAGGGCATATAGAATTTATAACAAATCAACAAAAATCATTGAGGAAACCCTGCATGTGAAATTTCATGAAAATTCTCATTTGGATTTAAGACATGCTGAAAACTTTGATTCAGAAATTCTCCCAGAAATAGTACCAAATGATGTTGATAGAGAAATTGAGAGATTATCTAACGGAATAAGAAATCTAAGTTTGAATGATGAAAATTTAGAAGAAAATAATGTCATACCTATAGAAAATGTGGAACAACATAGAAGTTGGCGTTATGCTTCATCTCATCCTATCGATCAGATAATAGGCGATCCTAATCAAGGAGTTAGGACTAGGTCATCAGTAGTCAACATCTGTGGTGCCTATTCATTTGTTTCTTTACTAGAACCTAAGAAAATTGAAGATGCCTTAGAAGATGAATTTTGGTATTTAGCTGTGCAGGATGAGCTAAATCAATTTATAAGAAATGAGGTATGAGATCTAGTTCCACCACCTGAAAATCAATCCATAATTGGAACAAGGTGGGTATCTAGAAACAAAGTAGATCAAGATGGACATATAGTTAAAAATAAAGCTAGATTAGTTGCTCAAGGTTACAAGCAAGAGGAAGGAATTGACTATGATGAAACATTTGCTCCTATTGCTAGACTAGAATGAATACGAATTTTGTTAGCTTATGCTTGTTATATGGATTTCAAATTATATCAAATGGATGTTAAGACTGATTTTTTAAATGGATATATAAAAGAAGAAGTGTATGTAAAACAACCTCTAGGTTTTGAAGATTCAAAACATCCTGAGTATGTTTATAAGCTTAAGAAGGCACTATATGGCCTTAAACAAGCTCCTAGATCTTGGTATGAGAGATTATCTAAATTCCTTATGGAAAAAGGGTATTGTATGGGAAAGACAGATCACACTCTTTTTATTAAGAAGATCGAAAAAGATATATTGGTAGTTCAAATCTATGTAGATGACATCATATTTGGGGCAACAAATGATAAATTAGTTGAGTCCTTTTCAAAAGACATGACTAATCAATTTGAAATGAGTATGATGGGTGAACTATCATTTTTTCTAGGCTTAAAAATTAAGCAATTAGATCAGGGTACTTTTTTTTCACAAGAAAAATATACTCAAGATTTATTAAAGAGGTTTGGTTTAGACAACACTAAAATAAAGAATACACCAATGAGTACTATCACCAAGTTGGATAAAGATGACTTTGGAAAAACTGTAGATGTAAAACAATATAGAAGTATGATTGGTTCATTACTTTATTTAACAGCTAGCCGACCAGATATTATGTTTAGTGTGTGTACTTGCGCTAGATATCAATCTAATCCTAAGGAATCACACCTACTTGCTGTTAAACAAATTTTTAACTATCTATTAGGAACCATCAATTTCAGATTGTTTTACTTTAAACATAGTTCTTTAAACTTAGTAGGTTATAGTGATGCTGATTTTGCAGTATGTAAGTTTGAAAGAAAAAGCACTAGTGGCACTTGTCAATTATTAGGAAATATTTTAGTGTCATGGTTTAGCAAAAAGAAAAATTGTGTAGCATTATCTACAACTAAAGCTGAATATATAGCTATCGCACTTTGCTGTGCTCAAATCCTGTGGATCAAACAAACTTTAAAAGATTTTAATTTAGACTATGAACTAACTAAGATTTTCTGTGATAGTAGTTCTGCAATAAGTTTATTTAAAAATCCTGTCTTACATTCACGAGCAAAACATATAGAAGTTCGACATCATTTTCTAAGGGATAATGTTATAAAAGGAAAAATAGTATTAAATTTTGTTCCTACCACAAAACAATTAGCAGATCTATTTACAAAACCCTTAGATGAAAATACTTTTTCAAAATTACGATTAGAACTTGGTATTTGTAGGTTATCTGATATTTAAATGGTTCTGTTCATTGCTTTTTGGTTTGTTATAAAGGTAGTTTTAGAATTTAATGTCTTTATTATTAAAAAAAAAAGACAAAATATCTATTTTCAAATTATAGTTTTCTGGTAGTTAAGAATTTATGAAATTATGATTTTTATTGAAGTCAATTTATTTAAGAAAAATTTAGAAAATATTACTTAAGGAAAGTTAAATTGATTCAATGTGAGTGCCAACTGTATTTTTGTTACTTATGCATATGCTATTACAGAGATTTTAACAGGAAAATACATAGAAAGTATGCACTTTTTATTAAAGGAAAGTTATTAACATTCTGTAAGAAAAATTAAGTCTTGTGGTTGCCTCTAATTTAATTTACTGTCTTGTTTTAATTTTTTGTTTGTTTTTGTCTGCAATTACTTGAGTAATTAAGTCTGTTGGGGGATCTTAAACCCTAGTCACTTGAACCAACTAGTTTGGGATGTACTGATTGAAAACTCATTTTGCAAGTAATTTAGATTACAATTAAAAATTAAAAAAAAAAATACCAATTCTCACTTGTCATTAAGTAATTGGTTATCTTTCCCCTAAGCAAGGGATTGTGATCACGTAAAAAGATGATATTGTGGGAGGTAATACATAATATATATATATGAATATAAACAAAAAAAAAGAAAAAAAAAAGGGAAAAAGGGGCAATGTACTCAAGCTTAATTTATCTTTCAAGGTGTTATAACAATCCTACCATAATTTGTGCATATAATCTTTATTTTTTTCTTGTTATTATCTACTCTTTACACATAATGTACGATATTTATTGTCTTAAGTTTATGTACTCATTATTGAATTCTTTTAAGTTCCTGAAGGTATATCTTTATGAATTATCTTTTGTAAACTGAATAAGATAAAAGCTAGAAAGTCTAAATCGTTAAATCTACTACTTCTTTTTGAATTTAATTCATATTTAAAAATTTTTTTTTTTTTAGAGAGACTCAAATCTATTTAAGGCTTAACATCCTTTTTAAGTAAGCTATTTGACCTTTTAAAGCCAAATCTATTGAAGGGCTTGGCAACCCAGTTTAAGTATGCCATAGATTCTTTACACTATATTTATGTAGGGGGAGCAATTTCTCGTATAATAATTCATCTCTTATGAACTATTATATGTTTTCATGAAAGAATATGCATAATTTCAGGAAATACACTTTAATTAAGTACATTTCTGAATTGTCGGTGACTTGCAGGCTTTTTAATTCTGAAGTATCCGAATTTTCTATTGTTTCGGCAAGTTATATTGCACGTATTAGACAATTATGTTTTAAAACGTTCAGGAGAATATTTTATTATTTCCTGAAGTACACGTGTCAAAACCATAATGCATGACTTAAGTGGAGTTTCGGTAAGTTATTTGTAACTCTCCGAAATGCATCTGGGCATCGGATAGTTAGATTTGTAACTGTTTGAAACATCTCTTTATTATAAAACTGCTTAAGTACACGTGTCGTGATTTGGAAGATTGACTTAAGTTATCTTTCGGAAGGTTATCTGTAACTCTCCGAATTGTGCCTGAGCATCGGATAGTTGGGTTTATAAGTTTCCGAAACTTTCTGAACACCTTAAGTTCAAATTGTGCACGTGTTGAATTTCACTGCTTTATAATGTCTCAATCGAATCTTGAACAGTTATGTTTAACTCTTCGACTTTTGCACCTATCCATTCGAGAAACTCGAATAGTTATCATAAGTCTTCGAGTTTTCTTAATTTTCACTTAGCCCGAAGTTATTTTCTTTGCATGAATAGTTACGCTAAGTATTCTACTTTTGTTGGTTGTAAAACTCGTATAGTTAATGTAAGCACTCGAGTTATTTATTAGTAACGGATCTTATATTTATGATTTCAATGATTGAATCTGTTTATCCGTTTATAAACTCGAAGAGTTATAAATGTTTTACTAACAACCTTTTGTGTTTCTACCTTGGTAAAACCCTAGTTTCGTAATCTTCACTTCCACTAAGTTCTATAGTTCACAACGAAGCTTAATCGACAATGTCAAGACGTGGAAGAGGATGTGGTAGAATGACAAAAGTGCAGAAAAGAGAGCTGGAACTTCAGAAAATGTAGAATGAAATCAAGGACATCTATTCAAGGTACACTTTTACAAATGAAATACTACATGAAATTAGAAAAGCTGTTCAAGATGAGAAAAATTTCTATTGGAAGTTTATTTGCAATTATGCTGAAACACAATTTAGACTAAAACAAATTGAACTTTCAGCATTACAACTTTGGAAACGAACTTTACAACCTAACCTTGTGGTTGTTACAAGTTCTGGACAGATACTTGAAAGATCGATACAGTCTATCACTTATTATGGAAAGAAATGGGGACCAATGATAGAAAATGCAAATAGGGAATTAGAAACATTGTATTTCCAATATTATTTTCCCTCAGCTGCTTTAGATGACATTCAATAGTACATAAATGAAAAGAAAACTACCATTAGCAAAATGGGCCTTCAAAGTGAAGGACAAAGAGTTTATCAACTTAAAATGGTAGAGGTTGAGAGCTTAAAACTCTATATTCCATTATTACAACCTAGGCATCATGGTGAAGGACCATCAAGACCCCAGGTGCCTTTAATATGAGAAATTAAGACAATTTTAGAACCTCCTGAACAACCTGAAATACTACAGACATATAGTCGGAAAAAGAAAAAGACAATTGAATATTTTGGACTAACTACAGTGTTGTGCGGAAAGATCAAACAAACGTGGAGCATCTAGGGGTAGCGGGAAGAAGAGATCTGCGTGGAAGAGAGGATTGCGAGTGGAGAATTCGAAGAACAACAAATTTACATGGTTTCCCAACACGGGTACGTCTATGGGTGATCAATCTATCGTGATTCCTTGCTGTATGGTTGCTAGTACAAAGAAGGGGGAGAACGAAATCAAGGAATGGTTTGGCATGGCATCCCTTGGACGTGGATGACCCCTTACATATATAGGGGCAACAGTTGGTGATACACAAAAGACAAGTTTGCCCCTGTACAAATTATCAAAGAAATACAATCATATACAAAGACACATACATATACTTGATGGAAGACACATGCATCACATGCAGGTGTACAAGGAATATTGCAGCAAAAAGAAGAATCAATGAAAAATAGAAAACTATGCTCCATTGTAGAAGCTGGACAGACATTTTTGTCAAGAATACTAGCAGATTTGACAAATATTGGCTTACAAGCATATACTCTAAGGTATTGTATCACATTAGTGCATAATGTATGTTTTCATATAATGGACAGTTTTTTACACAATGCTACAAGCACATATTCTTTTCCTACAGAAATAGAGCATGTAGGCAATTTTGATGATACATATACAGATGATATCAATTTTGATGATATTTTTGATGATATAGACACTGAGTCTATGAATATAGAAGATATTTCATCTAAAGAGGAATGTACAAATATTCTTCCTCTAACTGTATCATGGATAGAAAATTTTGATTTTTGGTATAGTTGCTTATACTACAGTTTATACATATGGTTATGTCTGTTATAGTATATAATATACTTGTTGACAAATGTATATAATCAACAATATACACAGTTACAAATTTAATATCACACTGCCTATGTCTCAAGAATAGAAATTTCAGAAATACAAGATGATTCTATTATACAAACAGATATAGAATATTCTTTCATATAGAGACAGTTGTTGTATAGATCTATTATAGACATACATGTTGCTGATAGACAGATTGATATAGATACTGTTGCTACTAAAATGTTTCCAGAAGAATAAATAGAAGAAATTTAGTAAATTATTGATACGACAATAACAGATATTTCAGACATTTATACTAGTTTTGATAGAAATTCCACGAGTTCTGAAAGATCTGAAAATATAGATGTTGCTGATAATATTGAAACAAGTCCTAGATCAAAACATCATGATAGGAAAATACCTAATCTTGAATAGAGTTTAGATGATAATACATTATTATGGTTTAGAAATAGTTCCTATTATGACAAATTTCAAACATATAAAACTTTTACAATTTTATATTCAAGACTAGTTAAGTTTGAAGGGATGGCACATATACAAGAAATGTTTGAATTTCAAGGCTTGTTGACTCTACTTCCACAACAACCATGCCATCTTGTTATACCCGAACTTATCAGCTGTTTTTACTCAAACTTAACAGTGGAAGACAGTATTCCTATTTCCAATATACAAGAAAATGACATATATTTAACTCCTGATTTACTTTATCAAGTACTTGGTTTGAAAAATGAAGGAGTTATATTATCAGAAAGAAAATAGGTTTATCATTTGGGATGGGACATTCAAACTTTAGCCAAAGATCCAATTGCCAACAAATCATTGAGGTTACTAAATGACTTAAATGGCTACGCACATTTTATTGTAAAAATACTGCATGCTTCATTGTTTCAGAGGTTTGGTCATGGTGCAGAAGTTGGCAGATGTTGTCTTTATGCTACATATGCATTAATTAACCATATACAGGTGAACTGGTATGATATTTTTGTTTCTCATACTTACATTTGAAGAGTAAATTATTTTATGGTGATACGATTTTGAGAATTGTGGCAAGTCAAACAAATATTACACCTTAGCCATAGAAAAGATTAAAATCAAGATCTTTCTCTACAAAGGAACTCCAAAAATATCAGGAAGCAGATACACCTGTCCTCAGACAACAATAACAACAGGATCGGCAAACATAGTCACAACAGCAACAACAACAATCCACACAATTTTCAGAACTCTAGCAACATACAAATATACAACAAGATATACATACAGATATACAACAAGATATACATATAGATACACATACAGGTATAGATACAGACATTCATACTGAATTTTTACAACAACCATCACAAGTTTCTCAAAATGATTTAGATCAAGCATTACTTGATTAGATAAACAAAGTTAGTACAGAAATTCCAAAGAAAATTTCAAATACTTTGATTGATATTTTTCGAAGACACAAAGGCTTGTGATAATACAAATTATGTATTACATGATTTATTTCTTGTAATTTGTAACCAAAAATATTATGTCAACTGTTTACTGAATTTAATGTTATGTGATTATTTTTCATAGTTTATGTTTAAACAGTTTATGCTTAATCCATAAATTTTATGTATGTTTGAAACTATCGTTTTGATTAATATATACTTAGTAAGATTTCCTTCCTTACATTTAACTTGCTTAACTTCCTAAAGGGGGAGAAAATAGTTTGTTTACTTTTTTATAATGCCAAAAAGGGGGAGATTGTTAGGTATTTAATTTTGATGATATATGCTTTATTAACGTTTTTAAATAAGTCTACATAATATTCTCTAAGTATACTAGTTAACAGATTATCGGAAAGTTTCATTTTTATGTTGGATAAATTAAAGATTTCCGAAGAGTTAGATTTGCAATAGTTAAACCTTTGGATAGTTAACGTTTCGTTTTTGTCGAATACTTTATATTAAAAACTCATATAGTTATGTTATCTGCACGTGTGTTTTTAATGTTTTAAGTTGTCACGTGTTTTCCATGTGCGTTCGGTAATGAAAAATCGAATAGTTAGATAACTGTTCGAGTTTTATAAAAGGACTAACGAACAGATAAATTTCCTTATTTAGTCATGTGTTATGTAGGTGCAAAAACTCGAAGAGTTATCGATAAGTGTTAGAGTTTTTACAAGACTTAAAGGATAAGTGTTCGACTAAATTGAAGACTTAGAAGATATTCTACAAGACTCCAGGAAGATAAAAGTCTCGATGTATCTACGAGTGGAGATCGTGGAAATTCAAAATGATTGTGGAGAAAGTGGAAACTCAAAAAGATAGTAATTTGGATTAAAGAAAAAATTAGTACGTGGATTATGGATTGTGGATTAAGTGGATGAACATGTTGAACGTGAAAGACAACAGAGTTCGACTACAAATAGAGAGTACGAGCTACGTTACAGAAGGGGATCCCAATCTCAAAAACCAAGTCTGAATATTCAATCTGGATCCCTAACTGAAAAGTTAAGTTGGAATATTCATATTCTGAAAAATTCTCCAACATTAAAAGAAGTTCAAAATTCCAAGCAATTTCAGAAAAGGAGCTGCAAACACAAGAAGTCTGGAAATTTGACAACTGGAGAAGAAGAAATACAGAAGTGAGCAAAGAGAAAGAAAGAAGCTATGTGCATAAAGATTAGGTTTTATACAATTCAAAATTAGTTTTGAATAAGAGCTTTGTTTTTCTATTTGAATTGTATATCAAACATTACTGTATCAAAACCTTCAAGAAGGGAATTGAGTTGAAAAGATATGGTAAATTCTGTCTTTAAATAAAGAATAGAATTTCATTCACGTGTTTTGTGCTCTTGTTTTATCCGCTAGTATTTAATTACTGAAAACACAATTCAGCCCCCTCTTGTGATACAGACGATCCTATAGGCTGCAGACTAGTTTCAGCCTGTTTTTCTTCTTATCTTTGCTCTTGCTGTTGCTGCTCCTACTCCTCTTCAGAATCGGATAGCAGGTATACAAAAATCGGCTCTACAGGCCCTATTGATGTTGGTATTTCAGATTTAATCTCCTCTTGATATTCAAGCACTATCTCTTTTCCTTTCCTTCTTCTGATTAATTTTGCCTGATCTTCCTCTTCTTCTTCTGAGATTAAATCTACAAAAATGGGCTCTACAGGCCTTTGAGCCACAGGTACTAGCTCTTCCTGTTTAGCTTTTTCTATAATTTCTAGCCTCGAAGGACCAGCTTCAGCTCCTCTTGTAGTAGGTTTGGCAGTAGTTTCTTTATGTTGTTCCACTTTAATTTTATATTGGGCTTTCAACTTTTCTGTAGCCCTCTTTTTGCATCGTGCATCAAACACCAGATGTGCTATAGCTACTGCCAATTCTTTTGGTTCTCCTTAGTCTTTTCCTATATGAACCAGTTCTTGAAATTCTCTTCTTTTTTCCTCAGTAGAAGGCCCCAAAATTGTTGGTCATTCCAACGGCCTTGGTGGTGGAACTAAAGGTCCTAGCTACTATTCCTTAGGAACAGGTCTTTCAGCAGTCGGTTCCTCTTGTTCTTCAGTTTCTTGCTCTTCATTTTCTTTCCTTTGTTGCTCCCAGATTGCCCACTGAGTCCGTCTACCTATGTGCGTTTTGAACCAGAGGCGGGACTTACGCTGGATTAGTTCTAGGGCAACTTCATTATTTGGCCTAATTCTTCTCTCTCTACTTACAACTACTTCCGTAGCAACTTTGATTCTAGTTTCCATTATCTAAGGTATTTGTATACCCAAATCTACTAACACTTTCCTCCAATAGAAAAGGTCAGATTCTACCTTTCGTAGCTCTTTTTCTCTCGTCGTGTTCTTGATTTTCTACCTCGTGTGCCATTCCTCTAAATCTTTAAGAAATTCTGACGTGTCAACTACATTTTCCCAGAACTTAGGTGTCATCTTCCTCATCGTGGAGTTACACAACGGAACAGAATCGCTTTGATCTCTATTGTTCTAAGTTCTAAATGATTTTGTGGATAATGCCCCCAAACCCTAAGTTTAGTCAGGTAATCGGGTCATTTCCCACGCAAAACTCTCCCTCTCTCATCCGCGGAATTACGGTTAACTCCACAGACATAGTTCGTGGACTTAACTACAGTACTCTATTGAGTTAGAGTTAACTCAACGGGGTAAATTCGTTAACTTATCCTAGACTCAACGGAGTAAGTTCGTTGAGTTATGTGTAACTCAACAGACTTCTCGTAAAGTTATATCTAATAAAAATGCATATAATAATAATTTTTACTTCGGTCAAGATTGAAGAATTTTCGGTCTAGTCGATCTTACTTTTTTCACACTTTAAAATTTTTCGGTCAAACTGTTATATTCCTCGGTTGAACCTAAATTACATATATATATATATATATATTCCTATCGATTGAATCGATACTATACTTTGGTAACACCGACATTAAACTAAATATAATATAAATATCTTTTTTTATATTTTTATGTTTCAGTTAGCAACTCAATGCGTTTAGTTATGTTAACTTAACGAGTTAAACATGTGCACCTCACGTGATACAATACAACATTCGTAACTTATAATTTCACCACGTTTATAACACTTACTTAACGAGTTCGTCTCTTCTTTTACTCACTAACTTAACGAGTTATCACATGACCTATTTTAACCTTTAAGCCTCTAACTTAACGAGTTCTCACGTGACCTCTATACAAACAAAACTCTAACTTAACGAGTTGTCTAAACGTGCAATGTTCATGATACAGAAGATATAACATTAAAACATATCATGCTTTTCAATAAAAACACACGTTAACTTAACGTTTAGCTAAATGAGAAATTAATGCAATGAAACGACTAGTTATTAACTTCAGATCCAATATAGACAAGTATTTATATCAGTAAGCTTTTTTTCTGTATTAATTGATGATTTTAATTTCTTTTCACAAGCAATAGTAATTGAGCAAATATGATTATTTTCATTCAGCACACATCATCAAAACAAAAATACTCAACAATCTCCCCCTTTTTGATGATGACAAAACCATATTAAATTAATTATGAAATATGTTTAACTCAACAAAGCACCTTCGTTGGGTTAACTTTTAATTCAACAAACTTGTTTGTTGACTTAAGTTCACTTAAGCTTATTTCTATTGTTTGTGTAAATTTTACCTCTTAGAACTAAAACTCTCAAATGTCAATAATTATATAAGTATCAGTTTTCTAATTATCATCTTTCAGATTACAATAACCATTTAAATAGCATCTCCTTTTATAATATATATATGCAATTAAGATCATAATCATCTTTTTATAATATTTCTCCCCCTTTTTGTCATTAATCAAAAAGATAATTACAAAGAATATATATATATATATATAAGAGATATAATTACAACAACTCTTTCTGTAAACAAGAATAATAATTGAAGACATTTACAGAAAAATGTATTGTTCAATCAAATCAAACAAGTAATACAATGATTACATTTTGTATTCAGAAACAAACAAAAACAGTTATCGACCCCTCCTAAGTATATCAGTTATAGCATTACATATTTTATCTCCTAGATGCCTAATAACATTTCTGATGTCGTTAAGCACTGCATCTAAGTCAGGAGGTAGTTGGGTTTGCTGTTCTGCTTGAACTAAATAACTTTGTTGTTGTTGTTGTTGTATATGGTCTGTATCAGGTTGTTGTTGTTGTTGTCGTTGAGGTTTATGCATGGCCTGGAATTTTTGCAAATCTTTGACACTAAATGCTCTCATGCCTTTAGTTTCAAAGGGCTAGTCGGATAAATTCAATTGGCTTGCAATGAGTCTACATACAGCATCACCATAAAATAACTTTGAACTCATATGCTGTAGTTGAGAAGTGAAAACATCAAACCAATTGATTTGAATTCTATTCAGCAAGCTATAAGTTGCATATAAACAACTTCTGCTGACTTCCATATTGTGTCCAACTCTCTGAAATAAATTTGCATGCAATATATTTGCAATAAACATTGCCTCTGCATTCAGATTTTCCATTAATCTCATTTCAGAATATACATCTGGAATTTTTGATAAAGACTGAATGTTCCATTCTAGTTGTCTTATCATGTCAAATCTGTTGGTAACAACAACACCTTCATTCTTTAATCCTAAAACTTCAAAAATTAACTCAGGAGACAACATAAACTCCTGTTCATTTATTTGAGTTTTCAGAAAATTTCCATTCTTGACCAGATTGCTATAAAAAGCTGCAATAAGCTCTGTGTATTGCTTCCATTTCGTTCCTACTGGCAAGAATTTAATGAGGCCTTGAAACTCAAATAGATCACTTATGTCTATCAAATTTTTGAATTTTATTGGACGAGCATGCAGAATCTGACATGTAATTAGATTATTGTATTTCTGCAATGCTTCTTCAGATCTAAAATGAATTGCATTACCTTGAATTTTTAATATTGTACACAAAGAAGGTGATACCTGAAGCCGTGATTCAGAGTTTAATTTGTCTTCAGGAACCTCTTCTTCAAAATGAATGTCATGTTGTTCCTCTTCCAAAATATTATCTTGAAGCTACTCAAGTAAACTTGATTCTTTAGCTTCAACAATGTTAGGAACATTGTTAATATGCTCAACATCCATCTGTTCAGTCTCTATAGAATGTTCAGAGTACAATTTTTCCACAAATTCTACAGCCAGTGTATCTGTATGTAATTGTTCATTTTGTCCAATAGATATTTCCATTGATTCATGCTGTGAATTCTCAGACTCTGCTTCTATAGATTCTGTAGAAGGCACGTTAACTTTTAGCTCTTCTAGAGTCTTAACATTTTCAATATCTGCTACTCCAGACAATTCAGCCTTTGAACTAGTTACTACCTCAACATTGTCAATTATATCAGCAATAACTTGTTCAATGTTAGGTGCCTGATGCTTTGATTTGTCAATTTCTGCATCATCAGGACTTGTACTAATAGAAAAACTTGAGCTCATATTTGACTTGGATTTCTTCTCAAGTTTTCTAGCAAGGGAAAATAAAGTCTCATTATCTTCATCAGTTTTAGTGTGTTTGGAACTGATGAGTTTATCAGATGCACAATAAGGTACAATGTCTAGACATACATTGTCCTTGGGAAATAAATTTTCATCTGATTTTCCTTTTTCAAAAGACTTGTTTTCCTTAGACATAATTTTTCTAACTTTCCTTCTTCTATAACATTTCTGTTTCTCCTTTTCAAGTATTGCTATTTTCTTTTCAAATTGGTTCATAAAAGTTTTCTGCTTTATTTCTTCTAAGGCACTTTCTATTACAACGGCCTTTCGAAGACTGTCAACTTTTGTTTTGTCTACAGCAATATCTGATTCTACTTGTTTTGAATATAAAGGAGTAAGGGATAGCTGATTCATGCTCTTCCTTAAATGCATGTAGTCTTGTACCGTTTATAGGAGTTTGAGGAGTTCTATTTGATGAACCTATACCTTTTTCCAAATATTTTACATACTGTTCCAAAAATGCAATCTCAGCACATTTCATTCTGTATTCTCTATCATATTTACTTCGAATACCCATGTATGTAATACTTGCATCAATATGTTGAAGTTCTTGTCTAACTTCATCTAATATATCCTGAGGAAAGAAGTAATCTCTATAAAGTTCTTCTAACCTTTTGTCCACTCGAAATATTTTCTTGAACCAAGTACGTGGAACTTCATCATTCTCTATTTCTTTTCCTTTTGCATCTCTTCTGCTTTTGCCTTTTCCTCTGCCACGACCTTTGTAGAACTTGGAGACCATCGTCACAGGTTGTAACAACAACAAGCGGGAAAGATTTTCTTGACAAAGTTTACAAACAACGTAAGTCCCCGTGTAATAAGTGTTTAAATAGGGTTTTTAGGCGTATAACTGAACGTGAAGAGAAGTCGGGTTTAGAAATAAAATAAATATTGAATAAAGCTTATTCAATCAAAGTACCTGAAATATTCAAGTATAACTCGTTGAGTTAACTAACCTAACGAGTAAAACGCTATCTAGAGGCAATTTTACACGTTACCTTATCTATATAACGTCTAGTTAGTACATTTAAAAAAATTTTGGATGCTTCCAACTAAAACCTTCCGAAAACAACACACATGCTAAACTTAACATTATCTTGAGAACATTGTAAACTATTTGAACATTTTGTCTTTTGAATCTAGAATAGTTTGTTTGTCTTTTTAAATTATTTCATCAAGATTTTAAGAGGACATTAATTCAGATTAACTAAGATTTGTATTTTAAATTATATTAATCTGTTTTTGACATTGTTAATGCTCTCCCTACAAATATACTTCAAATATATTCAATCAAAATACAAAATATACTTGTAGTGACAATAGATGTTAAGTATAACTATACTTTTACATTTTCTTTTCAGAGACTTCTGTTATCCTTTTTCAGGACAACAATCCTTACATACCTATCTGCTCAAGTACAAAAGGCTCGTGATCAAACTGATCAATAAACTCTCAAAGATTTTCACTTTGTAAGCACTTTTCATTTTAAGCACAGTATATTTGTATTCCATTAATACAGATGCAATAAAACACAAATCTCATACAATTTTTACTTCAATGATTATACTGAGAATTTGAATCAATTTCAATAAGCTTATACTTTTGATTAACAGTTTAAGATGAGTTACATATAACTTATTCTACTAGTTTAATCAATTAAGTCAAATTTATGCATAATCATATGCATTTTCCTTGATTCAAAGAAAACATTTAATCAAAATTTCAGAATGTCAGAAGTATTTAATGTTTTTCATTTACATTTCCACTTAAAATCGTAAAAACTATTAAAATTGATAAACTACTTAAAATCAATAAGATACTATTATGATTTTACAATAAATACATTGTATCTTAAGCAGTAGTTTAGATATTACTTTAGATATTTATAATAAGTATATAATATCTATGAGGTGAACAACATCATCAATAATATTTATCTTTTTATGTGGAGTTTAAGCATTTTACACATCACATAGCCTACAAATACCTAAAATTAATCTAATGTTGTAGAATGTATTTTCGTCTAGAGGTTTTGTAAATATATCAGCTAATTGATTTTTACTAGACACAAATTCTAGTTTAATTTTTCCTTTAATTACGTTATCTCTTAGAAAATGATGTCTAACCTCTATATGCTTTGCTCTTGAATGCAATACAGGATTTTTGGAAAGATTTATTGCAGAACTACTATCACAATAAATCTTAGTTGTATCATAAGATAATCCAAAATCTTCTAAAGTTTGCCTTATCCACAGAATCTGAGTGCAACACAGTATAGTAGCAACATATTCAGCTTCTGTAGTAGAAAATACTACATAGTTTTGCTTTTTACTAAACCATGACACCAAATTATTTCCCAATAATTGACATATGCCACTGGTACTCTTTCTATCAGATTTAGATCCTGCATAATCAACATCAGTATATCCTATAAGATCTATTGAACTATCCTTAGAATAATACAGTCCGAAATTTTTAGTTCCTTGTATATATCTAAATATTCTTTTAACTGCAATTAAGTGTGATTCCTTATGATTAGATTGAAATCTAGCACAAACACACACAGCAAACATAATATCAGGTCTACTAGCAGTCAAATAAAGTAAAGAACCAATCATACTTCTGTATTTTCTTTGATCTATATATTTTCCTATGTCATCAATATCTAACTTTAAAGTAGTACTCATAGGAGTTCCTCGAATCCTTGTATCATTAAAATTAAATTTCTTAAGCATTTCATCTGCATATTTTTCTTGATTTAAAAATATACCTTTATCCATTTGCTTAATTTGAAGTCCTAGAAAATATGAAAAATATTAATTTAATCTTTGGTAAACCTCTCACTAAATGTTTTCTAGATAGTTTATGTAACAGTCTCATATTTATATGCCCAATCCTTCTATGGCATAGATATGCATCACTAGTTTCAGCTAGAAAACTTGAATTTAAATCAACTGCACCAGAAGGTAAAGATAAAATACATATAGAACCTTTTCTTTTAGCAATAAACTTAATTTCATCTGTATTTTTATCAATTATTTTGCATACATTATCTTCAAACACTACATAATATCCATTTTCAGTTAGTTTTATGACACTCAGCAAATTAAATCCTAGGTTTTCTACATATAGTACATTCGAAATAACACAAGTAGGAGTTATTTGAACATTGCCCATACCTATGATTTTATCTTTGCTTTTGTTTCCAAATGTTACACTTCCTTTCATGGTATTTGCAAAATTTTGTAATAGACTTTTTTGTCTGGTCATGTGACTTGACGCTCCACTATCCAAGATCCATTTTGATGTTGTTTCCTCCTGCAACACAAATTAAGAAAAACTTTTTCTTGGTACCCAATGTTGTTGAGGACCAAGTTCATTAAACGCATATTTCTTCCTTTTGTTTAAAAATAGTTTAACATTATCATTTATATTCTTATTACTTGTAAGTACTATTGATTTATCATTAGCTTCATACTCAGGTATAGCATTATTGCTTTTGCAATCATTCTTTTTGTTTTCGAATGTAGTATAATCAAGACCAAACATATTTTTATCAGATGTTACTTTATTTTGGTCATGCTTATACATTTCTGTAAGTTCATACCAAGATTTTGTACTTGTATTAACACTTTCCGTACATACAAAATCTTTTTCTGCACAAGAATTTTTTGTTTTTTCACATGCAGAATGAGTAATTGGTCTAATACCAGTGTATTGAATTGCATGCTCAGGTTTCTGAATTCTCAGTTTACTATAATTGTCTGAAATTTTAGAAACATTAGAAACTGAATTTCCAGAACAAGAAACAAGATTTTTAGAAACATTTATAGTCATGTTAGAAGTACAATTTGATAAATCACATTGATTTATATTATTACTAAATGATTCATCCCTTGAAGTACCTACTTCTACATATTTATTACCTTGTTTCATAATAAAAGGAATTTTAGTTTTAGATTTACTTGAACTGCAACTAATAAATCCTTTATTGGCTTGAGATTCAGGATATTCAGGATAATCAAATCCTAAGCCAAATTTATAAGACACCGTAGGGGTACTTGTTAGTTTATCTAACTTAGTTTGACTTAAATTTCATTTCTCTAAGGTAGAATTTAAATCTTGCTCTCTTAGTTTTAATTTATCTATCTCTAATTCAAGTTCATTTATATTGTTTCTCAATATTTCATTTTCAGATTCTATCTTTAATTTTTCAGCATTTATATTCTGTATTTGTTCATGCAAGATACATTCATTAAATCTTAATTTTTGGAAATCTCTAGCATGATTTTCATTATCACATTTAAACTTTTCTAAAGTATTAGACAGGAAACAATTTTCTTCTTCCATAATGGATGAAGATTTACTAATATTCTTATTTTCCAGTTTACATACTTTAAGTTTTTGTAATAATGCATGATAAGCACATAATAATTCATCAAAGTTGAAATCTGAATGACTTTTAGGATCAGATATTACCTCAGACTCATCTGCCATGAAGCACACATGAGCAACATCTTCTAACTCTTGTTCTCCTTTTGAATGTGAAGATTTTGATGCTGATTTCTCAGATTCAGACTCTTCAGACGTGTCATCCCAAGTGACCTTCAAAGCCTTTTTCTTGTAAAACTTTTTCTGAGTTTTCTGAGCTGTCTTCTTCTGATTTGTCCTACTTTGCTTTTCATTTTTCCTCATAGGACAATCTAGAGAAAGATGTCTAGGTTTCTTACAGTTGTAACATACATACTTTCTGGATGAAGAATTCTTGTCATTCAATGATTTTGACGTTGAGGGTTTATCATTTTTGTTCCTTTGCTGTTTCCTAGCTTTCCATGCTTTCTTGAATTTCCTAGTCAGCAAAATCAAATCCTCGTCTGAATCAGTAGATATATCAGAATCTGAATTAATTTCGAAGACTATTTCTTTCTTCATTTTTAGTTTGTTGTGACTTAGTGATTTATTTAATTGAACTTCATAAGCTGTTAAATTTCCTATAAGTTCATTCATAGTATAAACATTTAAATCTCGTGATTCCTCAATTGATGTTACTTTCTGAGACCATTCAGAACATAGGGATTTGAGAATTTTCCTCACCAAATCCTTCTGTTCAAAATTCTTTCCTAAACATTTTAAAGAGTTTATGATATCAAGAAATCTGGAAAACATCTTAGAAATATTTTCGTCTTCATGCATCTTAAAGAGTTCATACTTATGAATCAACATGTTTATTTTTGTATCTTTAACTTGAGAAGTACCTTCATGTGAAACTTCTAATGCATGGGACACCTCATAAGCAGATTTATATGCCGACACTTTACTGAACTGTTCATAACTCAATGCACAGAATAAAATATTTAAGCCCTTAGCATTCAGAGTTGCATTTTCTTTTTCAGTAATTGTCCAAGTATTATAAGGAGTAGTTAACGGAGTATATGGTTTAAAAATCATGAACCACAATTTATGATCTATACTTTGAAGAAAAACAGTCATCCTATATTTCCAATATTCAAAATGTATTCCATCAAATAAAGGAGGACGATTAAGATTTTGTCCTTCATATAAAGAAAAATTACCATTTCTAGTAGCCATTTTACCTTAGATTTTTCAACCTATTTGATTTTAAATAGTTTAAAAACTTTAAAACAACTTGTGCCTTAAATCAATAGAGTTAAACGTATGCTCAGATATTAATTTCCATTTAAAAACAAGGATGATAGAATAAGCAATGATATTAAATAAGTTGGTATTGATTTTATATCAATGATTTTTCACAAAGCTCTGATACCACTTGTAGGATCGTATGACTACACAAGAGGGGGGTGAATTATGTATCTTTAATATTTTCTAAAATATAATTGAAACTTTAAAACTCGAAAACAAGTCGAGGCGACTTGTAACTGAATTTGAGCTTTCTTCTATATCAGTAATTGATCTGTAATGTATATTGTATCTCTGTATGTATATGAGCAAAAGCTGTTTTAAATCCGTTGTCTGTATCTTGTATATATACTTGATATGTACAACGATCATATTTTCTTCCAACGGATGCATTCTACTGTACTTGATTAGGATCAAGTCCCAATACAGCAAGTGACCATTCAGAAAAACATTTCAAGTCAACTTACCGATTTTCCTGTTCTTTCAGATAGTTAGCTATGTAACTCTCCGAAGAATTTTTGTAACTTATCGAAAGATTACTTAACCGTTTTTGCCAGGTAGGATTGTAGAATATTTAAATGTGAGCTGTCATTCAATCGGATACTTATAACTATAACTTATCGAACTGTTATATACTTGCCGATTGCACTAATTTAGCACGTGCATAAAGGGCTGACTTAAGTTTCGGAAGGTTATCCCTGTAACTCATCGAAATGCTTCAGGATTTTGGATAGTTATCTTTCTAACTCTCCGAAAACTTATTTGCACTTCTTTTTGGAATTCTACATGTGGGAAATTCAGTGACTTAAGTTTCGGATGGTTAAACTGTAACTCACCGAAACTCTTTTGAAATTTCGGATAGTTATCTTTCTAACTCTTCGAAAACCCATTTGAGCATCTGTCTGGAATTTTGCACATGGGAAATTCAATGACTTAAGTTTCAGATATTTAAACTGTAACTCACTGAAACTCTCTTGAAATTTCGGATAGTTATCTTTCTAACTCTCCGATTTTCCCTTTTAAGCTTTCAACTATCGGCTTCTCCATTTTGCACGTGCGTAATAAAATGACTTAAGTGCCGGAAAGTTATGCTTGTAACTTACCGAAAAGCTCGAATAGTTATCTAACTCTCCGAAAGGAAAACTCGGATAGTTATCTAACTCTCCGACAAGTCTTTTAAGCTTCCGTTCTGTATTGCTGCACGTGGTTTATTGAATGACTTAACTTTTGGATAGTTATACCTGTAACTCTCCGAAAAGTCCTTGAAGCTTCCGGATATTTATCTCCTTAGCTATCCGATCATTCAATTCCTTTAACTATCTGATTAAATAACTCTCCGAAGGCTATGTAAAATTGGATAGTTATTCTTTTAACTATCCGATAGTATTGCTGCTTAGTTACTCTTGCTCTTTGGATACTTAGACTTGTAACTGTTCAATTTTCCTGTAGCTCTATAGCATTATCTTCTAGAACTTTCTCCATCTATTCGTCTGTTTTCTGATCTTTTGCTGAGCTAACATATCTGTGAAATACAATTTGGTTTCCTCACATAGGCTTTTGCATTATCAAAATACTAGGGTCCTAACAATCTCCCCCTTTTTGATAATGACAAAATCCTTTACATTAAATTACATGTATTTCACTCCCTAGATTGTTGCTATACATTCAATCACACAGAAACTAAGTAAAGCAAAGATTTACAATGAATACAATGAAGTTAAAATCTTGTCCGTGTGTTGGGAATGCTCCCCCTACCTTCTATGTAATTTTCTATATTCTTCTCCCCCTTTTTGTCATTAGATAAAAGGAGTTCCACAATTTTCTTTTGCTGAATTTTCTTCTCTTGATTTGTGATATTTCTTCCTTTGTTTTCGTGTAATTACTGCATCATCTGTAGAAATTGAAAATAGTGAAATGCCAAGTTAATGTAGCAATTTATAAATATGCAGTTAATATTCGTAATTTCTGCCACATGCTGTCCCCCTATCTGTATGGAGGTTCTTTGATTTATAATAGCAAGCTATAGGCTCTCCCCCTATATGCATGCCCTCTTTTTACACTTTTATTTTGTACTGAAGTAACATTCTGAATTCTCTTCATATAGTGGGTTCTCCCCCTACTTATATGTTTTTCCTTGCAGACAAATTTGTTGCACTTGTTCTGCAAAATGAATGTCATATATGATACCAATTGAACTAAATACCAATTGTTAATCAAAAATATCATAAAAGATTTTCAATCAATTTGCTTCTGACTCCAATTCATTTATCTTCTCTTGGATCTTTGTTTCAAGTGGTTCTTCTATTTGCAGAAGATAATTTGAAGACTGTAATCTGTCTACTGCAGATTTTGGTTGTCCTTTGATGAATCTGATTTCCCTACATTTGTAGTCATTCAACTTGGCTCGTGCAAGCCTTGTTTCCTTTAAAGAACATGATTCAATCATTGATGCTACTTTTGATGCCAATTGCTAATTTCAGAATATCATAACTGATTCTTAACTGATTGCCTTCTGATTACCAACAGTTTAGCTTCTTAAACTCTCTCTTCAATAGATTCCTTCAAAACATATGTAGAGAGAATTTGTGACTGTAGTTTGGTTGCTGCAGATTTTGCTCTCCTTGAGCATCAAGATTTTAGGCACAATTTCCACTCAATCTAAGTGAGCACTTTCTACCAATATATGGTGCCTCTTGTAATACCAAATCTTTAATGTCATAACTAGTTTGGAGCTATAGATCAACTATTCCCCCTAAACCATATAATCCTGCAATTCAAACAGAAATAGATTTTGGTACCTATACTTTCTTGGGTCTATAAATGTTAGTCCTGACAATATTTAGTTTATTGCCTTTTGGTAGCCACATTGAACCAGATCTTCTTTTGATGGCAAACACTATTGTACCATCTCTATAAGATCGGATAACACCACCATAGTAGGGTATTTCCTGTGGAGTAGCATACCCTAGGCTAAATCTATTTGAGGCATGTCTCTGTGAACCAATGATTTGATCTAATCTTTTCTGTCCATTGGTAAATTTATGCACAGTATTTTTTAGATTAGTGATTTCAGATTTCAATTTTTCATTTTCATTTATCAATTTATCATTATTGCATTTTGTATCTTCAGCATGCAAATTTTCAAGTTCAGTATGTGCTTCTTCTAAGCATGCAGTTAAATGCTTAATTCCCTTTTTATACTTTTTGCATCTAACATATAAACTATCAACAGTAGACAAAAGAATATTTACATCTAGATTATCATTGTCTACATCAGAATCACTTTGAGATGAAGTGGAACATACCTCTTGTGCTGTATAGCATACGTTTACTGGTTCCTCTTCTTCTGAACTGGATGAGCTACTAGAAGAACTACTGTCATCCCAAGTAGCCTTCAATGCCATTTTCTTTTTGTAGCTCCTTCTCTTCTTCTTCATTTCTTTTTCTTCTTCTTGTTGCAATGGACAATCAGACTGTATATGTCCCTACTTCTTGCATTTAAAGCATATTGGTGCATTACTTTTTGATGTGCTAGCTTGGTTCTTTTTCTTCATCCATTTTCTGAACTTTCTAGCCAATAGCACAACTTCATCATCATCCGAGCTTTGAAGTTCCTGTGTTGATGGAAAGGCTAGTTCTTTCTTTGTTTCAGTTTTCCTTTTAGCACTACCTTCCTCATCTTTCCATTCTTTCATTTGAACTTCATGGGCCAACAGGTTGCCCATTAGATCCTCTACTGAGTATTTGTTGAGGTCTTTGGAATCTTGTATCGATGTGGACTTTTGCTTCCATTCCACAATTAAGCTTTTGAGGATTTTATGTACCTGTTCACGGATAGAAAATTCCTTTCCCAAACCTCTTAAGCCATTAATAATCTCAGTGAATCTTGAAAACATATTAGTGATAGTTTCATCATCAAGCATTTTAAATAATTCAAGCTTTCTGAGTAAAATGCTTATTTTAGTGTCTTTCACTTGGCTGGTTCCTTCAAAGGTTATTTGAAGAGTGTTCCAAGCCTCGTGAGCAGATTTACAAGTTGAAACTTTATTATATTGTTCAGCAGATAAGGCACAGTAAATAATATTCAGCCCTTGAGCATCCATTTGGATGATTCTCTCATCCTCCTCAGTCTAGTCATCCTCATGACTAGGTGGAATAGGTGTTCCTAGAACAACCATTTTCCATAAACTCACATCTGAGCTTCTGAGGAAACATTTCATCCTGTTTTTCCAGTAATTATAATTAATACCATCAAATAGGGGAGGACGATAGATGTTCTGACCCTCTCTATGAAAAGATGCCATGATCTCAGATGGTTAAATCTATAAAAAGAGATCAACCTGCTTTGATACCAAATGTTAGGAACCAATGGCTTCACCAGAGAGGGGGGGTGAATGGAGAACAAAGTGTAATTTAGCCTATTTTTAACTTTACTGACTTAACTTGATTAATTTGAATGCACAAGAACTAATTAGATAAAAATAACATGCACAACGGAAATAAAAGTAAGAAACACAAGGGAATTTTAGGTGGTTCACCAACTCGGCTAGTCCACCCCCAAGGGTCACTTGGGCTTCACTAAGTGTTTCAACCAACACTTACACACTTGCTTTCAGGTCGAAGCAAAAACCAACCACACAGAAGTTTTCAGGTACAAACTCCAGAAAACCAACACTTAGAAGTTTTCAGGTATAAACTCTAGAAAACCAACCTCTTGAGTTTTTAGGTCGAAACTCAAACCAACAACAGAATGTAGCTTTTAGGTTGAAGCCACGAACCAAATGATCCTTCTTGGATCAAACTTTCAGCACATGGAGAGCTTTAAGAATCTTCTTGTAAATCCAGCTTTCAATCGATTCTTTTTCGAACTAAATTTGAGCTTTCTTCTATATTAGTAATTGATCTGTAATGTATACTATATCTCTGTATGTATATGAGTAAAAGCTGTTTTAAATCCGTTGTCTGTATGTTGTATATATACCTGATATGTACAACGATCATATTTTCTTCCAACGGATGTATTCTACTGTACTTGATTAGGATCAAGTCCCAATACAGCAAGTGACCGTTCAGAAAAATGTTTCAAGTCAACTTACCGATTTTCCTTTTCTTTTGGATAGTTAGCTATGTAACTCTCCGAAGAATTTCTGTAACTTACCGAAAGATCACTTAACCTTTTCTTCCAGGTAGGATTCCAGAATATTTAAATGTGAGCTGTCATTCAATCGAATACTTACAACTGTAACTTACCGAACAGTTACATACTTGCCGATTGCACTAATTTAGCACGTGCATAAAGGGCTGACTTAAGTTTCGGAAGGTTATCTCTGTAACTCACTGAAATGCTTCAGGATTTTAGATAGTTATCTTTCTAACTCTCCGAAAACTTATTTGCACTTCTTTTTGGAATTCTGCACGTGGGAAATTCAGTGACTTAAGTTTCGAATGGTTAAACTGTAACTCACCGAAAGTCTTTTGAAATTTTGGATAGTTATCTTTCTAACTCTCCGAAAACCCATTTGAGTATCTGTTTGGAATTCTGCACGTGGGAAATTCAATGACTTAAGTTTCGGATATTTAAACTGTAACTCACCGAAACTCTCTTGAAATTTCGGATAGTTATCTTTCTAGCTCTTCGATTTTCCCTTTTAAGCTTTCAACTGCCGGCTTCTCCATTTTGCACGTGCGTAATAAAATAACTTAAGTTCTGGAAAGTTATGCTTGTAACTTACCGAAAAACTTGAATAGTTATCTAACTCTCTGAAAAGAAAACTCGGATAATTATCTAACTCTCCGACAAGTCTTTTAAGCTTCCGTTCTGTATTGGCGCACGTGGTTTATTGAATGACTTAACTTTCGGATAGTTATACCGGTAACTCTCCGAAAAGTCCTTTAAGCTTCCGGATAGTTATCTCCTTAATTATCCGATCATTCAATCCCTTTAACTGTTTGATTAAATAACTCTCCGAAGGCTATGTAAAATCGGATAGTTATTCTTTTAACTGTCCGATAGCATTGCTGCTTATTTACTCTTGCTCTTTGGATACTTAGACTTGTAACTGTCTGATTTTCCTGTAGCTCTATAGCAGTATCTTCTAGAACTTTCTCCATCTATTTGTCTGCTTTCTGATCTTTTGTTGAGCTAACATATCTGTGAAATACAATTTGGTTTCCTCACATAGGTTTTTGCATTATCAAAATACTAGGGTCCTAACAATTACAATAATTATCCATTTGATCATTATCAAATTCAGTACCATGATCACTCCTGAGTTTTTGAATAGAACACTTTGTTCATTTTGAACAAAATTGCAAAACATTTTAAACTTTTCAAAAACTTTTGTCTTAGATGCTAAAAAATATACCCAAGTGTATTTAAAGAAGTCATCTACTAAAATAAATACATACCGTTTACCACCAAGACTCATGATTATTGTTGGTCCAAATAGATCCATATGTATAAGTTCTAAGACTCTCTTGCTTGAAATATCAGTTTTGGATTTAAAAGAGTTTTTATGAAGTTTACTATAAAATGTCAATTTGTGCATTTTATATATGTTAATTCATGCATATTAAGGATTATAAGTCATCATTATATATGTTCTTATAAAGGATTACATGAAAATCATATTTTTAGACATATGCATGAATTAGCGATTAAATAGTTGATAATGTACAAATTTATCCTTTATCAATTAAACACCTAGTCAATAGCCCTTGTTTTAGACGTGATTTTTATAATTCTTCAATATATGACTTTATATACATTATATGATTGCCAAATCACTTAAATATGATGTTAAACTAAAGAACTTTAAGTAATTCATGTATGCACATGTGAAGAAGTTGTGGACTAAAACTTTCCTAATTTGGCAACTTTCTATATATGGTAACTCATGCATGCACCTAAATTATATTTGCATCATATGATTTATATTCAATGTATATGTGCATCTAACTTGGTTTTGAGTTTTATAGGTCAATAAATCATGAAATCAAGATGAATTAAAGAGGAAAAAAACGTGGGCCATTGGATGCAACTTATTGGAGATCAAGCAATAATAGCTTAGAGTATTTAAAGTGTTTGACCACTCAATTCTAGGCTATTGTTCAAGCTTTAATTTTGCCCATTTTTAATGAATTTTATAAGTAATTTTGCATGATATTATCTATCTATGGTGGATAAATGATATTAATTATGGGTAATATAAGTCTTGAAATATAGTGCAATATAGAAATTTAATTAACAAGTGCATCCCCCATTGGATATAATTTTACATGGAACACATTGATTTTATTTTGAATGTCCTATGTTGGCTAACGTCTCTTGGAGTTCAATTTCCATTAATTGAATGTAACACACATATAGAAGGAGCTTAATGCAAAAGACCAAAAGAAGATGTAAAGAATCAAAAGTTGGTGGACTAAACTTTAAAGAAGAGGACATGCCAACACCTTATTGGCCCTCCTAGATCTATGGCATCCTATTGGCTTGGTGATAAAACCAAGGTGCCACATCAAAGAGAGAGAACACATGCCAACATAAATGCAAGGGGAGAGGAATTTCGTAGGCCACCTTGGTGCTTCCAACGAGAGAAAGAAAGAAGAGAAGAAAGCTTGGAGGTGAGGCTTATGCTTGCAAGGAGACCATCCATTGATGTTATTCACCATTCCAAGGGCTAAGGAGAAAATGTCTAGGCTTGGAGGTGAGGTTGCTGCCAAGTGCAATTGAATTCAAAGCTCTAGAGAAGAAGAGAAGAAGCTCCTAAGGTAGTGACAACCCTTAGAGTTTATTATTTTCTTGTATAGAAGGAAGAGTTGATGAGAATTGGTGGTGAACATCTCAATTATATGTCTTCTTAGCTAGATAGAGTTCTAATGAATGTATATGAATGTTTAATTCTTCTTTTCAACTTCTAAATTGCATCCTCTATTCACGTGTATTGTTGGGGCTGTTGGTGGGGCTTTCACACGAGTGAATGACACTCATCAATGGTGGCTTGACACATTTGAGTAGGAGGTGTGAATTGAAAGAAGAAGAAAATAAGTGTTGATGTTCATTTGAATGAAGAACCTATCACTTATATCTAGTTGTTAATTTTAATTTCAGTAGTTAATTGAGTTTTTTATCTCTTATATTGATCACATTTTATCCAAATCAATCCCAAAAAGAATTTCTAATGCAAGTAGTAGAGTTTAGTTTAGCTAGATTAGCAAATAGCATAGTTGCATGCACTTAGTATAAATTAGAATAGAGTAGTGTAGTGTATTTTTTTTCTCTTGTTTTCTTTTGCATATATCTTGCTTCTAAACTCACATGGAATTGGTGTGGATTTCATACTTGAATGGCTTGATAGATTTACAAGTAAAGAAATTAATTCACATCACCATTTTCTACTACACATTGCCTTGAAACTACATGATTTGTGAGCTTGTGTTAATTTTGATTATTCTACATTCACATGCCATTAATTTATTGAAGTATACCTAAGAGCTTGAAGAGCAAAGTTGAGTAACAATTGATTAAGTCATAAACACAATCCTTGTGGAAGAATGACCTGTATTTGCCATGTACACCAAAGGAACTGTGCACTTGCAGCAAAGCTTGAGATAAAAATATAGCTCAACAAGTTTTTGGCGCTGTTGTCGGGGATTGGCAATTTGGCTTAGTTTATTTTTACTATATTTGAAGTTCTTAGTTTGTTGTTTGATAAATTTTCATAAACATATCTTTCTTGTGCTTAGTTGTGAATTTTATTGCTTAAATTTCTTGCAAGTATGTCAAATTTTCATCATGATGATCCTTTTAAGTTTATAAATGATTTTTTATCTGAAAGTGCTTGTTCTTATTGTCATGTAAAAGGTCATGATGAAAGCATATGTACCAACAAGTTATTTAATATAAAAATTCAACCAGTAGAAGAAACAACTCATGTTAGTGATGAATATGATGTCTTGCATGATGCTAGTGAATTTTCTTTTGATTTTGATATGCATAAATCTCAGATTGATGATACAAATGATGTTCTTGATTGCTATCATGTTAGTAGTAGTTCTATAGAAGAGTCCATGAGGAATATAGAGAGAATCATAGAGTTAGGAGATAGCTATTATGTTGCCACTAAGCTCCTACAACAAAAAGAAGATGTAATCGTCATAGATGACAAAGAAGACTCTAATGTAGATGAAAACGTGAATTTAATCTTAAGATCTGTAAAAACCATAGAAAGAAACATATTAGAACATGAAAGTGAAGAAAAACAAAGTGAAGAAAACGTAGATGAAAAGGAAGAAAATATTTTGGCAAGTGATGAACATAAAGATGTAGAACTAGAACATGAAGGAGTTGAACTTGAAAAATGTCTAATGGATGAAAATAATGAAGAATTAATTGAAGAAAACCCTGTTATAGACTTAGAAATGGATAAAAAGAAAGAAGAAACATTTGAAAATATGAACAACAAACCACCATTTCCTAGTCGCCTTGACAACAACAAAGAAAATGAAGAAAATGAAGCTATAAGAACCATATTTGAGAAAATCAATGTTAATATGCCTATGTTAGAATTAATTAGAAAAATTCCAGCATATGGGAGGGTGCTTAAAAACCTTTGTACCAAGCATAGGAAGCCAAGAAAAAAATTAAGTAAGCAAGTTTATTTAACCGAGTTAAGTAGCTCAATGTTGCTTGATAGTTTAGCTAAAAAATTCAATGATCCTGGTGTTCCTCTAATAACTTGCTTAATAGGGAATGTTTTAATTGAAAAAGCATTATTAGATCTTGGTGCAGGATTTAACGTGATGCCTAAGCACTTATATGAACAATTGGGAATCACAGGAATTAAGAAAACTAGAACACTAATTAAACTAGCTGATAGATCATATAGGAGTCCCATGGGTATTGTAGAGGACGTCTTAATTCAAATTGAAGATTTTATATACCCAGTCAACTTTATCATTTTAGAAACTAATACATCAACTTGTGAACCAAATGAATCTACATTGATCCTAGGGAGACCATTCTTAGCAACTATTAATGCCCACATTAATTGCAGAAATGGTAAAATGTCAATCTCCTTTAACAATAAGGTGATATCATTGAACATTTTTAAAAGAGATAGGACTATAAACCATCAAGTAGATGACAACATTAGTGTAAGCATTTCTGAATTATTTGAAGAAGTCGAAAATAGTAGTAATAAGGATGAACTTAGTGCTGAAATTTGCTTTATAGACGTTGAAGATAATCTAGAACACAAGGCATGTTTATAAGAGAATAGTGGTGAGCATGAAATGAATAATGACTTGATTTTACAAGTTAAGGAAAGGACTAAATTAAAATCACTTCCACAAAATTTGAAATATGCATTTATAGATAAGCAAAATGAATATCCTGTCATAATTGGAGCAAACTTAACTCCAAACCAAGAAGAAAAATTAATGAAGATATTAAAAACAAAGGAGCTCTTGGTTGGCAATTGAGTGATATTGTAGGAGTTAGTCCCACTATAGTTCAACATAGAATTATCCTAGAAGATGAGAACTATGCCTTTAGAGAACCTCAACGTAGATTAAATCCCCAAATGAGTGAGGTGGTAAAGAAGGAGATAGTTAAATGGCTTGACAATGGCATTATATACCCTATTAGTGATAGTAGGTGGGTAAGCCCTGTGCATGTAGTACCTAAGAAATCGGGCTTTACAGTAGTTGAAAATCAAGATCATGAGTTAGTGCCTACTAGAATAAAAACTAGTTGGAGGGTATGTATTGATTATTGTAAATTGAATTTAGCAACTCGTAAAGATCATTTCCCATTACCATTTGTTGATCAAATGCTAGAAAGGTTAGCTGGACATGAATTTTATTGTTTTCTTGATGGATACTCTGGGTATAACCAAATACCCATAATCTCTAAGGATCAAGAAAAAACTACTTTCACTTGTCCAAGCAGAACCTATGCTTTTAGGCATATGACTTTCGATTTATGTAATGCACCTGCAACATTTCAAAGATGCATGCTAGGAATTTTTTATGATATGAATGAAAATTTTTTAGAAATTTTCATGGATGACTTTTCTGTCTTTGGCAAAAATTTTGATAGTTGTTTACATCATTTAGATATGGTTTTGCAAAGATGTGTTGAAAAGAACTTTATTTTAAATTGGGAAAAGTGCCATTTCATGGTGAATGAAGGCATAGTTCTTGGGCATGTAATATCTAATAGAGGGATTGTGGTGGATAAGGCAAAAATTGATGTTATATCTCATTTGCAGCCACCTAAATCTGTTAAGGAGGTTAGAAGTTTTCTAGGACATGCTGGTTTTTATCGAAGATTTATTCATGATTTTAGCAAGATAGCAAGACCTATAACTAATTTACTTGCAAAAGATTCTGAGTTTGTTTTTGATGAACATTGTCTTACTGCCTTTAATCAACTTAAGCATGCATTAATATCTCCTCCTATAATTCATGCCCCAATATGGGATTATCCTTTTGAAATTATGTGTGATGCCTCCAATTATGCAGTAGGTGCAGTACTTGGGCAAATAATTGATAAGAAACATCATGTCATATGCTATATGCTAGTAAAACTTTGAATGAAGCTCAAGTAAATTATACTACCACAGAAAAAGAATTTCTTGCTATTGTTTTTGCTCTAGATAAATTTAGACCATATTTAGTTTGCAATCAAGTTATTGTACATACTGATCATGCAGCCATTAAACATTTGATGAGTAAAAAAGATGCAAAACCAAGATTAATTCGATGGGTTTTATTGTTGCAAGAATTTAACATAGAAGTTAAAGATAAGGTTGGAAAAGAAAATTTAGTTGCTGATCACCTCTCTAGATTAGAAAATATTCCAGCATGCAATAATGTGATTAATGAAAAGTTTCCTGATGAGAGTTTATTTCTAGTTGGTAAGTTACGTTGGTTTGCAGACATTGCTAACTATCTTGCTATAGGGTTAATACCAATTGATTTATCTAAACTAGATAGGAAAAGATTGAGGTACATGGCTAAACATTATGTTTGGATAGAACCTTATCTATATAGGATGAGTTCTGATCAAATTTTAAGAAGATGTCTTCGTGAAGATGAAATTACTAATGTCTTAAATTTTTGTCATAATCATGCTTGTGGAGGTCATCTTAGCCATAGAAAAACTTCTTTGAAAATTCTTGAATGTGGATTTTATTGGCCTTCTCTAATTAAGGACTCTAAAGATCATTGTAGACATTGTGATAGATGCCAAAGAATGGGAAAAATTTCCAAACGAAATATGATGCCTTTGAATCCTATCATTGAAGTTGAAATTTTTGATGTTTGGGGCATTGATTTCATGGGACCATTTCCCACTTCTTTTGGTTATTCTTATATTTTGTTGGTTGTTGATTATGTTTCTAAATGGATTGAAGCTATCGCAACTAAGAGAAATGATGCTAAAGTTGTTGATTTTCTTAGATCTAACATTTTTGCTAGATTTGGTATTCCAAGAGCTATAATTAGTGATAATGGACCTCACTTTTGTAACCGAGTATTTCAAATGGCCTTGAGGAAGTATGGGGTTACTCAGAAGTTAGCAACACCATATCATCCTCAAACAAGTGGGCAAGTTGAGGTATCCAATAGACAAATCAAGCAAATGCTCGAAAAAGTAACAAACCAAGTAAGAAGGATTGGGCAGAAAAGCTTAATGATGCACTTTGGGGTTATAGGATTGCCCATAAAACTATGTTGGGAATGTCACCATTTAGAGTAGTTTATGGGAAAGCATGCCATTTACCTATAGAAATAGAACATAAAGTTGAATGGGCTATTAGAACATTTAACATGTGTGTTGATGATGTAGGAAAAGCAAGAAAATATCAACTCAATGAGCTGGAAGAAATAAGAAGAGAGGCTTATGAAAATGCAAAGATTGCAAAAGAACATGAAAAAGCATTCCATGACAAGAAAATTTTGAGAAAGGACTTTCATGAGGGACAAGAAGTTTTATTATATAATTTTAGATTACATTTGTTTCCTGGAAAATTTAAGACTAGATGGACAGGACCATTCATCATTAAACATATATATAATCATGGAGCTATAGCTATAGAAAATTGTAAGACAGGATTTAAAACTGTAGTGAATGGTCAAAGACTTAAAGAATATTATCTTGGAAAAACCTACAATCATGGAGAGAGTGCTTTGTTGTTGGAACCCAATTATAATTAGTTTTTATATGTATTTAGTTGTAGATGTAGTTTTTCTTTTCTTAATTTTTAGTAATTTTTCATTATATGTATTATTGGTTAGTAGTTAACAATAAAATTGATTATTGCAAGTTCACGTCTAAATTTTATATGCATGATTTTCAAACACTTGAAGGGTGTAGAATGGGTTGAAAGACTTTATCATTATATCATGTGTTTGTTTGACGAATTGATGTTCAACCACAATTAGAGTTAAATACATTTTATCTGCACTACTTGAAGAGCAATGCACAACAGGTATGCGCTAACATTTTTTCACTTATTCTTATTGTTGAAACAATCCTTTCTACATTGAGGACAATGCAGGAACTAAGTGTGGGGGGGAGGAGAAAGTAAAAAAAAAGTTTTAGGGTGCATACTACATCAATGAAATTGAAAATTTTCCAATGTAAGTTTCTTACACAAGCATGTTGGTGGTAAGTTTGAAATTCATTCTATATGTTGCATGGCACCATGTTTTATATGTATCCATGATAAGAACTTGCATGTCAATTTTTTAGGAAATAGCATTGTTAGTGTAATTTTGATTTTGAATTATTGCATCTTAGCCTCACTAGCATGCTACTCAATCTCCATTGTATGCTCTTAGAGCTAAGATCATTAATTCCTTATTAGCTTTAGTTTCATTATACGTAAATTATATTTGCATCATATGATTTATATTCAATGTATATGTGCATCCAACTTGGTTTTGAGTTTTATAGGTCAATAAATCATGAAATCAAGATGAATTAAAGAGGAAAAAAACGTGGGCCATTGGATGCAACTTATTGGAGATCAAGCAATAATAGCCTAGAGTATTTAAAGTGTTTGACCACTCAATTCTAGGCTATCTCCTCCTCTTCCAACACATTGCAGCCAGCGGTTCCAGCCATTCCAACATCTTCATCCAGAAAGTCCCATCTTCCCCTTGATCTTGAACAAGCTCCCTTCAAGAATGGTGAGCTTTGGCGTCTTCCACTCCTCCTAGAAGACACATTCTCTTCAATTCAAACGGCCATATGTTGGGATCTCCTTGGGCGTTCATCTTGGTGGATTGGGAGGCTCGTGTGATTGATTTGGAGTGGAGCAAAAGGTTAGGATCTTCAGGGTTGAGTCATCGGAAGCACCATTCTTAGATGTGGAAGCCAAAGTTGTGGGTCTTGGAGGCAAGATATTGAGGACGTGCACCACTCTTCTTCAAGGCAACCTTAGAAGCTTCACTTGGACGTGCTACAGGTGGTGACAGCCCTATGGCGCATTGATTTCAAGGACTTTGGGGAGTCATTGCTTGAAGAAACGTGGAGGATTAAAAGGTATGATGGAAAGGAGAGATCCTCATACTAGTTTTCATGTTTTACAATTTTATATGTATGAGTATAGTTTAAGTATGTGGAAGAACGAAATTCTATGCATAAATCTTTATTTCAAATGTTCTAAATTAAAGATTATATATTGTTTTGATGTTAATTGATATAAGAATTGAGTTCATATCATATGTTTCGTGCGAATGATGGTGATGGTGTAAATTGTGAAGGCAATTTTCCGTTACTTAGATGGTCAGAATGTTAGTAGCTTTACTTCGAATTGTATGCACTTGTTACTCATCTCTAAATTCTGTTTTTTGTTTCTTTTTGTAAGTATAATGAGTGTAGAACAAGTTTACAAAGTTTTAGAATTTTTTAAAATGTTTTTCAAAGCTTTTCGATTTTATTTTGTGAAGGTATTAGCGGTTTTGAGTCTTTGTTGAGTGCTAGTTTTGAGCTCGACGCCTATGTTGTGCTTGCATCGTGTATTTTGTGGAATTCAGTTCTGTAAATTTTTCTTGTTAGTATAATAGATCTACTTTCAAGGCGCACCTATTTCGTAGCATTTCATGAAGATTTGATGGAGATTTGATTTTTGAACCGAAGGTGCATTTTTGGAAAGTTTCCATAACCGTCTGCGCCCCTTTCTTAAATAAGATATTGCCAGTGTTTTAATTTGTGTTAATCCACGAAATCAGTACCATTTGAAAAGATATTCCGAGGACCTTTCCAACCGTTATTTATTCTGGATTTTTAAACGTTCAAGTTGGAAGTTATTGGAGTTAAAAGTCGAGCTTAAATTCTGTGATTTTTGGATTAGTACTCATTGATTTCTTAAATATCTTATCATAACTAATTGGATTTTGGGGTAATCTTATAAACTTTAATTGTGCTACGAATTTTGTATATTAATATTAAGTAATTAGAATTTAATTATGAGTTAGTTTAATGTGGATATTTAATCGGATAATCATTTTAATAAAATTATTTAAGACAAACTCCTTGTGGATTCGACCCGTACTTGCACATGCTTATTACAATGGGCACCGTGCGCTTGTGGTTATAAATGTAAAATTTGCGCTTTTGCCATTAATTTAACAATACATAAAAACGTTTACATTTACCTAACTCACATGCATCACACATAAAGTCCTTTGAGTATTTAATCTTTGGTAAACCTCTCACTAAATGTTTTCTAGATAGTTTATGTAACAATTTCATATTTATATGCCCAATCCTTCTATGCCACAGATATGCATTACTAGTTTCAACTAGCAAACATGAATTTAAATCAACTGCACCAGAAGGTAAAGATAAAATACATATAGAACCTTTTCTTTTAGCAATAAACTTAATTTCATCTGTATTTTTATCAATAATTTTGCATACATTATCTTCAAACACTACATAATATCCATTTTCAATTAGTTTTATAACACTCAGCAAATTAAATCCTAAGTTTTCTACATATAGTACATTCGAAATAACATAAGTTGGAGTTATTTGAACATTGCCCATACCTATGATTTTATCTTTGCTTTTGTTTCCAAATGTTACACTCCCTTTCATGGTATTTGTAAAATTTTGTAATAGACTTTTCTGTCCAGTCATGTGACTTGACGCTCCACTGTCCAAGATCCATTTTGATGTTGTTTCCTCCTGCAAAACAAATTAAGAAAAACTTTTTCTTGGTACCCAATGTTGTTGAAGACCAAGTTCATTAAACGCATATTTCTTCTTTTTGTTTAAAAATAGTTTAACATTATCATTTACATTCTTATTAGTTGTAAGTACTATAGACTTATTTTTAACATCATACTTACTTATAAAATTATTGCTCTTATAATCATTCTTTTTGTTTTCAGATGTAGTATAACCAAGACCAAACTGATTTTTATTAGATGTTAATTTATTTTGGTCATGCTCATACATTTCAGTGAGTTCATACCAAGATTTTGCACTAGTATTAACATTTTCTGTACATACAAAATCTTTTTCTACACAAGAATTTTCAGATTTGTCACATGCAGAATGAGTAAATGGTCTAACACCGGTGTTTTGAATTACATGCTTGGGTTTCTGAATTTTTAGTTTACTACAATTGTCTGAAATTTTAGGGACATTAGAAATTGAATTTCCAGAACAAGAAACAAGATTTTTAGAAACATTAATAGTCATGTTAGAAGTACAATTTGACAAATCACATTGATTATTATTATTACTGCATGATTCATTCCTTGAAGTACCTACTTCTACATATTTATTACCTTGTTTCATGATAAAAGGAATTTTAGTCTTAGATTTACTTGAACTACAACTAACATATCCTTTATTGGCTTGAGATTCAGGATAATCAAATCCTAAGCCAAATTTATATGACACCGTAGGGGTACTAGTTAGTTTGTCTAACTTAATTTGACTTAAATTCTATTTCTCAATGGTAGAATTTAAATCTAGCTCTCTCAGTTTTAATTTATCTATCTCTAATTCAAGTTCATTTATATTGTTTCTCAACATTTGATTTTCAGATTCTATCTTTAATTTTTCAGCATTTGTATTCTGTATTTGTTCATGCAAGACACATTCATTAAATCTAAATTTATGCAAATCTTTAGCATGATTTTCATTATCACATTTAAACTTTTCTAAAGTAGTAGATATGAAACTATTTTCTTCTTTCACAATAGATAAAGAGTTTCTAATATTCTTATTTTCCAGTTTACAAACTTTAAGTTTTTGTAATAATGCACGATAAGCACATAATAATTCATCAAAGTTAAAATCTGAATGACTTTCAGGATTAGATATTACCTCAGACTCATCTGCCATGAAGCACACATGAGCAACGTCTTCTAACTCTTGTTCTCCTTCTGAATGTGAAGATTTTGATGATGATTCCTTAGATTCAGACTCTTCAGACGTGTCATCCCAAGTGACCTTCAAAGCCTTTTTCTTGTAAAACTTTTTCTGAGTTTTTTGATCCGTCTTCTTTTGATTTGTCCTACTTTGCTTTCATTTTTCCTTATAGGACAATCTGGAGAAAGATGTCCAGTTTTCTTATAGTTGTAACATATATACTTTCTAGATGAAGAATTCTTGTCATTTAGTGATTTTGAAGTTGAGGGTTTGTCATTTCTGTTCCTTTGTTGTTTTCTAGCTTTCCATGCTTTCTTGAATTTCCTAGTCAGCAAAATCAAATCCTCGTCAGAATCAGTAAATATATCAGAATCTGAATTAATTTCGAAGGCGATTTCTTTCTTCATTTTTGGTTTGTCGTGACTAAGTAATTCATTTAATTGAACTTCATAAGCTGTTAAGTTTCCTATAAGTTCATTCATGGTATAAACATTTAAATCTCGTGGTTCCTCTATTGATGTTACTTTTTGAGACCATTTAGAACTTAGGGATCTGAGAATTTTCCTCATCAAATCCTTCTGTTCAAAATTCATTCCAAAGCATTTTAAAGAGTTTATGATATCAAGAAATCTGGAAAACATCTTAGAAATACTTTCGTCTGCATGCATCTTAAAGAGTTCATATTTGTAGGATCGTATGGCTACACAAGAGGGGGGTGAATTGTGTATCTTTAATATTTTCTGAAATATAATTGAAACTTTAAAACTCAAAAACAAGTCTAGACATTGTTTTCATAAAATCATTTTTATTCAAGGTTTCAATTACAATATACAATTCAATTCTCCTTAGAAATTGTAGATGCAATTATATTTCGATACCATGTATCATCTAAACAATTTCATAACTACAAACAAAGAAAACTAATTTGCGGAATTTAAAACTTTTCTCCCTGTTTGAGATCTTTCTTCTTCTTCTTTTTCTTCTTCAGCAATTCTTCAGTGACGAATATCTTGTCTTTTCATGCTTCACTGAATTTGCTTTCTTCTGATACTTCAAATCTTTAGTGACGAAAATCTTACCTTTTTATGCTTCACTGAACTTTCTTTCACTTGAGAGATTTTCCCCGAGAGATTTTTCTTTTGGTGTGTAGGGATGGTTTGATCCTTGAAAAGATTTTTCTTTGATCTATAGATTTTCCTATGTCATCAATATCTAACTTTAAAGTAGTACTCATAGGAGTTCCTCGAATCCTTGTATCATTAGAATTAAATTTCTTAAGTATTTCATCTGCATATTTTTCTTAATTTAAAAATATACCTTTATCCATTTGCTTAATTTGAAGTCCTAGAAAATATGAAAGTTCTCCTATCATACTCATTTCAAACTGACTAGTCATCTCTTCAGAGAATATTTCTATCAACTTATCAAAGGTTGCTCCAAAGATTATATCATCCATGTATATTTGAACAACAATCTGATCTTTACCATCTCTCTTAATAAATAGAGTATGATCCACTTTTCCCATGATATAGCCTTTTTCTATTAAAAAAGTAGACAATCTTTCATACCATGATCTAGGTGCTTGCTTCAAACCATATAAGGCTTTCTTCAATTTATACACAAAGTCAGGATTTTTAATATCTTCAAATCCAGGTGGTTGTTTTACATAGACTTCTTCATTAATTAAACCATTTAGAAATGCACTCTTTACATTCATTTGATATAATTTAAAATCCATATAACAAGCATAGGCCAATAATATTCTAATACTTTCTAACCTAGCCACAGGAGCAAATGTTTCATCATAATCTAATCCTTCTTCCTATGTATACCCTTATGCAAGTAATCTAGCTTTATTCCTTATAATTTGACCAGTTTCGTTAGTTTTGTTTCTAAAGATCCACTTTGTACCTATTATGGATTGATTTTCTGGTGGAGAGACTAATTCCCATACATCATTTCTGATGAATTGATTTAGTTCTTGTTGCATTGCCACTATCCAATTTTCATCAAATAATGCTTCTTGTATATTCCTTGGTTCCACCATAGAAACAAACATACACATACTATTTAAATTTACTGAAGCTCTAGTTTTAACTCCCTCATTAATATTACCAATGACTTGAGTAATGGGATGTGATGAAGAATAACACCAATTTCTCTGATTTTCCTCAATATTCTCATCAACATCTGAAAGTCCATCACTTTCATCATTAGTTTGATCATTTAAGTTCATATTTTTGATTTTCTCAGATAAATCATCAATCTCTCTATTGATCTCTAACTCATTTGGAAAATTGATCATATCATCATTATTAGCTTTAGATTGAGATTCTCTAAGAGAATTTTCATTGAAGCTTAGATGGAGGGTTTCTTCAATAGTCCTAGAAGTCTTGTTATATACTCTATAGGCTTTACTTCTAGTAGAGTAACCTACAAAAATTCCTTCATCCGATTTGGCTTGAAATTTATCCATTTTATCCTTAGTATTAAGAATAAAACACTTGCAGCCAAATGGTTTCATATAGGAAATTTTTGGAACCCTATTAAACATAATTTCAAAAGGAGTTTTATTAACATGAGGTCTTAAATGACTTCTGTTAATAACATAACAAGCTGTATTTACTACTTCAGCCCAAAGATTTTGAGGTAACTTATGTTCATTCAACATAGTTTTGGCCATTTCTTGAAGTGATCTATTCTTTCTCTCAACAACACCATTTTGACACGGTGCTCTTGGAAAAGAAAATCTGTGATCAATGCCATGCTCATTACAATAGTTATCCATTTGATCATTATCAAATTCAGTTCCATGATCACTCCTAAGTTTTTGAATAGAGACACTTTGCTCATTTTGAACAAAATTGCAAAACATTTTAAATTTTTCAAAAACTTCTGTCTTAGATCCTAGAAAATATACCCAAGTGTATCTAGAGAAGTCATCTACTAAAACAAATACATACCGTTTACCACCAAGACTCATGATTCTTGTTGGTCCAAATAGATCCATATGTATAAGTTCTAAGACTTTCTTGCTTGAAATATCAGTTTTGAATTTAAAAGAGTTTTTGTGAAGTTTACCAAACTCACATGCATCACACATAAAGTTCTTTGAGTATTTAATCTTTGGTAAACCTCTCACTAAATGTTTTCTAGATAGTTTATGTAACAGTCTCATATTTATATGCCCAATCCTTCTATGCCCTAGATATGCATCACTAGTTTCAGCTAGCAAACATGAATTTAAATCAACTGCACTAGAAGGTAAAGATAAAATACATACAGAACCTTCTCTTTTAGCAATAAACTTAATTTCATCTGTATTTTTATCAATTATTTTGCATACATTATCTTCAAACACTACATAATATCCATTTTCAGTTAGTTTTATGACACTCAGTAAATTAAATCCTAGGTTTTCTACATATAGTACATTCGAAATAACACAAGTAGGAGTTATTTGAACATTGCCCATACCTATGATTTTATCTTTGCTTTTGTTTCCAAATGTAACACTTCCTTTCATGGTATTTGTAAAATTTTGTAATAGACTTTTTTGTCCGGTCATGTGACTTGACGCTCCACTGTCCAAGATCCATTTTGATGTTGTTTCCTCTTGCAACAAATTAAGAAAAACTTTTTCTTGGTACCCAATGTTGTTGAGGACCAAGTTCATTAAACGCATATTTCTTCTTTTTGTTTAAAAATAGTTTAACATTATCATTTATATTCTTATTAGTTGTAAGTACTATTGATTTATCATTAGCTTCATACTCATATATAGCATTATTGCTTTTACAATCATTCCTTTTGTTTTAAGATGTAGTATAATCAAGACCAAACCGATTTTTATCACATGTTAATTTATTTCGGTCATGCTCATACATTTCATTAAGTTCATACTAGGATTTTGTACTTGTAGTAACATTTTCCGTACATACAGAATCTTTTTCTGCACAAGAATTTTTAGTTTTATCACATGCAGAATGAGTAATTGGTCGAATACCAGTGTATTGAATTACATGCTCAGGTTTCTAAATTTTCAGTTTACTACAATTGTCTGAAATTTTAAAAACATTAGAAACTGAATTTCTAGAACAAGAAACAAGATTTTTAGAAACATTTATAGTCATGTTGGAAGTACAATTTGACAAATCACATTGATTTATATTATTACTGCATGATTCATCCCTTGAAGTACCTACCTCTACATATTTATTACCTTGTTTCATAATAAAAGGAATTTTAGTCTTAGATTTACTTGAACTGCAACTAATAAATCCTTTATTGGCTTGAGATTCAGGATATTCAGGATAATCAAATCCTAAGCCAAATTTATAAGACACCGCAAGGGTACTAGTTAGTTTGTCTAACTTAGTTTGACTTAAATTCTATTTGTCAATAGTAGAATTTAAATCTTGCTCTCTCAGTTTTAATTTTTCTATCTCTAATTTAAGTTCATTTATATTGTTTCTCAACATTTCATTTTCAGATTCTATCTTTAATTTTTCAACATTTATATTCTGTATTTGCTCATGCAAGATACATTCATTAAATCTAAATTTTTGCAAATCTCTAGCATGATTTTCATTATCACATTTAAACTTTTCTAAAGTAGTAGACAGGAAACAATTTTCTTCTTCCATAATGGATGAAGATTTTCTAATATTCTTATTTTCTAGTTTACATACTTTAAGTTTTTGTAATAATGCATGATAAGCACATAATAATTCATCAAAGTTGAAATCTGAATGACTTTCAGGATCAGATATTACCTCAGACTCATCTGCCATGAAGCACACATGAGCAACATCTTCTAACTCTTGTTCTCCTTCTAAATGTGAACATTTTGATGCTGATTCCTCAGATTCAGACTCTTCAGACATGTCATCCCAAGTGACCTTCAAAGCCTTTTTCTTGTAAAACTTTTTCTGAGTTTTCTGAGCCGTCTTCTTCTGATTTGTCCTACTTTGCTTTTCATTTTTCCTCATAGGACAATCTGGAGAAAGATGTCCAGGTTTCTTACAGTTGTAACATACATACTTTCGGGATGAAGAATTCTTGTCATTCAATGATTTTGATGTTGAGGGTTTATCATTTTTGTTCCTTTGGTGTTTCCTAGCTTTCCATGCTCTCTTGAATTTCCTAGTCAGCAAAATCAAATCCTCGTCAAAATCAGTAGATATATCAGAATCTGAATTAATTTCGAAAGCTATTTCTTTCTTCATTTTTAGTTTGTTGTGACTTAGTGATTTATTTAATTGAACTTTATAAGATGTTAAATTTCCTATAAGTTCATTCATAGTATAAACATTTAAATCTCGTGATTCCTCAATTGATGTTACTTTCTGAGACCATTCAAAACTTAGGGATCTGAGAATTTTCCTCACCAAATCCTTCTGTTCAAAATTCTTTCCTAAACATTTTAAAGAGTTTATGATATCAAGAAATCTGGAAAACATCTTAGAAATATTTTCATCTTCATGCATCTTAAAGAGTTCATACTTATGAATCAACATGTTTATTTTTGTATCTTTAACTTGAGAAGTACCTTCATGTGAAACTTCTAATGCATGGCACACCTCATAAGCAGATTTATATGCCGATACTTTACTGAACTGTTCATAACTCAATGCATAGAATAAAATATTTAAGCCCTTAGCATTCAGAGTTTCATTTTCTTTTTTAGTAATTGTCCAAGTATTATAAGGAGTAGTTAGCGAAGTATATGGTTTAGAAATCATGAACCAAAATTTATGATCTATACTTTGAAGAAAAACAGTCATCCTATATTTCCAATATTCAAAATGTATTCCATCAAATAAAGGAGGACGATTAAGATTTTGGCCTTCATATAAAGAAAAATTACCATTTCTAGTAGCCATTTTACCTTAGATTTTTCAACCTATTTGATTTTAAATAGTCTAAAAACTTTAAAACAACTTGAGCCTTAAATCAATAGAGTTAAACCTATGCTCCGATATTAATTTCCATTTAAAAATAAGGATGATAGAATAAGCAATGATATTAAAGAAGTTGGTATCGATTTTATATCAAAGATTATTCACAAAGCTCTAATACCACTTGTAGGATCGTATGGCTACACAAGAGGGGGGTGAATTATGTATCTTTAATATTTTCTGAAATATAATTGAAACTTTAAAACTCAAAAACAAGTCGAGACATTGTTTTCATAAAATCATTTTTATTCAAGGTTTCAATTACAATATACAATTCAATTCTTCTCAAAAATTGTAGATGCAATTATATTTTGATACCATGTATCATCTAAACAATTTCATAACTACAAACAGAGAAAACTAATTTGCGAAATTTAAAACTTTTCTCCCTGTTTGAGATCTTTCTTCTTCTTTTTCTTCTTCAGCAATTCTTCAGTGACGAATATCTTGTCTTTTCATGCTTCACCGAATTTGCTTTCTTCTGATACTTCAAATCTTCAGTGATGAAAATCTTACCTTTTTATGCTTCATGAACTTTCTTCCACTTGAGAGATTTTCCCCGAGAAGGTGTTTTTGATCCCTGAAAAGATTTTTCTTTTGGTGTGCAGGGATGGTTTGATCCTTGAAAAGATTTTTCTTTTTGTGTGCAAGGATAAATTGATCAACGAGAATTCTATGCCTTTTATATTGTATCTTCATTTCATACATATCCTTCATGTTTAACCACTACCAGTTTTCCACTTCTCCACGTCTTTTCTTTTTCCTTCATCGAAACACACACGTTCTAACCCACGTTTATATTTTGAATTTTCTTTAATCATCAGTCTTGGATCTTTGAAAAATTTCCTGCAAAATAAACTTTCTCGTCCAAAAGTTTTTCATCAGTGTAATAAGAAGTCGTTACTTTAATGTTAACTAAACGAGTAATACAAGTATATATATAACTTAACGTTTCTAACTTAACGAGTTCCTCATGTGCCATTTCACGTGACAAGTATTGTAGCTAACTCAACGAACTAAGTCTGTGGTGTTATGCTATCTCAACGAATCATCTCCGTTGTGCTATGATAACTCAACGAACCATTTCCGTTGTGTTATGATAACTCAACGAACCATTTCCGTTGTGTTATGATAATTCAACGAACCAGTAATAAACAAATGTTTTTATAATAAGAATTTTACCACGTGCAAAAAATAACAACTTAAGTTTATAACGCTAACCTAACGCGTTGCCTTAGTGTTCAATATAGCAACTGAACACGTTTAGTTATGTTAATTTAACGAGTTAAACATGTGCACCTCACGTGATACAATACAACATTCATAACTTATAATTTCACCACGTGTATAACACTAACTCAACGAGTTCGTCTCTTCTTTTACTCACTAACTTAACGAGTTATTACGTAACCTATTTTAACTGTTAAGCCTGTAATTTAACGAGTTCTCACGTGACCTCTATACAAACAAAACTCTAACTTAACGAGTTGTCTAAACGTGCACTGTTCATGATATAGAAGATATAACATTAAAACATATCATGCTTTTCAATAAAAACACACGTTAACTTAATGTTTATAGCTAAATGAGAAATTAATGCAACGAAACGACTAGATATTAACTTCAGATCCAATACAGACAAGTATTTATATCAGTAAGCTTTTTCTGTATTAATTGATGATTTTAATTTCTTTTCACAAGCAATAGTAATTGAGCAAATATGATTATTTTCATTCAGCACACATCATCAAAACAAAAATACTCAATAATACTTATAAATCAACATGTTTATTTTAGTCTCTTTAACTTGAGAAGTACCTTCATGTGAAACTTCTAATGCATGCCACACCTCATAAGCAGATTTATATGCCGATGCTTTACTGAACTATTCATAACTCAGTGCACAAAATAAAATATTTAAGCCCTTATAATTTAGAGTTTCATTTTCTTTTTCAGTAATTGTCCAAGTATTATAAAGGGTAGATAACAGAGTATATGGTTTAGAAATCATGAACCACAACTTATGATCTATACTTTGAAGAAAAACAGTCATCCTATATTTCCAATATTCAAAATGTATTCCATGAAAAATTACCATTTCCAGTAGTCATCTTACCTTAGATTTTTCAACCTATTTGATTTTAAACAGTCTAAAAACTTTAAAACAACTTGAGCCTTAAATCAAGAAAGTTAAATGTATGCTCGGATATTAATGTCTGTTTAAAAACAAGGAAGGTGGAATAAGCAATGATAAGAAATAAGTTGGTATCGATTTTATATCAAAGATTATTAACAAAGCTCTAATACCACTTGTAGGATCGTATGGCTACATAAGAGGGGGGTGAATTGTGTTTTTCAATATTTTTGAATATAATTGAAACTTTAAAACTCAAAAACAAGTCGAGACATTGTTTTCATAAAATCATTTTTATTCAAGGTTTCAATTGCAATATACAATTCAATTCTCCTCAGAAATTGTAGATGCAATTATATCTCGATACCATGTATCATCTAAACAATTTCATAATTACAAACAGAGAAAACTAATTTGCAGAATTTAAAACATTTCTCCCTATTTGAGATCTTTCTTCTTCTTCTTCTTTCTTCTTCAGCAATTCTTTAGTAATGAATATCTTGTCTTTTTATGCTTCATTGAATTTGCTTTCTTCTAATACTTCAAATCTTTAGTGACGTAAATCTTACCCTTTTATACTTCACTGAATTTTCTTCCACCTAAGAGCTTTTCCCTAAAGAGGTGTTTTTGATCCCTAAAAAGATTTTTCATTTTGTGTGCAGGGATAATTTTATCAACGAGAATTCTATGCCTTTTATACTATATCTTCATTTCATGCATATCCTCCACGTTTAATCACTACCAGTTTTCCACTTCTCCATGTCTTTTCTTTTTCCTTTATCGAAATACACACGTTCTGACCCACGTTTACATTTCGAATTTTCTTTAATCATCAGTCTTGGATCTCTGAAAATTTTCCTACAAAATAAACTTTCTCGTCCAAAATTTTTTCATTAGTGTAATAAGAAGTCGTTATTTTAATGTTAACTAAACGAGTAACACAAGTATATATAAAACTTAACGTTTCTAACTTAACGAGTTTCTCATGTGCCAACTCACATGACAAGTATTGTAGCTAACTCAACGAACTATCTCTGTGGTGTTATGCTAACTCAACGAACCATCTCCGTTGTGTTATGATAACTTAATGAATTAGTAATAAAAAATGTTTTTATAATAAGAATTTTACTACATGCAAAAAATAACAACTTAAGTTTATAATGCTAACCTAACGCGTTGCCTTAGTGTTTAATATAGCAACTCAACGTGTTTAGTTATGTTAACTTAACAAGTTAAACATGTGCACCTCATGTGATACAATATAACATTTGTAACTTATAATTTCACCATGTGTATAACACTAACTTAACGAGTTCGTCTCTTCTTTTACTCACTAACTTAACGAGTTCTCACGTGACCTATTTTAACCTTTAAGCCTCTAACTTAATGAGTTCTCACGTGATCTCTATACAAACAAAACTCTAACTTAACGAATTGTCTAAACGTGCATTGTACATAATATAGAAAATATAACTTTAAAACATATCATGCTTTTCAATAAAAACACACGTTAACTTAACGTTTAGTTAAATGAGAAATTAATGCAATGAAACGACTAGTTATTAACTTAGTATAATTTTAGATCCAATACAGATAAGTATTTATATTAGTAAACTTTTTCTATATTAATCTATGATTTTAATTTCTTTTCACAAGCAATAGTAATTGAGCAAATATGATTATTCTCATTTAGCACACATCATCAAAACAAAATACTCAACAGGATCCTTGTTTGTAATGTAGCTCGTACTCTCTATTAGTAGTCAAACTATGTCTTCATGTTCAGCATGTTCATCCACTTAATCTATAATCCATAATCCACGTACTAATTTTTTTCTTTAATCCAAATTACTATGTTTTTGAATTTCCACTTTCTCTACTATCATTTTGAATTTCCACTATCTCCACTCGTAGATTCACCAAAACTTTAATTTCCTAGAGTCTTGTAGAATATCTTCTAAGTCTTCGATTTAGTCGAACACTTATCTTTTAAGTCCTGTAAAAACTCGAATACTTATCTGTAACTCTTCGAGTTTTTGCACTTGCAAAACACGTGACTAAACATAGCAAACTTATCTATTCGTTAGTCATTTTATAAAACTCGAATACTTATCTATCCATGCGAATAAAAACTCGAACAGTTATCTAACTATTCAATTTTCATTACCGAACGTACATGGAAAGCACATGACAACTTAAAACATTAAAAACACATGTGCAGATAATTTAATTATACGAGTTTTTAACATAAACTATTCAACAAAAATGAAACGTTAACTATCCGAAAGTTTAACTATCGAAAATCTAACTCTTCGAAAAACTTTAACTTATCCAACATAAAAATGAAACTTTCCGATAATCTGTTAACATTTAAAATCGTGACAATTATACTTAGAGAATATTATTTAGACTTATTTAAAAACTTTAATAAAGCATATATCATCAAAACAAAATTCTTAACAATCTCCCCCTTTTTGATGATGTCAAAACCTAATAAGTCAAATAATCTAACTTCTCCCCTATTTTGGCATTATAAAAAAGTAAATAGACTATCTTCGCCTTCTTTAGTAATTAAGCCATGTAAATGTAAGGAAGAAAAACCTTGCTAAGTATACACGAATCAAAAAGATATTTTTAAACATGCATAACTTTCGTGGATTAAGCATAAACTATTTAAACATGAACTGTGAAAAACAATCACGTGAGCATTAAGTGCAGTAAATAGTTTACATAATATATATTTGGTAACAAATTACAATAAATAAATCATGTAATACATAATTTGTATAATCACAAGCCTCTCTATCTTCAAAAAATACTGATTAGAGTATCTGAAATTTACTTTGCAATTTCTATACTTACTCTGTTTATTTGATCAATTACTGCTTGATCTAAATCATTTTGTGAAACTTGTGATGGTTGCTATAAAAATTCAATATGTATGTCTGTATTTATACCTGTATGCGTATCTGTATTTATACCTATATTTATATCTGTATGTTGTTGTTGTTTTGAAAATTGTGTTGATTGTTGCTGTTTAATTAATGCATATGTAGCATAAAGACAACATCTGCCAACTTTTGCACCATGACCAAACCTCTGAAACAATAAAGCATGCAGTATTTTTGCAATAAAACGTGCTTGACCATTTAAATCATTTAGTAATCTCATTGGATTGTTGGCAGTTGTATCTTTGGCTAAACTTTTAATGTCCCATCCCAACTAACAAACCTATTTTCTTTCTGATAATTTAACTCCTTCATTTTTCAGACCAAGTACTTGATAAAGTAAATCTGGAGTTAAATATATGTCGTCTTGTATATTGGAAACAGGAATATCTTCTTCCACTATTAAGTTTGAGTAAAAATAACTTATAAGTTCTGGTATAACAAGATGGCCTGGCTGTTGTGGAAGCAAAGTCAACAAGCCTTGAAATTCAAACATTTCTCGTATATGTGCCATCCCTTCAAACTTAACTGGTCTTGAATATAAAACTGTAAAAGTTTTATATGTCTGAAATTTTTCATAACAGGAACTATTTCTGAACCATAATAATGTATTTTCGTCTAAACTCTATTTAGGATTAGGTAGTTTCCTATGATGATGTTTTGATTTGGGACTTGTTTCAACATTACCAGCATTATCTAAATTTTCAGACTGTTCAGAACTAGTGGAATTTCCATCAAAGCTAGTATAAATGTCTGAAATATCTGGTATTGTCGTATCAATAATTTGTTGAAATTCCTTTGTGTGATCTTCTTGAAACATATCAGTAGCAATAATCTTTGTATTAATTTGTATATCAGCAACATTTATGTCTATGATTGATCTATACAACAACTACCTCTATAGGAATGAATGTTCTATATTTGTCTATGTAATAGAATCATCCTGTATTTCTGAAATTTCTATACTTGAGACATTGGTAGTGTGATATTCTATTTGTAACTGTGTAGTTTGTTGATTATATACATTTATCAACAAATATACTATATACTGTAATAGACATAACCACATGTATAAACTGTAGTATAAGCAACTATACCAAAAATCAAAAGTTTCTATCTGAGATATAGTAAGAGGAAGAATATTTGTACATTCCTCTTCAGATAAAATATCTTCAATATTCATAGACTCAGTGTCTATGTCATCAAAAATATCATCAAAATTGATATCATCTGTATATGTATCATTAAAATTTCCTACATGTTCTCTTTCTGTAGGAAAAGAATGTGTGCTTGTAGCATGATGTGAAAAACTGTCCATTGTATGAAAAGAAATATTATGCACTAATGTGACACAATACCTTAGAGTGTATGCGTGTAATCCGATATTTGTCACATCTGTTGGGATTCCTAACACAAAAGTCTATCCAGCTTCTACAATGGAACATAGTTTTCCATTTTTCAATGATTCTTCTCCTTGCTGCAATATGCCTTGTACACCTATAGTAAGTCCAAAATATTCTAATGTCTTCTTCTTTTTCCGACTATATGTCTGTAGTGTTTCTAGTTGTTTAGGAGGTTCTAAAATTTTCTTAATTTCTCCTGTTAAAGGCACCTGTGGTCTTGATGGTCCTTCACCATGATGCCTAGGTTGTAATAATGGAATATAGAGTTTTAAGCTCTCAACCTCTACCATTTTTAGTTGATAAACTTTTTGTCCTTCACTTCGAAGGCCCATTTTCCAAATGGCAGTTTTCTGTTCATCAATAAATTGTTGAATGTCATCTAAAACAGCTAGGGGAAAATAATGTTGGGAATACAAAGATTTTAATTCCTTGTTGGCATTTTCTATCATTGGTCCCCATTTCTTTCCATAGTAAGTGATAGACTGTATCGATTTTTCAAGTACATGTCCAGAACTTGTAACAACTACAGGGTTAGGTTGTAAAGTTCATTTCCATAGTTGTAATGCGGAAAGTTTAATCTGTTTTAGTCTAAACTATGTGTCAGCATAATTGCGAATAAACTTCCAATATAAATTTTTCTTATCTTGAACAACTTTTTTAATTTCATGTAATACTTCATTTGTAAAAGTATACCTTTAGTAGATGTCGTTGATTTCACTTTCTATTTTCTAAAGTTCCAGCTCTCTTTTCTGCACTTTTGCAATTCTACCACGTCCTCTTCCTTGTCCTGACATTGTCGATTAATCTTTACTGTGCACTGTAGAACTTAGTGGAAGTAAAGATTGTGAAACTAGGGTTTTACCAAGGTAGAAACACGAAAAGTTGTCAGTAAAACATTTATAACTCTTCGAGTTTATAAACGGATAAACAGATTCAATCATTGAAATCATAAATATAAGATCTGTTACTAATAAATAACTCGAATGCTTATAATAACTGTACGAGTTTTACAATCGACAAAAGTAGAATACTTAGCGTAACTGTTCGTGTAATGAAAATGAATTCGAGCTAAGTGAAAAGTGAGAAAACTCGAAGACTTATGATAACTATTCGAGTTTTGTGAGCAGTAAAGCACATAACTATACGACAAATGAGAATAGTTATTGTCATAGTTTAAGTCTTTTAGAAAAATATAAGAATATTAAGTTAACTGTTCGAGTTTCTTAGATGGATAGGCGTAAAAGTCGAAGAGTTAAACATAACTATTTGAGTTTCAACTTGAGACATAATAAAACAATGAAATTCAATAGGTGCATAATTCTAACTTAAGGAGTTCAGATATTTTCGGATACTTATAAACCTAACTATCCAATGCTCAGATGCATTTCGGAGAGTTACCAGATAACTTACTAAACATTCACTTAAGATATGCATTTAGGCTTCAACACATGTACTTCAGGAAATAATAAAATATTCTGTTGATCGTTTAAAACATAACTGTCCGGTATATACAATATAGCCTTCCAAAATCACAAAAAATTCGGATACTTAAGAATTAAAAAGCCTGTATTTCACCGACAGTTCAGAAATGTACTTAATTAATGTTAATTTCCTGAAATTATGTAGATTTTTTCATTAAAATATATAATAGTTCATAATAGTTAAATTATTATATAAGAAATTACTCTCCCTACATAAATGTAGTCTAAAGAATTTATGGCGTACTTAAACTGGGTTGCCAAGCCCTAATAGATTTGGCATTAAAAGGTCAAATGGCTTACTTAAGTTAGGTACGAAGCCTTAAATAGATTTGAGTCTCTTTTTTTTTTAAAAATATTAATTAAATACAGAAATAAGTAGTAGATTAACAATTTAGACTTTCTAGCTTTTATCTTATTTAGTTTACAAAAGATAATTCATAGAGATATACCTTCAGGAACTTAAAAGAATTTAATAATGAGTACACAAACTTAAGAAAATAAATACCATACATTATGTGTAAAGAGTAGATAATAACAAAGATTATATGCATAGATTATGGCAGGATTGTTATAATACCTAGAAAATAAATTAAGCTTGAGTACATTGTCCCATTTATTTATTTATATATATATATTTGTTTATATTCATATATATATATACTTTATGTATTACCTCCCACAATATCATCTTTTTATGTGATCACAATCCCTTGCTTAGGGGAAAGATAACTAGTTACTCAATGACAAGTGAGAACAGGTAAATATTTTTATTTTTTATTAAATATAATTTGAATTACTTGCAAAATGAGTTTTCAATCAGCACATCCCAAACTAGTTGGTTTAAGTGACTAGGGTTTAAGATCCCCCAACAAACTTAATTACTCAAGTAATTGCAGACAAAAAAAAGAAATAAAACAAGATAGTAAATTAAATTAGAGGCAATCACAAGACTTAATTTTTCTAACAGAATGTTAATAACTTTCCTTTAATAAACAATACATACTTTCTATGTATTTTCCTGTTAAAATTTCTATAATAGCATATACATAAGTAATAAAAATATAGTTGGCACTCACATTGAATCAAATTAACTTTCCTTAAGTAATCTTTTCTAAATTTTTCTTAAATAAATTGACTTCAATAAAAATCAGAATTTCATAAATTCTTAACTACTAGAAAATGATAATTCGAAAATAGACATTTTGTTTTGTTTTGTTTTGTTTTGTTTTTATAATAATAAAGAAATTTCAATTCTTAAACTACCTTTTTAACAAACCAAAATGTTATGCAATGAATAGGACAATTTAAACATCAGATAACCTATAGATACTAAGTTCTAATCGTAATTTTGAAAAGTTATTTTCATCTACGGGTTTCGTAAATAGATCTGCTAATTGTTTTGTGGTAGGAATAAAATTTAATACTATTTTTCCTTTTACAACATTATCCCTTAGAAAATAATGTTGAACTTCTATATGTTTAGCTCGTGAATGTAAGACATGATTTTTAGACAAACTTATTGTAGAACTACTATTACAGAAAATCTTAGTTGGTTCATAGTCTAAATTAAAATCTTTTAAAGTTTGTCTGATCCATAGGATTTAAGCACATCAAAGTGTAGCAGCTATATATTCAGCTTCAATTATAGATAATGCTACACAATTTTGCTTTTTGCTAAACCATGACACTAAAGAATTTCCTAATAATTGACAAGTGCCACTGGTGCTTTTTCTTTCAGACTTACATCCTGTGAAATCAGCATCACTATAACCTATTAAATTTAAAGAACTGTGTTTAAAGTAAAGCAATCCGAAATTGATGGTTCCTAATAGATATTTAAAAATTTGTTTAACAGCAAGTAGGTGTGATTCTTTAGGATTAGATGATATCTAGCATAAGTACACACACTAAACATAATATCTGGTTGGCTAGCTGTTAAATAAAGTAATGAACCAATCATACTTCTATATTGTTTTATATCTACAGTTTTTCCAGAGTCATCTTTATCCAACTTGGTGATAGTAGTCATTGGTGTATTCTTTGTTTTAGTGTTGTCTAAATCAAACCTCTTTAATAAATCTTAAGTATATTTTTCTTGTGAAATAAAAGTACCCTAATCTAATTGCTTAATTTGTAAGCCTAGAAAAAATGATAGTTCACCCATCATACTCGATTTAAATTGATTAGTCATGTCTTTCGAAAAAGACTCAACTAATTTATCATTTGTTGCTCCAAATATGATGTCATCTATATGGATTTGAACTACCAATATATCTTTTTTGATCTTCTTGATAAAAAGAGTGTGATCTACCTTTCCCATAGAATACCCTTTTTCCATAAGAAATTTAGATAATCTCTCATACCAAGACCTAGGGGCTTGTTTAAGGCCATATAGTGCCTTCTTAAGCTTATAAACATACTTAGGATGTTTTGAATCTTCAAAACCTGAAGGTTATTTTACATAAACTTCTTCTTTTATATATCCATTTAAAAAAGCAGTCTTAACATCCATTTGATATAATTTGAAATCCATATAACAAGCATATGCTAACAAAATTCGTATTGATTCTAGTCTAGCAATACGAGCAAATGTTTCATCATAGTCAATTCCTTCCTCTTGCTTGTAACCTTGAGCAACTAATCTAGCTTTATTTTTAACTATATGTCCATCTTGATCTACTTTGTTTCTAAATACCCACATTGTTCCTATTATGGACTGATTATTAGGTGGTGGAACTAGATCCCATACCTCATTTCTTATAAATTGATTTAGCTCATCTTTCATAGCTAAATACCAAAATTCATCTTCTAAGGCATCTTCAATTTTCTTAGGTTCTAGTAAAGAAACAAATGAACAAGCACCACAAATGTTGACTACTGATGACCTAGTCCTAACTCCTTGATTAGGATCGCCTATTATCTAATCGATAGGATGAGATGAAGCATAACGCCAATTTCTATGTTGTTCCATATTTTCTATAGGTATGACATTATTTTCTTCTAAATTTTCATCATTTAATTTTATATTTCTTATTCCATCAGATAATCTCTCAATTTCTCTATCAACATCATTTGGTACCATTTCTAGGAGAATTTCTGAATCAAAGTTTTCAGCATGTCTAACATCCAAATGAGAATTTTCATGAAATTTCACATGTAGGGTTTCCTCAATGGTTTTTGTTGATTTGTTATAAACTCTATATGCCTTACTTATAATGGAATAACCAACAAAAATACCCTCATCTAATTTGGCTCTAAATTTGTCTCTTCATTCCTTAGTGTTTAAAATAAAACACTTACAGTCAAAGGGTTTTAAATAACTTATTTTGGGAACCCTGTTATACCATATCTCATAAGGAGTTTTATCTAAAATTGGTCTTAGATGCACTCTATTTATAACATAGCATGCTGTATGAACTGCTTCTGCCCAAAGAGATAGGGTAATTTATTCTCATTTAACATGGTTCTAGACATTTCTTGAAGTGATCTGTTTTTACGTTCTACTATCTCATTTTGTGAAGGAGTTCTTGGAAATGAGTACTTATGATCTATGCCTAATTCTTCACAAAATGTGTCCATTTGATCATTATCAAATTCTGTACTATGATCACTCCTAAACTTTTGAATTTTAACATTTTGCTCATTTTAAACTTTATTGCAGAATATCTTAAATATTTCAAAAACTTTAGTTTTATTAGCTAGAAAATAGACCCAAGTAAATCTAGAATAATCATCAACTAGTACAAAAGCATAATGTTTACCTCCTAGACTAGTTGTCCTAGTAGGTCCAAATAAATCCATATGCACTAGTTCTAATACTCTTTTGCTTGTTATTTCATTTAAACTTTTAAAAGATGTTTTATGTAATTTACCTAATTGACATGCATCACACATGAACTCTTTCGAGTACTTAATACTAGGTAAACCTCTAACTAGATTCTTTTTAGATAGCTTTTGTAATAATTTTAAGTTTGAGTGTCCTAGCCTTCTATGCCATAAAATAACTTCATCTGATTTTGCAATTAAGCAAGCATTGTCTTTAATAATATCAGAAGGCAAATTCATAATACAAACGGATCCTTTCTTGTATGTAGTGAATAAAATTTTGTTTGTAGACATGTCCATAATTTTATAGGAATCTTTTTCAAAAATTACTCTGTAAAACTTTATTAAAACAGGAACACTCAATAAATTAAAACCTACGTTTTCCACTAATAATACATCATTTATAAAGCATTTCTCAGTTACCTGAACCTTGCCAAACCCAAGGATATTTGTTTTGCTTTTATTTCCAAAGGTAACTTGTCCATTCTTGGTCTTCGTTACTTTTGTAAGTAATCGTATATCTCTAGTCATGTGGCTGGATGCTCCACTATTCATTATCCATTTTGATTTGTGTACTTCACTGGATTTTGTCATGAAGCATACATTTGCCAGATTTTTTTCTGAATCTGATGTTGATGAGGATTCATTGTCTGATGTTGAATCCTTTGTTTCTTCACTTTGTGAAGCTGAAGAGTCATCCCTTGTCACTTTAAGTGCCCTTTTCTTTCTGAATTTCTTACTCCTAAAATTCCTCCTCAAATTTTTCTTATCTTTGTTGAGCAAACAATCAATTTGAAAGTGACCCGGTTTGTTGCACTTGTAGCATATTGTTTGGATTTTCCCAACACGACACCAGAAAAACTTTGATTTGTTACTTCTATTTTTACTTAGTTAATTTAGCTTTATGCCTATCTTTTTTCTTTTAGAAGTAAACAAACATCCTTTAATACAATTTAGATATTAATTCTAATTTGTACTTTAACTGCAAGTGTATAGTGTCTATTGTATCAGTGTGCAAGTACAGGTCGATCCCACAGGGAATTGCTTAAGAATTGAGAATTGCCCGTTTTTAACAATCAAATTTGTATATTCAATAAGCCCTCCGTTGAATTACAGTTAATTCAATGGACAAAGTTCGTTGAGTTATGGCTAACTCAACAGACTAACCTCATGGACTTAAGTTAACTCCACGAGCCTATCTTTTCTTTTTAAATACTGCTATTTACAAAGGAATTCGGCCAACCATTGGGCGATTCCATAGATTGTAAATAACATCAATTAAGCTCTTTAATGTTAGTGAACACTGAATTTATCATTAAGCATACTAACATTTAGATAATTCAAATAGTAACCATTAAAATCTTTAAGTCTTTTGAACGAACCAATTTCAGTAAATTGTAAAACTAAAACAAACATAAAACAATCACAACACTAACAAAGATAACATTAATCACGATACAACACAAATAATACAACACTCAAATTCAACATACAAACACAGATAAATTGTTTTTGGTATTTTTGTTTTAATATGAACATGGAAATGGGCGAAAGGTGAAATGTAAAGTAATCTCACTCGACAGTAAATACTTCCGTCACTCTTGCAACGCGATTACACCACTGAAAATTAAACCACTTACAATTTTGTCTCCTCTCCCTATAGAATCGTGAGTCTAGAATTGCAAGATGATCTCCTCTTCAACATACAGGCATCAACCCGAAGCCAAGGCTAAAAGCTTTACGATCTCCTGAAATATGAGTCGGCACTTGGTGAAAATGGCTTCCCTTCCCGTGATGCGATCACTCCTCACAGTGGTTGTCAGGTACTATGTTTGGCTCGAAATCGACCCGACATCAAGAAAGTATTCTCACAGACCTCTGAGGGTTGGTGATTATGGTGGTGGTAATGATGGTTGGTATGATACTTTGGAGAATTGCCGATACTGTCTGCAAAAAGCTTGGTGCTCCTTGCTGAGCTATATTTTTAGCTCAAGCTTTACTGCAAGTGCATAGTTCTTTTGGTGTACATGGCAAATACAGGTCATTCTTCCACAAGGATTGTGTTTATGACTTAATCAATTATTACTCAACTTGTTCTTCAAGCTCTTAGGTATACTTCAGTAAATTAATGACATGTGAATGTAGAATAATCAAAATTAACACAAGCTCACAAATCATGCAGTTTCAAGGCAATGTGTAGTGGAAAATGGTGATGTGAATCAATTTCTTTACTTGTAAATCTATCAACTCATTCAATTATAACATGCACACAAGTTCCATGTGATTTCAGAAGTAATATCAATGCATCAATATTAAGGAAAGAAAAATAAAACAAGAAGGTTCAATAGACTATACTACTCTATTCTAATTTATACTAAATGCATGCAACTATGCTATTTGCTAATCTAGCTAAACTATACTATACTACTTGCATTAGAAATTCTTTTTGGAGATTGATTAGGACAAAATGTGATCAATATAAGATATAACAAACTCAATTAACTACTGAAATTAAAATTAACAACTAGATATAAGTGATAGGTTCTTCATTCAAATGAACATCAACACTTATTTTCTTCTTCTTTCAATTCACACCTTCTCAAATGCGCCAAGCCACCATTGGTGAGTGTCATTCACTCGTGTGAAAGCCTCACCAAGAGCCCCAACAATACACGTGAATAGAGGATGCAAATTAGAAGTTGAAAAGAAGAATTAAACATTCATATACATTCATTGAACTCTATCTAGCTAAGAAGACATATAATTGAGATGTTCACCACCATTTCTCATCAATTCTTCCTTCTATACAAGAAAATAATAAACTCTAAGAGTTGTCAGTACCTTAGGAGCTTCTTATCTTCTTCTCTAGAGCTTTGAATTCAATGGAACTTGGCAGCAACTCCACCTCCAAGCTTGGACGTCTTCTCCTTAGCCCTTGGAATGGCGAATAGCATGAATGGATGGTCTCTCTTTGGAAGCACAAGCCTCACCTCCAAGCTTCTTCTCCTCTTTCTTTCTCTCATTGGAAACACCAAGTTGGCCTATGAAATTCCTCTCCCCTTGCATTTATGTTAGCATGTGTTCTCTCTCTTTGACGTGGCACCTTGGTTTTATCACCAAGCCAATAGTATGCCATAGATCTAGGAGGGCCAATAAGGTGTTGGCATGCCCTCTTCTTTAAAGTTTAGTCCACCAACTTTTGATTCTTTACATCTTCTTTTGGTCTTTTGCATTAAGCTCCTTCCATATGTGTTACCTACAATTAAGGGAAATTGAGCTCCAAGAGACGTTAGCCAACATAGGACATTCAAAATAAAATCAATGTGTTCCATGTAAAATTATATTCAATGGGGGATGCACTTGTTAATTAAATTTCTATATTGCATTATATTTCAAGACTTATATTACCCATAATTATTATCATTTATCCACAATAGATAGATAATATCATGCAAAATTACTTATAAAATTCATTAAAAATGGGCAAAATTAAAGCTTTAACAGCCCCCCACACTTAAACTTTGCTAGTCCTCTAGCAAAATTTAAAGAAGAAAAGATTAAGGAACCCCTTGAAACAAACAAACACAATAAAGAAAATTAAGGCAAATCAAATTCTCGCCAAGTAATGCAACAATACTTATAGATAATCTCCACTCACAAGCATGAGTTCCTGTAATGGTGAGGAATTTAGAATAGACATCTAATGCCAACCTAAGGAAAATAAGTTTTTAAGATACTATTAAGTGCAAAGTGCTTAGACCCATAATCAATAGCACCTAGGTTCATCTCACTTAATCCAAGAATACATGAAGGTTTCTTTAGGCTTCTATCCTCTAGTACATTGCCCCTTTATTTTCAATTGAGTTTTTCTTCTTTTTTGATTCTATAAAAGTATTTTCTTTATTCATTCTATAGAACAACTTCTTCTTCTTCTTCTTGTTTTTTTTTTTTTTTTGTTGATACTTCTCTTTTCTCACATCCTACCACTACCCTTAGGATACCTCCCATAAAGGGTTTACATGTGAAGACTAAGAGGTTACTAAGCCTCTGTCCCCAGCAACCTTATGAGAACGGGTATCAAACCTTATTCCCAAATTCATATATCTACCCTTCTCATGGGACAACCTATTGGAAAGATTTCCTAAGCCACTCCTCAAGATTCATGACATAAGAAGAGTCCTCTAGATACCACATGATTAAGAGTCTAGTGCAAGAATGTGTATATGTTATAAGTAAGAAACTATAGTTGGCATCTCAAATGCATATTCCTATCCTCACCTTAAAAATAAGCTCAGCTCTAAGTGTAAGACATCATAAGGAAAGAACATTACTGAGGAAAATTCAACATGCCACAAAAAGAAATTAAGTTCAAATGAAAACAAAGCTAAAACTAATAAAGAATTAATGATCTTAACCTTAAGAGCATACAATGGAGATTGAATAGCATGCTAGTAAGGCTAAGATGCAATAATTCAAAATCAAAATTAACTAACAAAAAACTATTTCCTAAAAAAAAAAATTGACATGCAAGTTCTTATCATGGATACATATAAAACATGGTGGCATGCAACATATAGAACGAATTTTCAAACTTACCACCAACATGCTTGTGAAAGAAACTTACATTTGGAAAATTTTCAATTACATTGCTATAGTATGCATCCTAAAACATTTTTTTTACTTTCTCCTCCCCCCCGCACTTAGTTCTTGCATTGTCCTCAATGTAGAAAGGATTGTTTCAACAATAAGAATAAGTAAAAAAAAATGTTGGCACATACCTGTTGTGCACTGCTCTTCAAGTGGTGTAGATACAATGTATTTAACTCTAATTGTGGTTGAACATCAATTTGTCAAACAAACACATGATATCATGATAAAGTCTTTCAACCCATTCTACACCCTTCAAGTGTTTCAAAATCATGCATATAAAATTTAGACATGAACTTGCAATAATCAATTTTATTGTTAACTACTAACACACTAATACATAGAATGCAAAATTACTAAGAATTAAGAAAAGAAAAACTACATCTACAACTAAATACATATAAAAACTAATTATAATTGGGTTCCAACAACAAAGCACTCTCTCCATGATTGTAGGTTTTTTCAGGATAATATTCTTTAAGTCTTTGACCATTCACTACAGTTTTAAATCCTGTCTTACAATTTTCTATAGCTATAGCTCCATGATTATATATATGTTTAATGATGAATGGTCCTATCCATCTAGTCTTAAATTTTCCAAGGAACAAATGTAATCTAGAGTTATATAATAAAACTTCTTGTCCCTCATGAAAGTCCTTTCTTAAAATTTTCTTGTCATGGAATGCTTTTGCTCGTTCTTTTGCAATCTTTGCATTTTCATAAGCCTCTCTTCTTATTTCTTCCAGCTCATTGAGTTGATATTTTCTTGCTTTTCCTGCATCATCAACACACATGTTAAATGTTCTAGTAGCCCATTCTGCTTTATGTTCTATTTCTATAGGTAAATGACATGCTTTCCCATAAACTACTCTAAATGGTGACATTCCCAACACAGTTTTATGGGCAGTCCTATAACCCCAAAGTGCATCATTAAGCTTTTCTGCCCAATCCTTCTTACTTGGTTTGATTACTTTTTCGAGCATGTTCTTGATTTGTCTATTGGATACCTCAACTTGTCCACTTGTTTGAGGATGATATGGTGTTGCTAACTTGTGAGTAACCCCATACTTCCTCAAAGCCATTTGAAATACTCTGTTGCAAAAGTGAGGTCCATTATCACTAATTATAGCTCTTGGAATACCAAATCTAGCAAAAATGTTAGATCTAAGAAAATCAACAACAACTTTAGCATCATTTCTCTTAGTTGGGATAGCTTCAATCCATTTAGAGACATAATCAATGACCAACAAAATATAAGAATAACCAAAAGAAATGGGAAATGGTCCCATGAAATCAATGCCCCAAACATCAAAAATTTCAACTTCAATGATAGGATTCAAAGGCATCATATTTCGTTTGGAAATTTTTCCCATTCTTTGGCATCTATCACAATGTCTACAATGATCTTTAGAGTCTTTAATTAGAGAAGGCTAATAAAATCCACATTCAAGAATTTTCAAAGAAGTTTTTCTATGACTAAGATGACCTCCACAAGCATGATTATGACAAAAATTTAAGACATTAGCAATTTCATTTTTAGGAAGACATCTTCTTAAAATTTGATCAGAACCCATTTTATACAAATAAGGTTCCATCCAAACATAATGTTTAGCCATGTACCTCAATCTTTTCTTATCTGGTTTAGATAAATCAGTTGGTATTAACCCTGTAGCAAGATAGTTAGCAATGTCTGCAAACCAAGGTAACTTACCAACTAGAAATAAACTCTCATCAGGAAACTTTTCATTAATCACATTATTGCATGCTGGAATATTTTCTAATCTAGAGAGATGATCAGCAACTAAATTTTCTTTTCCAACCTTATCTTTAATTTCTATGTTGAATTCTTGCAACAATAAAACCCAACGAATTAATCTTGGTTTTGCATCTTTTTTACTCATCAAATGTTTAATAGCTGCATAATCAGTATGCACAATAACTTGATTGCAAACTAAATATGGTCTAAATTTATCTAGAGCAAAAACAACAGCAAGAAATTCTTTTTCTGTGGTAGTATAATTTACTTGAGCTTCATTCAAAGTTTTACTAGCATAGCATATGACATGATGTTTCTTATCAATTATTTGCCTAAGTACTGCACCTACTGCATAATTGGAGGCATCACACATAATTTCAAAAGGACAATCCCATATTGGGGCATGAATTATAGGAGGAGATATTAATGCATGCTTAAGTTGATTAGAGGCAGCAAGACAATGTTCATCAAAAACAAACTTAGAATCTTTTGCAAGTAAATTAGTTATAGGTCTTACTATCTTGCTAAAATCATGAATAAATCTACGATAAAAACCAGCATGTCCTAGAAAGCTTCTAACCTCCTTAACAGATTTAGGTGGCTACAAATGAGATATAACGTCAATCTTTGCCTTATCCACCTCAATCCCTCTATTAGATATCACATGCCCAAGAACTATGCCTTCATTCACCATGAAATGGCACTTTTCCCAATTTAAAATAAAATTCTTTTCAACACATCTTTGCAAAACCATATCTAAATGATGTAAACAAATATCAAAATTTTTGCCAAAAATAGAAAAGTCATCCATGAAAATTTCTAAAAATTTTTCATTCATATCATAAAAAATTCCTGCCATGCATCTTTGAAATGTTGCAAGCGCATTACATAAACCGAAAGGCATATGCCTAAAAGCATAGGTTCCGCTTGGACAAGTAAAAGTAGTCTTTTCTTGATCCTCGGAGATTATGGGTACTTGGTTGTACCCAGAGTATCCATCAAGAAAATAGTAAAATTCATGTCCAGCTAACCTTTCTAGCATCTGATCAACAAATGGCAATGGGAAATGATCTTTACGAGTTGCTGAATTCAATTTATGATAATCAATACATACCCTCCAACTAGTTTTTATTCTAGTAGGCACTAACTCATGATCTTGATTTTCAACTACTGTAAAGCCCGATTTCTTCGGTACTACATGCACAGGGCTTACCCACCTACTATCACTAATAGGGTATATAATGCCATTGTCAAGCCATTAACTATCTCCTTCTTTACCACCTCACTCATTTGGGGATTTAATCTACGTTGAGGTTCTCTAAAGGCATAGTTCTCATCTTCTAGGATAATTCTATGTTGAACTATAGTGAGACTAACTCCTACAATATCACTCAATTGCCAACCAAGAGCTCTCTTGTTTTTACTTAATATCTTCATTAATTTTTCTTCTTGGTTTGGGGTTAAGTTTGCTCCAATTATAACAGGATATTCATTTTGCTTATTTATAAATGCATATTTCAGATTTTGTGGGAGTGCTTTTAATTTATTCCTTTCCTTAACTTGTAAAATCAAGTCATTATTCATTTCATGCTCACCACTATTCTCTTGTAAAGATGCCTTGTGTTCTAGATTATCTTCAACGTCTAGAAAGCAAATTTCAGCACTAAGTTCTTCCTCATTACTACTACTTTCGACTTCTTCAAATAATTCAGAAATGCTTACACTAATGTTGTCATCTACTTGATGGTTTATAGTCCTATCCCTTTTAAAAATGTTCAATGATATCACCTTATTGTTAAAGGAGATTGACATTTTACCATTTCTGCAATTAATGTGGGCATTAATAGTTGCTAAGAATGGTCTCCCTAGGATCAATGTAGATTCATTTGGTTCACAAGTTGGTGCATTGGTTTCTAAAATGATAAAGTCAGTTGGGTATATAAAATCTTCAATTTGAATTAAGACATCTTCTACAATAACCATGGGACTCCTATATGATCTATCAGCTAGTTTAATTAGTGTTCTAGTTTTCTTAATTCCTGTGATTCTCAATTGTTCATATAAGTGTTTTGGCATCACGTTAACTCCTGCACCAAGATCTAATAATGCCTTTTCAATTAAAACATTCCCTATTAAGCAAGTTATTAGAGGAACACCAGGTTCATTGAATTTTTTAGCTAAACTATCAAGCAACATTGAACTACTTAACTCGGTTAAATAAACTTGCTTGCTTAATTTTTTTCTTGGCTTCCTATGCTTGGTACAAAGGTTTTTAAGCACCCTCCCATATGCTGGACTTTTTCTAATTAATTCTAACATAGGCATATTAACATTGATTTTCTCAAATATGGTTCTTATAGCTTCATTTTCCACATTTTCTTTGTTGTTGTCAAGATGACTAGGAAATGGTGGTTTGTTGTTCATATTTTTAGATATTTCTTCTTTCTTTTTATCCATTTCTAAGTCTATAACAGGGTTTTCTTCAATTAATTCTTCATTAGTTTCATCCATTAGACATTTTTCAAGTTCAACTCCTTCATGTTCTAGTTCTACATATTTATGTTCATCTCTTGTCAACATATTTTCTTCCTTTTCATCTATGTTTTCTTCACTTTGTTTTTCTTCACTTTCATGTTCTAATATGTTTCTTTCTATGGTTTTTCCAGATCTTAAGATTAAATTCACGTTTTCATCTACATTAGAGTCTTCTTCATCATCTATGACAATTACATCTTCTTTTTGTTGTAGGAGCTTAGTGGCAACATAATAGCTATCTCCTAACTCTATGATTCTCTCTATATTCCTCATGGACTCTTCTATAGAACTACTACTAACATGAGAGCAATCACAAACATCATTTCTTTCATCAATATGAGATTTATGCATATCAAAATCGTAAGAGAATTCACTAGCATCATGCAAGACATCATATTCATCACTAACATGAGTTGTTTCTTCTACTGGTTGAATTTTTATATTAAATAACTTGCTGGTACATATGCTTTCATCATGACCTTTTACATGGCAATAAGAACAAGCACTTTCAGATAAAAAATCATTTATAAACTTAAAAGGATCATCATGATGAAAATTTGACATACTTGCAAGAAATTTAAGCAATAAAATTCACAACTAAGCACAAGAAAGATATCTTTATGAAAATTTGTCAAACAACCAACTTAGAACTTCAAATATGGTAAAAATAAACTAAGCCAAATTGCCAATCCCCGGCAACGGCGCCAAAAACTTGTTGAGCTATATTTTTAGCTCAAGCTTTACTGCAAGTGCACAGTTCTTTTAGTGTACATGGCAAATACAGGTCATTCTTCCACAAGGATCATGTTTATGACTTAATCAATTATTACTCAACTTGTTCTTCAAGCTCTTAGGTATACTTCAGTAAATTAATGACATGTGAATGTAGAATAATCAAAATTAACACAAGCTCACAAATCATGCAGTTTCAAGGCAATGTGTAGTGGAAAATGGTGATGTGAATCAATTTCTTTACTTGTAAATCTATCAACTCATTCAATTATAACATGCACACAAGTTCCACATGATTTAAGAAGTAATATCAATGCATCAATATTGAGGAAAGAAAAATAAAACAAGAAGGTTCAATAGACTATACTACTCTATTCTAATTTATACTAAATGCATGCAACTATGCTATTTGCTAATCTAGCTAAACTATACTATACTACTTGCATTAGAAATTCTTTTTGGAGATTGATTAGGACAAAATGTGATCAATATAAGATATAACAAACTCAATTAACTATTGAAATTAAAATTAACAACTAGATATAAGTGATAGGTTCTTCATTCAAATGAACATCAACACTTATTTTCTTCTTCTTTCAATTCACACCTTCTTCTCAAATACGCCAAGCCACCATTGGTGAGTGTCATTCACTCGTGTGAAAGCCTCACCAAGAGCCCCAACAATACACGTGAATAGAGGATGCAAATTAGAAGTTGAAAGAAGAATTAAACATTCATATACATTCATTGAACTCTATCTAGCTAAGAAGACATATAATTGAGATGCTCACCACCATTTCTCATCAATTCTTCCTTCTATACAAGAAAATAATAAACTCTAAGAGTTGTCAGTACCTTAGGAGCTTCTTATCTTCTTCTCTAGAGCTTTGAATTCAATGGAACTTGGCAGCAACTCCACCTCCAAGCTTGGACATCTTCTCCTTAGCCCTTGGGATGGTGAATAGCATGAATGGATGGTCTCTCTTTGGAAGCACAAGCCTCACCTCCAAGCTTCTTCTCCTCTTTCTTTCTCTCGTTGGAAACACCAAGTTGGCCTATGAAATTCCTCTCCCCTTGCATTTATGTTAGCATGTGTTCTCTCTCTTTGATGTGGCACCTTGGTTTTATCACCAAGCCAATAGGATGCCATAGATCTAGGAGGGCCAATAAGGTGTTGGCATGCCCTCTTCTTTAAAGTTTAGTCCACCAACTTTTGATTCTTTACATCTTCTTTTGGTCTTTTGCATTAAGCTCCTTCCATATGTGTGTTACCTATAATTAATGGAAATTGAGCTCCAAGAGACGTTAGCCAACATAGGACATTCAAAATAAAATCAATGTGTTCCATGTAAAATTATATTCAATGGGGGATGCACTTGTTAATTAAATTTCTATATTGCACTATATTTCAAGACTTATATTACCCATAATTAATATCATTTATCCACAATAGATAGATAATATCATGCAAAATTACTTATAAAATTCATTAAAAATGGGCAAAATTAAAGCTTGAACACTCCTCCTCTGTATACACTGGCCGTCCATCGATCACACACTTTTCTTCTTTTTCTTCTTTCCTTTTATATTTCTTCAGTAGTAATTGTTTCTGCTTGAATGGTCGGTTGGATTTCCTTCATTCATATCAACAGCGATGCTTTCTTCTCCCTACGTGCAATCGTGGTTTTTCTTCCAACTGTCTTGTTTCTGCAACCGCTATAGTGGCATATTAGAAAATAAATAGTCCGTGGAGTTACAGATAACTCAACGGAATTTCTTCGTTGATTTAATTATAAAACACGTGCATAAATTTAACTATCTGATGCTCAAGTGCATTTCGGATAGTTACAAACTTAACTATTCGATGCTCAGATGCATTTCGGATAGTTACAAATAACTCACCGATATATAACTTAAGTAAATCTACCAGATCTCGACATATGTCAGCAGTAGTTTAATATTAAAATAAACATTTCGGAGAGTTATAGGGATAACTATTCGATGCTCAGATGCATTTCGAATAGTTAGAGATAACTCACCGAAAATCCACTTAAGTCACTTTCCTAGAACATGACACGTGTCCACAGCTATTTTATAAATAAAAAGAGATTTCGGAGAGTTACAGGTCTAACTATCCGATGCCCAGCTACAATTTCGGATAGTTAGAGATAACTCACCGAAAGTTCACTTAAGTCATGCATTATGGTTTTGACACGTGTACTTCAGGAAATAATAAAATATTCTTTCAAAACATAACTGTTCGGTAATAAAAACATAACTATCCGACATGTTCGGTTTGTTAAACATAACTATCCGAAATATGTTCGGTATGTTAAACATAATTGTTCGAAATATCAGAAAATTCGGATACTTAAGAATTTCACAGCCTGCAACTTATCGACAGTTTAGAAATGTACTAAATTAACATTAATTCCCCAAAATTAAGCAGATTCTTTAATTAAAGTATATAACAGTGCAATTATAACATAATGGCTTAATTCTCATATGATAAGCTAAATATTATGCAATTAACCATCATTTAACCGTTAATAATATGCACTTTTTCATTCTAAACACTTCCCCCATACCTAAATTTTGCTAGTCCCTTAGTAAATTAAGATCTAATTAATTGGTCTTTCAAAAAGTGCTAGAACTAATTCTTCTTTTTTCTTTTTTCTTCTGTTTAGCATAAGAATATATATTCTGTATTTTTCAGTAATCAACCTACAAATATACTTAGAATATATGTAAATTACATACAAATTATATCATCATCACATAGGTGTTAATTATATTATCCTTTGTTCTTCTTTTCATCATTTGCCATCCTGAATTTTCCAATAAGATTTCTAGAAGAAATTTCAACAACATACAAATCAAAGTACAATCCAATTCAATATGATTAAGACAAGTAGAATAAAGAATTGTATCTCCATTAAACAACTTCAAAAGTCAATTCTAGATTCATATTACAACAATTCTAGATAACAGAAAATATACTTGATTCATAAGATATCTGTATTTCACAAAACACTTATATCTTTTTAGAATAGTATATGTATATATATATATATATTTTTTTTTTTTCTTTTTTTTTGTACTTTAAAAGTTAATTTGACAAGCTTGAATCATACAAGAGCTTTCTAATGTACCCATGTAACGAGCTTTCAGTCAACAATCCCAGATTTGATCAGGATCTTAGCTTGCTAGATTTCAAGAGTCCTTTTTCAGGTCAACAATCCTTACATACCTATCTGCTCAAGTACAAAAGGCTCGTGATCAAACAAGTCAATAAACTTTCAAATTTTCCTCTTTTTTTTTTTTTTTTTTTTAATCAAAATACAAACATAAAACAAAACATTAATCACATACTGTATATGTATGTATTTCATTAATACAGATGCAGTAATCACCAATCTCATATAGTCCTGCTTCTATCATTTACTGTAAATATGAATCCATAACAATAAGCTCATACTTTTTCTGTAGTTTAATAAGATCTACACATAAATCATTCTACAAGTTCAATCAGTCAAATTAAATGTATCTTTAATCATGTGTTTCATTTAATCTAGAATTCAGATCTTAGCTCCTTCAGGACTTTAGATAATTTACTGATTTTTCATTAAGCATTCTGATTTCATTTTAAAATCGTGAGACTGTTAAACTCATGAAATTCAGAAAAAACATAAGATACTATATCTAGATTTGCATAAATAGTAAATTCTATAGCATCTTATATAGCCTTCTAAATATAACATTCAAGTAGTTACAGTTTATAAAAATTCTACAGTCTCAATTATCAGATAGTTACAGCAAGTTTATAAAAATTTTTAATTTCCACAAAACTTTGCAGTACCATTTTAATTCCTTTAATTAACAAACTTACGTGGCTGTTACTTTAATTACCTCCCCCCCATACCTACATTTTGCATTGTCCTCAATGTAAAAGATTTGACAATAAGTACAGTAATTGTAGCAAGCATGAATATAGTTTTGTTTGATTTAAAATTCAGGGTAAGCAATTGGTTACATACCTTGTTTCGTTTGTATCTCCTTCTGCATATTTCGATTTTTGATTCTGGAAAACTTTTCATTCATAATTAAATGCAGAATATAAAATAAAATAACATTTAACAGATATTAATAAATCATTGTCTTATGTGGAACCTAGGCTCCTATGCCTTTGGTGGCTCACAAGCAAGCTAGTTGGTTTCCCAGAACAGATACCAACAAACTGGATTGATATTTTGTTTTTTTTTTCTTTTATAAAATAAACTTGAAAACTAAAATTTTTCTAAAAATAAACGTATAATACACACAACATTAAACACACAAAATCACAGCTTAAGAACATGATTGAAAAGTAGTAACAAATGGAATAAATGTATCAGTCCAAGCAAACTTTTTAGGCATAGTTCTTCTTGCTATTAATTCTGTTTTAATACAGTTCTTGTTCCTTCTTAATTTGTAAACATGTAATATATTATAAATTCCAAATACAAGTGTATTACCATTAATGATATGAAATGCAGAAATGGATCCTTTTTGGTTCTAGGGTAATGTAGCAGTTTTTATTTCTACATCTATTTCAATATATTCCTCTTCCATTCATTAATGTCTTTCATAATCCATATTTGAAATTTCATCAATTCATCCTACCATCTTATCAAACATAAAGTAAGATCATCTTCTTCATTATACCACACTCCTATTTGAATTTTATTAAATTCTATAGATGGTGGTTTAGCTATTTCTCTCGGTATAGGTAAAATTTCTATAAATTCATCATAACTGTCTATGCTCACTATGTATATATCAAATCCAAATGCTATTGATATATCTATGACTAGATATATATATCCATCAAGTATGACATGTGTTTGGTTAATTAATGATTTCTATCCTAGATATATCATAATATTTTCATTCCAAGATCTATTCAGAAAATTATACACACTTAAGCGTAAATCTTCACCCCAATTTCCTGTAGGTCTCCAATAATATAATTTTTCAGGAATTGCAGAATTTTTATCAAAAAATATTAAAATCGACCCACAATTTATAGTTGGTACTTCAAATCTATTAGGTCTTCCTATATTCCATTCTTCTCTCTTTATAGGATTTCTTATCAAAATATCAGGTAATAAACTTGCATACCTTGGTCTCGTCTTGTATATGATTAATCCTTCATCTATCCCCATAATATGATCTATTCCTTCTAATGTATTGGGTGGAATTCCAGTAGTTTCTTCCATAGCAAGATATTCATGGTTAATTGAACTACGATTAAATGACCTCCATATGAATCCATCTCTAATCTTAGTCATTTTTGCAGTTTGTAGTCCCTGAAAATATTTTTCTTCAATATAGTCTTTAATTTCCTTTGATACACAGCACAACCTACGCAGATCTTTACCTGATAAATTACTCAGTACTTCCCTTAGTGCATCCAATGGTAATTGCATCAATTCCATTTGTCGATTCTGTATAACACAAACAAAAATTTAGCAAAGATAAAAATTAACATAACTACCGCACACCCTCGTGGAGTTAAGGCATAACTCAACGGACTAAGTTCGTTGAGTTAAGAACTAACTCTACGATACTATTAACTATAAATAAAAACATATATATACACAGATAGTTGCTTCAGATATGCTGCTTCATTCAGCTACCCTCCTAGAAGAGGTATCAATTTCATTATTAGTTCTATTGACAAGATTAAGTATTGCTTGCATTGGCAATCCTCCAATAGGTCTAGCTTCCATTGGTTCCTTCTATCTAAGTGGTATATTTCTATTCTGATTTTGAATTGCAGCATTTCCAAATACAAAATTTAGACGATTGTTTAATTGTTGGATTATCTTTTCTAATTTCTCTATTCTAGATCCTTGTTCCAGTAATGCTTCATAATTTATATTCTTCTCATTTATATTTTCTCCTCCCTGGAAATTGTTGTTTCTCCAAGATAAATTCGGGTGATTTCTCCAATTAGGATTATAAGAATTTCCCAAGTTATCTCTCTAATTTCTAGCATAAATAATATCTAAATCATTTATGTTTGCATTCTTTTCTGCTAGCTTTTGATTTAATGATAACTCTTCTATTTTCTTTGTTAATTTCACCTCAAGCATAGTACTTGAATCTATTTCATGCATTCGTCTTGGCAATATTTTTTTATCTGCAATAGCTTCAGCCGAGTTTTCCCACTATGCAGTTCTTTTTGCAAAGTTTTCTAAATATGCCCATGCTTCTTCACTACATAACTTTAAAAATCCATTTTGACAAGTAGATTCTAATAAAGATTTTGTTGAAACATCTATGCCTTCATAAATTATACCTATTAATTGTGCCTTACTCATTGCATGATGTGGACATTGAGTCAGTAAATCTTTAAATTTTTCAAAATATTTCCAGAATGATTCACCCTGTTTTTGGCTACACATTAATATTTCTTTTTTCTTTTTAATCGTTTGATGTGTTGGATAATATTTTTCCAGAAAAATAGAGCAAAATTCAGTCCATGTAGAAATTGAATCAGGTGATAGAGTATATAACCATCTCTTAGCTGTGTCTTTTAAAGAAAAAGGGATATATCTAAGTTTAATAGCATCTATACTCATGCTTGGCATTTTCATCATTTGACAAACTTCATTAAATTCTCTAAGGAAATAATAGGCATCCTCTCTTTCTAATCCATGAAAATGTGGCAATTGACTAATATAATTAGATTTTAGTTCAAACCTATCTCCCTCAAAGTTTGGCAATCGAATACATGAAGGTTCATCAACTAATTCAGGATACAGAATTTCTCCTAATGGTTTTTCTTTTGGAGTAGCCATCTCTACGTTCTCTTTTAAAGAAAGGTTAGCTACACCCCAAAGAATTCCGTTAAAGTTTAGTTCAGAAAATTTTTCAGTACTCCTCTGCGATGAAAATTCCTAGGTAGGTGTTCTTACTAATCGTTTAGTGCTTCCAGAACGGGTCCATGTACTCATAAATAAATATTAGAAGATTAATTACATACCAGTCTAAAGCTTTCCATTCAATAAATATTTGTTGTTGTATGAAGTCGAATCAGTTACTTCTCCTTCCAATTCCTCCAACGCATTCTCCTTTCTTTTAAAAGTGCTGGTAACTCGTAAATAACATTCTGTTTTATATATATACTACACATCCATAAAGTGAATAAATCTCATTGCAAGAACTTGTCTTGCAACGTGCATCGTGGTTCCTATTTTTATGGGTACGTGTACCACTGCTAATTTCAAATTTTGGTAACCGCTAAACCAATGAAGTTTCATTCGTGGTTAAAAGAATAACCATTCTGCTTAATCCATAAACTAACCTCATTGAGTTACAGATAACTCAATGGAACATAGTCGGTTACTGTTGCTAACTCTACGGACTAACTTTGTTGAGTTATAGATAACTCAACGGAGTGATCTTATATTATATTACTGACCTTGTGGAGTTATGTTTAACTCAACGAACTTACTTCGTTGAGTTAACACTTAGCAACTTCTAAGTTTTACTCTCGAAAGTTCCTCTTTGCTTCTTTTTTTTTATTCATTCTGCTAACTAAAATAAAGTTAAATCTATGTCATTAATGCATCATTCTAATAAAAATTTGTTTAAATCTGAACATTATATAAAGATTTAACTTGCAGGTCATTTTATGTTATGCAGAATTTACATTTTACCTTGCAACATGTAGAAATTTTTAAGCATTTATCCTGTCATTCAGCAAATTGTAAATCTATTAAACATTCATTCATAAAGTTCCACAAATTATATATAACATTCAATACATTCCATTCATTTCACATTCAAAACACGTATGAAAATTGCATCTGAAAAATTTATGTTCATTAATATGAATCAATTTACAGTACAAGTACATCATACAATTTTATACAAGTAGACGAACAATACAAGTTAATCTCTATTCTTGAGTTCATCTACTTCCTTCTAGAGTTTTTCTAATTGAAGTTCTAATTGATTAATTCTTTCTACAACTCCTGTAATTCCTCTAGAAGGTATAGCTAGCTCTGCAGCTACAAAATTTTTGTATTCTTTCACTGAAATGGTTCTAGATCTGATCCTTTTTTATGCCCATTTCGTGAAATCAATACAATCCACCATCAGCAGTGGGATCAAATCTCCATAAAATAATTTTTTCTTTACTGTTTTCAGCTTGGAGATAAAAACTATAGACCAATTTATTTGTATCCTTTTTACAACTGCAAACGTGGCCCATTTGACAAATTGACTTAATTCTATGTCATGGCCTTGTCATTGATAGACATTCTTAATCAAAATGTTGGCTACCATGTGTGCTTTACCATTTAAATGCTTCAATCTGTTTAATAAAGGCACACCAGGATTGATAACTAAACAATCTTTGATTTCCTGTTCTGTCCACTCAACTGCAGTTGTGTCTTCCAAAATTTTTAGTCCTTCATTCTTTAAACCAAAAATGTTATGGAGAAGCTCTAGTGTTATCTATACATCTGCTTCCTCCACATTGGAAATTAATCCTCCTTCACCTTCTCTCAAATTTGCATAAAAATAGGGCACTAAATTCTCATATACTACATGCCCTCTTTCTTGAGAAATAAATTTCAGTAGACCTTCGAATTCAAATAAATCTTTGATTTCTTGCATTCCATCCCAATTTACTGGTCTACTGTAAATAATATCATAATCCCTAATTTCTTGGTATTTTGTATAAGCTTCCTAAATCCAAAAATGTACTTCATTCAAAATTGTTGTTTTAGTTGGGTCAGGAATGTGACTTTGTTATTCCAAAGGGGTTTGCTCTTGATATTCCTCTTCTATAGGCTGCATTTGAACATTCTCTATAGATTCCTGAATTTTTGCTTTTGCTTTTGTCTGTGGTGGTGAGCCGGTAGGACCCTCCACTCTATCTTGAATTCTTTCCATAAATTGCTGAAGAGTTTCTTACTCTTTAGTGGAATCTGTAAAGTTATTTTTGTCCAAATGGCTTCTTTCAGCCTCTTCATTTTCTGCTCTTTCTTCTTCTTCCTGACTACCAATCTGTTCTGCTACTGTTCTTTCTGATTCTGTAACAGATTGGGATGGAGTCACGGGCAATTCAGTTTCTGCCCTAATTTCTATTTCTTCTTGTTATATAGGCTGCAGACTAATTTCAGCCTGTTTTTCTTCTTCTCTTTGCTCCTGCTGTTGCAGCTCCTCCTACTCCTCCTCTGAATCGAATAGTAGGTTTATAAATATTTGCTCCACAGGCCTTGTGAAAATTGGTACTTCAGATTTAATTTCCTCATATTCAGGCACTTTTTCTTTTCCTTTCTTTTTTCTGATTAATTGTGCCTATTCTTCCTCTTCTTCTTCTGAAATTAAATCTACAAAAGTAGGCTCTGCAGGCTTTTGAGCCACAGGTACTGGCTCTTCCTATTTAATTCTCTCTATAATTATTGGTCTCAGAGGACTAGCCTCAGCTTCTCTTGCAGCACTTGATTTAGCTGCTGCCTGATGTTGTCAACTTTTATTTTGTACTGGGCCCTTATCTTTTCTTCGACCCTTTTTTTCTTAATGGCATCATATAAAATATGTGCCTTAGCCGTAGCTATTTCTTGAGTATCACCTTGGTCTCTTGCTGTTTTGACCAAGCTAGTAAATTCTTTCTCTTCTTCTTTAGTTCTCGGTCAAACAAATGCTACTTGTGGCAATGGCTCTGTTGGCTGGACTAGAGGTCCTGACTGTTGTTCCTTAGGAACAGGTCTTTCAGTAGTCGGTTCTTCCTGTTCTTCAGTTGCCTCTTCTTCATTTTCTTTCCTTTATTGCTCCTAGATCGCCTATCTAGCTCGTCTACAGATTCGTTTTTTGAACCAGAGCCAGGACTTACGCTGGATTAATTCTAGGGCAACTTCATTACTTGGCCTTATTTTTCTTTCCTTGCTTACGGCAATTTTTGTTGCAACCTTTATTCTTGTTTCCATTATTTGAGGTATTTGTATACCCAATTCTACTAAATCTCTTCTGAAATTGAAAAGTTTCAATTCTACCTTTTGTAGCTCTTTCTCTCTTGTCGTATTTCTGATCTTCTACCGCGTGTGCCATCCTTCTGATTCCTTCAGAAATTTTGATGTGTCAACAGCCTCTTCCCAGAACTCGGGTGTCATCTTCCTCATCGTGGAGTTACACAACAACATGGAATCACTCTGATTTTTACTGTTCTAGATTCTAAATGATTTGTCGGATAATGCCCCTAAAACCCTAGGTTTTAGTTTAAATAAGCCCTAAGCTTAGGTGAGTAATCGGGTCATTTCCCAAACCAACTATTACTATCTTATCCGCGATCTTAGCTACAGTACTCCGTTGAGTTACAGTTAACTCAACGGAATAAGCTCGTTGACTAACTCAAGACTCAACGGAGTAAGCTCGTTGAGTTAAGCGTAACTCAACAAACTACCCGTACAAACAGATATAATAATAAAATACTACAGATAATAGTTTTTCTATTTTTTACCGGTTTAACCGATACGATGTTTCGGTCAGACCTAATAATATATATATATATATATATATTTTTTTTTTTCGATTGAACCGATATTATGTTTCGGTAAAACCAACATTTTTTCTGAAAATTAATATACATATTTTTTATGTTTCGGTCATACTGATGGATCTAGTCGGTTGAACTGCAACGATTTTTATATTTTATATATATTTTTTTAATTTAATATATATATATTTTTTATATTTTTTTATATATAAACATAAAAACTGATTTCTTACTAAGTAAAGCTCGAGTAGTCCTCTGCTCTGACTTCTTCTATAATTCCAAAGGAGCTTTTTGGTGTTTTCAGAATAGGTCTAAGTCTTTGTCCATTTACTTTAAATATATTCTGATTTTTAGGATTTTCAATTTCAATAGCTCCATAAGGATAAATATTTCAAACTATGTAAGGTCCTACCCATCTAGATCTTAATTTTCCTAGATATACTTCTTGTCCTATTTCAAAGCTTTTTGGAATAATTCTTCTATCATGCTAGAATTTAATTTTCTCTTTTTCTCTTACAATCTTAAAATAAGCTTCATTTCTAAATTCTTCTAATTCAATTAATTACATTTTTCTATTTTCAACAGCTTGATTTAAATTAGTGTTCAGAGTTTTTAATGCCCAATAAGCTTTATGTTCTATTTCAGCAGGTAAATGACAACTTTTTCCATATACTAGCCTAAAAGGTGACATACCTAAGCTCTTTTTATAAGCAGTTCTATAAGCCCAAAGTGCATCTATCAATCTATTAGCCCAATCTATTCTAGTAGGATTTACTACTTTTTCTAAGATTACTTTAATTTGTTTGTTTGCACTTTCTACTTGTCCACTTGTTTGCGAATGATATGATGTTGCAATTTTGTGGTTTACTCCATATTTCTTCATTAAGGCTTCAAAACTTCTATTACAGAAATGATTTCAACCTCAACAATAGGATTATGAGGCATCATATTCCTCTTTGATAATCTTCCTATTTGTTGACATCTTAAACAACTTAAGTAATATTTATGAGCATCTTTGAATAGTGTTGGCCAATAAAACCCACATTGCAAAATTTTTGCAGCAGTTTTCCCTAAACCAAAATGCCCTCCATAAGCTTGGTCATGACAGAAAGACAATATGCTCGAATATTTAGTTTCTAGAACACATCTCCTTAAAACCAGATCAGGACATTTCTTAAATAAGTATGGGTCTTCCCAATAGTAATATTTTACTCTTGAGAAAAACAATTTCTTATCCTGTCTATTCCAATCCTTAGGTGTTAGACTAGTAACTAAGTAATTAACTATGTCTGCATACCAAGGTATTGTGTTGATGGTCATTAATTGTTCATCAGGAAAATTATCCTTAATTTCAATATTTGATTTTTCTATTTGTAATCTTGATAAATGATCTGCTATTACATTCTCACAACCTTTTTTATCTTTAATTTCTAAATCAAATTCTTGTAATAATAATATCCATCGGATCAATCTAGGCTTAGTCTCTTTTTTCTTTATTAGATGTTTTAGAGCTGAATGATCCATGTATACTATTACTTTAGCTCCAATCAGATATGATCTAAACTTTTCTAAGGCAAACACAATAGCTAATAATTCTTTTTCAATAGTTGTGTAATTAACTTGAGCATCATTTAAGGTTTTGCTTGCATAATGAATCACTCTAGGAGATTTTTCTATCTTCTATCCTAACACTACTCCTACAGCAAAATTAGAAGCATCGCACATTAATTCAAATGGATGGCTCTAATCAGGTGCTTGAATTATAGCAGTTGAAATTAAGTTAGTCTTAAGTCTGAAAAATGCTTCCTTGCAATTTTTATCAAAGTTAAATGGAACATCTTTTAATAGATTAGTTAAAGGTCTAGCTATCTTGCTAAAGTCTTTAATAAATCTTCTATAAAAACCATCATGTCCTAAAAATGATCTAATATCTTTTACTGATTTAGGTTCTGGTAGATTAGAAATTTCTTCTATTTTAGCTTTATCTACTTCCAACCCTTTCTTAGAAACAACATGCCCTAAGACTATTCCTTATTTAACCATGAAGTGACATTTTTCCCAATTTAAAACCAGATTTTTTTCCACATAACGTTTTAATATTAAGTTTAAATTTTTTAAACAGACTTCGTATGAATTGCCATATACAGTAAAATCATCTATAAATATTTCTAAAAATTCTTCAGTCATTCCATTAAATATGCCCTACATACACCTTTGAAAGGTAGCTGGTGCATTGCATAATCCGAATGGCATTCTATTAAAAGCATAAGTTCCATTAGGATAGGTGAAAGTTGTTTTCTCTTGATCCTCTAATGCTATTGGAATTTGATTATACCCTGAATACCTGTCTAGGAAACAAAAATATTCTTGCCCTGCTAATCTTTCCAACATTTGATCTATAAAAGGTAAGGGAAAATGATCTTTCCTAGTCACAGCATTCAGCTTTCTATAGTCTATTCATACTCTCCAGCCTGATTGAATTCTAGTAGGTATCAAGTCTTGACTTTCATTCCTAATAACTATTAATCCTGATTTCTTGGGAACTACATGGATTGGACTAACCCACGAGCTATTAGAAATCGGATAAATTATGTCATTATCTAACCATTTCACTATTTTCTTCCTGACTACTTCTTTAAGGTTTGGATTTAATCTCCTCTCAGGAATTCTAACAGGTTTAGCATTCTCTTCTAAATATATGTGGTGACAGCATAAAGTTGAACTTAACCCTTTTATATCAGTCATAGTCCATCCTATTGCTTCTTTATAACTTTTTACTACATCTTTTAATTTAGCTATTTGATCCTCTTTTAAATTTGAAGCAATAATGATTGGACAGGTTCGTTTATCTTCTAGAAATATATAGGTTAATTCAGGAGGTAAAGGTTTTAATTCTAAATGTTGCCCATCAGAAGCTAGAGCTCTTAATTGAGCATCATCATTTTCTAAATTAATTTCTTTTAGATCTCCTTCTATATTTATGCTTTACTTTCCTCTAAAGTTTCAGAATTGATTTGCCTATTTAATTCTTCTTGAATCACATCATCTAACATATCTCCTTCATCCTCTAAAAAGTCTATGGTATGTAAGGACATTTCTAACTCCTCAAATCTTTCTGGTTTGAAAATATTTAATTGAGTATCTTCATTACCATATGCTAACTTCATTACTCTAGTTTTACAATTTATAACAGCCCCTAATGCTGCTAAAAATGGACTTCCCAAAATTAAAGATGTATCACTATTTTTATGCTTAATTTGTTGGGAATCCAAAATTACAATATCAATAGGATATATAAAGTTTTTGATTTTAATTAAGACATCCTCTATTTTTCCTCTAGGGTATCTTATACTTCTATCAGCTAATTGAATAACCGTACTAGTAGGAGTTAAGCCTTCTAATCCTAAGGATGCAAATATATCACTTGGCATAACATTTATACCTGCACCTAGGTCTATTAAGGTTCTTTCTAGAATGGTATTTCCTATGGTGCATGATATAACAGGGATTCCAGGATCAGATAACTTTTTAAGAATTTGTGGCAGAAATAGGGAACTACTTTGCTCAGCTAAAAATACCTTTCTAAGAACTTTTCGCTCTCTTTTCTTAGTACACCAATCCTCCAAAAATTTAGCACAAGGTGGCATTTTCTGCAATAGATCTAACAAAGGAATGTTAACTTGTACTTTTTCAAAAATTTCTCTAATTTTTTCTTATTTTTTAGGTATTGTTTGTTGTAATCTTTCAAGATAGGGTGCTAAAGATTGTGATTTAAAAGATTCTTTTTCTTTCCTTTGATTTGTTTGATCGTTTTTAGCTTCATTAGCAGATTCAGATTGTTCTTCAGTGATTTCTAGATTTTCAGCTATTACATTTTCGTTATCATTTTGATTTTTACTCTTATCCAGCTTCATATTATTTTCATTTTGAATTCTTGGTGGTATATCAATTCTAGATCTTAATGTTATACATACATCTTCTAGATTTTCGTTACTCTCATGATGTTTTTGTATATCATTTTCGTGATTATGATCTTTAATTGTTTTTAGTTTTAAAGTGCATTCTTTAAATTCTCTTGCATTAATATTTTCTGTTTGCTGTATATTTTGTAAATTATGCAGGTTTATAACATTATAATTTTCATTGTCCTGTTGCATAACTTGTATTTTCATTGTATATTCGTCTAATACTTTTAATTTTCTTTCTAGATCATCTAATCTCATTACATTCAATTTTTGATCAATTTTCATTATGGTTTTTTAAGTTTCGTAAATTATATCCTTTTTAGGTTCTGAATATGCTTCCTTATAGTTTAATTGGTTGACTTCTTATTGTTGACACATAAAGTATTCTAGTTTGTCAAGGTTTTGCTCTATACTACGCTCCAGTCTATCATACCTATCCCAAACTTTAGTGTCTCTCAACATATTACACATTCTATACTGACCATTAGTTGGGTAAACTATAGGATTCTCATACTCAGCTCTATTATACTAGGATAATTCATTTGTTGTTCATGGGATCTAACCATCTATAAACGTCTCAGTTTCAAATAGTTAGAATTGTCGTGTCCTTCAGAATTGCAGAATTCACATATGCTAATTACAGGTTTCAGAAATCTTTGAGCATAAGTATATGCCATATTCTCAATTACAAAAGAAAACACACAAATCTGGCTATTAAAACGAAACAGCTCTAATAGTTGCTTATATCTATTCAATTCAATTCAATTTCAATTTCAATTCCCCAACAACGACGCCATAAAACTTGTTTGGATTTTCCCAGCACAACACTAGAAAAACTTTGATTTGTTACTTCTGTTTTTACTTAGTTAATTTAGCTTTATGCTTATCTTTTTTCTTTTAGAAGTAAACAAACAACCTTTAATACAATTTAGATATTAGTTCCAATTTGTACTTTAATTGCAAGTGCACAATGTCTATTGTATCAGTGTGCAAGTACAGGTCGATCCCATAGGGAATTGCTTAAGAACTGAGAACTACCCGTTTTTAAAAATCAAATTTGTATCTTCAATAAGCCCTCCATTGAATTACAATTAATTAAACAAACAAAGTTCGTTGAGTTATGGCTAACTCAACGGACTAACCTCGTGGACTTAAGTTAACTCCACGAGCCTATCTTTTCTTTTAAATACTGCTACTTACAAAGGAATTCGGCCAACCATTGGGCGATTCCACAAATTGTAAATAACATCAATTAAGCTCTTTAATGTTAGTGAACACTGGATTTATCATTAAACATACTAACATTCAGATAATTCAAATAGTAACCACTACTTGCAACGTGATTACACCATTGAAAATTAAACCACTTACAATTCTGTCTTCTCTCCCTATAGAATCATGAGTCCAGAATTGCAAGATGATCTCCTCTTTAGCATACAGGCATCAACTCGAAGCTAAGGCTAAAAGCTTTACGATCTCTTGAAATATGAGTCGGCACTTGGTGAAAATGGCTTCCCTTCCCGCGACACGATCACTCCTCACAATGGTTGTCAAGCACTGTGTTTGGCTTGAAATCGACTCGACATCAAGAAAGTATTCTCACAGACCTTCGATGGTTAGTGATTGTGGTGGTGGTAACAATGGTTGGTGTGGTACTTTGGAGAATTGCTGATACTGTTTGCAAAAAGCTCGGTGCTCCTCCTCTGTATACACTGGCCGTCCATCGATCACACATTTTTCTTCTTTTCTTTTATATTTCTTCAGTAGTAACTACTTCTGCTTGAAAGGTCGGTTGGATTTCCTTCATTCATATCAACAGTGATGTTTTCTTCTCCCTACGCGATACGTGCAATCGTGGTTTTTCTTCCAACTGTCTTGTTTCTACAACTACTACAGTGGCATATTAGAAAATAAATAGTCTGTGGAGTTACAGATAACTCAACGGACTTTCTTCGTTGATTTAACTATAAAACACATGCATAAATTTAACTATCCGATGCTCAGGTGCATTTCGGATAGTTACAAACTTAACTATCCGATGCTCTAATGCATTTCGGATAGTTACAAATAACTCACCGATATATAACTTAAGTAAATCTACCAGATCTCGACACGTGTCAGCAGTAGTTTAATAATAAAATAAACATTTCAGAGAGTTACAGGGCTAACTATTCGATGCTTAGATGCATTTCGGATAGTTGAGATAACTCATCGAAAATCCACTTAAGTCACTTTCCCAGAACATGACGCGTGTCCATAGCTATTTTATAAATAAAAAGATATTTCGGAGAGTAAGACATATAACTATCCGATGCCCAACTGCAATTTTGGATAGTTAGAGATAACTCACTGAAAGTTCACTTAAGTCATGCATTATGGTTTTGACATGTGTAATTAGGAAATAATAAAATATTCTTTCAAAACATAACTATTTGGCAATAAAAACATAACCATCCGACATGTTGAGTCTGTTAAACATAACTATCTGAAATATATTCGGTATGTTAAACATAACTATCTGAAATATTAGAAAATTTAGATACTTAGGAATTTCACAGCCTGCAACTTACCAACAATTCAGAAATATACTAAATTAACATTAATTCCCCAAAATTAAGTAGATTCTTTAATTAAAGCATATAATAGTGCAATTATAACATAATGGCTTAATTCTCATATGATAAGCTAAATATTATGCAATTAACCATCATTTAACCGTTAATAATATGCACTTTTTCATTCTAAACACATATGATTTTGTCTTTCGTGAATGACTTCTTCTCCATATCTCTAGATGTCTTTGTTGACCTAAAGTTCCTACGTTTCTTCAACAGATTTCTAAATTTTCTGGTCAACAACAGTAAACCATCGTCAGAATCACTAGTGACTTCTGAGACTTTATCAGCCTCAAAAGTTAGATTCCTTCTAGGATTTTTCCCTTTTGGATCTAAATATTGTACTTCATAGGTTGTCAGATTTCCTATGAGATCATCGAGAGTATATATATTTAAATCTTTGGACTCTTCAATAGATGTTGTCTTTTGAGCCCAAATTTTAGTTAAAGATCTAAGGATCTTTCTTACCAAGTATTTTTCCTTGAATTTCTTGCCTAAAGATTTTAATAAATTTACAATCTCAAGAAAACGGGAATACATATCAAAGATACATTCATTTTCGTGCATTTTAAAAAGCTCATATTTATGTACTAAAATATTAATCTTAGATTCCTTGACTTGGTTAGTACCTTCGTTGGCAACTTCTAATGCATGCCATATCTCATATGCAGTTTGATATGTAGAAACTTTATTAAATTGATCATGAGATAAAGCACAAAACAAGATATTTAAACCTTTAGCATTTAGTGTCATTCGCTCCTTTTCATCAAAAGTACAAGTATCATATGGAGTCGTAACTAACACTATGGGATTGCTAATTATATGCCATAGTTTGAAATCAATTGACTGAAAGAATACTTTCATCCTATATTTCCAATAGCCATAATTGCTACATTCGAACATAGGAGGACGATTAGTGGTCTGTCCTTCAGTCATAACTAAGATTTCTGTATTATCCATTTTAAACATATGATCCTAAATAGAGAAATGAAAGCTCTTCAGATGCTTCGATACAAGATGTAGCAGAGTGTAGGCAATCAGACAATAATAAAAGCTCTGATACCAGATGTAGTAGAGTGTAGGCAATCAGACAATAATAAAAGTTCTAATAGCAGATGTAGCAGAGTGTAGGCAATTGGACAATAATAAAAGCTCTGATATCAGTTGTAGGATTGTCTGTATCACAAGAGGGGGGTGAATTGTGTCTTTAGTAATTAAAATACCAGCAGATAAAACAAGAGCACAAAACACTCGTAAATGAAATTCTCTTCTTTATAAAATTTAAAGATAGAATTTACAATATCTTTTTAGCTCAATTCCCTTCTTGAAGGTTTTGATACAGTAATGTCTGATATACAATTCAAATAGAAAAATGAAGTTCTTATTCAAAACTAATTTCGAATTGTATAAAACCTGATCTTTATGCACATAGCTTCTTTCCTTCTCTTTGCTCAGCTTTTGTATCTCTTCTTCTCTAGTTGTCGAATTTCCAGACTTCTTACATTTGCTGCTCCTTTTCTGAAATTGCTTGAAATTTTTAACTTCTTCTGATGTTGGAGAATTTTTTAAGATATGAATATTCAAGCTTAACTTTTTAGTTAGGGATCTGGATTGAATATTCATACTTGGGTTTTGAGATTGGGATCCTTGTTTGTAATGTAGCTCGTACTCTCTATTAATAGTCGAATTATGTCTTCGCATTTAGCATGTTCATCCACTTAATCCATAATCCATAATCCACGTACTAATTTTTTTCTTTAATCCAAATTACTATCTTTTTGAATTTCCACTTTCTCCACTATCATTTTGAATTTCCACTATCTCCACTTATAGATTCACCGAAACTTTAACTTCCTGGAGTCTTGTAGAATATCTTCTAAGTCTTCGATTTAGTTGAACACTTATCCTTTAAGTCCTGTAAAAACTTGAATACTTATTTGTAACTCTTTGAGTTTTTGCACCTGCAAAACATGTGACTAAACATAGCAAACTTATCTGTTCGTTATTTTATAAAACTCGAAGACTTATCTATCCATGCGTATAAAAACTCAAACGATTATCTAACTATTCGATTATCATTACTGGACGCACATGGAAAACAAGTGACAACTTAAAACATTAAAAACACACATGCAGATAACTTAACTATACGAGTTTTTAACATAAACTATTTGACAAAAACGAAATGTTAACTATTCGAAAGTTTAACTATCGAAAATGTAACTCTTCGAAAAACTTTAACTTATCCGACATAAAAATGAAACTTTTCGATAATCTGTTAACATTTAATTACGTGACAATTATACTTAGAGAATATTATTTAGACTTATTTAAAACTTTAATAAAGCATATATCATCAAAACAAAATTCCTAACATTGCCCTGCTATCTTCTCTAGCATTTGATCTATGAAAGGTAAGGGAAAATGATCTTTCCTAGTCACTGCATTCAGCTTTCTATAATCTATACACACTCTCCAGCCTAATTGAATTCTAGTAGGTATCAAGTCTTGACTTTCATTCCTAATAATTGTTAATCTTGATTTCTTGGGAACTACATGGATTGGACTAACCCAAGAGCTATCAGAAATCAGATAAATTATGTCATTATCTAAACATTTAACTATTTCCTTCCTGACTACTTCTTTAAGGTTTGGATTTAATCTCCTCTCAAGAATTCTAACAGGTTTAACATTCTCTTCTAAATATATGTGGTGACAGCATAAAATTGCACTTAACCCTTTTATATCAGTCATAGTCCATCCTATTGCTTCTTTATAAGTTTTGACTATATCTTTTAATTTAGCAATTTGATATTCTTTTAAATCTGAAGCAATAATGATTGGACATGTTCATTTTTCTTCTAGAAATATATAGGTTAATTTAGGAGGCAAATGTTTTAATTCTAATTGCTGCCCATCAAAAGCTAGAGCTCCTAATTGAACATCATCATTTTCTAAATTATTTTCTTCCTGATCTCCTTCTATATTTATGCTTTCACTTTCCTCTAAAGTTTCAGAATTGAGTTGCCCATTTAACTCTTCTTGAATCACATCATCTAGCATATCTCCTTCATCCTCTAAAAAATCTATGGTATGTAAGGACATTTCTAACTCTTCAAACTTTTTTGGTTTGAAAATATTTAATTGAGTATCCTCATTACCATATGCTAACTTCATTACTCTAGTTTTACAATTAATAACAATCCCTAATGTTGCTAATAACAGCCCCTGATGTTGCTAATAACAGCCCCTGATGTTGCCAAAATTAAAGATGTATCACTATTTTTATGCTTAATTTGTTGGGAATCCAAAATTACAATATCAATAGGATATATGAAGTTTTTGATTTTAATTAAGACATCCTCTATTTTTCCTCTAGGGTATCTTATACTTCTATCAGCTAATTGAATAACAGTCCTAGTAGGGATTAAGCTTTCTAATCCTAAGGATGCAAATATATCACTAGGCATAACATTTATACCTGCACCTAAGTCTATTAAGGTTCTTTCTAGAATAGTATTTCCTATGTTGCATGATATATCAAGGATTCCAGGATCAGATAACTTTTTAGGAATTTGTGGCAGAAATAGGGAACTACTTTGCTCAACTAAAAAGACTTTCCTTAAAGCTTTTCGCTCTCTTTTCTTAGTACACCAATCCTTAAGAAATTTAGCACAAGGTGGTATTTTCTGCAATAAATCTAATAAATGAATGTTAACTTGTACTTTTTCAAAAGTTTCTCTAATTTTTTCTTGTTTTTCAGGAAATGTTTGTTGTAATCTTTTAGGATAGGGTGCTAATAATTGTGATTTAAAAGATTGTTTTTCTTTCATTTGATTTGTTTGATCATTTTTAGTCTCATTTGCAGATTCAGATTTTTCTTCATTGATTTCTATATTTTTAGATATTACATTTTCATTATCATTTTGGTTTTTGTTCTTATCTACCTTCATATTATTTTCGTTTTGAATTCTTGATGATATATCAGTTCCAGATCTTAATGTTATATACATCTTCCAGATTTTCATTACTTTCTTGATGTTCTTGTATATCATTTTTGTGATTATGATCTTCAACTATTTTTAGTCTTAAATTGCACTCTTTAAATTCTCTTGCATTGGTATTTTCTTTTGTTTGTATGTCTTGCAAATTATGCAAATCTATAACATTATAATTTTCATTTGTATTGTCCTGTTGCATAACTTGTAATTTCATTGTATATTTGTCCAATATAACACTCAGAAATAATAGAAAATTTAGATACTAAAGAATAAAAAAACCAGTAACTTACCGACAGTTCAGAAATGTACTAAATTAATGCTAATTCCCTGAAATTATGCAGATTTTTTCATTAAAGCATATAACAGTGTAATTATAACATAATGGCTTAATTCTCATATGATAAGCTAAATATTATGCAATTAACCATCATTTAACTGTTAATATTATGGACTTTTTCATTCTAAACAAGGGAGTTAAAACTAGAACTTCAGTAAATTTAAATAGTATATGTATGTTTGTTTCTGTGGTGGAACCAAAGAATATAGAAGAAGCATTATCTGGTGAAAATTGGATAGTGGCAATGTAAGATGAACTAAATCAATTCATCAGAAATGATGTTTAGGAATTAGTCTCTCCACTAAAACATCAGTCCATAATAGGTATGTAAGGAAATTTGTTGTATTTAGAATTAAAACACGAAAATCCCAAATTTTACATTTATAAACCGCAAGCGCACGGTACCTATTGTATTAAGCATATGCAAGAGCGGGTCGATCCACAAGAAGCTTGTCTTAAATGAATTCAAGGAAATAAATGCTTAGCAAAATATTCACATCACTAAAACCATGATAAAAAATTTAATTACATATTAATAGGTAATAATTACATAAATACGATAAAGAGTTCAAGTATCATCATAAATCCAAGAAGCTCTTAAGGTTAAACCTTAGGAAACTCAAGAAAATTAACGAGTTTCATCTCTAAAATTACAAAAATTAAGCTCAAATTTTTAACTCTCCTTACATCCAACCTGGATATTGAAAAATCCAGAGAAAATATTGGTTGAAAAGATACTCAAGTATCTTTGAAATGAAAGTAATTTCATAGACTAAATCATTATAAATGTCTAGAAGTGTTGTATTTACTGACAGGGTGCAGAACCATTATGTAAACTTTCCAGAAATGCACCTTTAGTGCAAAAATCATAACTCGGTCAAAACTCCATGAAATCTGGCGAAATCAGAGAGCTTTGATCAAAGACTCGTACTACTAATATGGAAAATTGACAAAACAGCTTTCCATAAAGTTTGCAGTATAGGATAACACTCAGGCGTCAAGCATTGAAACTGGCAGCCGAATAGGAATTCAAAACTGTTGCGACCTCTGATAAAAAAAATCAAAAACCAACGAAATACATTCCAAAAAAATACAAAATTTACATGACTGTAATCTACACGAAATTTCTTACAAAATAGAATCAAGAAACACTAAAAAACTCTACCAAAAGCATCTTTTATGAAAGGAGTAATGTAGGGTAGGATTCTGTTTGGCTAGAATCCGGAACTACAAAAATCCGCTCCCTTCCTAACTTGTTCTCCGAAATCACAGAAAATATCTCTAATTATAATAACGATTTCTCCCAACATATGAATTGAAAAATCATGTAAAAATATGAACTTGAAAGGGTTTTAAGTTATCTAAAAGTACATGGTGCTTTTACAGTCTAAATCGTCTTCAATTGAAAATAATATTAAGCCCTAGTAAGGTGCGCAAAACGATCTTGAAATAATGCAAAACACGCACTCAGTAAAAACTCGATAACTTTATCAATTCTTTATAAAAATCTATGAAATTACCGCTGAACGAAAGTAGACTTATCAATCTAATAAAACCATTTTACAGATCTTAAAAACATACTGCACAGAGGGAGAAATCGCATCAGACATTTCCGTAAAACTACTGATCGAAAATGTGATTTCGAATTGACAATATACTCTTCGTATAAAATGGAAAAATCAAACCAAAAATGCTCGAAAAATTTAAAAAAATATACATAAAGAATATTCTTTTATTTCTCTACAAAAATGGATTAAGAATCGATGAAAATCATTGAGAAAAACTTGATTTACAAAGAAAACAACACAAGGAAAGTTCTGTCTTTACAGTAAACGAACACCTTGACTACATGTATTCACATATCTACACAAAAATCATTCATTTTCAGAGGCAAGTTTCATTAAACGAACTAAGAGTTTTACAACATAAAAATGAAGATTATACTACTAAAATAAACCTAAACATGCAAAGACATGCAATACAAAAACAACATCAAACACAATGATAAGACACAACATATGCAAACATAATGTTAGTTTTTGGTCAACCCACTCCAAGTTATACCTTTAAATCTCCAACACCTTGAAGTAAGCTCCTGAAGTTGGCCTCCCTCACGTCCTCAAGACTCCAACATGGCCTATCACACCACGTTTTTCTCTTGAAATACTAAGGGGCTTCAAGATTTCACCAAAGGATGAAGGCAACAAGCTTCCTTCTCATGGATGTCCACCAACCATGCCCTAGTTGGCTCCTTCCTTGCTCTCTCCACGCATATCACCTTCAAATTGGATGAAGAGGCCTCTCCACAAGAGGTTCCTACTGTCCTCCACGCAAGAAAGTTGTACACAGAAGAAGAAGGGGAGTTGCACCCAACAAAATCACCTTCTATGCATCCACGTCCTTCCTTGGAGCTTCCACGAACACGCCTCCCTTGGGTCCAACTTGCTCTCTCCACGCACCATCGAAATCAGCAACATCGGAGAGAAAGTGACTTGCTTCCAAGGAGCTTTGGCCGCCGGTAATCCAAGGAGAAGAAGGAGCCACATTTTTGCTTGGAGAGGAGAAGACAAAACCTAGTTTTGGGTTGTCCTTCCCTTTAAATAGACTTGGTAGTTGATCTCTTCCTTGGTAGATCCAACGGTTGAGATTCATCCATCTTATTTCCTTTAGATAACCTTTAAAACTTAACCAAACAAATTAAAATATAACAAGAAGAAAACATCTAAGACATCTAAGTAAATAATCACTATTCATTCCCATGATCATTAAGTCAATAATCAACAAAAGGGCTAAGTTGTGCAAATTTAAGTCATTAAATCTCATAATCATGCATACTCATGTAAATGCCTATGGGATGATATTTCAATTATAATCGTGCATTATTTAACATTTAAGTCATAAGAAGCACAAATAATATCACATAAAAATGCACAATTTTACTCCTTACAAGGTACAAAGTGGATCTTTAGAAACAAAACTAATGAGACTGGTCAAGTTATAAGAAACAAAGCTAGATTAGTTGCACAAGGGTATACATAGGAAGGACTTGATTATGATGAAACATTTGCTCCTGTGACTAAGTTAGAAAGTATTAGAATATTATTGGCCTATGCTTGCTATATGGATTTTAAACTATATCAAATGGATGTAAAGAGTGCATTTCTAAATGGTTTAATTAATGAAGAAGTTTATGTGAAACAACCACCTGGATTTGAAGATATTAAAAATCTTGACTATGTGTATAAATTGAAGAAAGCCTTATATGGTTTGAAGCAAGCACCTAGATTGTGGTGTAAAAGGTTATCTACTTTTCTAATAGAACAAGGATATATCATGGGAAAAGTAGACCATACTTTATTTATCAAGAGAGATGATAAAGATCAGATTGTTGTTCAAATATATGTGGATGATATAATCTTTGGAGCAACTTCAGATAAACTGATAAAAATATTTTCTAAAGAGATGACTAGTTAGTTTGAAATGAGTATGATAGGAGAACTTTCATATTTTCTAGGACTTCAAATTAAGCAAATGGATAAAGGTATATCTTTAAATCAAGAAAAATATGTAGTTGAAATGCTAAAGAAATTTAATTTTAATGATACAAGGATTCGAGGAACTCCTATGAGTACTTCTTTAAAGTTAGATATTGATGACATAGGAAAATCAATAGATCAAAGAAAATATAGAAGTATGATTGGTTCTTTACTTTATTTGATAGTTAGTAGACTTGATGTTATGTGTGCTATATGTGCTTGTGCTAGATTTCAATCTAATTCTAAAGAATTACACTCAATTGCTGTTAAACAAATATTTAGATAGATACAAGGAACTAAAAATTTTAGACTGTATTATTCCAAGGATAGTTCAATAGATATTATTAGATATACTAATGCTGATTATGCAAGATCTAAGTTTGATAGAAAGAGTACCAGTGGTACATGTCAATTATTGGGAAATAATTTGGTGTCATGGCTTAGTAAAAAGCAAAACTATGTAGCACTTTCAACCACTAAAGCTAAATATGTTGTTGTATTGTGTTGCACTCAGATTCTGTGGATAAGGCAAACTTTAGAAGATTTTGGATCATCTTATGATACAACTAAGATTTATTGTGATAGTAGTTCTACAATAAATCTTTCCAAAAATCCTGTATTATATTCTAGAGCAAAGCATATAGAGGTTAGACATCATTTTCTAAGAGATAACGTAATTAAAGGAAAAATTAAATTAGAATTTGTGTCTAGTAAAAATCAATTAGCTGATATATTTACAATACCTCTAGATGAATATACATTTTGCAACATAAGATTAAAATTAGGTATTTGTAGGCTATGTGATGTATAAAATGCTTAAACTCCACAAAAGATAGATATTGTTGATCTTGTTCTTTACCTCATAGATATTATATATTTATCATAAATATCTAAGTAATATCTAAACTACTACATAAGATACTATGCATTTATCATAATATTATTGTAGTATCTTATTGATTTTACTTATCTTTCCAAGTTTAATGTTTTTTTTTAAATTTTTAAGTGGAAATGTCAATGAAAAACATTAAATTCCTCTGAAATCCTGAAATTTTAATTAAGTGTTTTCTTTAGATCAATGAAAGTGAATATGATCAAGAATGAGTTTGACTTGATTGATTAAACTTGTAGAATAATTTTTATGTAAATCCTATTAAACTACTACTCAAAAGTATAAGCTTATTGAAATTGATTCATATTTTCAGTAAAATCATAGACGTAAAAATTGTATGAGATTTGTGTTTTAACACATTTGTATTAATGAAATACATATATATTGTGCTTAAAATAAAAAGTGCTTACAAAGTGAAAATTTTTGAGAGTTTATTAATCAGTTTGATCACGAGACTCTTGTACTTGAGTAGATAGGTATGTAAGGATTGTTGTCTTGGAAAAAGATTCTTTAAATCTGGCAACCTAAGGTCCTAATCAGACCTAGGATTATTGACTAAAAGCTCATTACATGGGTACATTAGAAAGCTCTTGTATGATTCAAACTTTTCAAACTAACTTTTAAAGAAAATTATCAATATTTACTACTTTGAAAAGATAAAAGTTGTTTCATTAATTACAGAGATCTTTGAATTGAATACAGTTTCTACCAATATGACTGCTGATTTATTGAATCTAAATTAGTACTTTTGAAAGAGTTTATTTGAGATACATTTCTTTATTCTACTTGAGTTAATTAAATTAAGTTCAAAGTTATGTTTTGATTCATATACGGTTGGACTTGATTTTGGAAATCATTCTTGATGAATTCAGGATAACGGAAGTTTCTAAAAGGAAAATTTAAAATATAGTTATAAGTAACACCTACTTTATGCAAGTATATTTTGTATGTTATTGAATATATTTGAAGTATATTTGTAGGGGAAGGAATTACAATGTCAAAAATAGATTAATATCATTCAAAATATAGATCTTAGTAAATCTGAGTTTAGTCCTCTTAAGATATTGATGAAACAATTTAATAGACAATCAAACTATTTTAGGTTCATAAAAAGAATATTAGAATAGTTTACAATGTTCTCAAGATAATGGTTTGTTAATGTAGGATCGTATGGCTACACAAGAGGGGGGTGAATTGTGTTTTTCAACATTTTTGATTATAATTGAAACTTTAAAATTCAAAAACAAGTCGAGACACTATTTTCATAAAATCATTTTTATTCAAGGTTTCAATTACAATATACAATTCAATTCTCCTCAAAAATTGTAGATGCAATTATATATCTATACCATGTTTCATCTATACAATTTCATAACTACAAATAAAGAAAATTAATTTGCAGAATTTAAAACATTTCTCTCTATTTGAGATCTTTCTTCTTCTTCTTCTCTTTCTTCTTCAGTAATTCTTCAATGACGAATATCTAGTCTTTCTCTACTTCACCGAATTTGCTTTCTTTTAATACTTTAAATTTTCAGTGACAAATTTGACCTTTTCTGCTTCATTGAATTTTCTTCCATCTGATACTTCAAATCTTTAGTGACATATATCTTACCTTTTTATACTTCACTAAATTTTCTTCTACCTTTTTATGCTTTACTGAATTTTCTTCCACCTAAGAGCTTTTCCCCGAAGAGGTACTTTTTTGATCCCTAAAAAGATTTTTCTTTTGGTGTGCAGGGATAACTGATCAACGAGAATTCTATGCCTTTTATATTGTACTTTCATTTCATGCATATCCTTCATGTTTAATCACTACTAGTTTTCCACTTCTTCACGTCTTTTCTTTTTCCTTCATCGAAATACACACGTTTTGACCTACGTTTACATTTCGAATTTTCTTTAATCATCAATCCTGGATCTCTGAAAAATTTCCTGTAAAATAAACTTTCTCGTCCAAAATTTTTCATCAAGTGTAATAATAAGTCGTTACTTTAATGTTAACTAAATGAGTAACACAAGTAGATATATAACTTAACGTTTCTAACTTAATGAGTTTCTCATGTGCCAACTCACATGACAAGTACTGTAGCTAACTTAACGAACTAAGTCTGTTGTGTTACAAATAACTCAACGAACCAGTAATAAACAAATGTTTTTATAATAAGAATTTTACCATGTGCAAAAATAACAACTTCAATTTTATAACACTAACCTAACGCGTTGCCTTAGTGTTCAATATAGCAACTCAATGCGTTTAGTTATGTTAACTTAACGAGTTAAACATGTGCACCTCACGTGATACAATATAACATTTGTAACTTATAATTTCACCACGTGTACAACACTAACTTAATGAGTTTGTCTCTTCTTTTACTCACTAACTTAACGAGTTCTCATGTGACCTATTTTAATCTTTAAGTCTCTAACTTAACGAGTTGTCACGTGACCTCTATACGAACAAAACTCTAACTTAACAAGTTGTCTAAACGTGCACTGTTCATGATACAGAAGATATAACTTTAAAACATATCATGCTTTTCAATAAAAACACACGTTAACTTAACATTTAGTTAAATGAGAAATTAATGCAATGAAATGACTAGTTATTAACTTAGTATAATTTCAGATCCAATACAAACAGGTATTTATATTAGTAAGCTTTTTCTATATTAATTGGTGTACTTAATTTCCTTTCACAAGCAATAGTAATTGAGCAAATATGATTATTTTCATTCAGCACACATCATCAAAACAAAATACTCAACAATCTCCCCCTTTTTGATGATGACAAAATCATATTAAATGAATTATGAAATATATTTAACTCAACAAAGTACCTTCGTTAGGTTAACTTTTAATTCAACAAATAAGTTTGTTGACTTAAGTTCACTTAAGCTTATTTCTATTGTTTGTGTAAATTTCACCTCTCAGAAATAAAACTTCCAGATGTCAATAATTACATAAGTATCATTTCTCCCCCTTTCATTATATAATTTAATAACCATATAATTTTCTTTCAGATTTCATTATCATCTGTTTAGATTACAATAACCATATAAATATCATCTCCCTTTATAATATATGCAATTAAAATCATAATCGTCTTCTTTTATAACATTTCTCCCCCTTTTAATCATTAATCAAAAAGATGATTATACACTATATATATATATAGTAAGAGACATATTTACAACAACGCTTTTTGTAAACAATAATAAGAATTGTAAACATTTACATAAAAATGTATTGTTCAATGAATCAAACAATGAATACAAACATTACATTTTGTATTCAAATACAAGCAAACAGACAGTTATCTATTCCTCCTAAGTATATCACTTATAGCATTATAGATTTTATCTCCTAGATTCCTAATATCATTTCTGATGTTATTAAACACATCATCTAGGTCAGGAGGTATCTAGGGTTGCTATTCTACTTGAACTGAATAACTCAACTGTTGTGGTCGAATCTGTTCTGTACAATTTGTTGGTTGTTGTTGTTGTTGTTGTTGAGGTTGATGCAAGGCTTGGAATTTTTGCAAATCTTTTACATTAAAAGCTCTCATGCCTTTAGTTTTAGAGGGCCAGTCAGATAAATTCAATTGGCTTGCAAGGAGTCTACATACAACATCACCAAAAAATAACTTTGAACTCATATGCTGTAGTTGAGAAGTAAAAACATCAAACCAATTGATTTGAATTCTATTCAGCAGATCATAAGTAGCATATAAACATCTTTTGCTAACTTCCATATTGTGTTCGACTCTCTAAAATAAATTGGCATGCAATATATTTGCAATAAATCTTGCCTCTACATTCAAATTTTCCATTAATCTCATTTCAGTATATACATCTGGAATTTTTGATAAAGACTAAATGTTCCATTCCAATTGTCTAATCATGTCAAATCTGTTTGTAACAACAACACCTTCATTCTATAATCCCAAAACTTCAAAAATTAATTCAGGAGACAATATTAACTCCTATTTATTTATTTGAGTTTTCAGTATATTTTCATTCTTGACCAGATTGCTATAAAAAACTGCAATAAGGTCTTTGTACTGCTTCCATTTCATTCCAACTGGCAAGAATTGAATGAGGCCTTGATACTCAAATAGATCTCTCATATTAATCAAATTTCTGAATTTTATTGGTCGAGCATGCAGAATCTAACATGTAATCAGATTATTGTATTTCTGCATTGCTTCCTCAAATCTAAAATGAATTGAATTATCTTGAATTTGTAATACTGTACACAAAGAAGGTGATACCTGAAGCCGTGATTCAGAGTTTAATTCATCTTTAGGAACCTCTTCTTCAAAATGAATGTCATGTTGTTCCTTTGTGAAAATATTTTCTTGAAGTTGCGTATGTACACTTGATTCTTCAGCTTCAATAGTGTAAGGATCAAGGTTCATCTGTTCAGTCTCTATAGAAGGATCAAAGTTCAATTTTTCCACAAATTCTACAGTCGGTGTATCTGTCTGTAATTGTTCATTTTGTTCAAAAGATATCTCCATTGATACATGCTGTGAATTCTTAGACTATAATTCTATAGATTCTGAAGAAGGCTGGTTGACATTTAGCTCTTCTAGAGTCTTAACTTTTTCAATATCTACTACTCCAAACAATTTAGCCTGTGAACTAGTTACTGCCTTAACATTGTCAATTATATCTGCAATAACTTGTTCAATGTCAGGTGCTTGATGCTCTAATTTTTCAATTTCTACATCATTAGGACTTGTACTAATAGAAAAACTTGAGCTCATATTTGACTTAGATTTCTTCTCAAGTTTTCTAGCAAGGGAAAATAAAGTCTCATTATCTTCATCAGTTTCAGTATGCTCGGAACTAATGAGTTTATTAGATGCACTATAAGGTACATGTTAGGATCAATAGGCTCACTAGAGGGGGGTGAATGGTGAAAGTGTGTAGTTTTAAAATTCTTTTGATGTTGAATCGAATGATTCAACAGAAATGTAATGAGATGAAACTAAGAGAATGCAAATCAGCAGAGACAAGAAACACACAGCAAATTTTTAGGTGGTTCACCAATTTGGCTAGTCCACCCCCAAGATTCACTTGGGCTTCACTAAGTGTTTTAACACTTACACACTTGCTTTCAGGTCAAAGCAAGAACCAACTACACAGAAGTTTTCAGGTATAAACTTCAGTAAACCAACCTCTAGAGTTTTCAGGTCAAAACTCAAACCAACATTGTATGTAGCTTTCAAGTTGAAACTACGAACCTACAACTTTAATCCTTCAATTAGAGTTTTGGTGCACAGAGCTTTTTCTACAGTAGATCTTAAGAATATTCTTCACTGTTTGCAGACTTGAGTGTAAAATGGAATTGGAGTGTAGCTCTCCGTATATCCATTGTCTGTATTTTGTATATATACTTGATATGTACAATGATCATATTTTCCTCCAACAGATGTATTCTACTGTACTTGAGTAGATTTAAGTCCCAATATGGTAAGTTACCATTCAGAAAATCGTTTCAAGATATCTTACCGATTTTCCTATCCTTTCAGATAGTTAGCTATGCAACTCTCCGAAGAGTATCTGTAACTCACCGAAAGATCACTTAACCTTTACTGCCAGGTAGGATTCCAGAATATTTAAATGTGAGCTGTCATCCAATCGGATACTTATAACTGTAACTCACCGAACAGTTATATACTTGTCGGATAGTTTGTCTTTGTTAACTTTCCAGTTGCTTTAATTCAACACGTGCATAAAGGCTGACTTAAGTTTCGGATGGTTATCCCTGTAACTCATCGAAACGCTTTAGGATTTCGGATAGTTATCTTTCTAACTCTCCGAAAACTTATTTGCACTTCTTTCTGGAATTCTGCACGTGGGAAATTTAGTGACTTAAGTTTCGGATGGTTAAACTGTAACTCACCGAAACTCTTTTGAAATTTCGGATAGTTATCTTTCTAACTCTTCGAAAACCCATTTAACCATCTGTCTGGAATTCTACACGTGGGAAATTCAATGACTTAAATTTTGGATAGTTAAACTGTAACTCACCGAAACTCTCTTGAAATTTCAGATAGTTATCTTTCTAACTCTCCGATTTTCCCTTTTAAGCTTTCAACTGCCAACTTCTCCATTTTGCACGTGCGTAATAAAATGACTTAAGTTCTAGAAAGTTATGCCTGTAACTTACTGAAAAACTCGAATAGTTATCTAACTCTCCGAAAAGAAAACTCGGATAGTTATCTAACTCTCCGACAAGTCCTTTAAGCTTCCATTCTGTATTTCTGCACGTGGTTTATTGAATGACTTAACTTTCGGATAGTTATACTTGTAACTCTCCGAAAAGTCCTTTAAGCTTCCGGATAGTTAACTCATTCACTATTTGATCATTCAATCCCCTTAACTGTCTAATTAAATAACTCTCCGAAGACTTTGTAAAATCGGATAGTTATCCTTCTAACTGTCCGATAGACTTGATGTTGTTTTACTCTTTGGACCTGTAACTATTCGATTTTCCTGTAACTCTAAGGCAGTATCATCTGAAAACTTCTCCATCTGTTCATCTGTATGGAATTTGTTCTATTTGCCTTCTGATCTAATACTGTACAGACTTAACTGTGAAATACAATATGTTTCCTCACATAGGTTTTGCATTATCAAAATACTCGAGTTCTAACAATCTCCCCCTTTTTAATAATGACAAAAACCTTTACAATTATTTACATGTATTTTACTCCTTAGTGTATTTCTATACATTCAGTCACATAGAGAAACATAAAACAGGAATTTATCAAAATTACACTGACGAGGAGAGATTCCTCCCCTTGACTTTGAGCAAACTTCTCCCCTTATCTATGTGTTGAGTTTTTCTTCTCCTTTTAATAATTCTCTTTCAATTCTTGCTGGAAATACTGTAAGTGACCATATACTTGACAAATTTCCAAATTCTTCTCCCCCTTTTTGTCATTATATAAAAAGGTGAGGACTATAAAACTGATTTTCTGTAAAACTGATATTGACTGTATCTTGCACGAGTAGGTTAGCAGAAAACAAGCTCCCATATGGGGTGCTTGATGAAAAAAATATATATTTAAAGATCTTGTAAAGAACATATTCCTAGATTTCATCTAATGTAATTAAAAGTTGATTCATTTAAAGGTTTGGTGAAAATATCTGCAAGTTGATTTTCTGTTGGCACAAACTTAAGTAAAATGTTCCCTTTCTCCACATGATCTCTTAGAAAATGATGTCTGATCTCGATATGCTTGGCTCTAGAATGAAGTACTGTATTCTTAGATAGACTGATTGCACTGCTGTTATCACAAAATATGATTGAATTCTGAATTTTCAGTCTGTAATCTACTAGAGTTTGCTTCATCCAAAGGATTTGTGCACAGCACAATCCAACTACAATATACTCGGCTTTAGTAGTAGATAAAGCTATACAATTTTGTTTCCTACTGAACCATGAGATTAAAGAACATCGAAGTAATTAACAAGTACCACTAGTGCTTTTTCTATCAGATTTGCTGCCTACATAATCTGCATCACTATAGCCTGTTAAAATCAAACTATTGTCAGCTGAGTAGAATAATCTGAAATCTTTTGTTCCTTGTAGATATCTGAAAATCCTTTTGACTAATTTCAAATGTGATTCCTTTGGTGATGCTTGAAATCTAGCACACAAGCATACACTGAACATAATATTTAGCCTACTGGTTGAAAGGTATAACAGGGATCCAATCATACCTCTATATTGCCTTTGATCCACTACAACACTTGAATCATCCATTTCTATTTTAATGCTTGAACTCATTGGAGTATTTGCGGATTTGATGTTTTCATAACCAAATTTCTTCAACATCTCTTTGCAGTATTTTTCTTAGTTGACAAAGATACCATTATGCACTTGATGAATCTGTAATCCCAAGAAAAATTTCTCTCCCATCATGCTCATTTCGAATTTATTTTTCATCAAATTCTGAAATTCATGACATAGATCTTCTGAAGTGGCTCCAAAGACTATATCATCAACATATATCTGTACAATCAACATATGCTCATCAAAAGTTTTGATAAACAAAGTGTTATCCACTTTGCCTATAGAAAAATTATTTCTAGTTAAAAACTTTTTCAATTTCTCATACCATGCTCTAGGTGCCTGTTTCAGACCATAAAGAGCCTTTCTTAGTATGAAGACATGATTCAACTTGAATTCATCTTCAAATCCAGGAGGTTGTTTGACAAACACTTCTTCCTGAATTTCTCCATTTAAGAAGGCACTTTTCACATCCATTTGAAATAATCTTATCTTCATACTACTTGCAAAAGCAAGCAACATTTTGATAGCTTCAATTCTGGCTACGGGAGCAAAAGTTTCTTCATAGTCAATACCTTCCTACCGATTGTAGCCTTGAGCAACTAATCAAGCTTTATTTTTGAGAATATTACCTTCTTCATCTAATTTGTTTTTGAAAATCCATTTAGTTCCAATGATGGATTTTCCTACAAGTTTTTCTACTAGTTCCCAAACATTGTTTTTCTGAAACTGATTTAATTCTTCCTGCATAGCCATAGTCTAGTAGGTATCCTTACATGCTTCATCTACTGATTTTGGCTCTATTTCTGACACAAATGCACAAAAATTGCAGATATCTTGTGCTTTGCTCCTAGTTTGTACCCCTTTAGATATATTTCCAATAATTTGTTCCTCGGGATGATTAGATCTAAACTTCCAACTGTCAAGATTTTGATCTCTATTGTGGAGATTCTGGTCTGACACTTGTGATTTGAGTTTCTGCTTGCAGTTATCATCTTCAAAGTATTCACTTTCACTGTCATATTTAATCTTCAACTTCTTGAAATTCTAGATCAGATCTTCATCAAACTAAACATTTACACTTTCCTCCACTCTTCTATTTTTAGCAAAATATACTTTGTAAGCTTTGCTTCTTGAGGAGTAACCAACAAGTATGGCAGGTTCAGACTTAGCATCAAACTTGTCTTTAGCATTTCCTGTATTTAAGACAAAACATTTGCATCCAAATGTCTTAAAATAGCCAACATTTGAAGTTTTATCGAACCAAATTTTAAAGGGTGTCTTATTCAATATGGATCTAATGTAAGTTCTGTTGGAAATGTGACAAGCTGTTCCTACAGCTTCTGCCTAGAGAAATTTAGGTAGATTCGTGGCATTTAACATAGTTCTAGCCATTTCTTGTAATGTCCTATTTTTCCTTTCCACAACTCCATTTTGAGTAGGAGTTCTAGGACAGGAGAATTCATGCAGAATTCCAAATGAATTGCAAAGGTTTTCAAATTCCCCTCCATGATCACTTCTAATTTTCTTCACTATTAGTTCCTTCTGATTTTGAACTCTTATGCAGAAATTCCTGAACTCATTGCAAGTTTCATTTTTATGTGTCAAAAATATTACCCAAGTTAATCTAGAGAAGTTATCAACAATAACAAAGGTATATTTTCGACCCCCAAGACTTGATACTTGAGAAGGACCAAACAAATCTAGATGTAGCAGTTCTAATGGCCTTTTGGTGGAAACAACATTTTTGCTGTGAAGAGCAGTTCTCTTCTACTTCCCTAGCATACACTCACTACACACTCTATCCTTCTTAAAAGTGAGTTTAGGCAGACCCCTAACAAGATCACCCATAGATAGCTTTCTGATATTCTTCATACTGATGTGACCAAGTCTTCTATGCCACACCCAATCGTCTTCACTAGTTGCTACCAGACAGGAATTGCTTGCAGAATTTTCACATAGAAAGTTTAATGTATATATTGAGCAATTTCTAATACCAGTAAATTTTGTTTCATTTGTGGCAGGATCAATAATGTAGCAATTTTTAGCATTAAAAGAAACAGTATAGCCTTTATCACATAATTGTCCTACACTTAACAAATTTTGTTTTAATCCATTTACATGCAAGACATTCTCAATTATACCATTTTCAGATGTAATATTTCCTATTGCAGTTATTTTACACTTTTCATTATTTCCAAACTTAACAAATCTTGAACTTAAGTTTTTAACTAAGTCAAGAAAACTTTTCTTACCTGTCATGTGCTTTGAGCAACTACTGTCCACAATCCATTTAGTTGACCTTGCTTGAAACTCTTTGTCACCCTGCAAATCATACTAAAATTAAAGCTTTTGGTACCCAAATCTTCTTGGGTCCAGTAGAGTTAGTCCTTAAAACATTAAATCTATTGCCTCTTGGTAGCCACATATGACCTGATCTTCGTTTGATGGCAAACATAGTGGTGCCATCTCTATAAGATTGAATCACGCCAACACAATAAGGTATTTCCTATGATGTAGCATATCCTAGGCCATATTTATTCCCATTTGATCGTTGAGATCCTATTATTTTATTTAATCTTTTTTGTCCTTGAGTAAATTTACATATAGTATCTTTTAAATCTGATATAGTAGTTAATAGATTTTTATTTTCATCTTTTAATTCACAGTTATCACAACTAAACTTTTCTAAATTTGATTTTAGATTTCTATTTTCAACTATAGTTGATTCTAATTCAGCAAATTAATTTTCTAAGCAATGATTTAATCTTTTAATTTCTTTCTTAAAATCTCTACACTTCACATATAAATTATCTACAGTAGATAGAAGGTTGTTTATGTTTAAATCATCATGCTCATTTTCTAAACTAGAGGAAGTAGAGCATACCTCTTGTGCTGCAAAACAAACATTGGCTGCAGCTTCTTCAGAATCTGATGAATAGCTTGAAGAGCTACTGTCATCCCACGTAGCTTTGAGAGTCATCTTCTTTTTGTCCTTCAATCTCTTCTTCTTATCTCCCTGATCCTCTTCTGTTTGAAATGGATAGAAGGTCTGTATGTGCCCTTTCCTTTTACATTTGAAACATGTAGGGACCGTTCTTTTAGAAGAGCTGGACTTATTCTTTTTCTTCATAAACTTTCTGAAGTTCCTAGCCAACAACATGGTTTCATCATCGTCTAAGCTTAGAGCTTCCTCTGTAGATGGAAATGCCATTTCCTTTTTCTTTTCAGCTTTCTTTTCAACAGCTCCTTCTTGCTCTTTCTAGTCCTTCATCTGAACTTCGTGGGCCAGAAGATTGCCCAACAGTTCTTCAACTATGTAATTGTTGAGATTCTTGGAATCTTGAATAGATGTGGACTTCTGTTTCCACTCAACAGTTAAGCTCCTCAGAATCTTCTGTATCTGTTCACGTAAAGAGAACTACTTTCCCAAGCCTTTCAGACTGTTAATGATTTCAGTAAATCTAGAAAACATTTCAGTTATGTTTTCATTATCATTCATTTTAAACAGTTCTAGTTTTCTTAAAAGAATACTGATTTTTGTATCCTTGACTTGGCTTGTACCTTCATGAGTAACTTGAAGGATTTTCCAAGCCTCATGAGCAGACTTACATGCAGATACCTTATTATATTGATTAGCAGTTAGTGCACAATAAATAGCATTCAGCCCTCTAGCATCCAACTAGATGATTTTCTCATCCTCCTCAGACCAGTTCATAACATCACTGGTTGGAAGTGTAGTTCCAAGAACAATAGTCTTCCAGAGTTTAACATTTGAACTCCTAAGGAAGCACTCCATTCTATTCTTCCAATAGTTATAATTGGAACCATCGAATAGAGGAGGTCTGTGGATGTTTTGTCCCTCAGCAAATTGAGCTATAAATCTAGATGGTTAAATCTTATGAAGGATTAACCTTGCTCTGATACCAATTGATAGGATCGATAGGCTCACTAGAGGGGGGGTGAATGGTGAAAGTGTGTAGTTTTAAAATTCTTTTGATGTTGAATCGAATGATTCAACAGAAATGTAATGAGATGAAACTAAGAGAATGCAAATCAGCAGAGACAAGAAACACACAGCAAATTTTTAGGTGGTTCATCAATTTGGCTAGTCCACCCCCAAGATTTACTTGGGCTTCACTAAGTGTTTCAACACTTACACACTTGCTTTCAGGTCAAAGCAAGAACCAGCTACACAGAAGTTTTCAGGTATAAACTTCAGTAAACTAACCTCTAGAGTTTTCAGGTAGAAACTCAAACCAACACTGTATGTAGCTTTCAGGTTGAAACTACGAACCTACAACTTTAATCCTTTAATCAGAGTTTTGGCGCACAGAGCTTTTTCTATAGTAGATCTTTAGAATATGCTTCACTATTTGCAGACTTGAGTGTAAAATGGAATTGGAGTGTAGCTCTCAGTATATCCGTTGTCTGTATTTTGTATATATACCTGATATGTACAACGATCATATTTTCCTCCAACGGATGTATTCTACTGTACTTGAGTAGATTCAAGTCCCAATACAGTAAGTTACCATTCAGAAAATCGTTTCAAGATATCTTACCGATTTTCCTATCCTTTTGGATAGTTAGCTATGCAACTCTCCGAAGAGTATCTGTAACTCACCGAAAGATCACTTAACCTTTACTGCCAGGTAGGATTCCAGAATATTTAAATGTGAGCTATCATCCAATCAGATACTTATAACTGTAACTCACCGAATAGTTATATATTTGTCGGATAGTTTGTCTCTGTTAACTTTTCGATTGCTTTAATTCAACACGTGCATAAAGGCTAACTTAAGTTTCGGATGGTTATCCCTGTAACTCATCGAAATGCTTTAGGATTTCGGATAGTTATCTTTCTAACTCTCTGAAAACTTATTTGCACTTCTTTCTGGAATTCTGCACGTGGGAAATTCAGTGACTTAAGTTTCGAATGGTTAAACTGTAACTCACCGAAACTCTTTTGAAATTTCGGATAGTTATCTTTCTAACTCTCTGAAAACCCATTTGAGCATCTATCTGGAATTCTACACGTGGGAAATTCAATGACTTAAATTTTAGATAGTTAAACTGTAACTCACCGAAACTCTCTTGAAATTTCGGATAGTAATCTTTCTAACTCTCCGATTTTCCCTTTTAAGCTTTCAACTACTGACTTCTCCATTTTGCACGTGCATAATAAAATGACTTAAGTTCTGGAAAGTTATGCTGTAACTTACCAAAAAACTCGAATAGTTATCTAACTCTTCGAAAAGAAAACTCGGATAGTTATCTAACTCTCCGATAAGTCCTTTAAGCTTCCATTCTGTATTTCTACATGTGGTTTATTGAATGACTTTACTTTCGGATAGTTATACCTGTAACTCTCCGAAAAGTCCTTTAAGCTTCTGGATAGTTAACTCCTTAACTATCTGATCATTCAATCCCCTTAACTATCTGATTAAATAACTCTCTGAAGGCTTTGTAAAATCGGATAGTTATCCTTCTAACTGTCTGATAGACTTGATGCTGTTTTACTCTTTGGACATATAACTGTTTTATTTTCCTGTAACTTTAAGGTAGTATCATCTGGAAACCTCTCCATCTGTTCATCTACATGGAATTTGTTCTATCTGCCTTCTGATCTAATGCTGTACAGACTTAACTGTGAAATACAATATGTTTCCTCACATAGGTTTTGATTATCAAAATACTCAGGTTCTAATAGTACAATGTCTAGACATACATTGTCCTTTGGAAATAAATGCTCATTTGATTTTCCTTTTTCAGTAGACTTTGTTTCCTTAGACATAATTTTTTTGATTTTTCTTCTTCCATAACACTTTTGTTTCTCCTCTTGAAGTATTGCTATTTTCTTTTCAAATTGCTCCATAAAAGTTTTCTACTTTAATTCTTCTAAGGCACTTTCTATTTCAACTGCCTTTCGAAAACCTTCAACTTTTCTTTTATCTACAGGAATATTTGATTCTACTTCTTTTGAATATAGAGGAGTAGGTATAGCAAATCCTTGTTCTTCCTCAAATGCATGTAGTCATGTACCACTTAGAGGAGTTTGAGGACTTCTAGTTGAGAAACCTACACCTTTTTCCATATATTGTGCATACTGTTCGAGAAATGTAATCTCAACACATTTTATTTTGTATTCTCTATCATATTTACTTCGAATACCTATGTATGTAATATTTGCATCAGTATTTTGAAGCTCTTGTCTAACTTCATCTAGTATACCTTGAGGAAAGAAGTATTCATTATAAATTTGTGCTAACCTTTTGTCCACTCGAAGTATTTTCTTAAACCAAGTGCGTAGAACTTCATCAGTATCTATTTCTTTTGCTTTTGCATCTCCTCTACTTTTGCCTTTTCCTTTGCCACGACCTTTGTAGATCTTGGAGACCATCATTGTAGGTTGTAATAGCAACAAGCGGGAAAGATTTTTTAGACAAAGTTTACGAATAACCTAAGTGCCCATGTAATAAGTGTTTAAATAGGGTTTTAGGCGAATAACACGTGTATAGAAGTCGGGTTTGGATTTTAAATGAATATTGAATAAACTTTATTCAATCAAGGTACTCGAAATATTCAAGTATAACTCGTTGAGTTAACTAACCTAACGAGTAAAACACTGTCTAGAGGCAGTTTTTCTCGTTACCTTATATAACATAACATTTAGTTAGTACACTTTACTAAAAACAAACAAGTTTCGGATGCTTCCTTTCGAAGACAACAAACATGCCACGCTTAACATTATCTTGAGAACATTGTAAACTATTCTAACATTTTCTTCTTATGAATCTAAAATAGTTTGTTTGTCTTTTAAATTGTTTCATCAAGATCTTAAGAGGACTTAAATTTAGATTAACCAAGATTTGTATTCTGAATTATATTAATCTGTTTTGGACATTGTTAATCCTCCCCCTACAAATATACTTCCTATATATTCAATAACATACAAAATATACTTGTATAACAATAGATGTTAAGTATAACTATACTTTTAAATTTTCTTTTCAAAAACTTCCATTATCCTGAATTTATCAAAAATGATTTCCAAAATCAATTCGTACCATATATGAATCAAAACACAACTTTGAACTCAATATGATTAATTCAAAGAGAATAAAAGAATGTATCTCAAATAAACGTTTTCAAAAGTACTAATATTGATTCAATAAATCAGTAGTCATATTGGTAGAAACCATATTCAATTCAAAGATATCTGTAATTAATGAAACACCCTTTTTTCTTCTTTTTTTTCAAAATAGTAAATATTCATAATTTTCTTTAAAAGTTAGATTGAAAAGCTTGAATCATACAAGAGCTTTCTAATGTACCCACATAATGAGCTTTCAGTCAATAATCCCAAATCTGATCAGGACCTTAGGTTGCCAGATTTAAAGAATCCTTTTTCAGGACAACAATCCTTACATACCTATTTGCTCAAGTACAAATGGCTCGTGATCAAACTGATCAATAAACTCTCAAAGATTTTCACTTTATATGCACTTTTCATTTTAAGCACAGTATATATGTATTCTATTAATATAGATGTAATAAAACACAAATCTTATACAATTTTTACTTCTATGATTTTATTGAAAATATGAATTAGTTTCAATAAGCTCATACTTTTGATTAACAGTTTAAAATGATTTACATATAAATTATTCTACAAGTTTAATCAATTAAGTCAAATTTATGCATGATCATATGCACTTTCATTGATTCAAAGAAAACATTTAATCAAAATTTTAGAATTTCAGAAGTATTTAATGTTTTTCATTTGCACTTCCACTTAAAATTGTGAAAACCATTAAAATTGATAAACTACTTAAAATCAATAAGATACTACTATGATTTTACAATAAATCCTAATTTAATTTTTCCTTTTGTGATGAATATTTCAGATTACATTATCATCTACTTAAAATCAATAACCATATAATTATCTTTCAAATTACATTATCATCTATCATAACCACTTAAATATCATCTCCCTTTATAATATATGCAATTAAAATCATAATCATCTTCTTCTTTTGAATTTATAACAATTCTCCCCCTTTTTGTCATTAATCAAAAAAGATGATTACATAGTATATAAATCGAGAGATATATTTACAGCTAAACTTTCTGTAAACATAAATAAGAATTGAACCATTTATAGAAAAATGTATTATTCAAATAATCAAACAATAAATACAAACATTACATTTTGTATTCATAAACAAGCAAACAGACATTTATCTATCCCTCCTAAGTATATCACTTATAGCATTACATATTTTGTCTCCTAGATGCCTAATATCATTTCTGATTTCGTTAAGCACATCATCTATGGAAGGAGGTAGTTGGGGTTGCTGTTGTACTTGATCTGAATAACTTGACTATTGTGGTTGTATGTGTTTTGTATAGTCAGGTTGTTGTTGTTGTTGATGCATGGCTTGGAATTTTTGCAAATCTTTTACACTAAAAGCTCTCATGCCTTTAGTTTCAGAGGGCCAGTCGGATAAATTTAATTGGTTTGCAAGGAGTCTATATATAGCATCACCAAAAAATAACTTTGAACTCATATGCTGTAGTTGAGAAAAGAAAACATCAAACCAATTGATTTGAATTCTATTCAATAGGCCATAAGTTGTATATAAACAACTTCTGCTGACTTCCAGATTATGTCTGACTCTTTGAAATAAATTGGCATGCAATATATTTGCAATAAACCTTGCCTCTGCATTCAGATTTTCCATTAATCTCATTTCACTATATACATCTGGAATCTTTGATAGCGAGTGAATGTTCCATTCCAGCTGTCTAATCATGTCAAATCTATTTGTAACAACAACACCTTCATTCTTTAATCCCAAAACTTCAAAAATTAATTCAAGAGACAATGTGAACTCCTGTTGATTTATTTGAGTTGTCAGTATATTGTCATTCTTGACTAGATTGCTGTAAAAAGCTGCAATAAGCTCTTTATATTGTTTCCATTTTGTTCCAACTGGAAAGAATTAAATTAGGCCTTGAAACTCAAATAGATCTCTTATTTCCATCAAATTTCTGAACTTTATTGGACAAGCATGCAGAATCTAACATGTAATCAAATTATTGTATTTCTGCAATGCTTCCTCAATTCTAAAATGAATTGAATTACCTTGAATGTGCAATACTTTATATAAAGAAGGCAATACCTGAAGCCTTGATTTAGAATTTAATTCATCTTCAGGAATGTCTTCTTCAAAATGAATGTCATGTTGTTCCTCTAAGAAATTATTTTCTTGAAGCTACCTATTTAAGCTTGATTCTCTAGCTTCAACAGTGTAAGGAACATCTTCAATATGCTCAACATTCATTTGTTCAGTCTCTATAGAATGGTTAGAGTTCAATTGTTCCACAAATTCTACAACCGGTGTATTTGTCTGTAATTGTTCATTTTGTTCAATAGATATCTCCATTGATACATGTTGTGAATTCTCAAACTCTACTTCTATATATTTTGAAGAAGGTTGATTGACATTAAGCTCTTTTGGAGTCTTAACTTTTTCAATATCTGCTACTCCAAACAATTCAGCTTGTGAACTAGTTACTACCTCAACATTTTCAATTATATCTACAATAACTTGTTCTATGTCAGTTGCCTAATGCTTTGATTGTTCAATTTCTACATCATCAAGGCTTGAACTAATAGAAAAACTTGAACTAATATTTGACTTGGATTTCTTTTCAAGTTTTCTAGCAAGAGAAAATAAAGTCTCATTATCTTCATTAGTTTTAGTGTGCTCGGAACTGATGAGTTTATCAAATGCACTATAAGGAATATTGTCTAGACATACATTGTCCTTTGGAAATAAATGCTCATCTGATTTTTCTTTTCCAGCAGACTTTGTTTCCTTAGACATAATTTTCTTGACTTTTCTTCTTCTATAACAAGTCAGTCTCTCTTCTTCAAGTATTGCTGTTTTCTTTTGAAATTATTCCATAAAATTTTTCTGGTTCAATTCTTCTATGGCACTTTCTATTGCTACTGCCTTCGAAGACCTTCAACTTTTCTTTTATCCACAACAATATTTGTTTGTTTTTCTTTTGAATACAAAGGAGTAGGAATAGCAGATTCATGTTCTTCCTCAAATGCATGTAGTCATGTACCACTGATAGGGGTTTGAGGAATTCTATTTGATGAACCTATACCTTTTTCCATATATTTTGCATACTGTTCTAAAAATGCAATTTCAGCACACTTCATTCTATATTCTCTGTCAAAATGATTATTATTAAGTGGAATTAAAAATGATTGCTTTTTAATTCTTTTATCATGAATTGCTAATATTACTAATGACCTAAATTAATTATTTTTGCTCATTTAATCAATTTTGCATGTCATTATGGATAACTAGTAATAATAATAATAATAATAATAATAATAATAATAAAATAAAATATAAATATATATTTTTTAAAAAATAATAATAAAATAAAAAATTATTATAAATAAAAAATTTAATTTTGTTGTTTGTGTGCTTTATATATATATTTTTTTCTATTTTGATGTGTTTATTAGTTTTGTAGTTGAGTTTTTTCTTCGTCAAGTAAGGTACACATTTTTAATTCTATTACTTTTGATGCATTTGAATGATACCTATATTGAGTATTATTTCTTTAGCATACTACTCAATCTCCATTGTATATTTTAGAAATAAAACCATTTAAATTTATACAAGTGCATATGGATTGCATGCTAGGTATGGGGGTGTAACCTTTTTGTTGAGTATTTTGTTTTGATGATGTGTGCTAAATGAAAATAATTATATTTGCTCAATTAATGTTGCTTGTGAAAAGAAATTAAAATCATAGATTAATATAAAAAAAGTCTACTGATATAAATACTTGTCTGTATTGGATCTGAAATTATACTAAGTTAATAACTAGTCGTTTCATTGCATTAATTTCTCATTTAACTAAATGTTAAGTTAATGCGTGTTTTTATTGAAAAGCATGATATGTTTTAAAGTTATATTTTTTGTATCATGTATAGTGCACGTTAAGACAACTCGTTAAGTTAGAGGCTTAAAGGTTAAAATAGGTCACATGAGAACTCGTTAAGTTAGTGAGTAAAAGAAGAGACTAACTCGGTAAGTTAGTGTTATACACGTGGTGAAATTATAAGTTACGAATGTTATATTGTATCACGTGAGGTGCACATGTTTAACTTGTTAAGTTAACATAACTAAACGTGTTGAGTTGCTACATTGAATACTAAGGCAACGCATTAGGTTAGCGTTATAAACTTAAGTTGTTATCTTTTGCACGTGGTAAAATTCTTATTATAAAAACATTTGTTTATTACTGGTTTGTTGAGTTATCATAACACAATAGAGTTGGTTCATTGAGTTATTATAACACCACAGAGATGGTTCGTTGAGTTAGCGTAACACCACGGAGATAGTTCGTTGAGTTAGCTACAGTACTTGTCACGTGAGTTGGCACATGAGAAACTCGTTAAGTTAGAAACGTTAAGTTATATATATACTTATGTTACTTGTTTAGTTAACATTAAAGTAACGACTTCTTATTACATTGATGAAAAATTTTTGGACGAGAAAGTTTATTTTGCAGGAAATTTTTCAGAGATCCAAGACTAATGATTAAAGAAAATTTGAAATGTAAACGTGGGTCAAAACGTGTGTATTTCAATGAAGGAAAAAGAAAAGACGTGGAGAAGTGGAAAACTGGTAGTGATTAAACATGGAGGATATGTATGAAATGAATATACAATATAAAAGGCATAGAATTCTCGTTGATCAAATTATCCTTGCACACAAAATGAAAAATCTTTTCAAGGATCAAACTATCCTTGCACACAAAATGAAAAATCTTTTCAAGGATCAAACTATCCCTACACATAAAACGAAAAATCTTTTCAAGGATCAAAAACACCTCTTCGAGGAAAAGCTCTTAGGTGGAAGAAAATTCAGTGAAGCATAAAAAGGTAAGATTTACATCATTGAAGATTTGTAGTATCAGAAGAAAGCAAATTCAGTGAAGCATAAAAAGATAAGATATTCGTAACTGAAGAATTGCTGAAGAAGAAAGAAGAAGAAGAAAGATCTCAAATAGGGAGAAATGTTTTAAATTCCGCAAATTAGTTTTCTCTGTTTGTAGTTATGAAATTATTTAGATGATACATGGTATCGAGATATAATTGCATTTACAATTTCTGGTGAGAATTGAATTGTATATTGTAATTGAAACCTTGAATAAAAATGATTTTATGAAAACAATGTCTCAACTTGTTTTTGAGTTTTAAAGTTTCAATTATATTCGAAAATATTGAAAAACACAATTCACCCCCCCTCTTGTGTAGCCATAAGATCCTACAAGTGGTATCAGAGCTTTATTAATAATCTTTGATATAAAATCGATACCAACTTATTTAATATCATTGCTTATTCTACCTTCGTTGTTTTTAAACAGACATCAATATCTGAGCATACGTTTAACTTTCTTAATTTAAGGCTTAGTTGTTTTAAAGTTTTTAGACTGTTTAAAATCAAATAGGTTGAAAAATCTAAGGTAAGATGGCTACTGGAAATGGTAATTTTTCTTTATATGAAGGCTAAAATCTTAATCGTCCTCCTTTATTTGATGGAATACATTTTGAATATTGGAAATATAGGATGATTGTTTTTCTTCAAAGTTTAGATCATAAGTTGTGGTTCATGATTTCTAAACCATATACTCTGTTATCTACCCCTTATAATACTTGGACAATTACTGAAAAAGAAAATGAAACTATGAATGCTAAGGGCTTAAATATTTTATTTTGTGCATTGAGTTATAAATAGTTTAGTAAAGTGTCGGCATATAAATCTGCTTATGAGGTGTGACATGCATTAGAAGTTTCACATGAAGGTACTTCTCAAGTTAAAGAGACTAAAATAAACATGTCGATTCATAAGTATGAACTCTTTAAGATGCATGAAGATGAAAGTATTTCTGTTGTGCGGAAAGATTAAACAAACGTGGAGCATCTAGGGGTGGCGTGGAGAAGAGATCTGCGTGGAAGAGAGGATTGCGAGTGGAGAATTCGAAGAACAGCAAATTTACGTGGTTCCAAAACACGGGTACGTCCACAGGTAATCAATCTATCATGATTCCTTGCAGTATGATTGCTGGTACAAAGAAGGGGGAGAACGAAATCAAGGGATGGTTTGGCATGGCATCCCTTGGACGTGGATGACACCTTACATATATAGGGGCAATGGTTGGTGATACACAAAAGACAAGTTTTCCCTTGTACAAATTATCAAAGAAATACAACCATATGCAAAGACACATACATATACTTGATGGAAGACACACACATCACAAATCTCCACCTTGTATTTCATCAATCTTCACCACGAACAGATGATGGATCACCAATACCCAACTTGGGCTAGCAGTAGCAATAGACGTTGAGTAAGTCCAAGCAATGCTTGAACTTGCTTTCAACAACGCCCTTTGTAAACATATCAACCAGATTGTCCTTTGCATTGACCTTCATAATCTTTATCTTGTCTTCATTCCTGAGGAAGTGATACTTAACATCAATATGTTTAGTTCTATCATGAAAGACATTATCTTTGGAGAGACAAATAGCACTAAGACTATCACAAAAGATATCAGCTTTATTAATGCACCAACCAAAGTCTCCAAGTAAGCCTTTCAACCAAATCCCTTCCTTTGCAACTTCTGTCATAGCCACATATTCAGCCTCAGTTGTGGATAGAGATACCGTAGGCTGAAGAGTTGATTTCCAACTCACAATAGAACCTGCAAATGTAAAGACATAACTAGATAATGATCTCCTTCTATCAACATCACTTGCATAGTCTGAGTGTGTATAACCAGCCATAGTACAACCCTGATCTGTTACATACATCAAGCCAACACCTAGAGTTCCTTTCAAATATCTGAATATCCTTTTGACTGCTTTCCAATGTTCCCTACCCAGATTAGACATGAACCTACTAACAACACTCAAAGGATATGCCAGATCAGGCCTAGTGCATACCATAGCATACATAAGACTTCCAACTACCTATGCATAAGGAACTTGCTGCATATCAAGCTTTTTAGAATCAGTTTGTGGACACATCGTAGATGACAATTTGACATTTCTGTCATAAGGCGTGCTAATGGCTTTGCATGAAGCCATACCAAATCTGATAAGGATCTTCTCAATATACTTTTGTTGATTCAAAAACAGCTTACCAGAATTTCTTTCACACCTAATCTCCATTCCAAGAATTCTACCAGCTGGACCAAGATCCTTCATATCAAATTCTGATTTTAATGTGTCCTTCAACTCCTATATCACTTCGATATTCTTCGCAGCTATAAGAATATCATCAACATACAATAACAAATAAACATGTGTACTCTTATCAAGAGTTTTAACATATACACATGAATCATAGTTGCTACGTCTAAAACCAACTTTAACTATAAAGGCATCAAACCTTTTGTACCATTATTGTGGTGACTGTTTAAGTCCATACAAGGACTTATTTAATTTGCACACCCAATCAGATTTACCTTTCACCACAAACCCTGTTGGTTGTTCCATCCAAATATTTTCTTCCAACTCACCATGCAAGAAGGCCGTCTTTACATCTAGTTGTTCCAATTCTAAATTCTATGCTGTAGCAATGGATAACAAAATTCTAATAGATGTATGATGTACAACAAGAGCAAATACCTCATTGAAGTCAACTCCTTCTCACTGTGAATAACCTTTGGCGATTAATCTTGCCTTGTGCTGCACACCTGCGTGGCCTTGAGCCTCAATCTTCTTCTTATAGACCCATTTGCAACCAATAATATTTGTGTTCTTTGGACGTTTCACTAGTTCCCAAGTCTTGTTCTTATGGAGAAATTGGAGTTCCTCCTCCATAGTAGACATCCAAAGACTAGCTTCTGAATCTTTCATTGTAGCTTCATATGTAGGTGGATCAACAAAATCCTCCACCTCAACTGCTACTTGTAAGGCAAAAGCAACCAAACTATCGTAGCCATATCTAATCGGAGGTCTAACGTCTCTTCTAGGAGGATCTTTGCCAATGGTTCTTGGTGGTGGTTGCTCCACCTCTTCCTCCTCAACTTCATTTTCTTGAGTTTCAGATGAGATTTCTCTAATTTCAACTTGATCAGTGATAGGCGGCTGCTTTGCATCATCTATCTCCATCTGTTCAGGAAGGGTGTGCTCAATTTCTAGTGTATCATCTGCTAGTTTATCTATTGCCTGCAAAAGAGAATTCTCATCAAAAGTAACATCACAGCTAAATATTACTTTGTGAGATTCAATATCATATATCCTGTATCCCTTTACACCAATACCATAGCCCACAAATATGCCTTTCTTGGCATGTGGTTCCAACTTGCCATTGTTCACATGATAGTAAGCTGGAACCCAAAAATTCTGAGCTTTGAATAACTAGCAAATCTTTTCAACCATACCTCAAAAGGTATCTTCCCATCTAAGGTACTAGAAGGGGACCTGTTCACCAGATAGGAAGTTGTGTTAACAGCCTCTGCCCAAAACTTCTTGCTCAAACCTACATGAGACAACATACATCGTGCCTTTTCTAAGAGTGTTCTGTTCAATCTTTCAGCCACTCCATTTTGCTAAGGGGTATACCTGACAGTGTTATGCCATGTAATGCCTTCATCTTTACAAAAGTTATCAAATTCTTGAGAACAAAACTCAAGACCATTATCAGTTCTAAGATATTTTACCTTTCTGTCTGTTTGGTTTTCTACCTACTTCTTCCAATGCTTGAAGCAAGAAAAAGCTTTACTTTTATGTGTCAAAAAGAAAACCTAGTTCATCCTTGAATGACAGTCAATGATAGAAAGAAAATATCTGGAACCTACAATAGAAGGCTGACGTGAAGGCCCCCAACATTCAACATGAATATAATCAACAACTCCCTTGGAGCTATGCTGACTGCATGCAAATGACACTCTTTTCTGTTTGCCAAAGACATAATGCTTGCACATGTCAATACAAGCAACCTTGTGCCCATCAAACTTGCCTAGACTACTTAGTTTCTGCATTCCCTTCTGCCCCAAATGACCCATCCTTGAGTGCCACATGACAGAAAAATCTTGCTGACTAGATATAGCTGATGTAGCTGTGCCAATAATTGGAGTGCTCTGCAAAATGTATAAGGGACCAGATTTGGTTCCCTTCATAACAACTAATGAGCCTTTCAGTATGCTGATTGTAGGATCGTCTGTATCACAAGAGGGGGGGTGAATTGTGTCTTTAGTAACTAAACTAGCGGATAAAACAAGAGCACAAAATACTCGTAAACTAAATTCTATTCTTTTATTTTAAGACAAAATTTACAATATCCTTTCAGCTCAATTCCTTTCTTGACGGTTTTGATACAATAATTTTTGATATATAATTCAAATAAGAAAACAAAGCTCTTTTTCAAAACTAATTTTGAATTGTATAAAACCTGATCTTTATGCACACAACTCTTTTCTTTCTCTTTGCTCAGCTTCTGTATCTCTTCTTTTCCAATTGTCGAATTTCCAGACTTCTTGCGTTTGCAACTCCTTTTCGAAAATTGCTTAGAATTTTGAACTTCTTCTGATGTTGGAGAACTTTTTAGAATATGAATATTCAAACTTAACTTTTTAGTTAGGGATCCAGATTGAATATTTAGACTTGGTTTTTTTTTTTTGAGATTGGGATCCTCTATTGTAATGTAGCTCGTACTCTCTATTAGTAGTCGAACTCTGTTGTCTTTCATGTTCAGCATGTTCATCCACTTGATCCACAATCCATAATCCACGTACTAATTTTCTCTTTAATCCAAATTACTTTCTATTTAAATTTCCACTTTCTTCACTAACATTTTGAGTTTCCACGATCTCCACTCGTAGATTCACCGAAACTTCATCTTCCTGGAGTCTTGTAGAATATCTTCTAAGTCTTCGATTTAGTCGAACATTTATCCTTTAACTCCTGTAAAAACTCGAACACTTATTCTATAACTCTTCAAGTTCTTGCACCTGCAAAACACGTGACTAAACAAGGAAACTTATCTGTTCGTTGGTCATTTTACAAAACTCGAACAATTATCTATCCATGCATATAAAACCTCGAACAGTTATCTAACTATTCGATTTTTCATTACCAAACGCACATGGAAAACACGTGACAACTTAAAACATTAAAAACACACGTGTAGATAACTTAACTATACGAGTTTTTAACATAAAGTATTCGACAAAAACGAAACATTAACTATCCGAAAGTTTAACTATTGCAAATCTAGCTCTTCGGAAATCTTTAATTTATCCGACATAAAAATGAAACTTTTCGATAATCTGTTAACTATTATACTTAGAGAATATTATGTAGACTTATTTAAATATGTTAATAAAACATATATCATCAAAATTAAATACCTAACAAACTCCCCCTTTTTGATGATGTCAAAACCTAATAAGTCACATAATTTATATCTCCCCCTTTTTGGCATTATAAAAAAGTAAACAAACTATTTTCTCCCCCTTTAGGAAGTTAAGTTTTATAAATGTAAGGAAGGATATCTTGCTAAGTATATATTAATCAAAACAATAGTGTCAACCATACATAGGATTTATGGATTAAGCAAAAACTGTTTAATATCATAAACTGTGAAAAATAATCACGTAACATTAAAATTAGTAAACAGTTTACATAATGGTTTTGGTTACAAATTACAAAAAATAAATCATGTAATACATAATTTTTATAATCACAAGCCTCTTTGTCTTCGAAAAATATCAATCAGGGTATCTGAAATTTTCTTTGCAATATCTGTACTAACTCTATTTATCTGATCAAGTAATGCCTGATCTAAATCATTTTGAGAAACTTGTGATGGTTGCTATAAAAATTCAGTATGTATGTCTGTATCTATACCTGTATGTATTTCTCTATGTATACCTTGTTGTATATCTGTATGTATATCTTGTTGTATATCTATATGTTGCTATGTTTCTGTAAATTCTATGGATTGTTGCTGTGTTTGCCGAACCTATTGTTATTGTTGTCTGAGGATAGGTGTATCTGCCGCTTGGTATTTTTGGAGTTCCTTTGCAGAGAAAGATCGTGACTTTAATCTTTTCTATGGCCAAGGTGTAATATCTATTTGACTTGCCACAATTCTCAAAATTGTATCACCATAAAATAATTTACTCTGCAAATGTAAGATATGAGAAACAAAAATATCATACCAGTTCACCTGTATATGGTTGATTAATGCGTATGTAGCATAAAGACAACATTTGCCAACTTCTGCCCTATGACCAAACCTCTGAAACAATGTAGCATGCAATATTTTTGCAATAAAACGTGCTTGGCCATTTAAGTCATTTAGTAATGTCAATGGTTTGTTGGTAGTTGGATCTTTGGCTAAACTTGTAATGTCCCATCCCAATCGATAAACCTATTTTCTTTTTGATAATTTAACTCCTTCATTTTTCAGACCAAGTACTTGATGAAGTAAATTTGGAGTTAAATATATGTCATTTTCTTGTATATTAGAAACAGGAATGCCTTCTTCCACTATTAAGTTTGAGTAAAACCAACTAAGAAGTTCGAGTATAGCAATATGGCATGGCTGTTGTCGAAGTAGAGTCAACAAGCCTTGAAATTCAAACAGTTCACGTATGTGTGCCATCCCTTCAAACTTAACTGGTCTTGAATATAAAATTGTAAAAGTTTTATATGTCTGAAATTTGTCATAATAGGAATTATTTTTGAACTATAATAGTGTATTTGCATCTAAACTCTGTTCAGGATTAGGTATTTTCCTGTCATGATGTTTTGATCTAGGACTTGTTTCAATATTATTAGCAGCATCTATATTATCAGATCTTTAAGAACTGGTGGAATTTCTATCAAAACTAGTATAAATGTCTGAAATATCTATTATTGTCGTATCAATAATCTGCTAAATTTCTTCTGTTTGTTCTTCTAGAAACATTTCAGTAGCAACAGTCTTTGTAACAATCTGTATATTAGCAACCTGTATATCTATATGTGATCTATACAACTGTCTCTGTATGAAAGAATGTTCTATATCTGTCTATGGAATAGAATCATCTTGTACTTTTTAAATTTGTATATGTGAGACATTGGTAGTATCATATTCTATTTGTAACTATGTATGTTGTTGATTATAAACATTTATCAACAAGTATACGATATATTGTAACAGACATAACCATACATATAAAGTGTAGTATAAGCAACTGTACCAAAATTCAAAAGTCTCTATTCGAGATACAATAAGAGGAAGAATATCTGTACATTCCTCTTTAGATGAAATATCTTCAAAGTTCATAGACTTAGTGTCTATGTCATCAATAATATCATCAAATTTGATATCATCTGTATATATATCATCAAAATTTCCTACATTCTCACTTTCCGTAGGAAAAGAATGTGTGCTTGCAGCATTGTGTGAAAAACTGTCCATTGTATTAAAAGATACATTATGCACTAATGTGACACAATACCTTAGAGTATATGCTTGTAAGCCAATATTTGTCACATCTACTGGGATTCCTAACAAAAATGTTTGTCCAGCTTCTGCAATGGAGCATAGTTTTCCATTTTTCACTGATTCTTCTTTTTGGTGCAATATTCCTTGTACACCTGCAGTTAGTCCAAAATATTTAATTGTCTTTTTCTTTGTCCGACTATATGTCTGCAGTGTTTCAGGTTGTTCAGGAGGTTCTAAAATTGTCTTAATTTCTCCTGTTAAAGGCACCTATTGTCTTGATGGTCCTTCACCATGATACCTAGGTGGTAATAATGGAATATAGAGTTTTAAGCTCTCCACCTCTGCCATTTTGAGTTGATAAACTCTTTGTCCATCACTTCAAAGGCCCATTTTGCTAATGGTAGTTTTCTATTCATCGATATACTGTTTAATATCATCTAAAACAGCTAGGGGAAAATAATGTTGGGAATACAAGGATTGTAGTTCCCTGTTTGCATTTTCGATCATTGGTCCCCACTTCTTTCCATAATAAGTGATAGACTATACCGATGTCTCTAGTACATGTCTAGAACTTACAACCGTAGGGTTAGGTTGTAAATTTCTTTTCCATAAATGCAATGCGGAAAGTTCAGTCTGTTTTAGTCTAAACTGTGTTTCAACATAATTTCGAATAAATTTCCAACAGAAATTTTTCTCATCTTGAACAACTTTTCTTATTTCATGCAGTATTTCATTTGAAAAAGTGTACCTTGAATAGATGTTGTTGATTTCATTTTGCATTTTCTAAAGTTCCAGCTCTCTTTTCTACACTTTGGTCATTCTACCATGTCCTCTTCCACGCCCTGACATTGTTGATTAATCTTCGCTTTGCACTGTAGAACTTAGTGGAAGGAAAGATTGTGACACTAGGGTTTTACCAAGGTAGAAACATGAAAGGTTGTTAGGAAAACATTCATAACTCTTCGAGTTTATAAATGGATAAATGGATTTAATCATTGAAATCATAAATAGAAGATCCGTTACCAATAAATAACTCGAGTGCTTGCAATAACTGTATAAGTTTTACAACCAACAATTGCAGAATACTTAGCGTAACTATGCATATAAAGAAAATAACTTCAAGCTAAGTGAAAAAGTGAGAAAACTCGAAGACTTATGGTAACTATTCGAGTTTCTCGAAGGAATAGGTGTGAAAAGTCAAAGATTTAAACATAACTGTTCGAGTTTGGACTAAGACATTATAAAGTAGTGAAATTCAACACGTGCACAATTTGAACTTAAGGTGTTCAGAAAGTTTCGGAGACTTATAAACCTAACTATCCGATGCTCAAGTGCATTTCGGAGAGTTACAGATAACCTTCCGAAAGATAACTTAAGTCAATCGTCCAGATCACAACATGTGTACTTAAGCAGTTTTATAATAAAGAGATGTTTCAGATAGTTACAAATCTAACTTTCCGATGCCTAGACACATTTCGGAGAGTTACAAATAACTTACCAAAAATCCACTTAAGTCATGCATTATGGTTTCGACACGTGTACTACAGGAAATAATAAAATAGTCTATTGAATGTTTTAAAACACAACTGTCCGATACTTGTAATATAACTTACCGAAACAATAGAAAATTTGAATACTTAAGAATTAAAATACCTGCAAGTCACCGACAATTTAGAAATGTACTTAATTAAGGTGTATTTCCTGAAATTATGCAGATTCTTTCATGAAAACATATAATAGTTCAAAAGTTATGAATTATTATATGAGAAATTGCTCCCCCTACATAAATGTAGTGTAAAGAATCTATGGCGTACTTAATCTGGGTTGCCAAGCCCTAAGTAGAGTTGGCTTAAAAAGGTCAAATAGCTTACTTAAAGAGGATGCTAAGCCTTAAATAGATTTGAGTCTCTCCTTTTTTCTTTTTTCTTTTTTTAATTTGAATGAAATACAGAAATAAGTAGTAGAGTTAATAATTTAGACTTTCTGACTTTTATCATATTTAGTTTACAAAAGATAATTTATAGAGATATACCTATAGAAACTTAAAAGATTTCAATAATGAGTACACAACTTAAAACATAAATATCGTACATTATGTGTAAAGAGTAGATAATAACAAAAATAACAAGGATTATATGCACAGATTATGTTAGGATTGTTATAACACCTTGAAAGATAAATTAAGCTTGAGTACATTGCCCCTTTTTTTTTTTCTTTTTTTTTTATATTCATATATATATATATTATGTATTACCTCACACAATATCATTTTTTTATGTGATCATAATCCCTTGCTTAGGGGAAAGATAACCAATTACTCAATCACAAGTGAGAACAGGTAATTATTTTTTTTTTAAAATATAATCTGAATTACTTGCAAAATGAGTTTTCAGTCAGCACATCCCAAACTAGTTGGTTTAAGTGACTAGAGTTTAAGATCCCCCAATGGACTTAATTACTCAAGTAATTACAGACAAAAAATAAACAAAAATAAAACAACACAATAAATGAAATTAGAGGCAACCGCAAGACTTAATTTTTTTAACAGAATGTTAATAGCTTTCCTTTAATAAAAAGTACATACTTTCTATGTATTTTCCTGTTAAAATCTCTGTAATAGCATATACATAAGTAACAAAAATATAGGTGGCACTCACATTGAATCAATTTAACTTTTCCTTAAGTAATCTTTTCTGAATTTTTCTTAAATAAATTGACTTCAATAAAAATCAGAATTTCATAAATTCTTAACTACTAGAAAACTGTAATTCGAAAATAGATATGTTGTTTTGTTTTGTTTTTGTTTTTTGTTTTTAATAATAAAGACATTAAATTCTAAAACTACCTTATAACAAACCAAAATACAATGAACAATACCATTTAAATATCAGATAACCTACAGATACCAAGTTCTAATTGTAATTTTGAGAATGTATTTTCATCTAAGGGTTTTGTAAATAGATCTGCTAATTGTTCTATGGTAGGAACAAAATTTAATATTATTTTTCCTTTTATAACATTATCCCTTAGAAAATGATGTCGAACTTCTATATGTTTTGCTTGTGAATGTAAGATAGGATTTTTAGATAAACTAATTGCAGAATTACTATCATAGAAAATCTTAGTTGGTTCATAGTCTAAATTAAAATCTTTTAAGGTTTGTCTGATCCACAGGATTTGAGCACAACAAAGTGTAGCAGCTATATATTCAGCTTCAGTTGTAGATAATGCTACACAATTTTGCTTTTTGCTAAACCATGACACTAAGGAATTACCTAATAATTGACAAGTGCCACTAGTGCTTTTTCTTTCAGACTTACATCTTGCGAAATCAACATCACTATAACCTACTAAGTTTAAAGAACTACATTTAAAGTAAAACAGTTTGAAATTGATGGTTCCTAATAGATATTTAAGAATTCGTTTAACAGCAAGTAGGTGTGATTCCTTAGGATTTGATTGATATCTAGCATAACTACACACACTAAACATAATATCTAGTCGGCTAGCTGTTAAATAGAGTAATGAACCAATCATACTTCTATATTGTTTTACATCTATAGTTTTTCCAGAGTCATCTTTATCCAACTTGGTGATAGTACTCATTGGTGTATTCTTTGTTTTAGTGTTGTCTAAACCAAACCTCTTTAATAAATCTTGAGTATATTTTTCTTGTGAAATAAAAGTACCCTGATCTAATTACTCAATTTGTAAGCCTAGGAAAAATGATAGTTCACCCATCATACTCATTTCAAATTGATTAGTCATGTATTTCGAAAAGGACTCAACTAATTTATCATTTGTTGCTCCAAATATGATGTCATCTACATAGATTTGAACAACTACTATATCTTTTTCGATCTTCTTGATAAAAAGAGTGTCATCTGCCTTTCCCATAGAATACCCTTTTTCCATAAGAAATTTAGATAATCTTTCATACCAAGACTTAGGAGCTTGTTTAAGGCTATATAGTACCTCCTTAAGCTTGTAAACATACTCAAGATGTTTTGAATCTTCAAAACCTGGAGGTTGTTTTACATACACTTCTTTTATATATCCATTTAAACTTCTAGTCTAGCAACAGGAGCAAATGTTTCATCATAGTCAATTCCTTCCTCTTGCTTGTAACCTTGAGCAACTAATCTAGCTTTATTTTTAACTATATGTCCATCTTGAACTACTTTGTTTCTAAATACCCACCTAGCTCCTATTATGGACTGATTTTCAGGTGGTGGAACTAGATCCCATACCTCATTTCTTATAAATTGATTTAGCTCATCTTGTATAGCTAAATACCAAAATTCATCTTCTAAGGCATCTTCAATTTTCTTAGGTTCTAGTAAAGAAACAAATGAATAAGCACCACAAATGTTGACTACTGTTTGGATTAAAATGTTGCATATTTTTATAGGATCTTATTGGTTAAATATATTTACATGAGATTTATTAAAGTCATATTATGCATTTATTTCATTATTTAACCAATAAGAACCAATCCCCATTTTATACAGTTAAAAGTAGGAAATTATTTCAAACATGCATCATTTATGAATTTTATGGATGACTTGATATTTTGATGTATTTATTGTTGTGAAAAGTTTATAATTCAATTGAAGATCATAGAAATTGAAGATTGGAGAAAGAAAATCAAGTGGGATTTAATCCCAATTGTTGAATCAAAGATGGATCTCCAAACTTGGAAAGTCTCTCTATGAAAGAGAGTAATGCACATCTAGGTCTTTTCTCTTGGAGTTTTTGTTTTCCACCTCCAACACCACCAGCCGTCACCCCCTCTTGGAGCTCCACATCTTGAAGCAAGGAAGGAGAACACCGGTCATTCCACCACATCTCTTCAACTCGGATCTCATCATCTTCATCCCACAAGTCATCTCCAACGTGAAAGCCTTCATCCCACATCTTGGAGGAGGGACATCCACAACTACAATTGTTCTCTTCTTCATTTGTGAGGTTCCACAAATCATTTCTCCCCTTTCCCCTCTTCTTCGGCTTCAGATGTATCACTTTTTATCATGTTTCACGTAGGTAGTTATTTATGTTCTTAGTTTTCATTGTAATAGGGTAAAATTAGAAAACAGATTCGTTGTTGTTTGTTTGTTCCTTTTTGAATCCGTGAATCTTTGTTCTTTCCATCTGAAAATCATAAAAACAGGTGCTGTTATTGATATATATTCATATATTGTTGTTTGTTGATGTTGAAATCTGGATATTACATTCTGTTATGCATGAAACAACATAGAATTCGTTGAAGGTTGTGCATGTTGTTTGCAAATTTGTAGTTTTGTTGATCTGTTATTATTCCGAGAGTTCATATGCGTTCTGGAGCGATTCTGTTTAATTGAAAATTCTGAAGAAAATCTTAAACGTGCTATTATAAGCCTTCTGTGATTCTATAAAATTTCATAGCAAGCCAAGAAGATTTGTTGCCATTTTGAAGCCATAACTCTATCAAGCACAGAATTCAGTCTAAGACTCTTTTGTCGTGATTGTAATGTGTTTTTTTCACAACTCAGATCGCATAAAAATTTGAATAAATATTTCATTAATATCTACATTTTGTCTATTTTGCAACGTATCTAATTTTGTAATTTTTGGTTGAGTAATTCGGGATTTATAAGGTTTTTAAGATACTGTTATTAACGCGCAGAAGTTTCCAATTTTATGCATCATTTTCAACCCCCGAATTTTCAGTCATACCATTCATGCGTTTTTAAGTGTGAAAAATTTTATCTGAAGTCCACATTAACATATCTGATTGAGATTAAATTTTCAGTCTAATCTATTGATTAGTCGATAAATTAAAAATCCGTGGACTTACCTTTCTTGTAGTCTAATCTATTTTTGGAAAGTATTTGCTTACCATATTCTTGTAATTAGAATCCTAGATTATCCCCATTTCTCTGTGGTTTGACCCGTACTTGCCGACGTACTTCATTGGACGCCGTGCACTTGCGGTTTATAAATTTAAAACTTCTAAAATATCCAAACAAGTTTTTGGCACCGTTGCCGGGGATTTGGCACGGTATAATCTAGGTTTTAATTTTTTAGATTAGACTTGAGCCTTTTAAGTGTTTTGGTTGTGCATCTTCAAAGGAGATAATTATGGAAAATAATTTCTATGGCTTTGGAGATGAATGTTCTCTTTATTGTGACTTATGTCATGTAGAGGGGCATACCACAACCAATTGCATTTTTTATTATTATCCGCCTCAACCATCATAAAATGTTAAACAATGTAATAAATGTTTAATGTTAGGACATAATGAAGAAGAATGTTTACAAAACCCTGAAGATGAAATAGTAAAAGCCATTAATTCAATTAATTACTATCATGAAGAAAATGAATGTCAAAATTATTATACTCAACCAACTATTTATGAACAACCAATTGAGGAAAAAGAATTTAGAATTATGAGTGAGGTGCAAGCCTTAGGTAAACAAATTGAAGATCTAGCTAGGATGGTAGAAGGAGGTTATGAGATAAATCCATCTATAGGATTAGAGGAGTCTTCAACCCAACCTAGTGAAGAGGTAGAGCACCAATTTCAAATTAATATAGAAAGAGAATGAGAGGATAATTCAGAAAATTTTGTAACAATTGAAGAAAATAATGAAAATAGTGGGAAAAATTTAAGTGAAGAAAGTGACTTAGTAGATGCTTATGTAACACTTAGATCAGGTAATGTCACTCATAAGACCCCACCCATAAGAGAAGAAAATGAAATAATTAGACAAGAAGAAGAAAATAAGGAAAATGAAAATATTGAAAATCAACATAGTAACTTAGATGGAGAGGGAGTAGATTTAGAATCTAAAGAAAATCATTTAGAACCTACTCAACCTATAGCTTTAGCACCTTATCCTGGTAGGTTAAAATCAAATGAAAATATAAAAAATGAAGACATTGAAAGAATTTTTAAATAGGTGCAAGTTAATATACCTCTCCTTGATTTATTAAAACAAATGTTTAACTGTGCTAAATTTCTTAAGGGGTGGTGCACTAAGAAGAGAACCAGGAAAGTCATTAAGAGAGCCTTTCTGGCTCAAAAAGCTAGTTCTCCTTTTACCAACCACCTTCCTTTTAAGTTAGATGATCTAGGTACTCCTTTGATTTCTTGTATTATTGGGGATAAAACATTAGATAAAGCTCTCATAGATTTGGGAGCTGGAATTAATGTCATGCCTAGTAGTGTTTTTGAATCCCTAAGATTAGAGGGCCTGGTGAAAACCAAAACCATTGTATAGTTAGCTGATAGGTCTTTAAGATACCCTCGAGGGAAGATCGAGGATGTCTTAATTAGGATTAGAGATTGTATTTACCCTGTAGATTTTTTAGTTTTAGAAACTTGTAATTCTCTACATAAGCCTGATTTTATTCCTCTTAATTTGGGTAGACCATTTTTGGCCACTACTGAGGCAGTGATTAATTGTAAGTCAGGTGTCATGAGGTTGACTTATGGAGATAAGAGAATTGAGTTGAATGCTTTCCATCCTAAAGGAGGAACAAGTGAGGAGCATAAAGATGATGAAGTGAGTGCACATATGCTCCAATTTTTTGAAGATGAAGAGGATGGAATGGATGAACTTGTGCAGGTAAAGATGAAGAATGTTTTAAATGAATCAAACTCAGGAATGAGATGTGAAGATGATGAAGTTGAGATCATTGGAGGAGAGGATGAGGAGAGCCAAGTTTGGGAACTCCCCACCAATACTCCACATGAACTCCCAACTTTAGAAGCTCCTTCATTAGAGTTGAAACCTTTACCTGATAATTTGAAATATGGATTTTTAGGAGAACATGAGACTTTTCTAGTGATTATTGCAAATGACTTGTCTAGAGAACAAGAGCTGAGTTTGTTAGATTTGCTGAGGGAATTTAAAGAAGCCATTGGTTGGACTATGGCAGATATCAAAGGTATAAGTCCTGCTATCTGTCAACATAGAATTTATTTGGAAGATAATTTTGTGCCCTCTCGTGAGTTTCAAAGGAGATTAAACCCTAACATACGAGAGGTAGTTAAAAAAGAAATAATTAAACTTTTGGATAATGATATCATCTACCCAATCTCTGATAGTACTTGGGTCAGTCCTATTCAGGTTGTCCCTAAGAAATCTGGAGTGACAGTAGAAGCAAATGATAAGAATGAGCTCATCCCTGTGAGGAAGCAAACTGGTTGGCGTGTGTGTATTGATTATAGGAAGCTCAATGCCGCCACCGCCGCCACCAGGAAGGATCATTTCCCATTGCCCTTTATTGATCAAATGTTAGAAAGATTAGCAGGGCAAGAATATTATTGCTTTCTTGATGGATACTCGGGTTATAATCAAATTGCTGTGGCACTTGAAGACCAAGAGAAGACAACCTTCACATGCCCTTTTGGAACATTTGCATATAGGTGAATGCCTTTTGGACTTTGTAATGCACCAGGAACTTTCCAAAGGTGCATGATGGGCATTTTTAATGAAATGACTGAGAGTTGTCTTGAGATTTTCATGGATGATTTTTTTGTTTTTGGATCTTCATATGATGAATGTTTGAAGAATTTAAGATCAGTGCTAGAAAGATGCAAATTGAAGATGCTGGTCTTAAATTGGGAAAAGTGCCATTTCATGGTCTAAAGTGGAATTGTGTTGGGACACATGATCTCTAAGAAAGGATTGGAAGTAAATAAGGCAAAAGTGGAATTAATTGCCAATTTACCTGAGCCTAAAACAGTTAAAGATATAAGATCTTTTCTAGGCCATGTTGGATTTTACAAGAGGTTCATTAAGGATTTTAGCAAGATAGCTAGACCCTTAACGAACTTGTTAAAAGATGTCCCATTTTTGTTCAACCAAGAGTGCAAGGAAGCATTTTATAAGATTAAGAATCAACTTGTATCATCCCCTATTGTCCAATCTCCTAATTGGGCATATCCTTTTGAGGTTATGCGTGATGCTTCTGATTTTGCAGTAGGGGCTGTTTTGGGACAAAAGATTGATAAGCTTCCATATGTAATTTGTTATGCCAGCAAAACCCTCAATGATGCTCAGCTCAATTATGCAATCACTGAGAAAGAACTTTTGGTTGTTGTATTTGCTTTGGAGAAATTTAGGTCATATCTGATCGGAGCCAAAGTAATTGTGTACACAGATCATGCAGCATTAAAGCATTTGTTGGCAAAGAAGGATGCCAAATCACGTTTGATGAGATGGATTTTATTGCTGTAGGAATTTGATATTGTAATCAAAGACAAGAAAGGATGTGAAAATGTTGTAGCTGATCATTTATCCAGACTACAGTTAGCACCCTCAAATTCAGAAGTTGGAGAGTCATTTCCTGACGAGCAAGTTTTAATGGTTAATGCTATCCCATGGTTTGCAGATATTGTTAATTATTTAGTCATGGGATCGATGCCACATGATTGGACAAGGTAGGATAAGAAGATCTTCTTGTCTCGAGTCAAGTATTTTTACTAGGATGATCCTTATTTGTTTAAGCAATGCCCAGACTTGATCTTGAGACGTTGCATCCCTAACAATGAGGTTAGGAGTGTTCTTTCCTTTTGCCATGACCAAGCATGTGGGGGACATTTCGGCTCTGGGAAGACTGCTACCAAGGTGTTGCAGTGTGGATTTTACTGGCCAACTTTATTTAAGGATGCACATCAATATTGTATAAGTTGTGCTAGATGTCAACAACTGGGAAAAATTTCAAAGAGGAACATGATGCCTCTCAACCCCATTATTGAAGTTGAAGTATTTGATGTTTGGGGGATTGACTTCATGGGCCCATTTCCCATTTCAGCAGGATATCTTTATGTGTTGTTGGCAGTTGATTATGTTTCCAAGTGGATTGAAGCTATCCCTACCAGAACTAATGATAACAAGGTAGTTGTGAAATTTGTAAGAAATGATATTATATCAAGGTTTGGTATGCCAAGAGCTATTATAAGTGATAGGGGCACACATTTCTGCAACAGAAGTTTTGAGGCTTTAATGAGAAAATATGGAATTGTGCATAAAATTGCTACCCCTTATCACCCCCAAATGTGTGGTCAAGTTGAGAGTGCTAATAAACAAATTAAGACAATTTTGGAAAAGATGGTTAACCACACAAGAAGGGATTGGGCAGATAAGTTAATGGATGCACTATGCGCATACCGAATTGCTTACAAGACTACCCTTGGAATGACCCCCTATAGAATGGTATATAGGAAAGCTTGTCACTTGCCGATAGAATTGGAGCATAAAGCTTTTTGGGCTATAAAGAAACTCAATTTGGATTTAGAAGTAGCCGGCCCACTTAGGAAGTTTCAATTGGTAGAATTAGAGGAGATGAGGGATGAAGCTTATGTAAAAACTGTCTCAGGGAAAGAGAAAATGAAAGCTATTCATGATAAAAAGATAAGTAAGAAATCATTTGTCCCTAGACAAGATGTTTGGTTGTATATGTCTAGGCTTCATACTCATCCTGGTAAGTTAAGATCTCGTTGGGCTGGGCCTTTTGTGGTGCATAAGGTATATCCTTATGGTTCCGTAGATATCAAGAATCCTAAAGACCACACCATTTTCAAAGTTAATGGATAAAGGCTCAAGCCTGTTTTGAAGACACCTGCTGGTATTGATTTCAAAGCTATAGAGGGGAATTTGCAGGAACCTCAATATGAATAAATGAAATAGCACATTTTGTTTTTCTTTTCCTTTTATCTTTATTTTGTGTGTTTTCTTTTAGTTTGTTTCACTATCTTAGTTTAGTTTAGTAGTTAGAAGTTTTATTTTATTTTACTCTTTTGTTGTCTACTTTTCTTATCTACGGTATTGTGGGAGTGTGTTCTTATTTTATTGTATGGAGATTATCTGATGTGCATTATTGTTATAATTGTTGTTTCATTGCTGAAGTTCATGTTTATTATTTCATGTGCTGAAATATTTATTATTGTTTTATTATAATTGTTGCTTATCCACATGTAGCTCTTGTAGAAGTTTTTCACAGGTTTAACACATGGAGAATACAAAAGCTAGGAAAAATCATCAATCAAAAGGGAAAACAAAGCAACAAGCACAACTAGCAAAAGTAACATGGGTAGAAAAAGGAAAAGCTCCTGTCACCGCAACACAACCATCTACAAGTGTAAGAAATTCCAATGCTGTAATAGAGAAGTCTATGCTCACCTTTGAGAAGCACTATGAAGATGATTACATCTGTTACTTTGATAAGACAAACAAAGATGAAGAGCCAAAGATGAATGCGAAACCACGAAAGAAGATGGATGTGGAAATTCAACGCTTTATTGATCAAATTGACTAGGGTTTTTCTTTCTTTGATTAGCATATAATTTAATGATGCATGAATAAGACAACATGTAGTAGGCTGAAACAGTTATTTCATTACAGATTATGTTGTATTATCTTCAAATTATATCATTTAGTACATACCTTATATGTAATTTTCAAGATATTTTTCTAACAAGAATTCCACGTAGGCATCACAGGTATGGAATAAGGTTTGACTTTAAGTGACTTCAATCTGGTATGATATCTATATCCCCTCTTTTATATTGCATTAAGGACAATGTCAAATTTAAGCATGGGGGGAAGGTGAATTTCATTTCATTATAATTTCTTTGATAGACTCATATTTTATTGTATATCTAGATGCATGATTTTATTGTATTTTTACTTGAAAAACACACTTGATGAGATTGCCTATTCAGTTGTCACTATTAGATTTTATGGGATAACCCCATTTCCTTTTTGAGTGGTGAGACTCCAGGACCAAAAGCATAGGACCTAATAGTGATGTTCTCCAAAGAAGATGAGTTTAAGCTATTTGTGTTTCAAGTTGAGTCTTCCTGGTCACTTGAACTTATACCTTGTTATTTTTATACACCTTTTCTAAGTGATCCCTAAGCTAAGTGCCACCACAATCAGGTTATTCATTACATGACCTTTGGTGAGATATTTAGGATCCTCCCAAACTTCTATGAGATTTTGAAGGATATGTTTAGAAAAACACCTAAGTTATCACATCTAGTGTGCTAAGGAGTTTCTTGGGGTAGGTTAGGCTTAATGGTGAAATAAGGTGTTTGATACCATTAGAAAATTCTATTGTTCAAAAAAAAACAAAAAAAACAAAAAAAGAAGAAGAAGAAAAAAAAAAAAAAAGGGCCAAAGTGGCCTAAAAAAAAAGAAGAAAAGAATTTGAAATGAAAAGAGAAAGAAAAAAAAAAGTAGAAAAGAAAAAATAAGAGCTTTCAATGTAGAAAGGGGGCTCGAAGATATATGGGATGTGAGGAAGTAGTGAGCTTTCTTTAGTGTCTAGCTTCCTTTATTTTCTTGAGAGTGGGTTGATTAGCACGCTATGATGTTGATACTTTGGTTGTTCATTCTAAGCATTTTCTGACATATCTCATTTGAAGGGAGGGAGTTAATCACTACCACATATTTCTTTCATTTGATTCATTATCATATTGTTATACAATGAAATTTTTCTTGAGTAGTAAGGGTGTGAATCCTTTTTGTTCAAGGCAAAATAGTTCTTGTGGACAGGTGACTTCTCATTCCAATAGTGTAAACTTGTTGAAACTGAAGGACATTGTGAGAGATTGTGATATTAGTTTGAGCCACCACCATGCCCAACGAGTTCAATAGTGACAAGTGAACTGAATAATTTTTTGTGTGATTTCAAGTTCTTGATTTTTAGCTGTTTTTATTACTCGGGACGAGTAAAAGTTTAAGCATGGGGGAGTTTGTTTGGATTAAAATGTTGCATATTTTTATAGGATCTTATTGATTAAATATATTTACATGAGATTTATTAAAGTCATATTATGCATTTATTTCATTATTTAACCAATAAGAACCAATCCCCATTTTATACAGTTAAAAGTTGGAAATTATTTCAAACATGCATCATTTATGAATTTTATGGATGATTTGATATTTTGATGTATTTATTATTGTGAAAAGTTTATAATTCAATTGAAGATCATAGAAATTGAAGATTGGAGAAAGAAAATCAAGTGGGATTTAATCCCAATCGTTGAATCAAAGACGGATCTCCAAACTTGGAAACTCTCTCTATAAAAGAGAGTGATGCACGTCTAGGTCTTTTCTCTTGGAGTTTTTATTTTCCACCTCCAACACCACCAGCCGTCACCCCCTGTTGGAGCTCCATGTCTTGAAGCAAGGAAGGAGAATGCCGGTCATTCCACCACATCTCTTCAACTCGGATCTCATCATCTTCATCCCACAAGTCATCTCCAACGTGAAAGCCTTCATCCCACATCTTGGAGGAGGGACGTCCACCACTACAAGGGTTCTCTTCTTCATTTGTGAGGTTCCACAAATCGTTTCTCCCCTTTCCCCTCTTCTTCGGCTTCAGATGTATCACTTTTTATCATGTTTCACGTAGGTAGTTATTTATGTTCATAGTTTTCATTGTAATAGGGTAAAATTAGAAAACAGATTCGTTGTTGTTTGTTTGTTCCTTTTTGAATCCGTGAATCTTTGTTCTTTTCATCTGAAAATTATAAAAACAGGTGCTGTTATTGATATATATTCATATATTGTTGTTTGTTGATGTTGAAATCCGGATATTACATTCTGTTATGCATGAAACAACATAGAATTCGTTGAAGGTTGTGCATGTTGTTTGCAAATTTGCAGTTTTGTTGATCTGTTATTATTCCAAGAGTTCATAAGCGTTCTGGAGCGATTCTATTTAATTGAAAATTCTGAAAAAAATCTATCAAGCACAGAATTCGGTCTGAGACTCTTTTGTTGTGATTGTAACGTGTTTTTTTCACAACTCAGATCGCATAAAAATTTGAATAAATATTTCATTAATATCTACATTCTGTCTATTTTGCAACGCATCTGATTTTGTAATTTTTGGTTGAGTAATTCAGGATTTATAAGGTTTTTAATATACTATTGTTAACGCGCAAAAGTTTCCAATTTTATGCATCATTTTCAATCCCCGAATTTTCAGTCATACCATTCGTGCGTTTTTAAGTGTGAAAATTTTTATCTGAAGTCCACATTAACAGATCTGATTGAGATTAAATTTTCAGTCTAATCTGTTGATTAGTCGATAAATTAAAAATTTGTGGACTTACCTTTCTTGTAGTCTAATCTATTTTTGGAAAGTATTTGCTTACCATATTCTTGTAATTAGAATCCTAGATTATCCCCATTTCTCTGTGGTTCGACCCGTACTTGCCGACGTACTTCATTGAACGCTGTGCACTTGCGGTTTATAAATTTAAAACTTCTAAAATATCCAAATAACTACTGATGACCTAGTCCTAACTCCTTGATTAGGATCGCCTATTATCTGATCAATAGGATGAGATGAAGCATAACGCCAATTTCTATGTTGTTTCATATTTTCTATAGGTATGACATTATTTTCTTCTAAATTTTCATCATTCAAACTTAGATTTCTTATTCCGTCAGATAATCTATCAATTTCTCTATCAACACCATTTGGTACTATTTCTAGGAGAATTTCTGAATCAAAGTTTTCAGCATGTCTTAAATCCAAATGAGAATTTTCATGAAATTTCACATGCAAGGTTTCCTCAATGATTTTTGTTGATTTATTATAAACTCTACATGCTTTACTTCTAATGGAATAACCAACAAAAATCCCTTCATCTGATTTGGCTTTAAATTTTTCTCTTCGTTCCTTAGTGTTTAAAATAAAACACTTACAGCTAAAGGGTTTTAAATAAATTATTTTGGGAACCCTGTTATACCATATCTCATAAGGAGTTTTATCTAAAATTGGTCTTAGATGTATTCTTTTTATAACATAACATGTTGTATGAACTGCTTCTGCTTAGAGAAAAAGGGGTAATTTATTCTCATTTAACATGGTTTTGGACATTTCCTAAAGTGATCTATTTTTACGTTCTACTATCCCATTTTGTGAAGGAGCTCTTGGAAATGAGTACCTATGATCTATGTCTAATTCTTCACAAAAGGTGTCCATTTGATCATTATCAAATTCTGTACCATGATCACTCCTAAGTTTTTGTATTTTAACATTTTACTCATTCTGAACTTTATTATAGAATATCTTAAATATTTCAAAAACTTCAATTTTATTAGCTAGAAAATAGACCCAAGTAAATCTAGAATAGTCATCAACTAGTACAAAAACATAATATTTACCTCCTAGACTGGTTGTTCTAGTAGGTCCAAATAAATCCATATGCACTAGTTCTAATAATCTTTTGCTTGTTATTTCATTTAAGCTTTTAAAGGATGTTTTATGTAATTTACCTAGTTGACACGCATCACACATAAACTCTTTCGAGTACTTAATACTAGGTAAACCTCTAACTAGATTCTTTTTAGACAACTTTTGTAATAATTTTAAGTTTGAGTGTCCTAGCCTTCTATGCCATAAAATGACTTCATTCGATTTTGCAATTAAGCAAGCATTGTCTTTAATAATATCAGAAGGCAAATTTAGAATACAAACAGATCCTTTCTTGTATGCAGTGAATAAAATTTCGTTTGTAGTCATGTCCATAATTTTACAGGAACCTTTTTCAAAAATTACTCTGTAAATCTTCATTAAAACAGGAACACTCAATAAATTAAAACCCAAGTTTTCAACTAATAAGACATCATTTATAAAACATTTCTCAATTACCTGAACTTGCTAGACCCAAGGATATTTGTTTTGCTTTTATTTCCAAAGGTAACTTGTCCATTCTTGGTCTTTGTTATTTCTGTAAGTAATCGTATATCTCTAGTCATGTGGCTGATGCTCCACTGTCCATTATCCATTTTGATTTGTATACCTACAAAATAGTCAAAAAGAGATTTTATCTCTTGGAACCCATTTTTGAGTGGGTCCAAGAATTTTAGAGAGAGTCATATCAAAATTATCCATATTTTTAGACTTCAACTTATCTATTTTTTGATAATTATTTTTGCGTTTCTTTCTCTTAGTGTTATAATTATCAGAACATTTATCTCCATGTAAACCAAAGTTGAAATTTTCATTTCTGACATTATTTGATTTCCAATATCCGATATTCTTTAAATATGAAGAAAATTGATCAAGAATATTAAAATTATCAAATGTCATAGCTTGATTCTTCTGAAGATTTCTTTTGAAATTCTTGCATCGTGTGCTATCATTTATATGCTGCATTTCATCAATTTGCACATATTTTTCTCCCTTTTTGATTACACACAGAATAGTTTTTCTCTTACTATTCTTAGTATTGGAAATAAAGACATTATTTTTAGCAATACCATCATGTAATATATAATTTTCAGAAGATGCATCATGTAAACCAATACCATGTTTTTCTACATTTGATATTTTACTACTGAGTTCATTTGTTAAAGTTTGACTATTATTCCATTTACTTAATATAGCCTTTTGATCGCAGACTTTAATCTTTAACACATTAATTTCTGAATTTAAATCAGTAACAGTCAGTTCCAATTTTTCAATTTCACAGATCATTTTTTTCTTTATCAGTAATTAAATTTTCACAATCAACATGCAATTTTCTTTCTATAGCAGTGAACTTTAAAATTTCCTGTGCATGCTTTTGATTTTTTTCTTTAAATTTATTCAACGTAGAGTTCAAAAAATCAATCTTATTTTCAGATTCATCTAGCATTTTCCTAGTGTCCTTTCTTTCTATTTTGACTTTCTTATATTTTCTGGCCAGTCTATTGTATTCAACAAGTAATCCATCAAAACTATCAAAATTAGCATTTTGATCAAAGGATACCTCACTAGATTTTGCCATAAAGCATACATTTGCCAGATTTTCTTCTGAATCTGATGTTGATGAGGATTCATTGTCTGATGTTGAATCATTTGTTTCTTCACTTTGTGAAGCTGAAGAGTCATCCCATGTCACTTTAAGCGCCATTCTCTTTCTAAATTTCTTATTCCTGAAATTCCTCCTTGAATTCTTCTTATCTTTGTTGAGAGGACAATCAGTTTGAAAGTGACCTGGCCTGTTGCACTTGTAGCATATACTTTTTCTTTCGTGAATGACTTCTTCTTCATATCTCCAAATGTCTTTGCTAACCTGAAGTTCCTACGTTTCTTCAACAGATTTCTAAATTTTCTGGTCAACAACAATAAATCATCGTTAGAATCACTAGTGACTTCTGAGACTTTATCAACCTCAAAAGCCAGATCCCTTCTAGGATTTTCCCTTTTGTATCTAAATGTTGTACTTCATAGGCTGTTAGATTTCCTATGAGATCATCGAGAGTACATGTATTTAAGTCTTTGGACTCTTCAATAGATGTTGTCATTTGAGCCCAAATTTTAGTTAAAGATCTAAGGATCTTTCTTACCAAGTATTTTTCCTCGAATTTCTTGCCTAAAGATTTTAATGAATTTACAATCTCAAGAAAACGGGAAAACATGTCAGAGATACATTCATTTTCGTGCATTTTAAAAAGCTCATATTTATGTACTAACATACTGATCTTAGATTCCTTGACCTGATTAGTACCTTCGTTGGCAACTTCTAATGCATGCCATATCTCATATGCAATTTGATATGCAAAAACTTTATTAAATTGATCATGAGATAAAGTACAAAACAAGATGTTTAAACCTTTAGCATTCAGTGTCATTCGCTCCTTTTCATCAAAAGTCCAAGTATCATATGGAGTCGTAACTAACACTATAGGATTGCTAATTATATGTCATAATTTGAAATCGATTGACTAAAAGAATACTTTCATCCTATATTTCCAGTAGCCATAATTGCTACCTTCGAACATAGGAGGATGATTAGTGGTCTGTCCTTCAATCATAACTAAGATTTTAGAATTATCCATTTTAAACAGATGATCTGAAGTAAATGACAAGAAAAACCAATTCCTAAATAGAGAAATGAAGGTTTTTCAAATGCTTTAAATAGTTTAATTGCTCTGATACTAGTTGTAGGATCGTCTATATCACAAGAGGGGGGGTGAATTGTGTCTTTAGTAATTAAACTAGTGGATAAAACAAGAGCACAAAACACTCGTAATTGAAATTCTATTCTTTTATTTTAAGACAGAATTTATAATATCTTTTCAACTCAATTCCCTTCTTGACGGTTTTGATACAGTAATTTTTGATATACAATTCAAATAGGAAAACAAAGCTCTTTTTCAAAACTAATTTTGAATTGTATAAAACCTGATCTTTATGCACACAGCTCTTTTCTTTCTCTTTGCTCAACTTCTATATCTCTTCTTTTCCAATTGTCGAATTTCCAGACTTCTTGCATTTGCAGCTCCTTTTCTAAAATTGCTTGGAATTTCGAACTTCTTCTGATGTTGGAGAACTTTTCAGAATATGAATATTCAAACCTAACTTTTCAGTTAGGGATCCAAATTGAATATTCAGACTTGGTTTTTTTTTTTGAGATTTGAATCCTCTGTTGTAATGTAGCTCGTACTCTTTATTAGTAGTCGAACTCTATTGTCTTTCACGTTCAGCATGTTCATCCACTTGATCCACAATTCATAATCCACGTACTAATTTTCTCTTTAATCCAAATTACTTTCTATTTAAATTTCCACTTTCTTCACTAACATTTTGAGTTTCCACGATCTCCACTCGTAGATTCACCGAAACTTTATCTTCCTAGAGTCAAACATTTATCCTTTAACTCTTGTAAAAACTCGAACACTTATTCTTTAACTCTTTGAGTTCTTGCACCTGCAAAACACGTGACTAAACAAGGAAACTTATCTATTCGTTGGTCCTTTTACAAAACTCGAACAGTTATCTATCCATGCGTATAAAAACTCGAACAGTTATCTAACTATTCGATTTTTCATTACCGAACGCACATGGAAAACACGTGACAACTTAAAACATTAAAAACACACGTGTAGATAACTTAAGTATACGAGTTTTTAACATAAAGTATTCGACAAAAATGAAACGTTAACTATCCGAAAGTTTAACTATTGCAAATCTAGCTCTTCGGAAATCTTTAATTTATCCGACATAAAAATGAAACTTTCCGATAATCTGTTAACTATTATACTTAGAGAAATATACTTAGAGAATATTATGTAGACTTATTTAGATACGTTAATAAAGCATATATCATCAAAATTAAATACCTAACACTGATCTTCCCCTCACCACCTATATATCAATAACCCTTAGCATCAAGGGTCATTAGTGAGATCAGACTTTTTCCAAGCTTTGGGACGTGCCAAACGTCCTCTAGAATTCTAACTGTCATCATGCAGTTTAAATTTTATAGTGCCCACACCAACTCTAGAACACACATCATCATTGGCCAAAGTCACTTGACCACCCTCTACCTGCTCGTAGGTGTCAAAATACTCCCTAGTAGGAGTCATATGATGTGAAGCTCCTAAGTCCATAATCCATTAATCATCAGAATAGGCACTGCAACAAACTGTAAGAGAAAAGTCATCACCTGATGTAGAATTGGTTTCTGCCATAGTAGCCTTTCCTTTGTTCATAAGCTTGGGACAATGTGATTTCTAGTGTCCTTTCTCCTTACAATAATGGCAAGTATCCCTAGAGTACTTGCCCTTCAACTTGCTTCTGCTTCTATTCTTCCCTCCACCCTGTCTCTGGCTTCTTCCCCTATTCTCTTGTTGCTGAGCTGAGAGGCCAACACCACTTGCCTCATTTCTACTATGCACCATGTGCCTGAGCTCCTTGGAATGAAGGCTGGACCTCACTTCCTCCAGTGTAATTGAATCTCTTCCAACTACACAAGACTGAACAAAGTTTTCATAACTCAATGGGAGTGAACAAAGCAAGATAAGAGCTGCATCTTCATCTTCTATGATTACTCCAATATTCTTGAGTTCTATCAGAATAGCATTTAGCTGATCTAAATGCTGCTTAAGAGGTACACCTTCTATCATCTTTAAAGAGAACAATCTCTACTTTAACAACAATTTGTTTGTTAAAGACTTAGTCATATACAATGACTCAAGTTTCTGCCAAAGACCTAACGAGGTAGATTTATCAACAACTTCTATTATAACTTCATCAGACAAACACAACAAGATGGTGGAGTGAGCTTTCTCCTCCTGCAATTCAAACTCTGGCGAATTTCTTTTTAGAGTAGTTTTCTTATTTAAAGGAGCCCAAATACCTTGTTGTTTTAGAAGTACTTTCATCTTAATTTGCCATAAGCTGAAGCTATTCTTACCATCAAACTTTTCTATCTTCAACCCAGAAGTATTCATGTTTTCAAAACAACAAACAACTATCAATACACACGAGATACAATGTGATTTCAACAATCACAATTCTGCAGCAAGGTACACAATAGCAAGCAATATCTCAACAACAATATGCTACTGAAACTACTGATTTCAACGAAATGCAATCAGCCACAAGCCAAGCACACTACTTAACACAAAATAGTAGCAAATACTCACACAAACCAAGCACAAAACCACAATCACAAAATGCCCAAAATCCGACAATCAAAGAGTCACTCATCTAGAAAACTACTATGCCCTAGCCAGACGCCTCCTGCTGTATCTCTCTGAATATGAAACTTCTAACCACGAAATTTTAAAGGAAGGAATTTCAGGAAGCTTACTACACGTCCTCAAAATTTAAGATGCAATGGAGCACGGACGAGGAAGGCGCACGACTTGGCGTCGAAGTGTGTAGACTAGCACTAGCGACGACGACAGTTACAACAATGGAGAGATCCCTTGCGAAAATGGCTTGAACCTTGATGAAACTCTTTGAAACTTCAGATGCAAACCCGGAGATGTCCAACCTCGCTCTCATATCAGTTGTTGTGCGGAAAAATCAAACAAATGTGGAGCATCTAGGGGTGGCGTGGAGAAGAGATCTGCATGGAAGAAAGGATTGCGAGTGGAGAATTCGAAGAACAACAAATTTACATGGTTCTCCAACATGGGTACGTCCACGGGTAATCAATCTATCGTGATTCCTTGTAGTATGGTTGCTGGTACAAAGAAGGGGGAGAACAAAATCAAGGGATGGTTTGGTATGACATCCCTTGGACGTGGATGACCCCTTACATATATAAGGGCAATAGTTGGTGATACACAAAAGACAAGTTTACCCCTATACAAATTATCAAAGAAATACAACCATATACAAAGACACATACATATACTTGATGGAAGACACACGCATCACAATTTCTGAGATGCTTTCCAGATTTCTTGATATCATAAACTCTTTAAAATGCTTAGGAAAGAATTTTGAACAGAAGGATTTGGTGAGAAAAATTCTAAGATCCCTAAGTTCTAAATGGTCTCAGAAAGTAACATCAATAGAGGAATCACGAGATTTAAATTTTTATACCATGAATGAACTTATAGGAAACTTAACAGCTTATGAAGTTCAATTAAATGAATCACTGAGTCACAACAAACCAAAAATGAAGAAAGAAATAGCCTTCGAAATTAATTCAGATTCTGATATATCTACTGATTCTGACGAGGATTTGATTTTGCTGACTAAGAAATTCAAGAAAGCATGGAAAGCTAGGAAACAGTAAAGGAATAGAAATGACAAACCCTCAACGTCAAAATCACTAAATGACAAGAATTCTTCATCCAGAAAGTATGTATGTTATAATTGTAATAAACCTGGACATCTTTCTCTAGATTGTCCTATAAGGAAAATGAAAAGTAAAGTAGGACAAATCAGAAGAAGACGGCTTAGAAAACTCAGAAAAAGTTTTACAAGAAAAAGGCTTTGAAGGTCATTTGGGATGACACATCTAAAGAGTCTGAATCTAAGGAATCATCATCAAAATCTTCACATTCAGAAGGAGAACAAGAGTTAGAAGACATTGCTCATGTGTGCTTCATGGAAGATGAGTTTGAGGTAATATTTGATCCTAAAAGTCATTCAGATTTTAACTTTGATGAATTATTATGTGCTTATCATGCATTATTACAAAAACTTAAAGTTTGTAAACTGGAAAATAAGAATATTAGAAACTCTTTATCCATTGTGGAAGAAGAAAATAGTTTCATGTCTACTACTTTAGAAAAGTTTAAATGTGATAATGAAAATCATGCTAGAGATTTACATAAATTTAGATTTAATGAATGTGTCTTGCATGAACAAATACAGAATACAAATGCTGAAAAATTAAAGATAGAATTTGAAAATGAAATGTTGAGAAACAATATAAATGAACTTGAATTAGAGATAGATAAATTAAAATTGAGAGAGCTAGATTTAAATTCTACCATTGAGAAATGAAATTTAAGTCAAATTAGGTTAGACAAACTAACTAGTACCCCTATGGTATCATATAAATTTGGCTTAGGATTTGATTATCCTGAATCTTAAGCCAATAAAGGATTTGTTAGTTGTAGTTTAAGTAAATCTAAGACTAAAATTCCTTTTATCATGAAACAAGGTAATAAATTTGTAGAAGTAGGTACTTCAAGGGATGAATCATGCAGTAATAATAAAAATAAATGTGATTTGTCAAATTGTACTTCTAACATGACTATTAATGTTTCTAAAAATCTTGTTTCTTGATTTGGAAATTCAGTTTCTAATGTCCCTAAAATTTCAAACAATTGTAGTAAACTGAAAATTCAGAAACCCGAGCATGTAATTCAAAACACTAGTGTTAGACCAATTACTCATTCTGCATGTGATAAATCTGAAAATTCTTGTGTAGAAAAAGATTTTGTATGTACGGAAAATGTTAATACTAGTACAAAATCTTGGTATGAACTCACTGAAATGTATGAACATGACCAAAATAAATTAACATCTGATAAAAATCGATTTGGTCTTGGATATACTACATCTGAAAACAAAAAGAATGATTATAAGAGCAATAATGCTATAAGTAAGTATGATGTTAAAAATAAGTCTATAGTACTTACAACTAATAAGAATGTAAATGATAATGTTAAACTATTTTTAAACAAAAAGAAGAAATATGCATTTAATGAACTTGGTCATTAACAACATTGGGTACCAAGAAAAAGTTTTTCTTAATTTGTTTTGCAGGAGGAAACAACATCAAAATGGATCTTGGACAGTGGAGCGTCAAGTCATGTGACTGGACAGAAAAGTCTACTACAAAATTTTACAAATACCATGAAAGGGAGTGTAACATTTGGAAACAAAAGCAAAGATAAAATCATAGGTATGGGCAATGTTCAAATAACTCCGACTTATGTTATTTCAAATGTACTATATGTAGAAAACCTAGGATTTAATTTACTGAGTGTTATAAAACTAACTGAAAATGGATATTATGTAGTGTTTGAAGATAATGTATGCAAAATTATTGATAAAAATACAGATGAAATTAAGTTTATTACTAAAAGAAAATGTTCTGTATGTATTTTATCTTTACCTTCAGGTGTAGTTGATTTAAATTCATGTTTGCTAGCTGAAACTAATGATGCATATATGTGGCATAGAAGGATTGGGCATATAAATATGAAATTGTTACATAAACTATCTAGAAAACACTTAGTGAGAGGTTTACCAAAGATTAAATACTCAGAGGACTTTATGTGTGATGCATGTGAGTTAGGTAAACTTCATAAAAACTCTTTTAAATCCAAAATTGATATTTCAAGCAAGAGAGTCTTAGAACTTATACATATGGATCTATTTGGACCAACAAGAATCATGAGTCTTGGTGGTAAACGGTATGTATTTGTTTTAGTAGATGACTTCTCTAGATACAGTTGGGTATATTTTCTAGCATCTAAGACAGAAGTTTTTGAAAAGTTTAAAATATTTTGCAATTTTGTTCAAAATGAACAAAGTGTCTCTATTCAAAAACTCAGGAGTGATTATGGTACTAAATTTGATAATGATCAAATGGATAATTATTGTAATAAGCATGGCATTGATCATAGATTTTCTTTTCCAAGAGCACCGTGTCAAAATGGTGTTGTTGAGAGAAAGAATAGATCACTTCAAGAAATGGCTAGAACTATGTTGAATGAACATAAGTTATCTCAAAATCTTTGGGTTGAAGTAGTGAATACAACTTGATATGTTATTAATAGAAGTCATTTAAGACCTCATGTTAATAAAACTCCTTTTGAAATTATGTTTAATAGGGTTCCAAAAATTTCCTATATGAAACAATTTAGCTGCAAGTGTTTTATTCTTAATACTAAGGATAAAAGGGATAAATTTCAAGCCAAAGCGGATGAAAGAATTTTTGTAAGTTACCCTACTAGAAGTAAAGCTTATAGAGTATATAACAAGACTTCTAGATCTTTTGAAGAAACCCTCCATGTAAGCTTCCATGAAAATTCTTTTAGAGAATCTCAATCTAAAGTTGATAATGATGATATGATCAATTTCCCAAAAGAGTTAGAGATCAATAGAGAGATTGAAGATTTATCTGAGAACATAAAAAATATGAACTTAAATGATCAAACTAATGATGAAAGTGATGGACCTTCAAATGCTGATGAGAATATTGAGGAAAATCAAAGAAATTGGAGTTATTCTTCATCACATCCCATTACTCAAGTCATTGGTAATATTAATGAGGGAGTTAAGACTAGAGCTTCAGTAAATTTAAATAGTATGTGTATGCTTGTTTCTATGGTGGAACCAAGGAATATACAAGAAGCATTATCTAATGAAAATTGGATAGTGGCAATGCAAGAAGAACTAATTCAATTCATCAGAAATGATGTTTGGGAATTAGTCTCTCCACTAGAAAATCAGTCCATAATAGGTACAAAGTGGATCTTTAGAAACAAAACTAACGAAACTAGTCAACTTATAAGGAACAAAGCTAGATTAGTTGCACAAGGGTATACATAGGAAGAAGGACTAGATTATGATGAAACATTTGCTCCTGTGGCTAGGTTAGAAAGTATTAGAATATTATTGGCCTATGCTTGTTATATGGATTTTAAATTATATCAAATGGATGTAAAGAATGCATTTCTAAATGGTTTAATTAATGAAGAAGTCTATGTAAAACAACCACTTGGATTTGAAGATATTAAAAATCCTGACTTTGTGTATAAATTGAAGAAAGCCTTATATGGTTTGAAGCAAGCACCTAGATCATGGTATGAAAGATTATCTACTTTTTTAATAGAAAAATGCTATATCATGGGAAAAGTGGATCATACTCTATTTATCAAGAGAGATGGTAAAGATCAGATTGTTGTTCAAATATACGTGGATGATATAATCTTTGGAGCAACCTCTGATAAGCTGATAAAAATATTCTCTGAAGAGATGACAAATCAATTTGAAATGTGTATGATAGGAGAACTTTCATATTTTCTAGAACTTCAAATTAAGCAAATGGATAAAGGTATATTTTTAAATCAGGAAAAATATGTAGATGAAATGATTAAGAAATTTAATTTTAATGATACAAGGATTCAAGGAACTCCTATGAGTACTTCATTAAAGTTAGATATTGATGACATTGGAAAATCAATAGATCAAAGAAAATACAGAAGTATGATTGGTTCTTTACTTTATTTGACTGTTAGTAGACTTGATATTATGTTTTCTATGTGTGTTTGTGCTAGATTTCAATCTAATCTTAAAGAATCTCACTCAATTGCAGTTAAAAAAATATTTAGATATATACAAGGAACTAAACATTTCGGACTGTATTATTCTAAGGATAGTTCAATAGATCTTATAGGATATATTGATGCTGATTATGTAGGATCTAAATCTGATAGAAAGAGTACTAGTGGCACATGTCAATTATTGGGAAATAATTTGGTTTCATGATTTAGTAAAAAGCAAAACTGTGTAGCACTTTCTACTACTGAAGCTGAATATGTTGTTGCTGCATTGTGTTGCACTCAGATTCTGTGGATAAGGCAAACCTTAGAAGATTTTTGTTTATCTTATGATACAACTGAGATTTATTGTGACAGTAATTCTGCAATAAATCTTTCCAAAAATCCTATATTATATTCTAGAGCAATGCATATAGAGGTTAGACATCATTTTCTAAGAGATAACGTAATTGAAGGAAAAATTAAATTAGAATTTATGTCTAGTAATAATCAATTAGCTGATATATTTACAAAACCTCTAGACGAAAATACATTCTACAACATTAGATTAAATTTGGGTATGTGTAGGCTATGTGATGTGTAAAATGCTTAAACTCCACATAAAAAGATAAATAGTATTGATGATGTTGTTCACCTCATAGATATTATATACTTATCATAAATATCTAAAGTAATATCTAAACTGCTGCTTAAGATACTATGTATTTATTGTAAAATCATAGTAGTATCTTATTGATTTTAAGTAGTTTATCAATTGTAATGGTTTTTACGATTTTAAGTGAAAGTGTAAATGAAAAACATTAAATACTTCTGGCATTCTGAAATTTTGATTAAGTGTTTTCTTTGAATCAAGGAAAGTGCATATGATCATGCATAAATTTGACTTAATTGATTAAACTTGTAGAATAAGTTATATGTAACTCATCTTAAACTGTTAATCAAAAGTATAAGCTTATTGAAACTGATTCATATGCTCAGTATAATCATAGAAGTAAAAATTGTATGAGATTTGTGTTTTATTGTATCTGTATTAATGGAATACATATATATTGTGCTTAAAATGAAAAGTGCTTACAAAGTGAAAATCTTTGAGAGTTTATTGATCAGTTTGATCACGAGCCTTTTGTACTTGAGCAGATAGGTATGTAAAGATTGTTGTCCTAAAAAAGGATTCTTTAAATCTGGCAACCTAAGGTCCTAATCAGATCTAGGATTGTTGATTGAAAGCTCATTACACGGGTACATTAGAAAGCTCTTGTATGATTCAAGCTTTTCAAACTAACTTTCAAAAAAAAAAAAAAAAGTTTCATTAATTTCAGATATCTTTGAATCAAATATAGTTTCTACCAATATGACTACTAAGTTATTGAATCAGCATTAGTACTTTTGAAAACGTTTATTTGAAATACATTCTTTTATTCTCCTTGAATTAATCATATTGAGTTCAAAGTTGTGTTTTGATTCATATACAGAAGGAATTGATTCTAGACATCATTTTTAATGAATTCAGAATAACGGAAGTTTTTGAAAAGAAAATTTAAATGTTTAGTTATACTTAACATCTATTGTTATACAAGTATATTTTGTATGTTATTGAATATATAAGAAGTATATTTGTAGGGGGAGGATTAACAATGTCCAAAATAGATTAATATAATTCAAAATACAAATCTTGGTTAATCTGAATTAATGTCCTCTTAAAAGCTTGATGAAATAATTTAAAAAGTCAAACAAACTATTTTAGATTCAAAGGACAGGAATGTTAGAATAGTTTACAATGTTCTCAAGAAAATGTTAAGGTATAGTTATTGTGGTGTGTTCGGAACGTTTCAGTTGGAAACATCCAAGAATTGTTTTAAGTGTACTAACTGAACATTATGTTAGATAAGGTAACGTGTAAAACTGCCTCTAGACAGCGTTTTACTCGTTAGGTAAGTTAACTCAACGAGTTATATTTGAATATTTTGGGTATCTTAATTGAATAAACTATATTCAATACTCATTTGAAATCCAGACCCGACTTATACACATTGAGTTACTCACCTAAAAACCCTATTAAAACACTTATTACACGTGCACTTAGGTTATTCTTAAACTTTGTCAAGAAAATCTTTCCTGCTTGTTGTTGTTACAACCTACGATGATGGTCTCCAAGTTCTACAAAGTTCGTGGTAGAGGAAAAGGCAAAAGCAGAGGAGATGCTAAAGGAAAAGAAATAGAGAATGATGAAGTTCCATGCCCTTGGTTCAAGAAAATATTTCGAGTGGACAGAAGGTTAGCAGAAATTTATAGAGATTACTTCTTTCCTCACGGTATACTAGATGAAGTTAGACAAGAGCTTCAAATTACTGATGAAAATATTACATACATGGGTATTTGTAGTTGTAAAGTATCAATTTGTGCATTTTATATATGTTAATTCATGCATATTAAGGATTATAAGTCATCATTATATATGTTCTTATGATAGATTACATGAAAATCATATTTTAGAACTATGCATGTTTTATTGGTTAAATAGTCAATAATGCACAAATTTATCCTTTATTAAATGAACACCTAGTCAATTAGCCCATGTGTAGATATAAGTAATTTATATATTGATTTCATGCATATCTTAAAAGAATTATCATTAAGATATGAAATCAAATAATCCTCAATTGAGCAAGCAATATATTATGCACATTTCATTTTTGCTTTATAATTGAGTAGCAATTTATGTGTAATGTGCATATGCATTTAATGTTATGTTTGAGTTGTTGAAAATAGGTGAGGACGTGGACCCTTGGATTAAATCATGGGAAATCAACAACCCATGGTCGTCCATCACACACTTGCAATTCTTGAAGATATCAATCAATTAACCATCAAGACTTGCTTAATTTAGGAGGCCACAAATTGGAAGGTGTTTGAATTCTTTCCATAGATGAATGACAAGGGAAGAGAAAAGTGCATGGCCAACCAAGGAAACATCTCATCTCCTCTTTCTCCTCCATGCAAGGGCAAGAACTCCAACTCCAATTTTCGTCCATCCTCTTCCACCCAAGATTTTGGAAGAGTTTTCCTCCAAGATTGGTGAGCTTAGGCGCCTTCCCCCTCATACTAGAAGACCTCCTTCTCTCCACTCCAAGCCGACATACGGAAGGACCTCCATGGGTGAAATCGGTGGTATTGGAGGCACGTGTGCAACATTGGAAGAGCTTGGGACGTGATCTTCAAGATGAGGTAATAGGAAGCATCAAATTTGAGAGGAAAGCGAACAAATCCGTATATCTTGGAAGGGGATTTAGGACATGCAACCCATTTTCTCCAAAGCAAACATAGGCGGTTCCCCTTTGGACGTGATTTGCAAGTGGTGACAGCCTTATAGAGGAGTGGACAAAGTGGTTCATCAACAAATAGGGATCAAATGCTTGAAGAGAAGTGGATGAATTAACGGTAAAAGAGAAGGGAGAGATCCTCATACTTGTAAACATATTTTCATATCAAATGTGTATGAGTATTTAGGTATTTTTAATTTATAAATGTATGCACGTTTAGGATCTTTGTTAAATCTTTATTTCTTTAATTTAAATAGTTGTTTTAGATTAGAACTCATGGAATATAGTTGCTTCATGTGAATATGTGAATGTTGTGCATAAAACTAACTCTTAACCCTTGTGAATGCGTGTATATCCTATTTGCTGTAAATTCCAATGCATGTTCTGTTTTGTTATATGTTGTACGACTTGATTTATCTGAGTTATATGTCATGTTATAGATTTTTTTGTAAGTAATTTAAGTGTACAATACGTATGTAGTGTTGTTGGAATTTTTTAGAATGCATTTCTTCGGTTTTTCGATTTTTCTTTTGAAGGTAGCATCTGCTTTGTTTTACTGGTCGAGCGACAGAAATTGTGCTCGACGCCATTGTGTTGCCTCACTTTTGTGCATTCCGAAATGTTTTCCTGTAAATTTTCCTGATTAGGGAAATGAGTTATCTTTCAAGGCGCGGTGATTTTGTGGTGTTTCATGAAGATTTGATTGAGTTATGAGTTTTACACCAACGATGCATTTTTGGAAAGTTTTCAGAATCATTTTGCGCACCGTTTGTATATCTGACTTTGGCAGAACCTAGAGTGACTTAGTTCTAGAAATCACTGCCATTTTAAAGATAACTCGATGACCTTTCCAACCAATATTTTCTCTGGATTTTTCAATGTCCAAGTTGGAAGGAAGAAGAGTTAGAATTCGGACTAATTTCTGTGATTCCAGAAATGTGAACTTAAGATTTTCTTGAGTTTTTTAGCTATTAGCTCTAGGAATTAACAAGTTTTATGCTACCTTTGAAATCTTTATTGTATTTTTGTAAATTGTAACTTAATTGCATGTAATTAGAGTTTTAATTGTGGATTTAATGGTATGGATGTTTTATTGAACAATCATTTTAATAAAAATTATCTAAGACAAACTCCTTGTGGATTCGACCTATACTTGCACATGCTTATTATAATGGGCACCGTGCACTTGCGGTTATAAATGTAAAATTTGCATTTTACCATTTAATTTAACAACACATAAAAGTGTTACAGTAGTAAATTTGATAGAGAATACAGAATGAAATGTGTTGAGATTACATTTCTCGAGTAGTATGCAAAATATTTGGAAAAAGGTGTAGGTACTTCAACTAGAACTCCTCAAATACCAATAAATAGTAGAAGACTACATGTATTTTAGGAAGAACATGAATTAGCTATCCCTACTCCTTGATATTCAAAACAAGTAGAATCACATATTACTGTAGATAAAAGAAAAGCTGACAATCTTCGAAAGGCTATAGCTATAGAAAGTGCCTTTGAAGAATTAAAGCAGAAAACTTTTATGGAGCAATTTGAAAAGAAAACAACAATACTTGAAGAGGAGAAACAGAAATGTTATAGAAGAAGAAAAGTTAGAAAAATTATGTGTATAGAGATAAAGTCTATTGGACAAGGACAATCAGATGAAAATTTATTTCCAAAGGACAATGTATGTCTAGACATTGTACTTTATTGTGCATCTGATAAACTCATTAGTTTTGAGCATACTGAAATTGATGATGATAATGAGACTTTATTTTCTCTTACTAGAAAACTTGAGAAGAAATACAAGTCAAATATGAGCTCAAGTTTTTCTATTAGTTCAAGTCCTAATGATGCAAAAATTGAAAAATCAGAGCATCAGACACTTGACATTGAACAAGTTATTGCAGATATAATTGACAATGTTGAGGCAGTAACTAGTTCAAAGGCTGAATTGTTTGGAGTAGCAGATATTGAAAAAGTTAAGACTCCAGAAGAGCAAAAAGTTAACCAGCCTTCTTCAGAATCTATAGAACCAGAGTTTGAGAATTCACAACATGTATTAATGGAAATATCTGTTGAACAAAATAAACAATTACAGATAGATACACCGGCTGTAGAATTTATGGAAACATTGAACTCTAATCATTCTATAGAGACTGAACCAATGAATGTAGAGCATATTGAAAATGTTCCTAACATGTTAAAGTTGAAGAATCAAGCTTACCTGAGCAACTTCAAGATAATATTTTGACAGAGGAACAAAATGACATTCATTTTGCAGAAGAGATTCTTGAAGATGAAATAAATTCAGAATCATAGCTTTAGGTATCAACTTCTTTGTACAGAATAATAAATATTCAAGGAAATTCAATTCATTTTAGATCTGAAGAAGCATTGCAGAAATATAATAATCTGATTACATGTTAGATTCTACATGCACTACCGATAAAATTCAGAAATTTGATGGCAATAAGAGATCTATTTGAGTATCAAGGACTCATTCAATTCTTACCAGTTGGAACGAAATGGAAGCAATACACAGAGCTTATTGCAACTTTTTATAGTAATCTGGTCAAGAATGGAAATTTTCTGAAAACTCAAATCAATCAATAGGAGTTTATAGTGTCTCCTGAGTTAATTTTTGAAGTTTTGGGATTAAAGAATGAAGGTGTTGTTGTTACAAACAGATTTGACATGATTAGACAATTGGAATAGAACATTTAGTCTTTATCAAAAATTCCAGATGTATATTCTGAAATGAGATTAATGGAAAATCTGAATATAGAGGCAATGTTCATTGCAAATATATTGCATGCAAATATATTTCAGAGAGTTGGACACAATTTGAAAGTCAGCAGAAGCTATTTATATGCCACTTATGGTCTACTGAATAGAATTCAAGTCAATTGGTTTGATGTTTTTATTTCTCAACTACAGCATATGAGTTCAAAGTTATTTTATGGTGATGCTGTATGTAGAATCCTTGCAAGCCAATTGAACTTATCCGACTAGCCCTCTGAAACTAAAGGCATGAGAGCATTTAGTGTAAAAGATTTGCAACGATTCTAGGTCATGCATAAACATCAACAACAACAACAACAACAACCTGATTGTACAGAACATATACAACCACAACAACAAAGTTATTCAGTTCACGTAGAACACCAAACCCAGATACCTCCTAACTTAGATGCAGTGCTTAACGACATCAGAAATAACATTAGGCATCTAGGAGATAAAATATGTAATGCTATAAGTCATATACTTAGGAGAGATCGATAACTTTCTATTTGCTTGTTTCTAAATACAAAATGTAATGTTTGTATTCCTAGTTTGATTCATTGAACAATACATGTTTCTGTAAATGCATTCTATTCTTATTATTGTTTACAGAAAGAGTTGTTATAAATATATCTCTTACTATATATATATTCTCTGTAATTATCTTTTTGATTAATGACAAAAAGGGGGAGAAATATTATAAAAAGATGATTATGATTGAAATTGCATATAATATAATAGGGAGATGATATTTATATGGTTATTGTAATCTGATAGATGATAATGTAATTTGAAAGAAAATTATATTGTTATTAAATTATATAATGAAAGGTAGAGAAATGATACTTATATAATTATTGACATTTGAAAGTTTTAGTTCTGAGAGGTGAAATTTACACAAACAATAGAAATAAGCTTAAGTGAACTTAAGTCAACAAACTTGTTTGTTGAATGAAAAGTTAACCCAATGAAGGTGCTTAGTTGAGTTAAATATATTTCATAATTGATTTAATATGGTTTTGTCATCATCAAATAGGGGGAGATTGTTGAGTATTTTGTTTTGATGATGTGTGCTAAATGAAAATAATCATATTTGCTCAATTACTGTTGCTTGTGAAAAGAAATTAAAATCATAGATTAATACAGAAAAAGTCTACTGATATAAATACTTGTCTATATTGGATCTGAAATTATACTAAGTTAATAACTAGTTATTTCATTGCATTAATTTCTCATTTAACTAAACGTTAAGTTAACGTGTGTTTTTATTGAAAAGCATGATATGTTTTAAAGTTATATTTTCTGTATCATGTATAGTGCACGTTAAGACAACTCGTTAAGTTAGAGGCTTAAAGGTTAAAATAGGTAATGTGAGAACTCGTTAAGTTAGTGAGTAAAAGAAGAGATGAACTCATTAAGTTAGTGTTATACATATGGTGAAATTATAAGTTACGAATGCTATATTGTATCACGTGAGGTGCACATGTTTAGCTCGTTAAGTTAACATAACTAAACGCGTTGAGTTGATATATTGAACACTAAGGCAATGCGTTAGGTTAACGTTATAAATTTAAGTTGTTATTTTTTGCACGTGGTAAAATTCTTATTATAAAAAAATTTGTTTATTACTGGTTCATTGAGTTATCGTAACACAACAGAGTTGGTTCGTTGAGTTATTGTAACACCACGGAGATGGTTCGTTGAGTTAGTATAACACCATAGAGATAGTTCATTGAGTTAGCTACAGTACTTGTCACATGAGTTGGCACATGAGAAACTCATTAAGTTAGAAACGTTAAGTTATATATATACTTGTGTTACTCATTTAGTTAACATTAAAGTAACGACTTCTTATTACATTGATGAAAGATTTTTGGACAAGAAAGTTTATTTTGTAGGAAATTTTTTAGAGATCCAAGACTGATGATTAAAGAAAATTCAAAATGTAAACGTGGGTCAGAACGTGTGTATTTCGATGAAGGAAAAATAAAAGACGTGGAGAAGTGGAAAACTGGTAGTGATTAAATGTGGAGGATATGCATGAAATGAAGATACAGTATAAAAGGCATAAAATTCTCGTTGATCAAACTATCCTTCCACACAAAATGAAAAATCTTTTTAAGGATCAAACTATCCCTACACACAAAATGAAAAATCTTTTCAGGGATCAAAAACATCTCTTCGAGGAAAAGCTCTCAGGTGGAAGAAAATTTAATGAAGCATAAAAAGGTAAGATTTACGTCACTAAAGATTTGAAGTATCAGAAGAAAGCAAATTCAGTGAAGCATAAAAAGACAAGATATTCGTCATTGAAGAATTGCTGAAGAAGAAAGAAGAAGAAGAAGAAGAAGAAGAAAGATCTCAAACAAGGAGAAATGTTTTAAATTCCGCAAATTAGTTTTCTCTATTTGTAGTTATGAAATTGTTTAGATGATACATGGTATCGAGATATAATTGCATCTACAATTTCTGAGGAGAATTGAATTGTATATTGTAATTGAAACCTTGAATAAAAATGATTTTATGAAAACAATGTCTCGACTTGTTTTTGAGTTTTAAAGTTTCAATTATATTCGAAAATATTGAAAAACACAATTCACCCCCTCTCTTGTGTAGCCATATGATCCTACACTTTTCTTACTTGCCATGGTTTGTTTCCTTTGTTTTTGTCATCTTCATGCTTTTTATCTTATTGCCTAAATGATTTCTTTTACATTGGGGACAATGCAAAATTTAAGTATGGGGGGAGGCATTTGACGACAGTTTCTTTCGATTTTGTGCTTTTTCTTGTTTATTTTGTTTTATAAATGCTCATAGGCCCTAATGGATAGAGTTCTTTTGGGTATAATTGAGACATAAAAGTGAATCCTTTAGGAAAGAAACCTTGAACCTTAAGGGGAGGAGAAGAATAAAATTCAAAACCATCCATATTTTTGAGCTTATATGTAGTATTGCACTTACATGAGGCATTGACTACGAATGAACCACTCCTCTTGAAGGGAAACTAAGGCAAAAAACTTAGGAATATACCTTGGGGTTGTCCTATGAGAAGGGTAGAATAAAAGGGCTAAGGTAAAATTGCCCATTCCCACACAATGATGTGGGAGGCACTCTTAAGGGTAGAGGGCTAGAAAAAAAAAAAGAAAAAAAAAAGAAAAACAAGAAAAATGATGAAAAAGAAAAAGAAGAAGAAGAAGAAGAGAGATTGGTTACCTGTTCTTACAAAAGCTACTGAGTAACTGGTTAACTTTCCTGTACGATCATCTGTATAACAAGAGGGGGGGTGAATTGTGTCTTTAGTAATTAAACTAGCAGATAAAACAAGAGCACAAAACACTCGTAAATGAAATTCTATTCTTTTATTTCAAGACAGAATTTACAATATCTTTTCAGCTCAATTCCCTTCTTGACGGTTTTCATACAGTAATTTTTTATATACAATTCAAATAGGAAAACAAAGCTCTTTTTCAAAACTAATTTTGAATTGTATAAAACCTGATCTTTATGCACACACCTCTTTTCTTTCTCTTTGCTCAGCTTCTGTATCTCTTCTTTTCCAATTGTCGAATTTCCAGACTTCTTGCGTTTACAGCTCCTTTTCTAAAATTGCTTGAAATTTTGAACTTCTTCTGATGTTGGAGAACTTTTCAGAATATGAATATTCAAACCTAACTTTTCAATTAGGGATCCAGATTGAATATTCAGACTTAGTTTTTTTTTTGAGATTGGGATCCTTTGTTGTAATGTAGCTCGTACTCTCTATTAGTAGTCAAACTTTGTTGTCTTTCATGTTCAACATGTTCATCCACTTGATCCACAATCCATAATCCACGTACTAATTTTCTCTTTAATCTAAATTACTTTCTATTTAAATTTCCACTTTCTTCACTAACATTTTGAGTTTCCACGATCTCCACTCGTAGATTCACCAAAACTTTATCTTCCTGGAGTCTTGTAGAATATCTTCTAAGTCTTCAATTTAGTCGAACATTTATCCTTTAACTCTTGTAAAAACTCGAACACTTATTCTTTAACTCTTAGAGTTCTTGCACCTACAAAACACGTGACTAAACAAGGAAACTTATCTGTTCATTGGTCCTTTTACAAAACTCGAACAGTTACCTATCCATGCATATAAAAACTCAAATAGTTATCTAACTATTCAATTTTTCATTACCGAACGCACATGGAAAACACGTGACAACTTAAAACATTAAAAACACACGTGTAGATAACTTAACTATATGAGTTTTTAACATAAAGTATTCAACAAAAATGAAACATTAACTATCCGAAAGTTTATCTATTGCAAATCTAGCTCTTTGAAAATCTTTAATTTATCCGACATAAAAATGAAACTTTCCGATAATCTATTAACTATTATACTTAGAGAATATTATGTAGACTTATTTAAATATGTTAATAAAGCATATATCATCAAAATTAAATACCTAACAATCTCTCCCTTTTTGATGATGTCAAAACCTAATAAGTCACATAATTTATATCTCCCCGTTTTTGGCATTATAAAAAAGTAAACAAACTATTTTCTCCCCCTTTAGGAAGTTAAGTTTTATAAATGTAAGGAAGGATATCTTACTAAGTATATATTAATCAAAACGATAGTGTCAACCATACATAGGATTTATGGATTAAGCAAAAACTGTTTAATATCATAAACTGTGAAAATTAATCACGTAACATTAAAATCAGTAAACAGTTTACATAATGGTTTTGGTTACAAATTACAAAAAATAAATCATGTAATACATAATTTGTATAATCACAAGCCTCTTTGTCTTCGAAAAATATCAATCAGAGTATTTGAAATTTTCTTTGCAATATCTATACTAACTCTGTTTATCTGATCAAGTAATGCTTGATCTAAATCATTTTGAGAAACTTGTGATGGTTGCTGTAAAAATTCAGTATGTATGTCTGTATCTAGACCTATATGTATTTCTCTATGTATACCTTGTTGTATATCTGTATGTATATCTTGTTGTATATTTGTATGTTGCTGTGTTTCTGTAAATCCTGTGGATTGTTGCTGCGTTTGCCAAACCTGTTGTTGTTGTTGTCTGAGGATAGGTGTATCTGCTACTTGGTATTTTTGGAGTTCCTTTGTAGAGAAAGATCATGACTTTAATATTTTTGTGGCCAAGGTGTAATATCTGTTTCACTTGCCATAATTCTCAAAATTGTATCACCATAAAATAATTTACTCTACAAATGTAAGATATGAGAAACAAAAATATCATACCAGTTCACCTGTATATGGTTGATTAATGCGTATGTAGCATAAAGACAACATCTGCCTCATGACCAAACCTCTAAAACAATATAGCATACAATATTTTTGCAATAAAACGTGCTTGGCCATTTAAGTCATTTAGTAATGTCAATGGTTTATTGGTAGTTGGATCTTTGGCTAAACTTGTAATGTCCCATCCCAATCGATAAACCTATTTTCTTTCTGATAATTTAACTCCTTCATTTTTCAGACCAAGTACTTGATGAAGTAAATCTGGAGTTAAATATATGTCATTTTCTTGTATATTAGAAACAGGAATACCTTCTTCCACTGTTAAGTTTGAGTAAAAACAACTAAGAAGTTCGGGTATAGCAAGATGGCCTGGCTATTGTGGAAGTAGAGTCAATAAGCCTTGAAATTCAAACAGTTCACGTATGTGTATCATCCCTTCAAACTTAACTAGTCTTGAATGTAAAACTGTAAAAGTTTTATATGTCTGAAATTTGTCATAACAGGAATTATTTCTGAACCATAATAGTGTATTTGCATCTAAACTCTATCTAGGATTAGGTATTTTCTTGTCATGATGTTCTGATCTGGGACTTGTTTCAATATTATTAGTAGCATCTATATTGTCAGATCTTTCAAAACTAGTGGAATTTCTATCAAAACTAGTATAAATGTCTGAAATATCTGTTATTGTCGTATCAATAATTTGCTGAATTTCTTCTGTTTGTTCTTCTGGAAACATTTCAGTAGCAATAGTCTTTGTAACAATCTGTATATCAGCAACCTGTATATCTATATGTGATCTATACAACTGTCTCTATATGAAAGAATGTTCTATATCTGTCTGTGGAATAGAATCATCTTGTATTTCTGAAATTTGTATATGTGAGACATTAGTAGTATCATATTCTATTTGTAACTGTGTATATTGTTGATTATATACATTTATCAACAAGTATACGATATATTGTAACAGACATAACCATACATATAAAGTGTAGTATAAGCAACTGTACCAAAATTCAAAAGTCTCTGTTCGAGATACAGTAAGAGGAAGAATATTTGTACATTCCTCTTCAGATGAAATATCTTCAAAATTCATAGACTCAATGTCTATGTCATCAATAATATCATCAAATTTGATATCATCTGTATATATATCATTAAAATTTCCTACATTCTCACTTTCCGTAGGAAAAGAATGTGTGCTTGCAGCATTGTGTGAAAAACTGTCCATTGCATTAAAAGATACATTATGCACTATTATGACACAATACCTTAGAGTATATGCTTGTAAGCCAATATTTGTCACATCTGCTAGGATTCCTGACAAAAATGTCTGTCCAGCTTCTACAATGGAGCATAGTTTTCCATTTTTCACTGATTCTTCTTTTTGCTGCAATATTCCTTGTACACCTGTAGTTAGTCCAAAATATTCAATTGTATTTTTCTTTGTCCGACTATATGTCTGCAGTGTTTCAGGTTATTCAAGATGTTCTAAAATTGTCTTAATTTCTCCTATTTAAGGCACCTGTTGTCTTGATGGTCCTTCACCATGATGCCCAGGTGGTAATAATGGAATATAGAGTTTTAAGCTCTCCACCTCTGCCATTTTAAGTTGATATACTCTTCGCCCTTCACTTCGAAGGCCCATTTTGCTAATGGCAGTTTTCTGTTCATCGATATACTGTTTAATATCATCTAAAACAGCTGGGGGAAAATAATGTTGGGAATACAAGGATTGTAATTCCCTGTTTGCATTTTCGATCATTGGTCCCCACTTCTTTCCATAATAAGTGATAGACTGTACCGATGTCTCTGGTACATGTCCAGAACTTACAACCGCAGGGTTAGGTTGTAAATTTCTTTTCCATAAATGCAATGCAGAAAGTTCAGTCTGTTTTAGTCTAAACTGTGTTTCAGCATAATTTTGAATAAATTTCCAATAGAAATTTTTCTCATCTTGAACAGCTTTTCTTATTTCATGCAGTATTTCATTTGAAAAAGTGTACCTTGAATAGATGTCATTGATTTCATTCTGCATTTTCTGAAGTTCCAGCTCTCTTTTCTGCACTTTTGTCATTCTACCACATCCTCTTCCACGTCCTGACATTATTGATTAACCTTCGCTTTGCACTGTAGAACTTAGTGGAAGGAAAGATTGTGAAGCTAGGGTTTTACCAAGGTAGAAACACGAAAGGTTGTTAAGAAAACATTCATAACTCTTCGAGTTTATAAATGGATAAACAGATTCAATCATTGAAATCATAAATAGAAGATCCGTTACCAATAAATAACTCGAGTGCTTGCAATAACTGTATAAGTTTTACAACCAACAATTGCAGAATACTTAGCGTAACTGTGCATATAAAGAAAATAACTTCAGGCTAGGTGAAAAAGTGAGAAAACTCGAAGACTTATGATAACTGTTCGAGTTTCTCGAAGGAATAGGTGTGAAAAGTCAAAGATTTAAACATAACTGTTCGAGTTTCGACTAAGACATTATAAAGCAATGAAATTCAACATGTGCACAATTTGAACTTAAGGTGTTCAGAAAGTTTCGGAGACTTATAAACCTAACTATCCGATGCTCAAGTGCATTTCGGAGAGTTATAGATAACCTTTCGAAAGATAACTTTAGTCAATCGTCTAGATCACGACACGTGTACTTAAGCAATTTTATATTAAAGAGATGTTTCAGATAGTTACAAATCTAACTTTCCAATGACCAAACGCATTTCGGAGAGTTATAGATAACTTACCGAAAATTCACTTAAGTCATGCATTATGGTTTCGACACGTGTACTACAGGAAATAATAAAATAGTCTATTGAACGTTTTAAAACACAACTGTCCGATACTTGTAATATAACTTGCCGAAATAATAGAAAATTCGGATACTTAAGAATTAAAATACCTGCAAGTCATCGACAATTTAGAAATGTACTTAATTAAGGTGTATTTCCTGAAATTATGCAGATTCTTTCATGAAAACATATAATAGTTCAAAAGTTATGAATTATTATACGAGAAATTGCTCCCCCTACATAAATGTAGTGTAAAGAATCTATGGCGTACTTAATCTGGGTTGCCAAGCCCTAAGTAGAGTTGGCTTAAAAAGGTCAAATAACTTACTTAAAGAGGATGCTAAGCCTTAAATAGATTTGAGTCTCTCCTTTTTTCTTTTTTTTTTAATTTGAATGAAATACAGAAATAAGTAGTAGAGTTAACAATTTAGACTTTCTGGCTTTTATCTTATTCAGTTTACAAAAGATAATTCATAGAGATATACCTATAGAAACTTGAAAGATTTCAATAATGAGTACACAACTTAAGACAAATAAATATCGTACATTATGTGTAAAGATTAGATAATAACAAAAATAACAAGGATTATATGCATAGATTATGTCAGGATTGTTATAACACCTTGAAAGATAAATTAAGCTTGAGTACATTGCCCCCTTTTTTTTTTTCTTTATTATATTTATATATATATATTTTATGTATTACCTCCCACAATATCATCTTTTTACGTGATCATAATCCCTTGCTTAGGGGAAAGATAACCAGTTACTCAATGACAAGTGAGAACAGGTATTTTTTTATTTTTTTATTTTAAATATAATCTGAATTACTTGCAAAATGAGTTTTTAGTCAGCACATCCTAAACCAATTGGTTTAAGTGATTAGGGTTTAAGATCCCCTAACGAACTTAATTACAGAAAAAAAATAAACAAAAATAAAACAAGACAGTAAATTAAATTAGAGGCAACTGCAAGACTTAATTTTTCTAACAGAATGTTAATAACTTTCCTTTAATAAAAAGTGCACACTTTCTTTGTATTTTCCTGTTAAAATCTCTGTAATAGCATATACATAAGTAACAAAAATATAGTTGGCACTCACATTGAATCAATTTAACTTTTCCATAAGTAATCTTTTCTGAATTTTTCTCAAATAAATTGACTTCAATAAAAATCAAAATTTCATAAATTCTTAACTACCAGAAAATTGTAATTCGAAAATAGATATGTTGTTTTGTTTTGTTTTGTTTTTTTTTTTTAATAATAAAGACATTAAATTCTAAAACTACCTTAGAACAAACCAAAATACAATGAACAATACCATTTAAATATCAGATAACCTATAGATACCAAGTTCTAATCGTAATTTTGAGAATGTATTTTCATCTAAGGGTTTTGTAAATAGATGTGCTAATTGTTCTGTGGTAGGAACAAAATTTAATACTGTTTTTCCTTTTATAACATTATCCCTTAGAAAATGATGTCGAACTTCTATATGTTTTGCTCGTGAATGTAAGACAAGATTTTTAGATAAACTAATTGCAGAATTACTATCACAGAAAATCTTAGTTGGTTCATAGTCTAAATTAAAATCTTTTAAGGTTTGTCTGATCCATAGGATTTGAGCACAACAAAGTATAACAGCTATATATTCAACTTCAGTTGTAGATAATGCTACACAATTTTGCTTTTTGCTAAACCATGACACTAAGGAATTACCTAAAAATTGACAAGTGCCACTGGTGCTTTTTCTTTCAGACTTACATCCTGTGAAATCAACATCACTATAACCTACTAAGTTTAAAGAACTATGTTTAAAGTAAAACAGTCTGAAATTGATGGTTCCCAATAGATATTTAAAAATTCGTTTAACAGCAAGTAGGTGTGATTCCTTAGGATTTGATTGATATCTAGCACAAGTACACACACTAAACATAATATCTGGTCAGCTAGCTATTAAATAGAGTAATGAACTAATCATACTTCTATATTGTTTTACATCTAAAGTTTTTCTAGAGTCATCTTTATCCAACTTGGTGATAGTACTCATTGGTGTATTCTTTGTTTTAGTGTTGTCTAAACCAAACCTCTTTAATAAATCTTGAGTATATTTTTCTTGTGAAATAAAAGTACCCTGATCTAATTGCTTAATTTGTAAGCCTAGGAAAAATGATAGTTCACCCATCATACTCATTTCAAATTGATTAGTCATGTCTTTCGAAAAGGACTCAACTAATTTATCATTTGTTGCTCCAAATATGATGTCATCTACATAGATTTGAACTACTAATATATCTTTTTCGATCTTCTTGATAAAAAGAGTGTGATCTGCCTTTCCCATAGAATACCCTTTTTCCATAAGAAATTTAGATAATCTTTCATACCAAGACTTAGGAGCTTGTTTAAGGCCATATAGTGCCTTCTTAAGCTTGTAAACATACTCAGGATGTTTTGAATCTTCAAAACCTGGAGGTTGTTTTACATACACTTCTTTTATATATCCATTTAAAAAAGCAGCCCTAACATCCATTTGATATAATTTGAAATTCATATAACAAGCATATGCTAACAAAATTCGTATTGATTCTAGTCTAGCAACAGGAGCAAATGTTTCATCATAGTCAATTCCTTCCTCTTGCTTGTAACCTTGAGCAACTAATCTAGCTTTATTTTTAACTATATGTCCATCTTGATCTACTTTGTTTCTGAATACCCACCTTGTTCCTATTATGGATTGATTTTCAGGTGGTGGAACTAGATCCCATACTTCATTTCTTATAAATTGATTTAGCTCATCTTGCATAGCAAAATACCAAAATTCATCTTCTAAGGCATCTTCAATTATCTTAGGTTCTAGTAAAGAAACAAATGAATAAGCACCACAAATGTTGACTACTGATGACCTAGTCCTAACTCCTTGATTAGGATCGCCTATTATCTGATCAATAGGATGAGATGAAGCATAACACCAATTTCTATGCTATTCTATATTTTCTATAGGTATGACATTATTTTCTTCTAAATTTTCATCATTCAAACTTAGATTTCTTATTCCGTCAGATAATCTGTCAATTTCTTTGTCAACATCATTTGGTACTATTTCTGGGAGAATTTCTGAATCAATGTTTTTAGCATGTCTTAAATCTAAATGAGAATTTTCATGAAATTTCACATGTAGGGTTTCCTCAATGGTTTTTGTTGATTTATTATAAACTCTATATGCTTTACTTCTAATGGAATAACCAACAAAAATACCCTCATCTAATTTGGCTTTAAATTTGTTTCTACGTTCCTTAGTGTTTAAAATAAAACACTTACAGCCAAAGGGTTTTAAATAACTTATTTTGGGAACCCTGTTATACCATATCTCATAAGGAGTTTTATCTAAAATTGGTCTTAGATGTACTCTATTTATAACATAGCATGCTGTATGAACTGCTTCTGCCTAGAGAAAAAGGGGTAACTTATTCTCATTTAACATGGTTCTGGACATTTCCTGAAGTGATCTGTTTTTACGTTCTACTATCTCATTTTGTGAAGGAGCTCTTGGAAATGAGTACCTATGATCTATGCCTAATTCTTCACAAAAGGTGTCCATTTGATCATTATCAAATTCTGTACCATGATCACTCCTAAGTTTTTGAATTTTAACATTTTACTCATTCTGAACTTTATTACAGAATATCATAAATATTTTAAAAACTTCAGTTTTATTAGCTAGAAAATAGACCCAAGTAAATCAAGAATAGTCATCAACTAGTACAAAAGCATAATGTTTACCTCCTAGACTGGTTGTTCTAGTAGGTCCAAATAAATCCATATGCACTAGTTCTAATACTCTTTTGCTTATTATTTCATTTAAGCTTTTAAAGGATGTTTTATGTAATTTACCTAGTTGACACGCATCACACATAAACTCTTTCGAGTACTTAATACTAGGTAAACCTCTAACTAGATTCTTTTTAGACAGCTTTTGTAATAATTTTAAGTTTGAGTGTCCTAGCCTTCTATGCCATAAATTGACTACATCCGATTTTGCAATTAAGCAAGCATTGTCTTTAATAATATCAGAAGGCAAATTTAGAATACAAACAGATCCTTTCTTGTATGTAGTGAATAAAATTTCGTTTGTAGTCATGTCCATAATTTTACAGGAATCTTTTTCAAAAATTACTCTGTAAATCTTCATTAAAACAAGAACACTCAATAAATTAAAACCTAAGTTTTCAACTAATAAGACATCATTTATAAAACATTTCTCAGTTACCTGAACCTTGCTAGACCCAAGGATATTTGTTTTGCTTTTATTTCCAAAGGTAACTTGTCCGTTCTTGATCTTTTTTATTTCTGTAAGTAATCGTATATCTCTAATCATGTGGCTGAATGCTCCACTATCCATTATCCATTTTGATTTGTGTACCTACAAAACAGTCGAAAAGAGATTTTATCTCTTGGAACCTATTTTTGAGTGGGTCGAAGAATTTTATAGAGAGTCATATCAAAATAATCCATATTTTTAGACTTCAACTTATCTATTTTCTGATAATTATTTTTGTGTTTCTTTCTCTTAGTGTTATAATTATCAGAACATTTATCTCCATGTAAACCAAAGTTGAAATTTTCATTTTTGACATTATTTGATTTCCAATATCCGATATTCTTTAAATATGAAGAAAATTGATCAAGAATATTAAAATTCTCAAATGTCTTAGCTTGATTCTTCTGAAGATTTCTTTTGAAATTCTTGCATCGTGTGCTATCATTTATATGCTACATTTCATCAATTTGCACATATTTTTCTCCCTTTTTGATTACACACGGAATAGTTTTTCTCTTACTATTCTTAGTACTGGAAATAAAGACATTATTTTTAGTAGTACCATCATGAAATATATAATTTTCAGAAGATGCATCATGTAAACCAATACCATGTTTTTCTACATTTGATATTTTACTACTGAGTTCATTTGTTAAAATTTGACTATTATTCCATTTACTTAATATAGCCTTTTGATTGCAGACTGTAATCTTTAACACATCTATTTCTAAATTTAAATCAATAATAGTCAGTTCTAGTTTTTCAATTTCACAGATCATTTTTTTCTTACCAGCAATTAAATTTTCACAATCAGCATGCAATTTTCTTTCTATAGCAGTGAACTTTAAAATTTCCTGTGCATGCTTTTGATTTTTTTCTTTAAATTTATTCAACGTAGAGTTCAAAAAATCAATCTTATTTTCAGATTCATCTAGCATTTTCCTAGTGTCCTTTCTTTCTATTTTGACTTTCTTATACTTTTTGGCCAATCTATTGTATTCAACAAGTAATCCATCAAAACTATCAAAATTAGCATTTTGATCAGAGGATACCTCACTGGATTTTGCCATAAAGAATACATTTTTCAAATTTTCTTCTGAATCCGATGTTGAGAGGATTCATTGTCTGATGTTGAATCATTTGTTTCTTCACTTTGTGAAGCTGAAGAGTCATCCCATGTCACTTTAAGCGCCCTTCTCTTTTTGAATTTCTTATTTTTGAAATTCCTCCTCGAATTCTTCTTATCTTTGTTGAGAGGACAATTAGTTTGAAAGTGACCCAGCCTGTTGCACTTGTAGCATATTCTTTTGTCTTTCGTGAATGACTTCTTCTCCATATCTCCAGATGTCTTTGCTAACCTGAAGTTCCTGCATTTCTTCAACAGATCTCTAAATTTTCTGGTCAACAACAATAAATCATCGTTAGAATCACTAGTGACTTATGAGACTTTATCAGCCTCAAAAGCCAGATCCCTTCTAGGATTTTTCCCTTTTAGATCTAAATGTTGTACTTCATAGGCTATTAGATTTCCTATGAGATCATCAAGAGTATATGTATTTAAGTTTTTGGACTCTTCAATAGATGTTGTCTTTTGAGCCCAAATTTTAGTTAAAGATCTAAGGATCTTTCTTACCAAGTCTTTTTCCTCAAATTTCTTGCCTAAAGATTTTAATGAATTTACAATCTCAAGAAAATGGGAAAACATGTCAGAGAAACATTCATTTTCGTGCATTTTAAAAAGCTCATATTTATGTACTAAAATATTGATCTTAGATTCCTTGACCTGATTAGTACCTTCGTTGGCAACTTCTAATGCATGTCATATCTCATATGCAGTTTGATATGCAGAAACTTTATTAAATTGATCATGAGATAAAGCACAAAACAAGATGTTTAAACCTTTAGCATTCAGTGTCATTCACTCCTTTTCATCAAAAGTCCAAGTATCATATGGAGTCGTAACTAACACTATAGGATTGCTAATTATATGCCATAATTTGAAATCGATTAACTGAAAGAATAATTTCATCCTATATTTTCAGTAGCCATAATTGCTACCTTCGAACATAGGAGGACGATTAATGGTCTATCCTTCAATCATAACTAAGATTTCAAAATTATCCATTTTAAACAGACGAACTAAAGTAAATGATAGGAAAAACCAATTCATAAATAGAGAAATGAAGGCTTTTCGGATGCTTTAAATAGTTTAATTGCTCTGATACCAGTTGTAGGATCGTTTGTATCACAAGAGGGGGGGAGAATTGTGTCTTTAGTAATTAAACTAGTGGATAAAACAAGAGCACAAAACACTCGTAATTGAAATTCTATTCTTTTATTTCAAGACAGAATTTACAATATCTTTTCAGCTCGATTCCCTTCTTAACAGTTTTGATACAGTAATTTTGATATACAATTCAAATAGGAAAACAAAGCTCTTTTTCAAAACTAATTTTGAATTGTATAAAACCTGATCTTTATGCACACAGCTCTTTTCTTTTTCTTTGCTCAACTTTTGTATCTCTTCTTTTCCAGTTGTCGAATTTCCAAACTTCTTGCGTTTGCAGCTCCTTTCCTAAATTTGCTTGGAATTTCGAACTTCTTTTGATGTTGGAGAACTTTTCAAAATATGAATATTCAAACCTAACTTTTCAGTTAGGGATCTAGATTGAATATTCAGACTTGTTTTTTTTTTTAAGATTGGGATCCTCTATTGTAATGTAGCTCGTACTCTCTATTAGTAGTCGAACTCTGTTGTCTTTCACGTTCAGCATGTTCATCCACTTGATCCACAATCCATAATCCACGTACTAATTTTCTCTTTAATCCAAATTACTTTATATTTAAATTTCCACTTTCTTCACTAACATTTTGAGTTTCCACGATCTCCACTCGTAGATTCACGCAAACTTTATCTTCCTGGAGTCTTGTAGAATATCTTCTTAGTTTTCGATTTAGTCGAACATTTATTCTTTAACTCTTGTAAAAACTCAAACACTTATTCTTTAACTCTTCGAGTTCTTGCACCTATAAAACACGTGACTAAACAAGGAAACTTATCTGTTCATTGGTCCTTTTACAAAACTCGAACAGTTATCTATCCATGCGTATAAAAGCTCGAACAGTTATCTAACTATTCAATTTTTCATTACCAAACGCACAACTTAAAACATTAAAAACACGTGACAACTTAAAACATTAAAAACACACGTGTAGATAACTTAACTATACGAGTTTTTAACATAAAGTATTCGACAAAAACAAAACATTAACTATTTGAAAGTTTAACTATTGCAAATCTAGCTCTTCGAAAATCTTTAATTTATCCGACATAAAAATGAAACTTTTCGATAATCTATTAACTATTATACTTAGAGAATATTATGTAGACTTATTTAAATACGTTAATAAAATATATATTATCAAAATAAAATACCTAACATTTCCCCTAAGCAAGGGATTGTGGTCACATAAAAAGGTGCTGGAGTAGGAGGTAATCTAAAAAAAAGAGAGAGTCAAACTAAAGGGACAATGGACTCAAGGATAGACCTTTGGGATTACCTAGGTAACTGGAGAGAGTTGAGTAGGTTATTTCTTAGTCTTGGCCAATTTTCACAAACACTTATTTATATAGTACTCTACTTTCTTAGGATGGAAATTGAATGATTATTTGAATCCAATCTAGAAAGGTGAGAGGGTGATTGAATAAAGGTGAAGTTAATAGGTCAAGACTACTTAAAAGCAACTTTATCCATGTTTAGGAAACCAAGAGCATATTTTTGTTGCTTTTGTCTTTTAATTGTGTTGTTTTATGTTTTGTTTTGGATTTTGTGGGTATATCTGCTAAAAACCCTCTAGAGACACAACTCCACCACTAAGGTAACCTAGGGGTTTAAAGGCTTGTTGCACATGCTAAGTGTAGTCGTGATGCCTACGAAAGTGGCTTAGGTTAGTTTTATTTTTGTTATTTGTTTATTAGTTTTTTTCTTTTCTATTATTAATAAGTGCACTTTCATATGAGCTTTATGTTATCATTGTTTAGTTTTAGTCCTTTGCTAAGGGACTAGCAAAGACTAGGTATGGGGGTGTGTAAAGTATCAATTTATGCATTTTATATATGTTAATTCATGCATATTAAGGATTATAAGTCATCATTATATATGTTCTTATGAAAGATTACATGAAAATCATATTTTAGAACTATGCATGTTTTATTGGTTAAATAGTCAATAATGCACAAATTTATCCTTTATTAAATTAACACCTAGTAAATTAGTCCATGTGTAAATATAAGTAATTTATATATTGATTTCATGCATATCTTAAAAGAATTATCATTAAGCTATGAAATCAAATAATCCTCAATTGAGCAAGTAATATATTATGCACATCTCATTTTTGCTTTATAATTGAGTAGCAATTTATGTGTAATGTGCATATGCATTTAATGTTATGTTTGAGTTGTTGATAATAGGTGAGGATGTGGACCCTTGGATTAAATCCACAATTTATGATCTATACTTTGAAGAAAAACAGTCATCCTATATTTCCAATATTCAAAATGTATTCCATCAAATAAAGGAGGACGATTAAGATTTTGGCCTTCATATAAAGAAAAATTACCATTTCCAGTAGCCATTTTACCTTAGATTTTTCAACCTATTTGATTTTAAATAGTCTAAAAGCTTTAAAATAATTTGAGCCTTAAATCAAGAAAGTTAAACGTATGCTCAGATATTAATTTCTGTTTAAAAACAAGGAAGGTAGAATAAGCAATGATATTAAATAAGTTGGTATAGATTTTATATCAAAGATTATTAATAAAGCTCTGATACCACTTGTAGGATCGTATGGCTACACAAGAGGGGGGTGAATTGTGTATTTTTAATATTTTCTGAAATATAATTGAAACTTTAAAACTCAAAAAGAAGTCGAGACATTGTTTTCATAAAATCATTTTCATTCAATGTTTCAATTACAATATACAATTCAATTCTCCTCACAAATTGTAGATGCAATTATATTTAGATACCATGTTTCATCTATACAATTTCATAACTACAAACAAAGAAAAGTAATTTGCGGAATTTAAAACATTTCTCCCTATTTGAGATCTTTCTTCTTCTTCTTCTTCTTCTTCTTTCTTCTTCAGCAATTCTTTAGTGACGAATATCTTGTCTTTTTATGCTTCACCGAATTTGCTTTCTTTTGATACTTCAAATCTTCAGTGACGAAAATCTTACCTTTTTATGCTTCACTGAATTTTCTTCCACTTGAGAGATTTTTCCCGAAGATGTGTTTTTGATCGCTGAAAAAGATTTTTCTTTTGGTGTGTAGGGATGGTTTGATCTTTGAAAAGATTTTTCGTTTTGTGTGCAAGGATGGTTTGATCCATGAGAATTCTATGCCTTTTATACTGTATCTTCATTTCATGCATATCCTTCACGTTTAACCACTACTAGTTTTCCACTTCTCCACATCTTTTCTTTTTCCTTCATCGAAACACACACGTTCTAACCCACGTTTATATTTCAAATTTTCCTTAATCATCAATCCTGGATCTCTGAAAAATTTCCTGCAAAATAAACTTTCTCGTCCAAAGAATTTTCCATCAAGTGTAATATGAAGTCGTTACTTTAATGTTAACTAAATGAGTAACACAAGTATATATATATAACTTAATGTTTCTAACTTAGCGAGTTCCTCATGTGCCATTTCACGTGACAAGTACTGTAGCTAACTCAACAAACTAAGTCTGTGGTGTTATGCTAACTCAACGTACCAACTTAACCTTTCTTTCGGAAGGTTAAACGATAACTCACCGAAAATAGTTTAAGTTTCGGATAGTTAGAGATGTAAGTCACCGAAAAACTCTTTATATTATAAAACGAGTGAGACACATGTCAAGACCTGAAAACATGACTTAAGTTACCTTTCGGATAGTTAGGACTGCAAGTCTCTGAAAAAAACTTTAACTCACCGATTTAGTAATAAACAAATGTTTTTATAATAAGAATTTTACCACGTGCAAAAATAACAACTTAAGTTTATAATGCTAACCTAATGCGTTGCTTTTGTGTTCAATATAGCAACTCAACGTGTTTAGTTATGTTAACTTAACGAGTTAAACATGTGCACCTCACGTGATACAATACAACATTCGTAACTTATAATTTCACCACGTGTATAACACTAACTTAACGAGTTCATCTGTTCTTTTACTCACTAACTTAACGAGTTATCACGTGACCTATTTTAACCTTTAAGCCTCTAACTTAACGAGTTCTCACGTGACCTCTATACAAACAAAACTCTAACTTAACGAGTTGTCTAAACGTGCATTGTTCATGATACAGAAGATATAACTTTAAAACATATCATGCTTTTCAATAAAAACACACGTTAACTTAACATTTAGCGAAATGAGAAATTAATTCAACGAAATGACTATTTATTAACTTCAGATCCAATACAGACAAGTATTTATATCAGTAAGCTTTTTCTGTATTAATTGATTATTTTAATTTCTTTTCACAAGTAATAGTAATTGAGCAAATATGATTATTTTCATTCAGCACACATCATCAAAACAAAAATACTCAACAATCTCCCCCTTTTTGATGATGACAAAACCATATTAAATCAATTATGAAATATGTTTAACTCAACAAAGCACCTTCATTGGGTTAACTTTTAATTCAACAAACTTGTTTGTTGACTTAAGTTCACTTAAGCTTATTTCTATTGTTTGTGTAAATTTTACCTCTCAGAACTAAAACTCTCAGATGTCAATAATTATATAAGTATCAGTTTTCTAATTATCATCTGTTAGATTACAATAACAATTAAATAGCATCTCCTTTTATAATATATATATGCAATTAAGATCATAGTCATCTTTTTATAATATTTCTCCCCATTTTTGTCATTAATTAAAAAGATAATTACAGAGAATATATATATATATATAAGAGATATAATTACAACAACTCTTTCTATAAACAAGAATAATAATTTAACACATTTATAGAAAAATGTATTGTTCAATCAATCAAACAAGTATTACAAACATTACATTTTGTATTCAGAAACAAACAAAAACAGTTATCGACCCCTCCTAAGTATATCACTTATAACATTACATATTTTATCTCCTAGATGCTTAATATCATTTCTGATGTCGTTAAGCACTACATCTAAGTCAAGAGGTAGCTGGGTTTACTATTCTGCTTGAACTGAATAACTTTGTTGTTGTTGTTGTATATGGTCTATATCAGGTTGTTGTTGTTGTCGTTGAGGTTTATGCATAGCCTGGAATTTTTGCAAATCTTTGACACTAAATGCTCTCATGCCTTTAGTTTCAGAGGGCCAATCGGATAAAGTCAATTGGCTCGCAAGGATTCTACATACAGCATCACCATAAAATAACTTTGAACTCATATGCTGTAGTTGAGACATAAAAACATCAAACCAATTTATTTGAATTCTATTCAGCAGGCCATAAGTTGCATATAAACAGCTTCTGCTGACTTCCAAATTGTGTCCAACTCTTTGAAATAAATTTGCATGCAATATATTTGCAATAAATCTTGCCTCTGCATTCAGATTTTCCATTAATCTCATTTCAGAATATACATCTAGAATTTTTCATAAAGACTGAATGATCCATTCCAGTTGTCTTATCATGTCAAATCTGTTGGTAACAACACCTTCATTCTTTAATCCTAAAACTTCAAAAATTAACTTAAGAGAAAATATAAACTCCTATTCATTTATTTGAGTTTTCAGAAAATTTCCATTCTTGTCCAGATTGCTATAAAAAGCTGCAATAAGCTCTGTGTATTGCTTCCATTTCATTCCTATTGGCAAGAATTTAATGAGGCCTTGAAACTCAAACAAATCTCTTATTTTCATCAAATTTCTGAAATTTATTGGACGAGCATGCAGAATCTGACATGTAATCAGATTATTGTATTTCTGCAATGCTTCTTAAGATCTAAAATGAATTGCATTACCTTGAATGTTTAATGTTGTACACAAAGAAGGTGATACCTGAAGCCGTGATTCAGAGTTTAATTCATCTTTAGGAACCTCTTCTTCAAAATGAATGTCATGTTGTTCCTCTTCCAAAATATTATCTTGAAGTTGCTTAGGTAAGCTTGATTCTTCAGCCTCAACAGTGTTAGGAACATTGTCAATATGCTCAACATTCATCTGTTCAATCTCTATAGAATATTCAAAGTTCAATTTTTCCACAAATTCTACAACTGGTGTATCTGTCTGTAATTGTTCATTTTGTTCAACAGATAATTCTATTGATTCATGTTGTGAATTCTCAGACTCGGCTTCTATAGATTCCGTAGAAGGCTGGTTAACTTTTAGCTCTTTTGGATTCTTAACAATTTCAATATCTGCTACTCTAGACAATTCAGCCAGTGAACTAGTTACTACTTCAACATTGTCAATTATATTTGCAATAAATTGTTCAATGGCAGGTGCCTGATGCTCTGATTTGTCAATATCTACATCATTAGGACTTGTACTAATAGAAAAACTTGAGCTCATATTTGACTTGGATTTCTTCTCAAGTTTTCTAACAAGGGAAAATAAAGTCTCATTATCTTCATCAATTTCAGTATGCTTAGAATTGATGAGTTTATCAGATGCACAATAAGGTACAATGTCTAGACATACATTGTCCTTTGGAAATAAATTTTCATCTGATTTTCCTTTTTCAATAGACTTTGTTTCCTTAGACATAATTTTTTTGACTTTCCTTCTTCTATAACATTTCTGTTTCTCCTTTTCAAGTATTGCTGTTTTCTTTTCAAATTTCTCCATAAAAGTTTTCTGCTTTAATTCTTCTAAGGCACTTTCTATTGCAACGGCCGTTCGAAGACTGTCAACTTTTGTTTTGTCTACAGCAATATCTAATTCTACTTGTTTTGAATATAAAGGAGTAGGGATAGCTGATTCATGCTCTTCCTCAAATGCATGTAGTCTTGTACCGTTTATAGGAGTTTGAAGAGTTCTATTTGATGAACCTACACCTTTTTTCAAATATTTTGCATACTGTTCCAAAAATGCAATCTTAGCACATTTCATTCTGTATTCTCTATCAAATTTACTACGAATACCCATGTATGTAATATTTGCATCAGTATGTTGAAGTTCTTGTCTAACTTCATTTAATATATCCTGAGGAAAGAAGTAATCTCTATAAAGTTCTACTAACCTTTTGTCCACTCGAAATATTTTCTTGAACCAAGTACGTGGAACTTCATCAATCTCTATTTCTTTTCTTTTTGCATCTCTTCTACTTTTACCTTTTCCTTTGCCACGACCTTTGTAGAACTTGGAGACCATCGTCGTAGGTTGTAATAGTAACAAGCGGGAAAGATTTTCTTGACAAAGTTTACAAATAACCTAAGTGCCCGTGTAATAAGTGTTTAAATAGGGCTTTTAAGCGTATTACTCAATGAGAAGAGAAGTCGGGTTTAGAAATTAAATAAATATTGAATAAAGTTTATTCAATCAAGGTACCCGAAATATTCAAGTATAACTCGTTGAGTTAACTAACCTAACGAGTAAAACGCTGTTTAAAGGCAGTTTTACATGTTACCTTATCTAACATAACGTCTAGTTACTACAATTTTCAGATGCTTACAACTGAAGCGTTCCAAAAACAACACATATGCTAAACTTAACATTATCTTGAGAACATTGTAAACAATTTGATCATTTTGTCCTTTGAATCTAAAATAGTTTATTTGTCTTTTTAAATTATTTCATCAAGATTTTAAGAGGACAGTAATTCAGATTAACTAAGATTTGTATTCTAAATTATATTAATCTGTTTTCGACAATGTTAATCCTCCCCCTACAAATATACTTCAAATATATTCAATCAAAATACAAAATATACTTGTAGTGACAATAGATGTTAAGTATAACTATGCTTTTAAATTTTCTTTTCAGAGACTTCCGTTATCCTAACATCATCAAAAATGATTTCCAGAATCAATTCCTACTGTATATGAATCAAAACACAACTTTGAACTCAATGTGATTAATTCAAGGAGAATAAAAGAATGTATCTCAAATAAACGTTTTCAAAAGTACTAATGTTGATTCAATAAATCAGTAGTCATATTGGTAGAAACTATATGTGATTCAAAGATATCTGTAATTAATGAAACAACTTCTTCTTTTCAAGACAGTAAATATTAATAATTTTCTTTAAAAGTTAGTTTGAAAGGCTTGAATCATACAAGAGCTTTCTAATGTACCCGTGTAATGAGCTTTCAGTCAACAATCCCAGATCTGATCAGGACCTTAGGTTGCCAGATTTAAAGAATCCTTTTTCAGGACAACAATCCTTACATACCTATTTGCTCAAGTACAAAAGGCTTGTGATCAAACTGATCAATAAACTCTCAAAGATTTTCACTTTGTAAGAACTTTTCATTTTAAGCACAGTATATATGTATTCCATTAATACAAATGCAATAAAACACAAATCTCATACAATTTTTACTTCTATGATTGTGCTGAGAATATGAATTAGCTTCAATAAGCTCATACTTTTGATTAACAGTTTAAGATGAGTTACATATAACTTATTCTACAAGTTTAATCAATTAAGTCAAATTTATGCATGATCATATACATTTTCCTTGATTCAAAGAAAACATTTAATCAAAATTTCAGAATGTCAGAAGTATTTAATGTTTTTCATTTACACTTCCACTTAAAATTGTAAAAACCATTAAAATTGATAAACTACTTTAAAATCAATAAGATACTACTATGATTTTACAATAAATACATAGTATCTTAAGTAGTAGTTTAGATATTACTTTAGATATTTATAATAAGTATATAATATCTATGAGGTGAACAACATCATCAATAATATTTATCTTTTTATGTGAAGTTTAAGCATTTTACACATCACATAGCCTGCAAATATCTAAATTTAATCTAATGTTGCAGAATGTATTTTCGTCTAGAGCTTTTGTAAATATATCAGCTAATTGATTTTTACTAGACACAAATTCTAATTTAATTTTTCTTTTAATTACATTATCTCTTAGAAAATGATGTCTAACATCTATATGCTTTGCTCTTGAATGTAATACAAGATTTTTCGAAAGATTTATTGCAGAACTACTATCACAATAAATCTCAGTTGTATCATAAGATAATCCAAAATCTTCTAAAGTTTGCCTTATCCACATAATCTGAGTGCAACACAGTGCAGCAACAACATATTCAGCTTTTGTAGTAGAAAATGCTACACAGTTTTGCTTTTTAATAAACCATGACACCAAATTATTTCCCAATAATTGACATGTGCCATTGGTACTCTTTCTATCAGATTTAGATCTTGCATAATCAGCATCAATATATCCTATAAGATCTATTGAACTATCCTTAGAATAATACAGTCCAAAATTTTTAGTTCCTTGTATATATCTAAATATTCTTTTAACTGCAATTAAGTGTGATTCCTTAGGATTAGATTGAAATCTAGCACAAACACACATAGCAAACATAATATCAGGTCTACTAGTAGTCAAATAAAGTAAAGAACCAATCATACTTCTGTATTTTCTTTGATCTATAGATTTTCCTATGTCATCAATATCTAACTTTAAAGTAGTACTCATAGGAGTTCCTCAAATCCTTGTATCATTAAAATTAAATTTCTTAAGCATTTCATCTACATATTTTTCCTAATTTAAAAATATACCTTTACCTTTTATGACACTCAGCAAATTAAATCCTAGGTTTTCTACATATAGTACATTCGCAATAACACAAGTAGGAGTTATTTGAACATTGCCCATACCTATGATTTTATCTTTGCTTTTGTTTCCAAATGTTACACTTCCTTTCATGGTATTTGTAAAATTTTGTAATAGACTTTTTTTGCCCGGTCATGTGACTTGACGCTCCACTGTCCAAGATCCATTTTGATGTTGTTTCCTCCTACAACACAAATTAAGAAAAACTTTTTCTTAGTACCCAATGTTGTTGAGGACCAAGTTCATTAAACGCATATTTCTTCTTTTTGTTTAAAAATAGTTTAACATTATCATTTATATTCTTATTAGTTGTAAGTACTATTGATTTATCATTAGCTTCATACTTACATATAGCATTATTGCTTTTACAATCATTCTTTTTGTTTTCAGATGTAGTATAATCAAGACCAAATAGATTTTTATCAGATGTTAATTTATTTTGGTCATGCTTATACATTTTAGTAAGCTCATACCAAGATTTTGTACTTGTATTAAAATTTTCCGTACATACAAAATCTTTTTCTACACAAGAATTTTAGTTTTATCACATGCAGAATGAGTAAATGGTCTAATACTAGTGTATTGAATTACATTCTCAGGTTTCTGAATTTTCAGTTTACTACAATTGTCTGAAATTTTAGAAACATTAGAAACTGAATTTCCAGAATAAGAAACAAGATTTTTAGAAACATTTATAGTCATGTTAGAAGTACAATTTGACAAATCACATTGATTTATATTATTACTGCATGATTCATCCCTTGAAGTACCTACTTCTACATATTTATTACCTTGTTTCATAATAAAAGGAATTTTAGTCTTAGATTTACTTGAACTGCAACTAATAAATCCTTTATTGGCTTGAGATTCAGGATATTCAGGATAATCAAATCCTAAGCCAAATTTATAAGACACCGCAGGGGTACTAGCTAGTTTGTCTAACTTAGTTTGACTTAAATTCCATTTCTCAATGGTAGAATTTAAATTTTGCTCTCTCAGTTTTAATTTATCTATCTCTAATTCAAGTTCATTTATATTGTTTCTCAATATTTCATTTTCAGATTCTATCTTTAATTTTTCAACATTTATATTTTGTATTTGTTCATGCAAGATACATTCATTAAATCTAAATTTTTGCAAATCTTTAGCATGATTTTCATTATCACATTTAAACTTTTCTAATGTAGTAGACAGGAAACAATTTTCTTCTTCCATAATGGATGAAGATTTTCTAATATTCTTATTTTCCAGTTTACATACTTTAAGTTTTTGTAATAATCCATGATAAGCACATAATAATTCATCAAAGTTGAAATCTGAATGACTTTCAGGATCAGATATTACCTCAGACTCATCTACCATGAAGCACACATGAGCAACGTCTTCTAACTCTTGTTCTCCTTCTGAATGTGAAGATTTTGAGGTTGATTCCTCAGATTCAAACTCTTCAAACGTGTCATCCCAAGTGACCTTCAAAGCCTTTTTCTTGTAAAATTTTTTTTGAGTTTTCTAAGCTGTCTTCTTCTGATTTGTCTTACTTTGCTTTTCATTTTTCCTCATAGGACAATCTGGAGAAAGATGTCTAGGTTTCTTACAGTTGTAACATACATACTTTCTGGTGACGAATATCTTGCCTTTTTATGCTTCACCGAATTTGCTTTCTTCTGATACTTCAAATCTTTAGTGACGAAAATCTTACCTTTTTATGCTTCACTGAATTTTCTTCCACTTGAGAGATTTTTCCCGAAGAGGTGTTTTTGATCCTTGAAAAAGATTTTTCTTTTTGTGTGCAGGGATGGTTTGATCCTTGAAAAGATTTTTCATTTTGTGTGCAAGGATGGTTTGATCCATGAGAATTCTATGCCTTTTATACTGTATCTTCATTTCATGCATATCTATCACGTTTAACCACTACTAGTTTTCCACTTCTCCACGTCTTTTCTTTTTCCTTCATCGAAACACACACATTCTAACCCACATTTATATTTTGAATTTTCTTTAATCATCAGTCCTCGATCTCTGAAAAATTTCCTACAAAATAAACTTTCTCGTCCAAAGAATTTTCCATCAAGTGTAATACGAAGTCGTTACTTTAATGTTAACTAAACGAGTAACACAAGTATATATATATATAACTTAATGTTTCAAACTTAACGAGTTCCTCATGTGCCATTTCATGTGACAAGTACTGTAGCTAACTCAACGAACTAAGTCTGTGGTGTTATGCTAACTCAACGAACCAGCTTAACCTTTCTTTCGGAAGGTTAAACGATAACTCACTGAAAATAGTTTAAGTTTCGGATAGTTAGAGATGTAAGTCACTGAAAAACTCTTTATATTATAAAACTAGTGAGACACGTGTCAAGACCTGAAAACATGACTTAAGTTACCTTTCGGATAGTTACAACTGTAAGTCTCCGAAAAAACTTTAACTCACCGATTTAGTAATAAACAAATGTTTTTATAATAAGAATTTTACCACGTGCAAAAATAACAACTTAAGTTTATAACGCTAACCTAACGTGTTGCCTTAGTGTTCAATATAGCAACTCAACACGTTTAGTTATGTTAACTTAACAAGTTAAACATGTGCACCTCACGTGATACAAGACAACATTCGTAACTTATAATTTCACCACGTGTATAACACTAACTTAACAAGTTCGTCTCTTGTTTTACTCACTAACTTAACGAGTTATCACGTGACCTATTTTAACCTTTAAGCTTCTAACTTAACGAGTTCTCACGTGACCTTTATACAAACAAAACTCTAACTTAACGAGTTGTCTAAACGTGCAATGTTCATGATACAAAAGATATAACTTTAAAACATATCATGCTTTTCAATAAAAACACACGTTAACTTAACGTTTAGCTAAATGAGAAATTAATGAAATGAAACGACTAGTTATTAACTTCAGATCCAATACAGACAAGTATTTATATCAATAAGCTTTTTCTGTATTAATTGATGATTTTACTTTCTTTTCACAAGCAATAGTAATTGAGCGAATATGATTATTTCATTCAGCACACATCATCAAAACAAAAATACTCAACAGTTATACTGCTTCATTCAGCTTCCCTCCCATAGGATGTGTAGGATTGTATGGCTACACAAGAGGGGGGTGAATTGTGTATTTCAATATTTTCGAATATAATTGAAACTTTAAAACTCAAAAACAAGTTGAGACATTGTTTTCATAAAATCATTTTTATTCAAGGTTTCAATTACAATATAAAATTCAATTCTCCTTAGAAATTGTAGATGCAATTATATCTCGATACCATAACTACAAATAGAGAAAACTAATTTGCGGAATTTAAAACATTTCTCCCTGTTTGAGATCTTTCTTCTTCTTCTTCTTCTCTTTCTTCTTTAGCAATTCTTTAGTGACGAATATCTTGTCTTTTTATGCTTCACGGAATTTACTTTCTTCTGATACTTTAAATCTTCATTGACGTAAATCTTACCTTTTCTGCTTCACTGAATTTGCTTCCACCTGATACGTCAAATCTTCAATGACATATATCTTACATTTTTATGTTTCACTGAATTTTCTTCCACCTGAGAGATTTTCCCCGAAGAGGTGTTTTTGATCCCTAAAAAGATTTTTTGTTTGATGTGCAGGGATAGTTTGATCCTTGAAAAGATTTTTCGTTTTGTGTGCAAGGATAGTTTGATCATTGAAAAGATTTTTCGTTTAGGGGGGGTTAGTGCCTAATGGAATTCAACTAACGGAAAGGAAAATCGCTGAATTTTGTCAGAATGTCATTAATGTGCACAATATTGAAGGAAAAGGAAAGTGTAAATTTACCGACATATAAATATGTAGATTTACCTTTACCCTTCCCTCATTTCCGACCTCCCAAGTCTGGAAAATTTTTCACCCCCGTATCCTCCCTACGGTAAAGCTTTCACCCGCATCCGTCGCCCGCATTCGTCGTCGCTCACGGTCGTCGCTCGCATCCGTCGCTCCTCACCCCCTCCTCATGCTTGCAGCGATTGCATCCGTCGCGACCGCACGCAGCCGAAGCTCACAACCCCCGCATCCACTGCGACCGCATGCATCCGAAGCTCGCAGCCCCTGCATCCGAGGCTTGCATTCGAAGACTGCATCTGACACCACATCTAAAGCTCACAGCCCACGCATCTGTCGCTACCGCTCACATTCGTCGTTGTCGCAGCATTCGCCACTTCCACCGCATCTACTGCTGCCACCGCATCCGAAGCTCATAGCTCACGCATCCGTCGCGACCACTTGCATCCGTCACTACCGCAGCATCCGCCGCTTCCACCGCATCCAAAGCTCACAGCCCTCGCATCCATCACTACTGCAGCATCCACTGCTTCTACTGCCACCGCATCCGAAGCTCGCAGCCCCCGCATCCGTCGTGACCGCTCGCAACTGTTGCAGTCGTCGCTCACGGTCGCTGCTGCTACATCCGTCTCTACCACTGCATTCGCCGCTGATGCTGCATCCAAAGCTTGCAGCCCCTGTATCTATCGCAACCGTTGCAGTCGTCGCTCACGGTCACTCCTGCCGCATTCGTCGCTGTCGTTGCATCCGCTGTTACGGCCGCATCCGTCGCTGCCGCCGCATCTAAAGCTTGCAACCCCCACATCCGTCGCGACTGCTCACAACCGTTGCAGTCGTCGCTCATGGTCGTTGCTGCCGCATCCGTCGTTGCCGCTGCATCCACCGCTGCCGCCGCATCCACCACGACTGCTTGCGACCGCTGCCATCGCTAACGCTTAGTTTGTGCCTTTGTAAATTATGTTTGAAATTCTATTTTCATCGTATGTATTTGTTTGTTAGTATAATGTAATGTATGTTTGTTAGTATAATGTAATGTATGTTTCCATTGTATGTATTTGTTTGTTAGTATAATGCCATTGATACTGAATGCTTTGTTCAATCTGCCATTGATAGCTCTTTGTCTTGATACTGAATGTTTTGATCAATCTGCCGTTGATACTGAAATTATGTATTTGTTTTGATCAGTTGATATGTTTTGATCCACGAAAATGTGCTTATTGTAATTTAAGCAAATGTATTGAAATTATGTATTTGTTTGTTAGTATGTTTTGATCCACGAAAATGTGCTTATTGTAATTTAAGGATGCTAAAGGTTGCATTGTTGTGTCATTTCGATATGGTTTGATATGGTTTGCTTTCATTTTCAATTATTGAGTAGATTGACAAAATATATTATGTTTTTGCAAATCTCATAATCTTCTGTCAGAGCAGTTAATTAATATTTGATCTTATGTAGTAAATGAGTACTCTTGACAGAGGATGGGGTAATGGAGGATGAACTTATATGACTTGAAATGCTGATGCAGATGCATTCTTTTTAGATAGTTTGTCAGAAGTATTAAATGAGGGAAACAAAAAAACTCAAGATGGAAAGATAAAAGGGAGCACTTGGGATGTAGTTCAAAAATACAATAATAGAAAGAATGCATGTATTACAAAGAAGAATGTGGAAAGTCGCTTAAAGACATGGAGACAAATTTATCATAACTACTCAAAAATTGCAAATCAAAGTGGATGGGGATGGAATTTCATACAAGGATATACTAACATAGATGAAGAGATATGGAAGGAGTTTATTAAGGTAAGATTTTTATTTACATACTTTAAGATTATCCCAATTGTATTGAATTTTTCTTAATATATATTGTAATTTTATGTAGGCACATCTAGAGTGTGAAAGCTGCAAAGGAAAACCATGTTTGATTTATGAACAATTATAGCTCATTTTTGAAGGTACTATGGCTAGTGGAAATATGTTTAGACAGGCAGAAGAAGTAGATATTGTACCAAACACTCAAGTTCCAAATACATTTACTCTAGACATTACACAAGATGAAATGGACCTCAATTTTGACATACCTCCTAGTTTAGGAGGAAGTGCACATGTTCCATTGGAGTAGAGGAGAAAGGGGAAGCGAGCACGCCCTCATGTAGAATCTCAACAAATGATAGCAAAATGTTTGAAAGATACGTCACGAGCTTTCCTTATTTTGTGTGAACAAGATATTGTTAATGGTGAGGTACGTAATGAACAAATGAGAGAGATGGTTAGCATACAAAAGGAGATATTTGCATGGAAGAAGGAAATGTTTGCATGGAAAAAGAAGTTTGAGTCTTTTTTAGATGAAGTTATTGCAGCAATATTTGAGAATGAAGATCTATCTATGACTGATCGATATAAAGCTACTCAATTATTCCAAAAGCAAGAAATCAGTAAAATATTTCTATCAATTCCAAAAGAAATGCGACAAGGATGGTTGAAGTTTCACTTAGAAAAGATGGAAGACTAAAGATGATTTACATGTTTTTTATTTGTATTAGATGTATGATGTAACTACTTTTTGTTTGGACAAGGAAATGTAGAATGATACTATTATTGATGTTTGTTTATCATATTTTGTTATGTTCTATTAATTGTGGAATGATTTCATGTAGTATGTTTATTTGTATTACAACCTTGTAATATGTTTGAACATGAAATTTTGTAGGTGACGATGAATTTTGAAGAGGATTTTGATGAACTAGTAAATAACACATTGATGTTATTTGAAGAAGAGGAAGAACATGCTAGAAGAAGGCGAAGACGTTTACTTGCTTTATGGAATATTTTAGTAGAGATTGCAAGTACCTCAACTTTGTTTTCAAGTGCAAGTCGTATTTATAGTAAAGAAGGTGCAGATTATATAAGAAGATTACTAGATCCTTCTTTACCACATCAAGTTTACAATTGTCGAAAGATTTATAGAATGAGTCAAAGTGTTTTCAAGGGTTTTTGTGAATTAATGAGGAGGGAAGAAGTCCTAAAAGATACCAACAATATCAGTGTAGAAGAGAAGTTTGCCATGTTCCTTGTGACAATTGGGCAAAATCAAAGGTATGGAGTAACTACAAAACGATTTAGTCGATCAAGTTGGACAATTAGTAAATACTTTAATGAAGTCTTGAATGTTGTATTACGACTAAATCATGTTCTTCTAGCAAGACCTTCATCTGAAACACCAAGTCGAATTCGTCAAGACTCAAATGTGTACCCATATTTTAAGGTACATTTCCACACCTTTGTAGTTTCCTTATCTTTAATGTTATTTTAGTCAATATCAAAATAAAAATGCATGTTTATAGGATTATATTGGAGCTATTGATGGTACACATATCAAAGCAACTATTTATGGACAAGAAACAACAAGATTTAGGAATAGGAAAGGTGAATTATCTCAAAATGTAATGGCAACATGTAATTTTGATATGGAATTTACATATATTTTAGCTGGTTGGGAAGGATCAGCTGCTGATGCTCGTATTCTCCAAGATGTAGTTACTAGACCTAATGGTTTTCAAGTTCCATCAAGTAAATGTGTTTTCCACTTCTACAAGTTATGAAGACATCACCATACTAATATTTTTTTTATATAGGTAAGTTTTGCTTAATTGATGCTGGATATCCAAATCGACCAGAATATATTTGTTCATATCAAGGTGTAAGATACCATCTATCTGATTATGTTAATGATAGAGTTCCTCGTAATGCTATAGAAAATTTCAACTACAGACATTCACAACTAAGAATAGTCATTGAGCGTACATTTGGAGTTGTGAAACATCGATTCTCAATATTACGTGGTCAAATGCCATATCCATATGAAACACAAGTGAAGATTGTCATCGCATTTTTTTGCTTCATAATTTTATTTGTAAGACTGATAAGGAAGATTTACTTGAGGACCTGCAAGATGAGTTGGAAGAGTTAAATATTATTGATGACATACAACCAATAGGAGAGATACATTTACAAAGCAATGCCCAGGTTCGAATGACTCGAGAACAAAGAAAAGAAATGGCAGATAAGATGCGAGAAGATATGATGATGGCAATGTGGGATGGAAGAACTACTTGATATTATTTAGTATTGTAATATTTCAATTAAGATGTATTTGTATTTTCCGAATATTAGTTGTAATAAACTTTTGTTAGAATTTCCATCAGAATTTTCTGTCCTGCACTAAACCCCTCTTAGAATTTTCCTTTTCCTTTCCGTCACAAATTTTCCATTTCCTTTCCGTCAGAATTTTCCTTTTCCTTTCCATCAGAATTTTCCATCATGCATAAATAGACCCTTAGTATGCAAGGATAAGTTGATCAATGAGAATTCTATGCCTTTTATATCGTATCTTCATTCCATGCATATCCTCCACGTTTAATCACTACCAGTTTTCCACTTCTTCACGTCTTTTCTTTTTCCTTCATCAAAATACACACGTTCTGACCTACGTTTACATTTCGAATTTTCCTTAATCATCAGTACTGGATCTTTGAAAAATTTCCTGCAAAATAAACTTTCTCGTCCAAAATTTTTTATTAGTGTAATAAGAAGTCGTTACTTTAATGTTAACTAAACGAGTAACACAAGTATATATATAACTTAACGTTTCTAACTTAACGAGTTCCTCATGTGCCAATTCACATGACTAGTACAGTAGCTAACTCAATGAACTAAGTCCATGATATTACGCTAACTCAAAGAACCATCTCCGTTGTGTTACGATAACTCAATGAACCAGTGATAAATAAATGTTTTTATAATAAGAATTTTACCACGTGCAAAAATAACAACTTAAGTTTATAACACTAACCTAACACGTTGCCTTAGTGTTCAATGTAGCAACTCAACGCGTTTAGTTAGGTTAACTTAATGAGTTAAACATGTGCACCTCATGTGATACAATATAACATTCATAACTTATAATTTCACCATGTGTAAAACACTAACTTAACGAGTTTGTCTCTTCTTTTACTCACTAACTTAACAAGTTGTCTAAACGTGCACTGTACATGATACAGAAAATATAACTTTAAAATATATCATGCTTTTCAATAAAAACACACATTAACTTGACGTTTAGTTAAATGAGAAATTAATGCAATGAAACGACTAGTTATTAACTTAGTATAATTTCAAATCCAATACAGATAAGTATTTATATCAGTAAACTTTTTCTGTATTAATTGATGATTTTAATTTCTTTTCACAAGCAATAGTAATTGAGCAAATATGATTATTTTCATTTAGCACACATCATCAAAACAAAATACTCAACAATCTCCCTCTTTTTGATGATGATAAAATCATATTAAATCAATTATGAAATATATTTAACTCAACAAAGCACATTCGTTGGGTTAACTTTTAATTCAACAAACAAGTTTGTTGACTTAAGTTCACTTAAGCTTATTTCTATTGTTTGTGTAAATTTCACCTCTCAGAAATAAAACTTTCAGATGTCAATAATTATATAAGTATCATTTTTCTAATTATCATCTATCAGATTACAATAACCAATTAAATATCATCTCCCTTTATACTATATGCAATTAAAATCATAATCATCTTTTTATAACCTTTCTCCCCCTTTTTGTCATTAATCAAAAAGATAATTACAGAGAATATATATAGTAAGAGATATATTTACAACAACGATTTCTGTAAACAAGAATAAGAATTGAATACATTTATAGAAAAATATATTGTTCAATGAATCGAACAATAAATACAAAAATTACATTTTGTATTCAAATACAAGCAAACAGAAAGTTACCGATCCCTCCTAAGTATATCACTTATAGCATTACATATTTTATCTCCTAGATGCCTAATATCATTTCTGATATTGTTAAGCACTACATCTAAGTCAGTAGGTAGCTAGGGTTGCTATTTTGCTAGAATTGAATAACTTTGTTGTTGTGGTTGTATATGTTCTGTACAGTCAGGTTGTTGTTGTTGTTGTCGTTGAGTTTTATGCATTGCCTAGTATTTTTGCAAATCTTTTATACTAAATGCTCTCATGCCTTTAGTTTTAAAGGGCTAGTTGGATAAATTCAATTGGCTTGCAAGGATTCCACATACAGAATCACCATAAAATAACTTTGAACTCATATGTTGTAGTTGAGAAGGAAAAATATCAAACCAATTGATTTGAATTCTATTCATCAGGCCATAAGTTGCATATAAATAACTTCTGCTGACTTCCATATTGTGTCCAACTCTCTGAAATAAATTGGCATGCAATATATTTGCAATAAACCTTGCCTCTGCATTCAAATTTTCCATTAATCTCATTTCAGAATATACATTTGGAATTTTTCATAAAGACTGAATGTTCCCTTCCAATTGTCTAATCATGTCAAATCTGTTTGTAACAACACCTTCATTCTTTAATCCCAAAACTTCAAAAATTAATTCAAGAGACAATATAAACTCCTGTTGATTTATTTGAGTTTTCAAAAAATTTTCATTCTTGACCAGATTGCTATAGAAAGCTGCAATAAGCTCTATGTATTGCTTCCATTTCGTTCCAACTGGCAAGAATTGAATGAGTCCTTGATACTCAAATAGATCTCTTATTTCCATCAAATTTCTGAATTTATTGGTTGAGCATGCATAATTTGACATGTAATCAGATTATTATATTTCTACAATGCTTCTTCAGATCTAAAATGAATTGAATTTCCTTGAATATTTATTATTCTGTACAAAGAAGTTGCTACCTGAAGCTGTGATTCTGAATTTATTTCATCTTCAAGAATCTCTTCTGCAAAATGAATGTCATTGTGTTCCTCTATCAAAATATTATCTTGAAGTTGGTCAGGTAAGCTTGATTCTTCAACTTCAACAATGTTAGGAATATTTTCAATATGCTCTACATTCATTGGTTCAATCTCTATAGAACGATCAAAGTTCAATGTTTCCATAAATTCTACAACTAGTGTATCTGTGTGTAATTATTCATTTTGTTCAATAGATATTTCCATTAATACATGCTGTGAATTCTCAAACTCTAGTTCTATAGATTCTGAAGAAGGCTGGTTAATGTTTAGCTATTCTAGAGTCTTAACTTTTTTAATATCTGATACTCCAGACAATTCATCCTTTGAACTAGTTACTACCTCAACATTGTCAATTATATCTGCAATAACTTGTTCAATGTCAAGTGCTTAATGCTCTGATTTTTCAATTTCTGCATCATCAAGACTTGTACTAATAGAAAAACTTGAGCTCATATTTGACTTGTATTTCTTCTCAAGCTTTCTAGTAAGGGAAAATAAAGTCTCATTATCATCATCAGTTTCAATATGCTCGGAATTGATGAGTTCATTAGATGCACAATAAGGTACAATGTCTAGACATACATTGTCCTTTGGAAATAAATTTTCATCTGATTTTCCTTTTTCAATAGACTTTGTCTTTGAAGACATAATTTTTCTAACTTTCCTTCTACTATAAAATTTTTGTTTCTCCACTTTAAGTATTGCTGTTTTCTTTTCTGTAGGATCATATGGCTACACAAGAGGGGGGCTGAATTGTGTTTTTCAATATTTTTTGAAATATAATTGAAACTTTAAAACTCAAAAACAAGTCGAGACATTATTTTCATAAAATCATTTTTTATTCAAGGTTTCAATTACAATATACAATTGAATTCTCCTTAGAAACTGTAGATGCAATTATATTTCGATACCATGTTTCATCTATACAATTTCATAACTACAAACAGAGAAAACTAATTTGCGGAATTTAAAACATTTCTCCCTATTTGAGATCTTTCTTCTTCTTCTTCTTCTTCTTCTTCTTCTTCTTCTTCTTCTTCTTCAACAATTCTTTAGTGACAAATATCTTGTCTTTTTATGCTTCACCGAATTTGCTTTCTTCTGATACTTCAAATCTTTAGTGACGAAAATCTTACCTTTTTATGCTTCACTGAATTTTCTTCCACCTAAGAGATTTTCCTCGAAGAGTGTTTTTGATCCCTGAAAAGATTTTTCTTTTGGTGTGCAGGGATAGTTTGATCCTAGAAAAGATTTTTGTTTTGTGTGGAAGGATAGTTTGATCCTTGAAAAGATTTTCGTTTTGTGTGCAAGGATAATTTGATCAACGAGAATTCTATGCCTTTTATACTGTATGTTAACTTGATGCATATCCTCCACGTTTAATCACTACCAGTTTTCCACTTCTTCACGTCTTTGCTTTTTCCTTCATCGAAACACACACGTTCTGACCTACGTTTATATTTCAAATTTTCTTTAATCATCAATCTTGGATCTCTGAAAAATTTCCTGCAAAATATACTTTCACTTCCAAAAATTTTTCATTAATATAATAAGAAGTCATTACTTTAAATGTTAACTAAACACGTAACACAAGTAGATATTAACTTAACATTTCTAACTTAACAAGTTCCTCATGTGCTAATTCACGTGACTAATACTGTAGATAACTCAACGAACTAAATCCGTGGTATTATGGATAACTCAACGAACCAGCATAACCTTTCTTTTAGAAGGTTAAACGATAACTCACCAAAAACATTTTAAGTTTCAGATAGTTACGGTAGTAAGTCACCGAAAAACCCTTTTTCTCATAAAACTAGTGAGACACGTGTCAAGACCTAAAAACATGACTTAAGTTACCTTTCGGATAGTTACAACTGTAACTTTCCGAAAAACTTTAACTCACCGATTTAGCAATAAACAAATATTTTTATAATAAGAATTTTACCACGTGCAAAAATAACAATTTAAGTTTATAACGTTAACCTAACGCATTGCCTTAGTGTTCAATACAGCAACTCAACGCATTTAGTTATGTTAACTTAACGAGTTAAACATGTGCACCTCACGTGATATAATATAACATTCGTAACTTATAATTTCACCATGTGTATAACACTAACTTAACGAGTTTGTCTCTTCTTTTACTCACTAACTTAACGAGTTCTCACATGACCTATTTTAACCTTTAAGCCTCTAACTTAACGAGTTGTCACGTGATCTCTATACGAACAAAACTCTAACTTAACGAGTTGTCTAAACGTGCACTGTACATGATATAGAAGATATAACTTTAAAACATATCATGTTTTCCAATAAAAAAACACACGTTAACTTAATGTTTAGTTACATGAGAAATTAATGCAATGAAACGACTAGTTATTTAGCAGTATAATTTCAGATCCAATACAGACAAATATTTATATCAGTAAGCTTTTTCTGTATTAATTAATGATTTTAATTTCCTTTCACAAGCAATAGTAATTGAGCTAATATGATTATTTCCATTTAGCACACATCATCAAAACAAAATACTCAACAATCTCCCCCTTTTTGATGATGACAAAATCATATTAAATCAATTATGAAATATATTTAACTCAACAAAGCACCTTCGTTGGGTTAACTTTTCATTCAACAAACAAGTTTGTTGACTTAAGTTTACTTAAGCTTATTTCTATTATTTGTGTAAATATCACCTCTTAGAACTAAAACTCTCAGATGTCATTAATTATATAAGTGTCATTTAGATTATCATTTGTCATAACCACTTAAATATTATCTCCCAACTAAAATCATAATCATCTTTTTATAACATTTCTCCCCCTTTTTGTCATTAATCAAAAAGATAAGTAGGAATTGTAAAAGATAATTAACATTTCTCCCCCTTTTGAATAAAGAGATATATTGACAACAACTCTTTCTGTAAACAATAATAAGAATTGTAAACATTTACAGAAAAATAATGTATTATTCAAAGAATCAAACAAGAAATACAAGCGTTAGAATTTGTATTCAGAAACAAACAAAAACAGTTATCGAGCCCTCCTAAGTATATCACTAATAGCATTACAAATTTTATCTCCTAGATGCCTAATATCATTTTTGATGTCGTTAAGCACTACATCTAAGTTAAGAGGTAGCTGGGTTTGCTGTTCTGCTTGAACTAAATAACTTTGTTGTTGTTGTGGTATATGTTTTGTATAATCAGGTTGTTGTTATTGTTGTTGAGGTTGATGCAAGACTTGGAATTTTTGCAAATCTTTGACACTAACTACTCTCATGCCTTTAGTTTTAGAGGGCTAGTCGGATAAAATGAATTGTCTTGCAAGGATTCTACATACAGCATCACCATAAAATAACTTTGAACTCATATGCTGTAGTTGAAAAGTGAAAACATCAAACCAATTGATTTGAATTCTATTCAGCAGGCCATAAGTTGCATATAAACAACTTCTGCTGACTTCCATATTGTGTCCAACTCGCTGAAATAAATTGGCATGCAATATATTTGCAATAAACATTGCCTCTGCATTCAGATTTTCCATTAATCTCATTTCAGAATATACATCTGGAATTTTTGATAAAGACTAAATGTTCCATTCCAGTTGTCTAATCATGTCAAATCTGTTCGTAACAACACCTTCATTCTTTAATCCCAAAACTTCAAAAATTAATTCAGGAGACAATATAAACTCCTGTTGATTTATTTGAGTTTTCAGAAAATTTCCATTCTTGACTAGATTGCTATAAAAAGATGCAATAAGCTCTGTGTATTGCTTCCATTTTGTTCCTACTGGCAAGAATTGAATGAGGCCTTGAAACTCAAATAAATCTCTCATTTCCATCAAATTTTTGAACTTTATTAGATGAACATGTAGAATTTGACATGTAATCAAATTATTGTATTTCTGCAAAGCTTCCTCAGATCTAAAATGAATTGAATTACCTTGAATATTTATTCTTGTACATAAATAAGGTGATACCTGAAGCCGTGATTCAGAGTTTAATTCATCTTCAGGAACCTCTTCTTCAAAATGAATGTCATGTTGTTCCTCTTCCAAAATATCATTTAACTGTTAATATTATGCACTTTTTCATTCTAAACACTTCCCCCATACTTAAATCTTTTAGTTCCTTAGCAAACTAAGATCTAATTAGTTGGTCATTCTAAAGTGCTAGAATTAATTCTTCACCTAGTTCTTCTTCAAAGTAATAAATTAGATTACTATATAGATTTTCTGTATATTTCAGTAATCTATTTTAACTTTGTTTTCTCCTCTTCAACCTGCAAATATACTTAGAATATATGTAAATTACATACAAAATATATCAGCATCACATAGGTGTTAATTATATTATCATTTGTTCTTCTTTTCAGCATCTATCATCCTGAATTTCCCAATATGATTTCCAGAATAAAGTTCAAGTACATACGAATCAAAACACAATCCAATTCAATATAATTAAGACAAGTAGAATAAAGAATTGTATCTCAAATAAACAACTTCAAAAATCTATTCTAGATTCATACTTCAGCAATTTTAGATAATAGAACATATACTCGATTCAAAAGATAACTGTATTTCACAAAACACTTGTATCTTTTCAAAATAGTATATTCATATTTGTACTTTAAAAGTTAATTTGACAAGCTTGAATCATACAAGAGCTTTCTAGTGTACTCATGTATCGAGCTTTCAATCAACAATCCCATATCTGATCAGGATCTTAAGTTGCCAAATTTAAAGAGTCCTTTTTCAGGTCAACAATCCTTACATACCTATCTACTCAAGTACAAAAGACTCGTGATCAAACAAGTCAATAAACTCTCAAAGTTTCTTCTTCTTTTTTTCAAACAAACACCATATATTTATGTATTTCATTAATACAGATGCAATAAAACACAAATCTCATACAGTCCTGCTTCTATTATTTACTGAAAATATGAATCTATGTCAATAAGCTCATACTTTTTCTGTAGTTTAATAAGCTCTACACACAAATCATTCTACAAGTTTAATCAATCAAATTAAATGTACCCTTGATCATATGTATTTCATTTAATCCAAAAATCAACATTTCAGCTCTTTCAAGATTTCAGATAATTACTGAGTTTCAGTTAAGCATTCTGATTTCATTTTAAAATCTTGAAATTGTTAAACTCATAAAATTCAGCAACAACTTAAGATACTATATCTAGATTTGTATGAATAATAAAATTTGTAGCATCTTATATAAGATTATAAATATAACATTCAAGCAGTCACATTTCTTAAATCTTGAAGTCAGTGGTTTAGCTAAATCACTCGGTATAGGTAATATTTCTATAAAATCATCATAACTATCTATGCTTACTATGTATAAATCAGATCTAAATGCAATTGATATATTTGTGACTAGATATATATATCCATCAAGTATGACATGCATGCTGTTAATTAATGATTTCTGTCCTAGATATATCATAGTATTTTCAGTCCAAGATCTATTTAGAAAATTATACACACTTAAGCATAAATCTTCATCCCAATTTCTAGTTGGTCTCCAATAATATAATTTTTCAGGAATGGCCGAATTTTTATCAGAAAATATTAAAGCTGACCCACAATTTTTAGTTGGTACTTCATATCTATTTGGCCTTCCTATATTCCATTTTTCTCTTGTGATAGGATTTCTAATCAAAATATCGAGTAACAGAATTGCATACCTTGGTTTGGTTCTGTATATAATTAATCATTCATCTATTCCCATAATATGATCTATTCCTTTTAATGCATTGGGTGGAATTTCAGCAGTTTCTTTCATATTTAGATATTCATAGCAGATTGAACTACGATGAAATGACTTCCATAAAAATCCATCTCTAATCTTAGTCATTTTTGTAGCTTGTAGTCAATGAAAATATTTTTCTCTGATACAGTCTTTGATACACAACACAATCTACATAGATCTTTAGTTGATAGGTTACTTAGTACTTCCTTTAGTGCATCTAGTGGTAATTTCATCAATTCCATCTGTTGTGATTCTGTATAACATAAACAAAAATTAACAGAGACAAAATTAACATAGCTACTTCACACCCTCGTGGAGTTAGGTCATAACTCAACGGACTAAGTTCGTTGAGTTAAGTAATAACTCTACGATACTACTAACTATAATTCAACTTACACTTTTTTCTTTTTATATTTTTATGTTTTTCTGCTTACTATATTGTACATAATTACTTTTGTTATACTGTTTCATTCAACTACCCTCCTAGAGGAGGTATCAATTTCATTAACAGTTCTGTTGATAGGATTAGGTATTGCTTACATTAGCAATCCTCCAGTAGGTCTAACTTCCATTGATTCTTTCTGTCTAGGGGGTATATTTCTATTTATATTTTGATTTTGAATTGCAGCATTTCCAAATACAAGATCTAGATGATTGTTTAATTGTTGGATTATCTTTTCTAATTTCTCTATTCTAGATCCTTGTTCAATTAAAGCTTCATAACTTATATTTTTATCATTTATATGTTCTCCTCTCTGAAAATTATTGTTTCTCCAAGATAAATTCGAGTGATTTCTCCAATTAGGGTTATATGAATTTCCAAAGTTATCTTTCTGGTTTCTAGCATAAATAATATCTAAATCATTAACATTTGCATTCTTTTCTGCTAGCTTTTGATTTAATGATAACTCTTCTATTTTCTTTGTTAATTCAATTAATTTAAATTCAAGCATAGTGCTTGAATCTATTTCATGCATTCTCCTTGGCAATATTCTTTTATCTAAAATAGCTTCAACTAAGTTTTTCCATTGTGCAGTTCTTTTTGTAAAGTTTTCTAAATATGCCCATGCTTCTTCATTACACAGTTTTAAAAATCCATTCTTACAAGTAGATTCTAATAAAGATTTCGTAGAAACATCTATGCCTTCATAAATTATACATATTAATTGTACTCTACTCATTGCATGATGTGGACATTGAGTTAGTAAATCTTTAAATCTTTCAAAATATTTTTAGAATGATTCTCCCTATTTTTGGCTACACATTAATATTTCTTTCTTCTTTTTAATCGTTTGATGTGTTGGATAATATTTTTCTAGAAAAATAGAGCAAAATTCAGTCCATGTAGAAATTGAATCAGGCGATAGAGTATATAACCATCTCTTAGGTGTCTTTTAAAGCAAAAGGGATATATCTAAGTTTAATAGCATCAATACTTATGTTCGGCATTTTCATCATTTGACAAACTTCATTAAATTCTCCAAGGAAATAATAGGCATCCTCTCTTTCTAATCCATGAAAATGTGGCAATTGACTAATATAATTAGATTTCAGTTCAAACCTATCTCCCTCAAAGTTTGGCAATCGAATACATGAAGGTTCATCAACTAATTCAGGATACAGAATTTCCCCTAATGGTTTCTCTATTGGAGCAACCATATCTTCGTTCTCTTTTAAAGAAAGGTTAGCTACACCCCTAAAGATTTTGTTAAAGTCTAATTCAGAAAATACTTCAATACGTCTCTTTGTTGAAGAATCCTATGTAGGTGTTCTTACTAATCTTTTAATGCTAGGAGAACGATTCCATGTGCTCATAAACTCTTAACATAAAGTAAAATAACAGAAGATTAATTACATACCAGTTTGATACTTTATACTCAATAAATAGTTGTTGGATGAAGTTGAATCAACTACTTCTCCTTCTAGTTCACCAACGAAGTTCCTTTTCTTTCAAAAGGTGTTGGTAACTCGTAAATAACATTCTGTTCTATATTTATAATGAATGTCCATAAAGCAAATGAATCTCGTTGCAAGAACGTGTCTTGTAACGTGCAATGCGGTTCCTATTTTTATGGGTACGTGTGTCACTTCTAATTTCAAATTTTAATAATCGCTTGATCTACGAAGTTTCATTCGTGGCTAAAAGAATAACCATTTAGCTTAATCCACGAACTAACCTCGTTGAGTTATAGTTAACTCAATGGACAAGCTTCAATTATTGTTGCTAACTCCACGGACTAACTTCATTGAGTTATAGATAACTCAACGGAGTGACATTATATTATATTATTGACCTCGTGGAGTTAAGGTTAACTCAACAAACTTACTTCGTTGATTTAACACTTAGCAACTTCTAAGCTTACTCCTCATATTAACTTCTATATTTTTTTTTCTCTCTCCTGCATTCTGTTAACTTAAATCAAGTTAAATACATGTCATTAAACTCATTTGAATCTAAACATTCTATAAATATTTAACTTACAGTTCATTTCATATTATGCAGAATTTATATTTTACTCTGCAGCATACAGATATTTTCAACATTAACTAGTTATCTTGCATTTAATCCTATCATTTATAAAATTTGTAAATCTTTTAAACAATTTTGCACATTGTTCAAACAGTTATATAATATTCAAGATAATTCATCTATTACATCATTCTCCAATATGAATACAAAAACATCTGAAAAACATACATTCATTTATATGAATAATTTTCATTACAATTAGTCAGATATTTTTCATACAAGTATATACAAGTATAAGTAGACGAACAATACAATTTAATCCTTTCTCCTAAGTTCATCTACATCATTTTGGAGTCTTTCTACTTATTGCTCTAATTGATTAATCCTTTCTACAGCTCTTGTAACTCCTCCAGAAGGTTCAGCTATCTCTGCAGTCGCATAATTTCTGTACTCTTTCACTGAAATGGTTCTAGATCTTATCCTTTTGGATGTCTATTTAGTGAAATTGATGCAGTCCACCATCAGTAGTGGAATTTCGTAAAATAATTTCTTCTTCACTATTCTCAGCTTGGAGATAAAAACTGTAGACCAATTTATTTGAATTCTGTTTACAACTACATATGTAGCCCATTTGACAAATTGACTTAGTTCTATATCATGGCCTTGTCATTGGTAAACATTCTTAATCAAAATGTTAGTTATCATGTGTGCTTTACCATTTAGCTGCTTTAGTTTATTTAATAATGGCACACCAGGATTGATAGCTAAACAATCCTTTATGGTCTGTTCTGTCCACTCGACTGCAGTTGTGCTTTCTAGAATTTCCAGTCCTTCATTTTTCAATCCTAAAGTGTTGTGGAGAAGCTCTAGTGTTATCTATACATCAGCTTCCTCCATGTTGGAAATTAACCCTCCTTCTCCTTCTCCTTCTCCTTCTCTTAAGTTTGCATAAAAGTAGGGCACTAGATTTTCATATACTGCATGCCCTCTTTCTTGAGAAATAAACTGTAGTAGACCTTGGAACTCAAATAAATCTTTGATTTCTTGCATTCTGTCCTAATTTACTGGTCTACTGTAAATGATATCACAACCCCTTATCTCTTGGTATTTATTATAAGCTTCCTAACTCCAAAAGTGTACTTCATTTAGAACTGTTGTTTCAGTTAGGTCAGGAATGTGAATTTGTTACTCTAGAGGGGTTTGTTCTTGAACTTCCTCTTCCATAAGCTGAACTTGAACTTGCTGAAGATGCTCCATAGATTTCGACATTTTTGCTTCTACTTTTGTCTATGGTGGTGAGCTGGCAAGACTCTCCACTCTGTCTTGAATACTATCCAAAATTTGCTGAAGAGTTCTTTACTCTTTAGTGGAATCTATCGAGTCATCTCTTTCCATATGTAATTGTTCAGCTTCTTGTTCATTTTCTTCTTCCTCCTGACTATCAATCTGCAATGTCACTGTTCTTTCTGATTCTGTGGTAGATTGGGATGGAGTTACGGGCAAATCAACTTCTGCCCTAATTTCTGTTTCTTCTTCTTGTACAAGTTGCACACTAGTTTCAGCCTATTTTTCTTCTTCTCTTTGCTCTTGCTACTACTACTGCTCCTGCTCCTCTTCAAAATTGGATAGCAGGTTTACAAAAATCGGCTCTATAGGCCCTACTGATCTTGGTATTTCAGATTTAATCTCCTCTCGATGTTCAGGCACTATCTCTTTTCCTTTCCTTCTTCTGATTAATTGTGCCTAGTCTTCCTCTTCTTCTTTTGAGATTAAATCTACAAAAATGGGCTCTGTAGCCTTTGAACCACAGGTACTAGCTCTTCCTTTTTAACTCTTTCCATAATTACTAGTCTCGAAGGATCAGCTTCATCTCCTTTTGCAGTAGGTCTGGCAGTAGCTTCTTGATGTTGTTCCACTTTGATTTTATATTGGGCTTTCAACTTTTCTGCAGCCCTCTTTTTGCACCGTACATCAAACACTAGATGTGTTATAGCTACTACTAATTCTTTTGGTTCTCCTTGGTCTTTTCCTATTTGAACCAGTTCTTGAAATTCTCTTCTTTCTTCTTCAGTAGAAGGCCCCAAAATTGCTGCTCGTTCTAACGGCCTTGGTGGTGGAACTGAAGGTCCTAGCTGCTGTTCCTCAAGAATAGGTCTTTCAATAGTCGGCTCATCTTGTTCTTCATTTTCTTTCCTTTGTTGCTCCTAGATTTCCCACTAAGCTCATCTACCTATACGCGTTTTGAACCAGAGGTGTGACTTACGTTGGATTAGTTCTAGGGAAACTTCGTTATTTGGCTTGATTATTCTCTCTCTGCTTACAGCAATTTCCTTAGCAACTTTGATTCTAGTTTCCATTATCTGAGGTATTTGTATACCTAAATCTACTAACACTTTCCTACAATAGAAAATGTCAGATTCTACCTTTAGTAGCTCTTTTTCCCTTGTCGTATTCCTGATTTTCTGCCTCGTGTGCCATTCCTCTAAATCTTTGAGAAATTCTAACATGTCAACTGCATTTTCCCAGAACTCAAGTGTCATATTCCTCATCATGGAGTTACACAATGGAACGAAATCGCTTTGATCTTTACTGTTCTAAGTTCTAAATGATTATGTAGATAATGCCCCCCAAACCCTAAGTTTAGTATAAATAAGCCCTAAATTTAGGCGGGTAATTAGGTCACTTCCCACGCAAAACTCTCGCTCTCTCATCCGTGGAATTACAGTTAACTCCACGAACTTAGTCCGTAGACTTAACTACAGTACTCCGTTAAGTTAGAGTTAACTCAATAGGGTAAATTCGTTAACTTATCCTAGACTTAACAGCGTAAGTTCGTTGAGTTATGTGTAACTCAACGGACTTCACGTAAAGTAATATCTAATAAAAATGCATATAATAATAATTTTTACTTCGATCAAGACCGAAAAATTTCCGGTCTAGCTGATCTTACTCTTTCCACACTTTAAAATTGTCCGGTCAAATTGTTATATTCCTCAGTTGAACCTAAATTACATATGTATTTTTTTCCTCTTTTTTTCTATCGGTTGAACTGATATTGTACTTCGGTAACACCGACATTAAACTAAATATAATATAAATATCTTTTTCTTTATATTTTTGTGTTTCAGTGAGACTGATGGATCCTATCGGTTAAACTGCAACAATTTTTTTCTTTTTAAAATATATTTCGGTAAAATCGATAATTCCTTTCGATTTAACCGTGATTATATTTAAATAAGGTTTTTTCTTTTTTTTACTAAGTCAAGCTCGAGTAATCCTCTACTTTTACTTCTTCTATAATTCCAAATGAACTTTTTGGTATTTTCAAAATAGGCCTAAGTCTTTGTCCATTTACTTTAAATATATTCTGATTCTTAGGATTTTCAATTTCAATAACTCCATAAGGATAAATATTTCGAACTATGTAAGGTTCTGCCCATCTAGATCTTAATTTTTCTGGATAGTTATGGAGTCTAGTCATGTAAAGATATACTTCTTGTCCTATTTCGAAGGTTTTTGGAATAATTTTCCTGTCATGCTAGAACTTCATTTTCGCTTTTTCTCTTACAGTTTTTAAATAAGCTTCATTCTTAAATTCTTCTAATTCAATCAATTGTATTTTCCTATTTTCAGTAGCTTGATTTAAATTAGTGTTCAGAGTTTTTAATGCCCAATAAGCTTTATGTTTAATTTCAACTAGTAAATGACAACTTTTTCCATATACTAGCCTAAAGGGTGACATACCTAAGCTTGTCTTATAAGCAGTTCTGTAAGCCCAAAATGCATCTATCAATCTATTAGCCCAATCTATTCTAGTAGGATTTACTACTTTTTCTAAGATTAACTTAATTTTTTTGTTTGCACTTTCTACTTGTCCACTAGTTTGCGGATGATATGATGTTGCTTGAAGACCTCCCGCTTCCGGAAGAGAACTCGTGTGGTGACAGCCACAAATTTCTTGGCTAGGAGGATGGCTAGGACCACATCTCATGCACCATTCTTCTCCAAAACAAGTTTGCACTTCAAGGTAAAAAGGGTTGTATTGGTTTAGCTCTTTAGGTTTTCATTTTCTTGTTTAAAGTTGAGTTCTTTGTAATTTTAGTAGGGTAGTTGTAGTTTTAGGTTTAGTTGTAATGTTACATTGTAGTTTAATCATAGAACTTTCATTTTAGTAGTTTATTATGTTTAGTTTGAATGAATGGAAACGAATTTGGTTTAAATCTTGTGCATATGTGAATATTTGTATGCTAACAAAGATAATTTGTGGATGTTAATCGTCAGTTTAGAATCCTATAAATTCAACAATTTTGTTTAGGTCGTAACTCACTGATCTAGTGATTTTTTCTTTAGTTTTTGATTCTATTTTGTAGAGATTCGAGTGTACTTTACTCCTGTATAGTTTTTAGAATTTTTCCAATTGATTTGTATAGGTTTTCCAATTTATTTCGTTGATGTTGCATTTGGCGCATCCTGGCATTTTTCACCCAATTTTTGCTTCAGTGCTGAATTCGATTTCTATTTATCTACAGCACGAAATCGACCTCTATAAATTTTCTCTGTTAGATGAATGAGCTAAGTTTTGAAGCACACTAATTTTGCAGATTTTCATGAAGATTTGAAAATCTTATGCCATTTTTAGTAACTGTGCACAATTTAGGGATGTTAGTTGCTAGTCTACGTGTTTGTAGGAAAAGCATTGCCGATGCTTGACTATTTTAAATCTTTTAACGAAATCAGTGGGGTTGTAAAGTTAATCCAATGAATACTCAATATGATATTTTTACTGTACTTTACCATTGAGATACTGAGAGGAGGATATGTGTGAACTTGACTGAATTTCGAGATTCTGTGCTGTAGTGATTTAGTGTTTTATGAATGAAAATGAGGAATTTATACTCTATTGAGTGAATTTTTGATAAATTTTGAATCACTTGTAATTATTATTGTTTTTGCACCTTAGAAATATTTTGTAATAGCTAAATCCTTGTGGATTCAACCCGTACTCGCTGGAGTATATTACAATTGCACCGTGCGCTTGTAGTTATTTTAAAATGAGTTTTGAGTTTAATGTTTTATCATTTTGGTTGCTTTGTGAGTTTTAAGATCTTATTTTGGGGACAACAAAAATCGATTTCTAACTAGAGAAATGAAAGCTTTTCAGATGCTTTGATACTAGATGTAGTAGAGTGTAGGTAATCTAACAATAATAAAAGCTCTAATACCAGTTGTAGGATCGTTGTATCACAAGAGGGGAGGTGAATTGTGTCTTTAATAATTAAATTACCAGCGGATAAAACAAGAGCACAAAACACTCGTAAATGAAATTCTATTCTTTATAAACTTTAAAGACAGAATTTACAATATCTTTTCAGCTCAATTTCCTTCTTGACGGTTTTGATACAGTAATGTCCGATATACAATTCAAATAGAAAAATGTTCTTATTCAAAACTAATTTCAAATTGTATAAAACCTGATCTTTATGCACATAGCTCCTTTCCTTCTTTTTGCTCAACTTCTGTAGCTCTTCTTTTCTAGTTGTCGAACTTCTAGACTTCTTGCGTTTGCAGCTCCTTCTTTGAAATTGCTTGGAATTTTGAACTTCTTTTGATGTTAGAGAGTTTTTCTAGATATGAATATTTGAACTTAAATTTTCAGTTAGGGATCCAGATTGAATATTCAGACTTGGTTTATTTTTCAGTTTGAGATCCTTGTTGTAATGTAGCTCGTACTCTCTATTAGTAGTCGAACTATGTCTTCACGTTCAGCATGTTCATCCACTTAATCCATAATCCATGTACTAATTTTTTCTTTAATCCATTGAATTTCCACTTTCTCCACTATCATTTTGAATTTCCACGATCTCCACTCGTAGATTCACCAAAACTTTATCTTCTTGGAGTCTTGTAGAATATCTTCTAACTCTTCCTTTAGTCGAACACTTATCCTTTAAGTCCTGTAAAAACTTAAACACTTATCTGTAACTCTTCAAGTTTTTGCACCTGCAAAACACGTGACTGAACATAGCAAACTTATCTGTTCGTTAGTCATTTTATAAAACTCGAACAGTTATCTATCAATACATATAAAAACTCAAAAAGTTATCTAAGTATTCGATTTTCATTACCGAACGCACATGGAAAACATGTGACAACTTAAAACATTAAAAACACACGTGTAGATAACCTAACTATACGAGTTTTTAACATAACTATTCGATAAAAATGAAACGTTAACTATCCGAAAGTTTAACTATCGAAAATCTAATTATTCGAAAACTTTAACTATCTGAAAACTTTAAGTATCTGAAAGTTAACTATCCGAAAGTTAACTATCCGAAATAAAAATGAAACTTTCCGATAACCTGTTAACATTTAATTACGTGAGAATTATACTTAGAGAATATTATTTAGACTTATTTAAAAACATTAATAAAGCATATATCATCAAAAAAAATTCCTAATACTCTTTATAAGTAGTCGAACTCTAACTTCACGTTTAGCATGTTCATCCACTTAATCCACAATCCATGGCATTGATCACAGATTTTCTTTTCCAAGAGCACCGTGTCAAAATAGTGTTGTTGAGAGAAAGAATAGATCACTTCAAGAAATGGTCAGAACTATGTTGAATGAACATAAGTTACTTCAAAATCTTTAGGCTGAAGTAGTAAATATAGCTTGTTATGTTATTAACAGAAGTCATTTAAGACCTCATGTTAATAAAACTCCTTTTGAAATTATGTTTAATAGGGTTCCAAAAATTTCCTATATGAAACCATTTGGCTGCAACTGTTTTATTCTTAATACTAAGGATAAAATGGATAAATTTCAAGCCAAATCGGATGAAGGAATTTTTGTAGGTTACTCTACTAGAAGTAAAGCCTATAGAGTATATAACAAGACTTCTAGGACTATTGAAGAAACCCTCCATGTAAGCTTCAATGAAAATTCTCTTAGAGAATCTTAATCTAAAGCTGATAATGATGATTTGATCAATCTTCCAAAAGAGCTAGAGATCAATAAAGAGATTGATGATTTATCTGAGAAAATCAAAATATGAACTTCAATGATAAAACTAATGATAAAAGTGATGGACTTTCAGATGTTGAATAGAATATTGAGGAAAATCAGAGAAATTGGCATTATTCTTCATCACATCCCATTACTCAAGTCATTGGTGATATTAATGAGGGAGTTAAAACTAGAGCTTTAGTAAATTTAAATAGTATGTCTATGTTTGTTTCTATGGTGGAACCAAGGAATATACAAGAAGCATTATCTGATGAAAATTGGATAGTGGCAATGCAAGAAGAACTAAATCAATTCATCAGAAATGATGTATGGGAATTAGTCACTCCACCAGAAAATTAGTCCATAATAGGTACAAAGTGGATCTTTAGAAACAAAACTAACGAAACTGGTTAAGTTATAAAGAATAAAGCTAGATTAGTTGCACAAGGGTATACACAAGAAGAAGGATTAGATTATGATGAAACATTTGCTCCTGTGGCTAGGTTAGAAAGTATTAGAATATTATTGTCCTATGCTTGTTATATGGATTTTAAATTATATCAAATGGATGTAAAGAGTGCATTTCTAAATGGTTTAATTAATGAAGAAGTCTATGTAAAACAACCACCTGGATTTGAAGATATTAAAAATCCTGACTTTGTGTATAAATTGAAGAAAGCCTTATATGGTTTGAAGCAAGCACCTAGATCATGGTATGAAAGATTGTCTACTTTTTTAATAGAAAAATGCTATATCATGGGAAAAGTGGATCATACTCTATTTATTAAGAGAGATGGTAAAGATCAGATTGTTGTTCAAATATACGTGGATGATATAATCTTTGGAGCAACCTCTGATAACTTGATAGAAATGTTCTTTGAAGAGATGACTAATCAGTTTGAAATGAGTATGATAGGAGAACTTTCATATTTTCTAGGACTTCAAATTAAACAAATGGATAAAGGTATATTTTTAAATCAGGAAAAATATGCAGATAAAATGCTTAAGAAATTTAATTTTAATGATACAAGGATTTAAGGAACTTCTATGAGTACTACTTTAAAGTTAGATATTGATGACATAGGAAAATCTATAGATCAAAGGAAATATAGAAGTATGATTGGTTCTTTACTTTATTTGACTGCTAGTAGACCTGATATTATGTTTGCTGTGTGCTTGTGCTAGATTTCAATCTAATCCTAAGGAATCACACTTCATTGCAGTTAAAAGAATATTTAGATATATACAAGGAACTAAAAATTTCGAACTGTATTATTCTAAGGATAGTTCAATAGATCTTATAGGATTTACTGATGCTGATTATGCAGGATCTAAATCTGATAAAAAGAGTACTGTAAGGAGTAAAATTGTGCATTTTTATGTGATATTATTTGTGCTTCTTATGACTTAAATGTTAAATAATGCACGATTATAATTGAAATATCATCACATAGGCATTTACATGAGCATGCATGATTATGAGATTTAATGACTTAAATTTGCACAACTTAGCCCTTTTGTTAATTATTGACTTAATGATCATGGGAATGAATAGTGATTATTTACTTAGATGTCTTAGATGTTTTCTTCTTGTTATATTTTAATTTGTTTGGTTAAGTTTTAAAGGTTATCTAAAGGAAATAAGATGGATGAATCTCAACCGTTGGATCTACCAAGGAATAGATCAACTACCAAGTCTATTTAAAGGGAAGGACAACCCAAAACTAGGTTTTGTCTTCTCCTCTCCAAGCAAAAACGTGGCTCCTTCTTCTCCTTGGATTACCGGCGGCCAAAGCTCCTTGGAAGCAAGTCACTTCCTCTCCGATGTTGCTGATTTCGGTGGTGCGTGGAGAGAGCAAGTTGGACCCAAGGGAGGCGTGTTCATGGAAGCTCCAAGGAAGGACGTGGATGCATAGAAGGTGATTTTGTTGGGTGCAACTCCCCTTCTTCTTCAGTGTACAACTTTCTTGCGTGGAGGACAGTAGGAACCTCTTGTGGAGAGGCCTCTTCATCCGGTTTGAAGGTGATATGCATGGAGAAAGCAAGGAAGGAGCCAACTAGGGCATGGTTGGTGGACGTCCATGAGAAGGAAGCTTGTTGCCTTCATCCTTTGGTGAAATCTTGAAGCCCCTTTGTATTTCAAGAGGAAAACGTGGTGTGATAGGCCATGTTGGAGTCTTGAGGACGTGAGGGAGGCCAACTTCAGGAGCTTACTTCAAGGTGTTGGAGATTTAAAGGTATAACTTGGAGTGGGTTGACCAAAAACTAACATTGTGTTTGCATATGTTGTGTCTTATCATTGTGTTTGATGTTGTTTTTGTATTGCATATGTCTTTGCATGTTTAGGTTTATTTTTAGTAGTATAATTTTCATTTTTATGTTGTAAAACTCTTAGTTCATTTAATGAAACTTGCCTCTGAAAATGAATGATTTTCGTGTAGATATGTGAATACATGTAGTCAAGGTGTTCGTTTACTGTAAAGACATAACTTTCCTTGTGTTGTTTTCTTTGTAAATCCAGTTTTTCTCAATGTTTCTCATCAATTCTTAATCCGTTTTTGTAGAGAAATAAAAGACAATTCTTTCTGTATACTTTGTTTAATTTTTCGAGCATGTTTGGTTTGATTTTTCCATTTTATACGAAGAGTGTATTCTCAGTTCGAAATCACATTTTCGATCAGTAGTTTTACAGAAATGTCTGATGCGATTTCTCCCTCCGTACAATATGTTTTTAAGATCTGTAAATTTTTTTTATTAGATTGATAAGTCTACTTTTGGTCAGCGGTGATTTCATAGATTTTTATGAAGAATTGATAAAGTTATCGAGTTTTTACTGTGAGTGCGTGTTTTGCATTATTTCAAGATCGTTTTGCGCACCTTACTAGGGATTAATGTTATTTTCAATGGAAGATGATTTAGACCGTAAAATCACCGTGTACTTTTAGATAACTTGAAACCCTTTCCATTTCATATTTTACATGATTTTTCAATTTCTATGTTGGGAGAAATCATTATTATAAGTAGAGATATTTTCTGTGATTTCGGAGAACAAGTTAGGAAGGGAGCGGATTTTTGTAGTTCCGAATTCTAGCCAAACAAAATCCTGCCCTACATTACTCCTTTCATAAAAGACGCTTTTGGTAGAGTTTTTTAGTGTTTCTTGTTTCTATTTTGTAAGAAATTTCGTGTAGATTACAGTCATGTAATGTTTGTATTTTGTTTAGAATGTATTTCGTTGGTTTTTTATTTTTTTATCAGAGGTCGCAGCAGTTTTGAATTCCTATACGGCTGCCAGTTTCAGTGCTCGACGCCTTAGTGTTTCCTACACTGAAAAATTTATGGAAAGCTTTTCTGTTAATTTTCCGTATTAGTAGTACAAGTCTTTGTTCAAAGCCCTTTTATTTCGCCGGATTTCATTGAGTTTTGACCGAGTTACGATTTTTGCACCAAAGGTGCGTTTCTGGAATGTTTACATAACGGTTCTGCGCCCTGTCAGTAAATACAACAATTCTAGACTTTTTTAATGATTTAGTCTATGAAATTACTGCCATTTCGAAGATAACTCGAGGATTTTTCCAGCCAATATTTTCTCTGGATTTTTCAATGTCCAGGTTGGATGTAAGGAGAGTTACAAGTAGAGCTTAATTTCTGTAATTTCGGAGACGAAACTCATTAATTTTCTTGAGTTTCCTAAGGTTTAACCTTAGAAGCTTCTTGGATTTATGATGATACTTGAACTCTTTATCGTATTTATGTAATTATTACCTATTAATATGTAATTAAATTTTTTTATCATGGTTTTAGTGATGTGAATATTTTGCTAAGCATTTATTTCCTTGAATTCGTTTAAGACAAGCTTCTTGTGGATCGACCCGCTCTTACATATGCATAATACAATAGGTACCGTGTGCTTGTAGTTTATAAATGTAAAATTTGGGATTTTCATGTTTTAATTCTAAATACAAAAAATTTCCGTACAAGTACTAGTGGCACATGTCAATTATTGGGAAATAATTTGGTGTCATAGTTTAGTAAAAAGCAAAACTGTGTAGCACTTTCTACTATAGAAGTTGAATATGTTGTTGTTGCACTGTGTTGCACTCAAATTCTGTGGATAAGGCAAACTTTAGAAAATTTTGGATTATCTTATGATACAACTGAGATTTATTGTGACAGTAGTTCGGCAATAAATCTTTCCAAAAATCCAATATTACATTCAAGAGCAAAGCATATAGAGGTTAGACATCATTTTCAAAGAGATAACGTAATTAAAGGAAAAATTAAATTAGAATTTTTGTCTAGTAAAAATCAATTAGCTGATATATTTACAAAACCTCTAGACGAAAATACATTCTGCAACATTAGATTAAATTTAGGTATTTGTAGGCTATGTGATGTGTAAAATGCTTAAACTCCACATAAAAAGATAAATATTATTGATGATGTTGTTCACCTCATAGATATTATATACTTATTATAAATATCTAAAGTAATATCTAAACTACTACTTAAGATACTATGTATTTATTGTAAAATCATAGTAGTATCTTATTGATTTTAAAGTAGTTTATCAATTTTAATGGTTTTTACAATTTTAAGTGGAAGTGTAAATGAAAAACATTAAATACTTCTGACATTCTGAAATTTTGATTAAATGTTTTCTTTGAATCAAGGAAAATACATATGATCATGCATAAATTTGACTTAATTGATTAAACTTGTAGAATAAGTTATATGTAACTCATCTTAAACTGTTAATCAAAAGTATAAGCTTATTGAAACTGATTCATATTCTCAATACAATCATAGAAGTAAAAATTGTATGAGATTTGTGTTTTAATGCATTTGTATTAATGGAATACATATATACTGTGCTTAAAATGAAAAGTGCTTACAAAGTGAAAATCTTTGAGAGTTTATTGATCAATTTGATCATGAGCCTTTTGTACTTGAGTAGATAGGTATGTCAGGATTGTTGTCCTGAAAAAGGATTCTTTAAATCTGGCAACCTAAGGTCCTGATCAAATCAGAGATTGTTGACTGAAAGCTCATTACACAGGTACATTAGAAAGCTCTTGTATGATTCAAGCCTTCCAAACTAACTTTTAAAGAAAATTATCAATATTTGCTATCTTGAAAAGAAGTTATTTCATTAATTACAGATATCTTTGAATCACATATAGTTTCTACCAATATGACTACTGATTTATTGAATCAACATTAGTACTTTTGAAAACATTTATTTGAGATACATTCTTTTATTCTCCTTGAATTAATCACATTGAGTTCAAAGTTGTGTTTTGATTCATATACAGTAGGAATTGATTCTAGAAATCATTTTTGATGATGTCAGGATAACGGAAGTCTCTGAAAAGAAAATTTAAACGCATAGTTATACTTAACATCTATTGTCACTACAAGTATATTTATTGAATATATTTGAAGTATATTTGTAAGGGGAGGATTAACATTGTCGAAAACAGATTAATATAATTTAGAATACAAATGTTAGTTAATCTGAATTACTATCCTCTTAAAATCTTGATGAAATAATTTAAAAAGACAAATAAACTATTTTAGATTCAAAGGACAAAATGATCAAATAGTTTACAATGTTCTCAAGTTAATGTTAAATTTAGCATGTGTGTTGTTTTCGGAATGTTTCAATTGGAAGCATCCGAAAATTGTACTAACTAGACATTATGTTAGATAAGGTAACGTGTAAAACTACCTCTAAACAGCATTTTACTTGTTAGGTTAGTTAACTCAACGAGTTATACTTGAATATTTCGGGTACTTTAATTGACAATGTTAAAGTAGTAACTAGTTCACAGGATGAATTGTCTAGAGTAGCAGATATTGAACTTGTTAAGACTCTAGAAGAGCTAAAAGTTAACTAGCCTTCTACAGAATCTATAGAAGCAGAGTTTGACAATTCACAGCATGAATCAATGGAATTATCTGTTGAACAAAATGAATAATTACAGACAGATACACCGACTGTAGAATTTGTGGAAAAATTGAACTCTGAACATTCTATAGAGACTGAACAGATGAATGTTGAGTATATTGACAATGTTCCTAACACTGTTGAAGCTGAAGAATCAAGCTTACTTGAGTAGCTTCAAGATAATATTTTGGAAGAGGAACAACATGACATTCATTTTGAAGAAGAGGTTCCTGAAGATGAATTAAACTCTAAATCACGGCTTCAGGTATCACCTTCTTTGTGTACAATATTAAACATTCAAGGTAATGCAATTCATTTTAGATCTGAAGAAGCATTGCAGAAATACAATAATCTGATTACATGTCAGATTCTACATGCTCGTCCAATAAAATTCAGAAATTTGATGGAAATAAGAGATCTGTTTGAGTTTCAAAGCCTCATTAAATTCTTGCCAATAGGAACGAAATGGAAGCAATACACAAAGCTTATTGCAGCTTTTTATAGCAATCTGGACAAGAATGGAAATTTTCTTAAAACTCAAATAAATTAACAGGAGTTTATATTGTCTCTTGAGTTAATTTTTGAAGTTTTAGGATTAAAGAATGAAGGTGTTGTTGTTACCAACAGATTTGACATGATAAGACAACGGGAATGGAACATTCAGTCTTTATCGAAAATTCCAAATGTATATTCTAAAATAAGATTAATGGAAAATCTGAATGTAGAGGTAAGATTTATTGCAAATATATTGCATGCAAATTTATTTCAGAGAGTTGGACACAATTTGCAAGTCAGCAGAAGCTGTTTATATGCAACTTATGTCCTGCTGAATAGAATTCAAATAAATTGGTTTGATGTTTTTATGTCTCAACTACAGCATATGAGTTCAAAGTTATTTTATGGTGATGCTGTATATAGAATCCTTGCAAGCCAATTGACTTTATCCGACTGGCCCTCTGAAACTAAAGGCATGAGAGCATTTAGTGTCAAAGATTTGCAAAAATTCTAGGCCATGCATAAACCTCAATGACAACAACAACAACAACCTGATATAGACCATATACAACAACAACAACAAAGTTATTCAGTTCAAGCAGAACAGCAAACCTAGTTACCTCCTGACTTTGATGCAGTGCTTAACGACATCAGAAATGATATTAGGCATCTAAGAGATAAAATATGTAATGCTATAAGTGATATACTTAGGAGGGGTCGATAATTGTTTCTATTTATTTCTGAATACAAAATGTAATGTTTGTATTACTTGTTTGATTGATTGAACAATACATTTTTCTGTAAATGTGTTCAATTATTATTCTTGTTTACAGAAAGAGTTGTTGTAATTATATCTCTTATATATATATATATATTCTCTGTACTTATCTTTTTGATTAATGACAAAAAGGGGGAGAAATATTATAAAAAGATGATTATGATCTTAATTGCATATATATATTATAAAAGGAGATGCTATTTAATGGTTATTGTAATCTAATAGATGATAATTAGAAAACTGATACTTATATAATTATTGACATCTCAGAGTTTTAGTTCTGAGAGGTAAAATTTACACAAACAATAGAAATAAGCTTAAGTGAACTTAAGTCAACAAACAAGTTTGTTGAATTAAAAGTTAACCCAATGAAGGTGCTTTGTTGAGTTAAACATATTTCATAATTGATTTAATATGGTTTTGTCATAATCAAAAAGGGAGAGATTGTTGAGTATTTTTGTTTTGATGATGTGTGCTGAATGAAAATAATCATATTTGCTCAATTACTATTGCTTGTGAAAGGAAATTAAAATCATCAATTAATACAAAAAAAGCTTACTAATATAAATACTTGTCTGTATTGGATCTGAAGTTAATAACTAGTCGTTTCGTTGCATTAATTTCTCATTTAGCTAAACGTTAAGTTAACATGTGTTTTTATTGAAAAGCATGATATGTTTTAAAGTTATATCTTCTGTATCATGAACTATGCATGTTTAGACAACTCGTTAAGTTAGAGTTTTGTTTGTATAGAGGTCACATGAGAACTCGTTAAGTTAGAGGCTTAAAGGTTAAAATAGGTCACGTGATAACTCGTTAAGTTAGTGAGTAAAACAAGAGACGAACTTGTTAAGTTAGTGTTATACACGTGGTGAAATTATAAGTTACGAATGTTGTATTGTATCACGTGATGTGCACATGTTTAACTCGTTAAGTTAACATAACTAAACGTGTTGAGTTGCTATATTGAACAATAAGGCAACACGTTAAGTTAGCGTTATAAACTTAAGTTGTTATTTTTGCACATGGTAAAATTCTTATTATAAAAACATTTGTTTATTACTGAATTGGTGAGTTAAAGTTTTTTCGGAGACTTACAGTCGTAACTATCCGAAAGGTAACTTAAGTCATGTTTTCAGGTCTTGACACGTGTCTCACTAGTTTTATAATATAAAAAGTTTTCGGTGACGTACATCTATAACTATCCGAAACTTAAACTGTTTTCGGTGAGTTATCATTTAACCTTCCGAAAGAAAGGTTAAGCTGGTTCATTGAGTTAGCATAACACCACAGACTTAGTTCGTTGAGTTAACTACAATACTTGTCACGTGAAATGGCACATGGTGAACTCGTTAAGTTAGAAACGTTAAGTTATATATATATACTTGTGTTACTTGTTTAGTTAACATTAAAGTAACGACTTCTTATTACACTGATGAAAAATTTTTGGACGAGAAAGTTTATTTTGCAGGAAATTTTTTAGAGATCTAGGACTGATGATTAAAGAAAATTTGAAATATAAACGTGGGTTAGAACGTGTGTGTTTCGATGAAGGAAAAAGAAAAGACGTGGAGAAGTGGAAAATTGGTAGTGGTTAAACGTGAAGGATATGCACGAAATGAAGATACAGTAGAAAAGGCATAGAATTCTCATGGATCAAACCATCCTTGCACACAAAACGAAAAATATTTTCAAGGATCAAACCATCCCTGCACACCAAAAGAAAAATCTTTTTAAGGGATCAAAAACACCTCTTCGAGAAAAATCTCTGAAGTGGAAGAAAATTCAATGAAGCATAAAAAGGTAAGATTTTCGTCATTGAAGATTTGAAGTATTAGAAGAAAGCAAATTTGGTGAAGCATAAAAAGACAAGATATTCATCACTGAAGAATTGCTGAAGAAGAAAGAAGAATAAGAAGAAGAAAGATCTCAAACAGGGAGAAATGTTTTAAATTCCGTAAATTAGTTTTCTCTGTTTGTAGTTATGAAATTGTATAGATGAAACATGGTATCGAAATATAATTGCATCTACAATTTCTGAGGAGAATTGAATTGTATATTGTAATTGAAACCTTGAATAAAAATGATTTTATGAAAACAATCTCTCGACTTGTTTTTGAGTTTTAAAGTTTCAATTATATTTCAGATAATATTAAAAATACACAATTCACCCTCCTCTTGTGTAGCCATACGATCCTACAATTATTGCTTAATCTAAATCAGAATGTGAAACTTATGATGGTTGTTGTAAAAATTTAGTATTTATCTCTATATGTAAATCTGAATTTATATCTGTATGTTGCTGTTGTTCTGAAAACTGTGTCGACTGTTGTTGTTGTTGTTGTGATCGATTTTGCCAATCCTGTTGTTGTTGTTTTTGTCGAATGATAGGTGTATCTGCTTCCTGATATTTTTGTAGTTCCTTTGTAGAGAAAGATCTTAACTTTAATCTTTTCTGTGGCCAAGGTGTAATATCTATTTGACTTGCCACAATTCTCAAAAGTGTATGACCATAAAATAATTTACTCTGCAAGTTTAAGATATGAAAAACAAAATTATCATACCAGTTCACCAATATATGGTTAATTAATGCATATGTAGCATAAAGACAGCATCTACCAACTTCTGCACCATGACCAAACCTCTGAAAGAGTGAAGCATGTAGTATTTTTGCAATAAAACATGCTTGGCCATTTAAATCATTTTGTAATCTCATTGGATTGCTGGCAGTCAAATCTTTGGCTAAACTTTTAACGTCCCATCTCAATTGATACACCTATTTTCTTTCTGATAATTTAACACCTTCATTTTTCAGACTGAGTACTTGATAAAGTAAATCTAGAGTTAAATATATATCATAGTCTTGTATACTTGAAACAGGAATACTTTCTTCCACTGTTAAGTTTGGGTAAAAACAACTTATAAGTTTTAGTATAACTAGATGACCTCGCTGTTGTGGAAGTAGAGTCAACAAGCCTTGAAATTCAAACATTTCTCGTATATGTGTCATCCTTTCAAACTTAACTAGTCTTGAATATAAAATTGTAAAGGTTTTATATGTCAGAAATTTTTCATAACAGGAACTATTTCTGAACCATAATAATGTATTTTCGTTTAAATTCTATTCAAGATTAGGTATTTTCTTGTCATGATGTTCTGATCTGGGACTTGTTTCAATAGTATCAGCAGCATCTATATTTTTAGATCTTTCAGAACTAGTGGAATTTCTATCAAAGCTAGTACAAATGTCTGAAATATCTGTTATTGTCATATCAATAATCTGTTGAATTTCCTCTATTTGTACTTCTTGAAACATATCAGTATCAACAGTCTCTGTATTATTCTGTCTAACAACAACATTTATGTCGATAATTGGTCTATATAATAATTCTCTCTATATGAAAGAATGTTCTATATCTGTCTGTGTAATAGAATCATCCTGTATTTCTGAAATTTCTATAATTAAGACATTGGCAGTGTTATATTCTATTTGTAACTGTGTAGTTTGTTGATTATATACATGTAACGCTTTTATGTGTTGTTAAATTAATGGCAAAAGTGCAAATTTTACATTTATAACCGCAAGCGCACGGTGCCCATTGTAATAAGCATGTGCAAGTACAGGTCGAATCCACAAGGAGTTTGTCTTAAATAATTTTATTAAAATGATTATCTGATTAAATATCCACTTTAAACTAATTCATAATTACTTAATATTAATATACAAATTTCGTAACACAATTAAGGTTTATAAGATTACCCCAAAATCCAATTAGTTATGATAAGATATTAAAGAAATCAATGAGTATTAATCCGGAAATCACAGAATTTATGCTCGATTTTAACTCCAATAACTTCCAACTTGAACGTTTAAAAATCCAGAATAAATAACGGTTGGAAAGATCCTCGAAATATCTTTCAAATGGCAGTGATTTCGTTGATTAACACAAATTAAAACGCTGGCAATATCTTATTTAAGAAAGGGGCGCAGACGGTTATGGAAACTTTCCAAAAACGCACCTTCAGTGCAAAACTCATATCTTCATCAAATCTTCATGAAATGCTACGAAATAAGCGCGCCTTGAAAGTATATCCATTACACTAACAAGGAAAATTAACATAACTGAATTCCACAAAATACACGACGCAAGCACAGCACATGAGTCGAGCTAAAAACAAGCACTCAACAAAGACTCAAAACCACTGATACCTTCACAAAATAAAATCGAAAAGCTTCGAAAAACATTCTAAAACTTTGTAAACTTATTCTACATTCATTATATTTACAAAACGAAACAAAAAATGGAATTTATAGATGACGAACAAGTAGATACAATTCGAAGAAAAACTACTAACAATCTGGCCATCTAAGAACGGAAAACTGCCTTCACAATTCACATCATCACATTCATTCACACTAAACATATAATATGAACTCAATCCTGATATCAATTAACATCAAAATAGTATGTGATCTTTAATATAGAACATTTGAAACAAAGATTTATGCATAGAATTTCGTCCTTCCACATACTCAAACTATACTCATACATATAAAATTGTAAAACATGAAAACTAGTATGAGGATCTCTCCTTTCCATCATACCTTTTAATCCTCCACGTTTCTTCAAGCAATGACTCTCCAAAGTCCTTGAAATCAATGCTCCACAAGGCTGTCACCACCTGTAGCACGTCCAAGTGAAGCTTCTACGGTTGCCTTGAAGAAGAGTGGTGCACGTCCTCAAGATCTTGCCTCCAAGACCCACAACTTTGGCTTCCACATCTAAGAATGGTGATTTGATGACTCAACCCTGAAGATCCTAACCTTTTGCTCCACTCCAAATCAGTCACACGAGCCTCCCAATCCACCAAGATGAACGCCCAAGGAGATCCTAACGTATGGCCGTCTGAATTGAAGAGAAGGTGTCTTCTAGGAGGAGTGGAAGACGCCAAAGCTCACCATTCTTGAAGGGAGCTTGTTCAAGATCAAGGGGAAGATGGGACTTTCCGGATGAAGATGCTGGAATGGCTGGAACCGCCGGCTGTAATGTGTTGGAAGAGGAGGAGATAGCCTAGAATTGAGTGGTCAAACACTTTAAATACTCTAGGCTTTTGTTGCTTGGGCTCCAAGAAGTTGCATCCAATAGCCCACACTTTTTCCTCTTTAATCCACCTTGATTTCATGATTTATTGACCTATAAAACTCAAAACCAAGTTGGATGCACATATACATTGAATATAAATCATATGATGCAAATATAGTATACATGCATGCATGAGTTGCCATATATGGAAAGTTGCCAAATTAGGAAGGTTTTGGTCTACAACTTTTTCACATGTACATACATGAATTACTTAAAGTTCTTTAGTTTAACATCATATTTAAGTGATTTGGCAATCATACAATGTATATAAAGTCATACATTGAAGAATTATAAGAATTATGTCTAATACAAGGGTTGTTGACTAGGTGTTTAATTGATAAAGGATAAATTTGTACATTATCAACTATTTAATCCCTAATTCATGCATATGTCTAAAAATATGATTTTCATGTAATCCTTTATAAGAACATATATAATGATGACTTATAATCCTTAATATGCATGAATTAACATATATAAAATGCACAAATTGATACTTTACACACCCCCATACTTAGTCTTCGCTAGTCCCTTAGCAAAGGACTAAAACTAAACAATGATAACACAAAGCCCATATAAAAGCACATTCAATAAAAACCAAAAACAAACGAACTAAGAAATAAATAACAAAAATAAAACTAACCTAGGCCACTTTCGTAGGGATCACGACTACACTTAGCATGTGTAGCAAGCCTTTAAACCCCTAGGTCACCCTAGTGGTGGAGTTGTGTCTCCAGAGGGTTTTCAGCGGATATACCCACAAAATCCAAAACATAACATAAAACAACACAATTAAAAGATGAAAACAACAAAAATATGCTCTTGGTTTCCTAAACACGGATAAAGTTGCTCTTAAGTAATCTTGACCTATTAGCTTCACCTTTATTCAATCACCTCTCACCTTTCTAGATTGGATTCAAATAATCATTCAATTTCCATCCTAAGAAAGTAAAGTACTATATAAATAGGTGTATGTGAAATTGGCCAAGTCTAAGAAATAACCTACTCAACTCCCTCCAAGTTACCTAGGTAATCCCAAAGGTCTATCCTTGAGTCCATTATCCTTTTATTTTGACTCTCTCTTTTTTTCATTTTTTTTCTCTTTTTTATTACCTCCTACTCCAGCACCTTTTTACGCAACCACAATCCCTTACTTAGGGGAAAGTTGACCGATTACTCAGTAGCTTTTGTAAGAACAAGTAATCAATCTCTCTTCTACTTTTTATTTTTCTTTTTCTTTTCTTTTTTTTTCTCTCCCTAGCCCTCTACCCTTAAGAGTGCCTCCCACATCATTGTGTAGGAACGGGCAATTTTACCTTAGCCATTTTATTCTACCCTTCTCATAGGACAACCCCAAGGTATATTCCTAAGTTTTTACCTAAGTTTCCCTTCAAGAGGAGTGGTTCCTTCCTAGTCAAGGCCTCATGTAACTGCAATACTACATATAAGCTCAAAAATATGGATGGTTTTGAATTTTATTCTTCTCCTCCCCTTAAGGTTCAAGGTTTCTTTCCTAAAGGATTCACTTTTAGATCTCAATTATACCTAAAAGAACTTTATCCATTAGGGCCTATGAGCATTTATAAAACAAAATAAACAAGAAAAAACACAAAATCAAAAAAAAAACTGTCGTCAAATGCCTCCCCCCCATACCTAAATCATACATTGTCCCTAATGTAAAAGAAAGTATTTAGGCAATAAGATAAAAAGCATGAAGACGACAAAAATAAAAGAAACAAACTATGACAAGCAAGGACAGATTACACCCCCATACCTAGCATGTAATCCATATGCACATGTGTAAATTTAAATTGTATTATTCCTATAACATATAATGTAGATTGAGTAGTATGCTAAAGAAATAATGTTCAATACATGTATCATTCAAATTCATCATACAAAAATAAGGTGAAGAGTGCGTACCTTGCTTGATGAAGGAAAATAATAACTACAAAACTAACAAACATATCAAAATAGAAAAGAAATTTATATAAACAGAACTATAGCATGCGATTAAGAATAAAAATATTAACAAAAAGAAATTTTTGTTTTTGTTTTTTTTTTGTTTTTATATCTACTCATGCAGATGGTGAAAGGTTAGTTCCTAAAGTCTCTCCTTGTGCCAAATGCACACCTACCAAGCGGGGATTTGGTACAGTGTTACTTGGTAATTCTCCCTGTGCTCTACCTCCAGATGAAGTAGACAACCTATCAAACTTTGCTTCTAATCCCTTAATGATTTGGTCATGGCTAGCTAAAATGGGATTTACTTGTCTGCTAACTTGAATTAAGGATTGAATCCCTTTCTCTATTTCAGTGAATCTTTTCTCCAAGGCGGACATTCTATCACTTAAAATTGGTTGAGTGGGTCCATGATGCTCAATACGGTTTCCAGGTGCTTCCTGTTGTCGCCACGAAAAATTGGGATGGTTTCTCCATCCCAGGGCATAGTGTGATGACAGTTGGAATGACCTTTGTCCCATACCAATGGCATTGACTTCCTCAAACTGTTGTCCTTGCATTACAGGGCATTCTTCCATTTTGTGCCCAAGAATTCCACATGCTATACACTTGACTTCAATCACTTTATCTTTTCCCTTTTGTTGACTTATAATCAGATCTTCTACTTTTTTAACCATGGATGACATCCTAGCTTCCATGCCTACCATGGGGTCTACTGTGTGCATTCCCCTTGCCAAAGTTCTGTCAAATGTTCTATCTGATGAACTTTCCATTTCCATTGTTCTCTCAGCAAGGTCCACAAGTCTATCCCATGCACTGACTTCATCTAATCTCATGAATTGTCCAGGACATACAGATTCTAACATCAACTTGGTCTGATAATCCAATCCTTCATAGATTACTTGACACTGTCTTGATTTAGGTAGACCATGATTAGGACATCTTGCCACTAATCTATTGAAACGCTCAAAATATTTCCAAAACGGTTCATTGGTTTGCTAGCAGATGTTTAGAATAGCATTCTTAGCTTGAATGGTCTTATGCAAAGGATGAAATTTCTTAATAAAGACAGCACAAAAATTAGTCCAAGTACAAATGGAATTAATAGGAAGGGTGTTCAACCATAGCTTTGCATCATCTCGAAGAGCGAAAGGAATAAATCTCAACTTTATTGCATCCACAGGTACTTCAGGTAGATTAATCATGTTGCAAACATCATTAAAGTCATTTAGAAATGCATATGCATCTTCCTTATCTAGTCCATGAAATCTAGGCAACTGATTGACATAATTCATATGCAATTGAAATTTATGTCCATCTACTTGAGGTAAAACAAGACAAGAGGGATGGTCATGTATTTGAGGATAGCAGATGTCCTCAAGAGAAGGTAATTGTTGGTTTATACCTTGGTCTCCCATCCTTACAGGCTCTTCTTACACACTAACTTCTTCTTCTAAAGGGATTTGTCTAATTAATCTAGATGCACTATCTCTCACCCACTTAGAAGATTGCATACACTAACAATATCACAAAAAAAATATTTTTATAGAAAAAGGTACAAATGACACTTATAGTGGAATAGTCTCTAATCCCAACACCTGCATGTTAGATGGGTAAGTACATAATTGAAAAACAAGATGTACATAATGACAAAATCAACAAAAAGAAATAAGAGTGATTACATCTAAAACTCATAAAAAGAAAAACAAAAGAGCACTAATTATCAGATTCAGTATAGACAGTGTTCACGTTTTCCCAGCACTACACTAGAAAAACTTGGATTTGTTACTTCTATTTTTACTTAGTTAATTTATCTTTATGTCTATTCCTTCTTTTAGAAGTAAACAAACAACCTTTAATACAATTTAGATATTAATTCCAATTTGTACTTTAACTGCAAGTGCACAGTGTCTATTGTATCAGTGTGCAAGTACAGGTCGATCCCACAGGGAATTGCTAACGAATTTAAGAAATGTTTGATTGTGAACAATTCAAATTTATATTCAATAAGCACTCCGTTGAGTTATAGTTAACTCAACGGACTAAGTTCGTTGAGTTATGGATAACTCAACGGACTATCCTCGTGGACTTAAGTTAACTCCACGAGCTTGTCTCTTCTTTATAATACTACTAATTACAGAGGAATTTGGCCAACCATTGGGTGATTCCACAGATTGTAAATAACATCAATTAAGCTTTTTAATGCTATTTAACATTGGATTTATCATTATGCAATACTAACATTCAGATGATTCAAACAGTAACCATTAAAATCTTTAACTTGTTTTGTACGAACCAATTTCAGTAAACTGTAAAATTAAAACTGACATAAAACAATCATAAAATTGATACAGATAACATTAATCACGATACAACACCAACAATACAACACTCAAATACAACATACAAACAAAGATAAATTGTTTTTGGTATTTTTGTTTTGATGTGATGGGCGAAAGGTGAAATGTAAAGTAATTTCACTTGACAGTAAATACTTCCGACACTACTTGCAACGCGATTACACCACTGAAAATTGAACCACTTACAATTTTGTCTCCTCTCCTTATAGAATCGCGAGTCTAGAATTGCAAGATGATCTCCTCTTCAGCATACAGGCATCAACCCGAAGCCAAGGCTAAAAGCTTTACGATCTCTTGAAATATGAGTCGGCGCTTGGTGAAAATGTTTTCCCTTCCCGCGACGCGATCACTCCTCACAATGGTTGTCAAGCACTATGTTTGGCTCAGAATCAACCCGACATCAGGCAAGTATCTTCACAGACCTCCGATGATTGGTGATTATGGTGGTGATACGATGGTTGGTGTGATACTTCGGAGAATCGCCGATACTGTTTGCAGAAACCTCGGTGCTCCTCCTCTATATACACTAGTCGTCCATCGATCACACACTTTTCTTTTTTTTCTTCTTTTCTTTTATATTTCTTTAGTGGTAACTGCTTTTGCTTGAATGGTCGGTTGGATTTCCTTCCTTTAGATCAATGGCGATGATTTCTTTCTCCCTACGCGATTGAATTCCTGCGTGATACGTGCAAACGTGGTTTTTCCTTCCAACTATCTATTCCTGCAACCGCTACAGTGGCATATTAGAAAATATATAGTTCATGGAGTTACAGATAACTCAACGGACTTCCTTCGTTGATTTAACTATAAAACACGTGCAAAAATAACAACTTAAGTTTATAACGCTAACCTAACGCGTTGCCTTAGTGTATTTCCATGTAACTCAATGCGTGCAGTTATACTAACTTAACGAGTTATAACTTAAGTAAATCTACCAGCTCTCGACACGTGTCAGCAGCAGTTTAAACATAAAATAACATTCCGGAGAGTTACAGGTATAACTATCCGATGCTCAGATGCATTTTCGGATACTTAAGAATTTCACAGCCTGCAATTTACCAACAGTTCATAAATGTACTAAATTAACATTAATTCCCCAAAATTAAGCAGATTCTTCAATTAAAGCATATAACAGTGCAATTATAGCATAATGGCTTAATTCTCATATGATAAGCTAAATATTATGCAATTAACCATCATTTAACCGTTAATAATATGCACTTTTTCATTCTAAGCAGACAGCATTGATTAAAACAATATTCTCTCCATGGCCAAATAATCTTTGCTGCAAGAAAGGTTTTAAATGGTGGCCATTGACCTTAGAAACTTCCCCACTCTTAGGGTTTTCAATCTCCACTGCTCCATGAGGGAATGTACTTTTTACCACAAAAGGTCCTATCCAACGTGATCTTAACTTACCAGGAAATAGATGTAGTCTAGAATTATACAACAATACTTGCTGCCCTACTTCAAAATTCTTACGGAAGAGCTTGCTATCATGAAATACTTTACTCTTTTCTTTAGCTATCCGTGAATTCTCATATGCCTCTCTCCGTATTTCTTCTAATTCAGTCAATTGAAAATTTCTTTTCTTACCAACAACCTTTAAATCTAAGTTGAGTCTTTGAATAGCCCATCTTGCCTTATGCTCAAGCTCTACTGGTAAATGATATGCCTTTCCAAACACTACTCTATATGGAGACATATTTAAAACAAACTTAAAAGCAATCCGATAAGCCCATAATGCCTCATCTAACTTTTCTGCCCAATCTTTTCTTGTCTTTCCAACTATCTTTTCCAAAATTTGCTTAATTTGCTTATTAGCATTTTCTACTTGTCCATTGGTTTGTGGGTGATAGGGGGTTGCCATTTTATGGTTTACTCCAAATTTTTTCATTAATACTTCAAAACTTCTATTATTAAAGTGTGTTCCCCTATCACTAATGATTGCTCTAGGAATGCCAAATCTAACAAAAATGTTGCTCTTAATAAAATTTATTACTACCTTAGAATCACAAGTCCGTGTGGGAATAGCTTCAACCCATTTGGACACATAATCAATAGCTAACAGAATATACAAATAACCTCCAGAATTAAGGAAGGGTCCCATGAAATCAATACCCCACAAGTCAAATACTTCAACTTCAATAATTGGTGTAAGCGGCATCATATTTCTTCTAGTCAATCTTCCCACTTTTTGACAATCTCTACAATTCTTAACATAGAAGTATGCATCTTTATGCAATGTGGGCCAGAAAAAACCACATTGAAGAACTTTAGTTGTAGTCTTAATAGGGTTAAGATGACCACCAGCAGGTTGGTCATGACAAAAAGATAGCACACTATAAATTTCCATATCTGAGATGCATCTCCTCAAAATCAAATCAGGGCCTAACTTATAAAGATAGGGGTCATCCCAATAAAATTCTTTGCCCCTAGCTAAAAATCTCTTAATATCTTGCCTTGACCAATTGCTAGGTAGTCGTTTTGTCACAAGATAATTCACAATATCTACAAACCAAGGGATTGGAGTTATAGCCATCAACTGCTCATCAGGAAATGATTCATCAATGGGTAACTCCCCTTGAGGTGTGACAATACGAGACAAGTGGTCGGCAACTACGTTCTCACATCCTTTCTTATCTTTTATCTCAATATCAAATTCTTGCAAGAGAAGAATCCATCTAACTAATCTAGCCTTAGCATCTTTTTTAGCTAATAAATATTTAATGGCAGAATGACCAGTGAAAATGATAACCTTAGAGCCTAGCAAATAACATCTAAACTTCTCAAGAGCAAAAACTATAGCTAAAAATTCTTTCTCTGTAACTATATAGTTCAATTGGGCTGCATTAAGAGTTTTAGTAGCATAATAGATTACCCTAGGTAATTTATCAATTCTTTGCCCCAATACAGCACCAATTGCATAATCTGATGCATCGCACATCAACTCGAATGGTTGAGACCAATCAGGAGGATACACAATAGGGGCTGAGGTGAGGACTCCCTTAAGCTTATCAAAGGCATCTTGACATTCTCTAGAGAATTCAAACTTATGATCCTTTGATAATAAACTAATTAAAGGACGAGCAATCTTACTAAAATCCTTAATAAATCGTCTATAAAACCTAGCATGACCCAAAAATGCTCTTATATCCTTAACAGATTTAGGGGGTGGTAGGTTGGCTATCAAGTCTACTTTGGCCTTATCTACTTCCAACCTATTCTTAGAAACAACATGGCCCAACACAATTCCATGTTGCACCATGAAGTGGCATTTCTCCCAATTTAAAACCAAATTTTTCTCTATACATCTTTTAAAACCAATTCTAAATTCTTAAGACACACATCAAAGGAAGAACCTGACACAGAGAAATCATCCATAAAAATCTCTAAGAAGTTATCAATCATGTCCGAAAAGATTCTAATCATACACCTTTGAAAAGTTGCAGGAGCATTACACAAACTAAAGGGCATGCGTCGGAATGCAAAAGTACCAAAAGGACATGTGAATGTGGTTTTCTCTTGGTCACAAGGTGCTACAGGAATTTGGTTATATCCAGAATAACCATCTAGGAAACAATAATATTCTTGCCCAGCTAACTTCTTTAACATTTGATCCATAAAAGGCAAGGGAAAATGGTCTTTCCTAGTGGCGATATTTAGTTTTCTATAATCAATACACACTTGCCATCTTGTTTGCACTCTAGTAGGGACTAGTTCATGATTGCTATTTTCTACAACTGTAATACCAGATTTCTTTGAGACAACCTTAACAGGGCTAACCCAAGGACTATCAGAAATAGAATAAATGATGTCATGATCTAGCCACTTAATAATTTCTTTTCTAACCACATCTTTTATGTTTGGGTTTAATCTTCTATGTGGGTCCCTAGAAGGTGTACTGTCATTATTCAAATGAATTCTATGTTGACATAAAGTAGGGTCAATTCCTTTGATGTCGGCCATGATCCAACCAATGGCCTCCTTATGTTCTTTTAAAATTACCAACAACTTCTCTTCTTGCTCTCTAGAAAGATGGGAAGACAAAATAACTGGCAAGGTGTTCTCTTTTCCCAAATAGGCATACTTAAGGTCTTGAGGCAAGGGTTTTAGTTCAAGAGAAGGTGGTTCTACAATAGATGGTTTCTTAATCTCTCCTAAATCTCTTTCTAAAGGCTCTATGTAATTTAATTCAAAAATACTATCATTCTCACCAATGTCATCATCTAAGTCATAGATATGTGCTAGATCAACCTCATATTCTATAGGTGGATAATCTTCATTTACAGATAAACTATAATTGTTTACCCTCTCACCTTCATCCATAATGCTTAATAAGCTCACATTAAAATTTTCATTATCTAAAATTTTAACGTCTGGGTGAGATTTAAAAATATTTAAATCAACCTTAGCATCACCATATGTTATTTGCATAGACCCATCTCTACATCCTATATATGCATCTATTGTGGCTAGGAAGGGTCTTCCTAAAATAAGAGGTACATTTTGCTTTCTACTAGGTGAAGGTTGATTTTCTAAGACAATAAAATCTATGGGATAGACAAAATCTTTAATCTTAATCAATATATTCTCAACAACTCCTAAGGGAGTTCTAAAAGAATGGTCAGCTAGTTGAATGAGAACCTTAGTGGGTTGAATACCAATAAGTCCTAGGTTCACATAAACACCAGATGACATAACATTTACTCCTGCTCCTAAATCTATCAATGCTCTATCAAAATAGGTATCTCCAAATGTACAAGAGATGGTTGGAGTACCTGGATCACTAAACTTCTTAGGCAAGTCTTGATAGAAATAAGCACTAACGGATTTAGCTAAGCACACTTTCATAGGTGTCTTCCTAGCTCATTTCTTTGTACATAATTCCTTTAAAAACTTGGCATAGGCAGGTATTTGCTCTATTGCATCTAGTAATGGAATGTTAATACTAACATGTTCAAAGATTTCTCTCATCTTAATATTCTAATCAATATCCTTATGTGTTCTTAATCTATGGGGAAAAGGGGCAGGTTGACTTTCTAAAGGGATACTTACCTCGGATAACTTATCTTTACCCTTTTTATCACCCAATAAAATTTCATTTTCAGATTCTTATTTAGTTGATTGGATGAACCTAAATCATCTGTAGGAACACTCATCGGTACAAGAGAAGGAGTTTCCTTTTCAAGAATGCTAACCTCTCTCCCGGACCTTAAAGCAACATAAATTTCAATTGATTCATCCTCAACTAAGGATGTTGATCTTAAATCTATGTTTTCATAACCATCTATGTCAATGGGGGCACTAGAGGCTTTTGCTAAGTTTAATAAATCCATAGAGGTGTTAAGTTCAGCAATTGCCTTAGCTAAGTTGATTGAAGATTCAGCATAGGGAATATTTCCTATAGACTTTTCCATTTTAATTTCACAACTATAGCTACTAGTGTCATAAACATCAGCATTATAATTTAAATTTGGCATAGATAGGCTAACATTAGAACTAGAACATGCACCTACATTGCTATTTAGCATATAAAATGGGCAATCGGCATCAACGTGATTATTTAATTTGCATTTGGAACATGTAGGTGTCAAATCAAAACTAAATTCATCCATATTATAAATTAAATATTTATCTAGAATGGCATGCAAATTTTCAACTAAATGAACAAACCAAATGTATTCAATCAAGCACAATCTTCAAGTGATTTAAGCAAATCTGCAACATAATAGAGAAATTGATAAACAATTATTTTTTTCTTTTACTTGAAACTTAATTTTTCATAGATTCATTCAGTGACTATTCTATTATCATGCCACTAAATTCTAGATACAAACAGCAAAGCATATATCTCGCAAACATTGTATATAATCTGAGTTTCATCTAAAACAAGTAGTCATGGAATTTCTGAAACTAAACTATACTACCTTGGCTTAAAAGTTTTCTACAAAAATTCATATAATAGATATTTAAAAATTCATTTAATAGCAAGTAGGTGTGATTCTTTAGGATTAGATTGATATCTAGAACAATTACATACAATAAACATAATATCTGGTTAGCTAGCTGTTAAATAAAGTAATGAACCAATCATACTTCTATATTGTTTTATATCTACAGTTTTTCCAGAGTCAACTTTATCCAACTTGGTGATAGTACTCATTGGTGTATTGTTTGTTTAAGTGTTGTCTAAACCAAACCTCTTTAATAAATCTCAAGTATATTTTTCTTGTGAAATAAAAGTACCATGATCTAACTGCTTAATTTGTAAGCCTAGGAAAAATGATAGTTCACCCATCATACTCATTTCAAATTGATTAGTCATGTCTTTCGAAAAAGACTCAACTAATTTATCATTTGTTGCTCCAAATTTGATGTCATCTACATAGATTTGAAATACCAATATATCTTCTTCGACCATCTTGATAAAAAGAGTGTGATCTACCTCTCCCATAGAATACCCTTTTTCCATAAGAAATTTTAGATAATCTCTCATACCAAGACCTAGGGGCTTGTTTAAGGCCATATAGTGCCTTTTAAGCTTATAAGCATACTTAGGATGTTTTAAATCTTCAAAACTTGGAGGTTGTTTTACATAAACTTCTTCTTTCATATATCCATTTAAAAAAGCAGTCTTAACATCCATTTGATATAATTTGAAATCCATATAATAAGCATATGCTAACAAAATTCATATTGATTCTAGTCTAGCGATAGGAGCAAATGTTTCATCATAGTCAATTCCTTCCTCTTGCTTGTAACCTTGAGCAACTAACCTAGCTTTATTTTTAACTATATGTCCATCCTAATCTACTTTGTTTCTAAATACCCACCTTGTTCCTTTTATGGAATGATTTTCAGGTAGTGGAACTAGATCTCATACCTCATTTCTTATAAATTGATTTAGCTCATCTTGCATAGCTAAATACCAAAATTCATCTTCTAAGGCATCATCAATTTTCTTAGGTTCTAGTAAGGAAACAAATGAATAAGCACCACAAATGTTGACTACTGATGACCTAGTCCTAACTCCTTGATTAGGATCGCCTATTATCTGATCAATAGGATGAGATGAAGCATAACGCCAATTTCCATGTTGTTCCACATTTTCTATAGGTATGACATTATTTTCTTCTAAATCTTTATCACTTAAGTTTATATTTCTTATTCCGTTAGATAATCTCTCAATTTCTCTGTCAACATCATTTGGTACCATTTCTGGGAGAATTTCTGAATCAAAGTTTTCAGCATGTCTAACATCCAAATGAGAATTTTCATGAAATTTCACATGCAGAGTTTCCTCAATGGATTTTGTTGATTTGTTATATACTCTATATGCCTTACTTCCAATGGAATAACCAACAAAAATAACCTCATCTGATTTGGCTCTAAATTTGTCTCTACGTTCCTTAGTGTTTAAAATAAAACACTTGAAGCAAAAGGGTTTTAAATAACTTATTTTGGGAACCCTGTTATACCATATCTCATAAGGAGTTTTATCCAAAATTGGTCTTAGATGTACTCTATTTATAACATAATATGCTGTATGAACTGCATCTGCCCAGAGAGATAGGGGTAACTTATTTTCATTTAACATAGTTCTGGACATTTCTTGAAGTGATCTGTTTTTACGTTCTACTATCCCATTTTGTGAAAGAACTCTTGGAAATGAGTACCTATGATCTATGCCTAATTCTTCACAAAAGGTGTCCATTTGATCATTATAAAATTCTATACCATGATCATTCCTAAGTTTTTAAATTTTAACATTTTGCTCATTCTAAACTTTATTACAGAATATCTTAAATATTTCAAAAACTTCAGTTTTATTAGCTAGAAAATAAACCCAAGTAAACCTAGAATAGTCATCAACTAGTACAAAAGTGTAATGTTTACCTCCTAGACTGGTTGTCCTAGAAGGTCCAAATAAATCCATATGCACTAGTTCTAAAACTCTTTTGCTTGTTATTTCATTTAAACTTTTAAAGGATGTTTTATGTAATTTACCTAGTTGACATGCATCACACATAAACTCTTTCCAGTACTTAATACTAGGTAAACCTCTAACTAGATTCTTTTTAGACAGCTTTTGTAATAATTTTAAGTTTCAGTGTCCTAGCCTTCTATGTCATAAAATAACTTCCTCCGATTTTGCAATTAAGCAAGCATTGTCTTTAATAATATCAGAAGGCAAATTCAGAATACAAACGGATCCTTTCTTGTATGCTGTTTAGAATGAAAAAGTGCATATTATTTACGGTTAAATGATGGTTAATTGCATAATATTTAGCTTATTATATGAGAATAAAGCAATTATGTTATAATTGCACTATTATATGCTTTAATTAAAGAATCTGCTTAATTTTGGGGAATTAATGTTAATTTAGTACATTTCTGAATTGTCGGTAAGTTGCAGGCTGTGAAATTCTTAAGTATCCGAATTTTCTAATATTTCAGACAGTTATGTTTAACAGACCGAACATGTATCGGATAGTTATGTTTAAATTATCGAACAGTTATGTTTTGAAAGAATAGTTTATTATTTCCTGAAGTACACGTGTCGAAACCATAATGCATGACTTAAGTGAACTTTCGGTGAGTTATCTATAACTATACGAAATTGCAGTTGGGCATCGGACAGTTATATCTGTAACTCTCTGAAATATTTTTTTATTTATAAAATAACTGTCAACACGTGTCATGTTCTGGTAAAGTAACTTAAGTGGATTTTCGGTGAGTTATCTATAACTATCCGAAATGCATTTGAGCATCGGATAGTTAAGTTTGTAAGTATTCGAAATGCATTTGAGCATCGGATAGTTAAGTTTGTAAGTATCCGAAATGCACCTGAGTATCGGATAGTTAAATTTATGCACATGTTTTAAAGTTAAATCAACGAAGAAAGTCTATTGAGCTATCTGTAACTCCACGGACTATTTATTTTCTAATATGCCACTATAGCGATTGCAGAAAAGGGACAGTTGGAAGAAAAACCACGACTACTCGTGTCGCGCAGGGAGAAGAAAGCATCGCTGTTGATATGAATGAAGGAAATCCAACCGACCATTCAAGCAGTAGTAGTTACTACTGAAGAAATATAAAAGAAAAGAAGAAAAAGAAGAAAGGTGTGTGATCGATGGATGGCCAGTGTATACAAAGGAGGAGCACCGAGCTTTCTATAGGTAGTATTGGCAATTCTCCAAAGTACCACACCAACCATCGTTACCACCACTACAATCACCAACCATCGGAGGTCTGTGAAAATATTTCCTTAATGTCGGGTCGATTTCGAGCCAAACACAGTGCCTGACAACCACTGTGAGGAGTGATCACATCGCGGGAAGGGAAGCCATTTTCACCAAGCGCCAACTCATATTTTAGGAGATCGTAAAGCTTTTAGCCTTGGCTTCGGGTTAATGCCTGTATGCTGAAGTGGAGATCATCTTGCAATTTTGGACTCACGATTCTATAGGGAGAGGAGATAAAATTGTAAGTGGTGTAATTGCATTGCAAGTAGTGACAAAAGTATTTACTATCGATTGAGATTACTTTACATTTCACCTTTCGCCCATTTCCATGTTCATATTAAAACTAAAATACCAAAAATAATTTATCTTTGTTCGTATTTTGTATTTGAGTGTTGTATTGTTTGTGTTGTATCATGATTAATGTTATCTTTGTCAATGTTGTGATTGTTTTATGTTTGTTTTAGTTTTACAGTTTACTGAAATTGGTTCGTTCAAAAGACTTAAAGATTTTAATGGTTACTGTGTGAATTATCTGAATGTTAGTATGCTTAATGATAAATCCAGTGTTTACTAACATTAAAGAGTTTAATTGATGTTATTTACAATCTGTGGAATCGCCCAATGGTTAGCCGAATTCCTCTGTAAATAGCAGTATTAAAAAGAAAAGGCAGGCTCGTGGAGTTAACTTAAGTCCACGAGATTAGTCTGTTGAGTTAGCCATAACTCAACGAACTTTGTCTATTGAGTTAACTGTAACTCAATGGAGAACTTATTGAATATATAAATTTGATTGTTTAAAACGGAACAGTTCACAATTCTTAAGCAATTCCCTGTGAGATCGACCTATACTTGCACACTAATACAATAGACACTGTGCACTTGTAGTTAAAATACAAATTGGAATTAATATCTAATTTGTGTGAAATGTTGTTTGTTTACTTCAAAAAAGTAATAGGCATAAAGATAAATTAACTAAGTAAAAACAGAAGTTAACAAATCCAAGTTTTTCTAGCACGTTGCTGGGTAACCAATGAAGTTTTTCTAGTGCCGTGCTGGAGATCCAAATAAGTTTTCTAGCACCGTTGCCGGGGAATTCATATAAGCAACTGTTAATGAAAATATACAACAAACAGAAAATATTAATGCAAGAGAATTTAAAGAATGCACTTTAAAACTAAAAACAATTGAAGATCATAATCATGAAAATGATATACAAAAACATCATAAGAGTAACGAAAATCCAGAAGATGTATGTGTAACATTAAGAACTGGAACTGATATACCACCAAGAACTCAAAATGAAAATAATATGAAGGTGGATAAGAGTAAAAATCAAAATGATAATGAAAATGTAATAGCTGAAAATCTAGAAATCACTAAAGAACAATCTGAATCTGCTAATGAAGCTAAAAATGATCAAATAAATCAATTGAAAGAAAAAGAATCTTTTAAATCACAATCTTTAGCACCCTATCCTGAAAGATTACAACAAACAATACCTGAAAAATAAGAAAAAATGAAAGAAATTTTTGAAAAAGTACAAGTTAACATTCCTTTGTTAGATCTATTGTAGAAAATGCCACCATGTGCTAAATTTCTGAAGGACTGGTGTACTAAGAAAAGAGAGCGAAAAATTCTTAGAAATGTCTTTTTAGCTGAGCAAAGTAGTTCCCTATTTCTGCCACAAATTCCTAAAAAGTTATCTGATCCTGGAATCCCTGTTATATCATGCACCATAGGAAATACCATTCTAGAAAGAACCTTAATAGACTTAGGTGTAGGTATAAATGTTATGTCAAGTGATATATTTGCATCCTTAGGATTAGAAGGCTTAACTCCTACTAGTACGGTTATTCAATTAGCTGATAGAAGTATAAGATATCCTAGAGGAAAAATAGAGGATGTCTTAATTAAAATCAAAAACTTTATATATCCTATTGATATTGTAATCTTGCATTCCCAACAAATTAAGCATAAAAATAGTGATACATCTTTAATTTTGGGAAGGCCATTTTTAGCAACATCAGGGGTTGTTATAAATTGTAAAACTAGAGTAATGAAGTTAGCATATGGTAATGAGGATACTCAATTAAATATTTTCAAACCAGAAAGATTTAAGGAGTTAGAAATGTCCTTACATACCATAGACTTTTTAGAGGATGAAGGAGACATGTTAGATGATGTGATTCAAGAAGAATTAAATAGGCAAATCAATTCTGAAACTTTAGAGGAAACTGAAAGCATAAATATAGAAGGAGATTAGGAAGAAATTAATTTAGAAAATGATGATGTTCAATTAGGAGCTCTAGCTTCTGATGGGCAACATTTAGAATTGAAACATTTACCTCCTGAATTAACCTATATATTTTTGGAAGAGAAACGAACCTGTCTAATCATTATTGCTTCAGATTTAAAAGAGGATCAAATAGCTAAATTAAAAGATGTAGTAAAAAGTTATAAAGAAGCAATAAGATGGACTATGACTAATATAAAAGAGTTAAGTTCAACTTTATGCTGTCACCACATATATTTAGAAGAGAATGCTAAACCTGATAGAATTCCTGAGAAGAGTTTAAATCCAAACCTTAAAGAAGTAGTCAGGAAGGAAATAGTGAAATGGTTAGATAATGACATAATTTATTCAATTTCTCATAACTCATGGGTTAGTCCAATCCATGTAGTTCCCAAGAAATCAGGATTAACAGTTATTAAGAATGAAAGTCAAGACTTGATACCTACTAGAATTCAATCAAGTTGGAGAGTATATATAGACTATAGAAAGCTGAATGCTGTGACTAGGAAAGATCATTTTCCCTTACCTTTTATAGATCAAATGCTGGAAAGATTAGCAGAGCAAGAATATTTTTGTTTCCTAGATAGGTATTCAGGGTATAATCAAATTCCAATAGCATTAGAGGATCAAGAGAAAACCACTTTCACCTATCCTAATGGAACTTATGCTTTTAAGAGAATGCCATTTGGATTATGCAATACATCACCTATCCTAAAGGTGTATGCAGGGCATATTTACTGGAATGACTGAAGATTTTTTAGAAATATTTATGGATGATTTTACTATATATGGCAACTCATATGAAGTCTGTTTAAAAAATTTAGACCTAATATTAAAACATTGTGCGGAAAAAAATCTTGTTTTAAATTGGGAAAAATGTCACTTCATGGTTAAACAAGGAATAGTCTTAGGGCATGTTGTTTCAAAGAAAGCGTTGGAAGTAGATAAAGCTAAAATAGAAGTAATTTCTAATCTACCAGAACCTAAATCAGTAAAAGATATTAGATCATTTCTAGGACATGTTGGTTTTTATCGAAGATTTATTAAAGACTTTAGCAAGATAGCTAGACCTTTAACTAATCTATTAAAAGATGTTCCATTTAACTTTGATAAAAATTGCAAGGAAGCATTTTTCAGACTTAAGATTAGCTTAATTTCAACTCCTATAATTCAAGCACCTGATTGGAACCATCCATTTGAATTAATGTGCGATGCTTCTGATTTTGCTGTAGGAGTAGTGTTAGGACAGAAGATAGAAAAATCTCCTAGAGTGATTCATTATGCAAGCAAAACCTTAAATGATGCTCAAGTTAATTACACAACTACTGAAAAAGAATTATTAGCTATTGTGTTTGCCCTAGAAAAGTTTAGATCATATCTGATTGGAGCTAAAGTAATAGTATACATGGATCATTCAGCTCTAAAACATCTAATAAAGAAAAAAGAGACTAAGCCTAGATTGTTCCGATGGATATTATTATTACAAGAATTTGATCTAGAAATTAAAGATAAAAAAGGTTGTGAGAATGTAGTAGCAGATCATTTATCAAGATTACAAATAGAAAAATCAAATAATGAAATTAAGGATGATTTTCCTGATGAACAATTAATGACCATCAATACAATACATTGGTATGCAGACATAGTTAATTACTTAGTTACTAGTCTAACACCTAGGGATTGGAATTGACAGGATAAGAAATTGTTTTTCTCAAGAGTAAAATATTACTATTAGAAAAACCCATACTTATTTAAGAAATGTCCTGATCTACTTTTAAGGAGGTGTGTTCCAGAAACTGAATATCCGAGCATATTGTCTTTCTGTCATGACCAAGCTTGTGGAGGGCATTTTGGTTCAGGGAAAACTATTGCAAAAATTCTGCAATGTGGGTTTTATTGGCCAACACTATTCAAAGCTGCTCATAAATATTGCTTAAGTTGTTTAAAATGTCAACAAATAGGAAGAATATCAAAGAGGAATATGATGCCTCTCAATCCTATTGATGAGGTTGAAATTTTTGATGTGTGGGGAATAGATTTTATGGGTCCATTTCCTATGTCTGATCAATTTAATTACATATTGTTGGGGGTGGATTATGTTTCTAAATGGATAGAAGCTATTCCTACGAAAACTAATGACAACAAAGTGGTAATACAATTTATAAGAACAATTATATTTGCTAGATTTGGAATACCTAAAACTATTATCAGTGACAGAGGAACTCATTTCTGTAATAGAAGTTTTGAAGCCTTAATGAAGAAATATGGAGTAAACCATAAAATTACAACATTATATCATCCGCAAACAAGTGGACAAGTAGAAAGTGCAAATAAACAAAACTTCTTTAAGGTTTGGATTTAATCTCCTCTCAGGAATTCTAATAGGTTTAGCATTCTATTCTAAATATATATGGTGACAGCATAAAATTGAACTTAACCCTTTTATATCAGTCATAGTCCATCCTATTGCTTCTTTATAACTTTTTACTACATCTTTTAATTTAGTTATTTGATCCTCATTTAAATCTGAAGCAATAATGATTAGACAGGTTCGTTTCTCTTCCAGAAATATATAGGTTAATTCAGGAGGTAAAGGTTTTAATTCTAATAGTTTCCCATCAGAAGCTAGAGCTCCTAATTGAATATCATCATTTTCTAAATTAATTTCTTCTAGATCTCCTTCTATATTTATGCTTTCACTTTCCTCTAAAGTTTCAGAATTGATTTGCCTATTTAATTCTTCTTGAATAACATCATCTAACATATCTCCTTCATTCTCTAAAAAGTCTATGATATGTAAGGACATTTCTAACTCCTCAAACCTTTCTAGTTTGAAAATATTTAATTGAGTATCCTCATTACCATATGCTAACTTCATTACTCCAATTTTACAATTTATAACAGCCCTTAATGTTGCTAAAAATGGCCTTCCCAAAATTAAAGATGTATCACTATTTTTATGCTTAATTTGTTGGGAATCCAAAATTACAATATCAATAGGATATATAAAGTTTTTTATTTTAATTAAGACATCCTCTATTTTTCCTCTAGGGTATCTTATACTTCTATCAGCTAATTGAATAACCATACTAGTAGGAGTTAAGCCTTCTAATCCTAAGGATGCAAATATATCACTTGGCATAACATTTATACCTGCACCTAAGTCTATTAAGGTTCTTTCTAGAATGGTATTTCCTATGGTGTATGATATAACAGGGATTCCAGGATCAAATAACTTTTTAGGAATTTATGGCAAAAATAGGGAACTACTTTGCTCAGCTAAAAAGACCTTTCTAAGTACCTTTCGCTCTCTTTTCTTAGTACACCAATCCTTCAGAAATTTAGCACAAGGTGGCATTTTCTGCAATAGATCTAACAAAGGAATGTTAGCTTGTACTTTTTCAAAAATTTCTCTGATTTTTTCTTATTTTTCAGGTATTGTTTGTTGTAATCTTTCAGGATAGGGTGCTAAAGATTGTGATTTGAAAAATTCTTTTTCTTTCAGTTGATTTGTTTGATCATTTTTAGCCTCATTAGTAGATTCAAATTGTTCTTCAGTGATTTCTAGATTTTCAGCTATTACATTTTCATTATCATTTTGATTTTTACTCTTATCCACCTTCATATTATTTTCATTTTGAGTTCTTGGTGGTATATCAATTCCAGATCTTAATGTTACACATACATCTTCCAGATTTTCGTTACTCTCATGATATTTTTGTATATCATTTTCGTGATTATGATCTTCAATTGTTTTTAGTTTTAAAGTGCATTCTTTAAATTCTCTTGCATTAATATTTTCTTTTGGCTGTGTATTTTGCAAATTATGCAGATCTATAACATTATAATTTCCATTGTCCTGTTGCATAACTTGTATTTTCATTGTATATTCATCCAATGCTTTCAGTTTCCTTTCTAGATCATCTAATCTCATTGCATTCAATTTTTGATCAATTTTCATTATGGTTTTTTCAGTTTCGTAAATTATATCCATTTTAAGTTCTGAATATGCTTCCTTATAGTTTAATTGGTTGACTTCTTGTTGCTTACACATAAAGTATTCTAGTTTGTCTAGGTTTTGCTCTATACTACGCTCTAGTCTGTCATACCTATCCCAAACTTCCATGTCTCTCAACATATTACACATTTTATACTAACCATTAGTTGGGTAAACTATAGGATTCTCATACTCGGCTCTATTATATTGAGGATAATTCATTTGTTGTTCATGGGATCTAGCCATTTGCAAACGTCTCTGTTTCAAACAGTTAGAAATGTCGTGACCTTCAGAATTGCAGAATTCACATATGTTAACTATAGGTTTCAGAAATCTTTGAGCATAAGCATATGCCATATTCTCAATTACAGAAGAAAACACACAACACTCTAGCTATTAAAACAAAATAGCTCTAACAATTGCTTATATGAATTCCCCGGTAACGGTGCTAGAAAACTTGTTTGGATCTCCAGCACGGCACTAGAAAAACTTCATTGGTTACCCAGCAACGTGCTAGAAAAACTTGGATTTGTTAACTTCTGTTTTTACTTAGTTAATTTATCTTTATGCCTATTACTTTTTAGAAGTAAACAAACAACCTTTCACACAAATTAGATATTAATTCCAATTTGTATTTTAACTACAAGTGCATAGTGTCTATTGTATTAGTGTGCAAGTATAGGTCGATCCCATAGGGAATTGCTTAAGAATTGTGAACTGTTCCATTTTAAACAATCAAATTTATATATTCAATAAGTTCTCAGTTGAGTTACAGTTAACTCAATGGACAAAGTTCGTTGAATTATGGCTAACTCAATGGACTAACCTTGTGGACTTAAGTTAAATCCACGAGCCTGCCTTTCCTATTTAATACTACTATTTACAGAGGAATTCGGCCAACCATTGGGCGGTTACACATATTGTAAATAACATCAATTAAGCTCTTTACTGTTAGTAAACACTGGATTTATCATTAGGCAATACTAACATTCAGATAATTCAAACACTAACCATTAAAATCTTTAAGTCTTTTGAACAAACCAATTTCAGTAAACTGTAAAAGTAAAACAAACATAAAACAATCACTACACTAACAAAGATAACATTAATAACGATACAAAACAAACAATACAACACTCAAATACAAAATATAAACAAAGATGAGTTGTTTTTGGTATTTTTGTTTTGATATGAGCATGGAAATGGGCGAAAGGTGAAATGTAAAGTAATCTCAGTCAATAGTAAATACTTCCGTCACTACATGCGACGCGATTACACCACTGAAAATTAAACCACTTACAATTCTGTCTCCTCTCCCTATAGAATCATGAGTTCAGAATTGCAAAATGATCTCCTCTTCAACATGCAGGCATCAACCCGAAGCTAAGGCTAGAAACTTTACGATCTCCGGAGATATGAGTCGGCGCTTGGTGAAAATGGCTTCCCTTCCCGAGACACGATCACTCCTCACAATGGTTGTCAAGCACTATGTTTGGCTCGGAATCGACTCGACATCAGGAAAGTATCCTCACAAACCTCCAATGGTTGGAGATTATGGTGGTGGTGATGATGGTTGGTGTGGTACTTCAAAGAATTACCGACGCTGATCCTCCTCTGCACACACTAGCCACACCCATCGATCACACACTTTACTTCTTTTTCTTCTTTTCTTTTATATTTCTTCAATGGTAACTGCTTCTGCTTGAATGGTCGGTTGGATTTCCTTCATTCATATCAACGACGATGATTTCTTCTCCCTTCGATGAGTGAATTCCTGCATGATACGTGCAATCGTGATTTTTTTCTTCCAACTATCCTGTTTCTGCAACCGCTACAGTGGCATATTAGAAAATAAATGGTCCGTGGAGTTACAGATAACTCAACAGACTGCTTCGTTGATTTAACTATAAAACACATGCATAAATTTAACTATCTGATGCTCAGGTGCATTTTGGATACTTACAAACTTAACTATCTGATACTCAGATGCATTTCAGATAGTTACAAATAACTCACCGATATATAACTTAAGTCAATCTTCCAGATCAGGACACGTGTCATCAGCAATTTTATAATAAAGAAATATTTCAAAGAGTTACAAGTCTAACTAGCCAATGCCCAGATGCATTTCGGATAGTTACAAATAACTCACCGAAAATCTACTTAAGTCATGCATTTTGGTTTCGACACGTGTACTTCAGGAAATAATAAAATATTCTTTTAAAACATAACTGTTCGGTAATTTAAACATAACTCTTCAGTACATTAAGCATAACTGTCCGAAATAATGGAAAATTTGGATACTTAAGAATTTCACACCCTGCAATTTACCGACAATTCAGAAATGTACTAAATTAACATTAATTCCCCTGAATTAAGTAGATTCTTTCATTAAAGCATATAAGAGTGCAATTATAACATAATGGCTTAATTCTCATATGATAAGCTAAATATTATGCAATTAACCATCATTTAACCGTTAATATTATGCACTTTTTCATTCTAAACAACAACCTACCGAAAATATAAATCTACCGGATACTTACTGTTAACAAGCTTCTGACTGAACCTGAACTTCTTGTGGCATATTCTACACTTGTACTACCTGCCCTAACAGGGATGTTTTGAATCTTCAAAACCTAGAGGTTGTTTTACATAAACTTCTTCTTTTATATATCCATTTAAAAAAGCAGTCTTAGCATTCATTTGATATAATTTGAAATCCATTTAACAAGCATATGCTAACAAAATTCGTATTGATTCTACTCTAACAACAGGAGCAAATGTTTCATCATAGTCAATTCCTTCCTCTTGCTTGTAACCTTAAGCAACTAACCTAGCTTTATTTTTAACTATATGCCCATCCTGATCTACTTTTTTTCTAAATACCCACCTTGTTCCTATTATAGACTGATTTTCAGGTGGTGGAACTAGATCCCATACCTCATTTCTTATAAATAGATTTAGCTCATCTTGCATAGCTAAATACCAAAATTCATCTTCTAAGTCATCTTCAATTTTCTTAGTTTCTAGTAAGGAAACAAATGAATAAGCACCACAAATGTTGACTACTAATGACCTAGTCCTAACTCCTTGATTAGGATCGCCTATTATCTGATCCATAGGATGAGATGAAGCATAACGCCAATTTCTATGTTGTTCCACATTTTCTATAGGTATGACATTATTTTCTTCTAAATCTTCATCATTTAAGTTTATATTTCTTATTCTGTCAAATAATCTCTCAATTTCTCTATCAACATCATTTAGTACCATTTCTGGGAGAATTTCTAAATCAAAGCTTTCAGCATGTCTAAAATCTAAATTAGAATTTTCATGAAATTTCACATGTAAGTTTCCTCAATGGTTTTTGTTGATTTGTTATATACTCTATATGCCTTACTTCTAATTGAATAACCAACAAAAATACCCTCATCTGATTTGACTCTAAATTTGTCTCTACGTTCCTTAGTGTTTAAAATAAAACACTTACAGCGAAAGGGTTTTAAATAACTTATTTTCGGAACCCTATTATACCATATCTCATAAGGAGTTTTATCCAAAATTGGTCTTAGATGTACTCTATTTATAACATAACATGCTGTATGAACTGCTTTTGCCTAGAGAGATAAAGGTAACTTATTTTCATTTAACATGATTTTGGACATTTCCTGAAGTGATCTGTTTTTACGTTCTACTATCCCATTTTGTGAAGGAGCTCTTGGAAATGAGTACTTGTGATCTATGCCTAATTCTCCACCAAAGGTGTTCATTTGATCATAATCAAATTCTGTACCATGATCACTCCTATGTTTTTGAATTTTAATATTTTGCTCATTCTGAAATTTATTAGAGAATATCTTAAATATTTCAAAAACTCTAGTTTTATTAGCTAGAAAATAAACCAAAGTAAACCTAGAATATTCAGACTTGATTTTTTAGTTTGGGATCTATATTGAATATTCAGACTTGGTTTTTGAAATTGGGATCCTCTTTGTAATGTAGCTCACACTCTCTCTTAGTAGTCAAACTTTCACTTCACATTCAACATGTTCATCCACTTAATCCATAATCCACGTACTAATGTCAAATTCAAATTATCCACGATTTCCACTATCTTTTTGAATTTCTAGTTTCTCCACTATCATTTTGAATTTCCATGATTTCCACTCGTAGATTCACCAAAACATTATCTTCTTGGAGATTTGAAGATGTAGGATCGTATGGCTACACAAAAGGGGGGTGAATTGTGTATTTTTAATATTTTCTGAAATATAATTGAAACTTTAAAACTCAAAAACAAGTCGAGACATTGTTTTCATAAAATCATTTTTATTCAAGGTTTCAATTACAACATACAATTCAATTCTCCTCAAAAATTGTAGATGCAATTATATTTCGATATCATGTTTCATCTATACAATTTCATAACTACAAACAAAGAAAACTAATTTGCAAAATTTAAAATATTTCTCCCTGTTTGCGATCTTTCTTCTTCTTCTTCTTCTTTCTTCTTCAGCAATTCTTCAGTGACAAATATCTTGTCTTTTCATGCTTCACCGAATTTGCTTTCTTCTGATACTTCAAATCTTCAGTGACAAAAATCTTACATTTTTATGCTTCACTAAATTTTCTTCCACTTGAGAGATTTTTCTCGAAGAGGTGTTTTTGATCCCTGAAAAAGATTTTTCTTTTGGTGTGCAAGGATGGTTTGATCCTTCAAAAGATTTTTCGTTTTGTGTGCAAGGATAATTTGATAACAAGAATTCTATGCCTTTTATACTGTATCTTCATTTCAAACATATCCTTCACGTTTAACCACTACCAGTTTTCCACTTCTCCACGTCTTTTCTTTTTCCTTCATCGAAACACACACGTTCTAACCCACGTTTATATTTCAAATTTTCTTTAATCATCAGTCCTGGATCTCTGAAAAATTTCTTGTAAAATAAACTTTCTCGTCCAAAAAATTTACATGTGTAATAAGAAGTCGTTACTTTAATGTTAACTAAACGAGTAACACAAGTATATATATATAACTTAACGTTTCTAACTTAACGAGTTCACCATGTGCCATTTCACATGACAAGTACTGTAGCTAACTCAACGAACTAAGTCTGTGGTGTTATGCTAACTGTAGAAACCAGCTTAACCTTTCTTTCGGAAGGTTAAACGATAACTCACCAAAAACAGTTTAAGTTTCGGATAGTTATGGATGTAAGTCACCGAAAAACTCTTTATATTATAAAACTAGTGAGACACATGTCAAGACCTGAAAACATGACTTAAGTTACCTTTCGGATAGTTACGACTATAAGTCTCCGAAAAAACTTTAACTCACCGATTCAGTAATAAACAAATGTTTTTACAATAAGAATTTTACCACGTGCAAAAATAACAACTTAAGTTTACAGGCTAACCTAACGCGTTGCCTTAGTGTTCAATATAGCAACTCAACGCGTTTAGTTATGTTAACTTAACGAGTTAAACATGTGCACCTCACGTGATACAATACAACATTCGTAACTTATAATTTCACCACATGTATAACACTAACTTAACGAGTTCGTCTCTTCTTTTACTCACTAACTTAACGAGTTATCTCGTGACCTATTATAACCTTTAAGCCTCTAACTTAACGAGTTCTCACGTGACCTCTATACAAACAAAACTCTAACTTAACGAGTTGTCTAAACATGCACTGTTCATGATACAGAAGATATAACATTAAAGCATATCATGCTTTTCAATAAAAACACACGTTAACTTAACGTTTTGCTAAATGAGAAATTAATGCAACGAAATGACTAGTTATTAACTTTAGATCCAATACAAACAAGTATTTATATCAGTAAGCTTTTTCTGTATTAATTGATGATTTTAATTTCTTTTCACAAGCAATAGTAATTGAGCAAATATGACTATTTTCATTCACCATACATTATCAAAACAAAAATACCCAACAATCTCTCCTTTTTTTATGATGACAAAACCATATTAAATCAATTATGAAATATGTTTAACTCAACAAAGCACCTTCGTTGGGTTAACTTTTAATTCAACAAACTTGTTTGTTGACATAAGTTCACTTAAGCTTATTTCTATTGTTTGTGTAAATTTTACCTCTCAAAACTAAAACTCTCAAATGTCAATAATTAGATAAGTATCAGTTTTCTAATTATCATCAGTCAAATTACAATAACCATTTAAATAGCATCTCCTTTTATAATATATATATGCAATTAAGATCATAATCATCTTTTTATAATATTTCTCCCCCTTTTTGTCATTAATCAAAAAGATAATTACATAAAATATATATATATATATATATATAATAGAATTACAACAACTCTTTCTGTAAACAAGAATAATAATTGAACACATTTACATAAAAATGTATTGTTCAATCAATTAAACAAGTAATACAAACATTACATTTTGTATTCAGATACAAACAAAAACAGTTATCGACCCCTCCTAAGTATATCATTTATAGCATTACATATTTTAACTCCTAAATGCCTAATATCATTTCTGATGTCGTTAAGCACTGCATCTAAGTCAGGAGGTAGCTGGGTTTGGTGTTCTGCTTGAACTGAATAACTTTGTTGTTGTTGTTGTATATGGTCTGTATCAGGTTGTTGTTGTCGTTGAGGTTTATGCATGGCCTGAAATTTTTGCAAATCTTTGACACTAAATGCTCTCATGCCTTTAGTTTCAGAGGGCCAGTCAGATAAAGTCAATTGGCTTTCAAGGATTCTACATACAGCATCACCATAAAATAACTTTGAACTCATATGCTGTAGTTGAGACATAAAAACATCAAACCAATTTATTTGAATTCTATTCAGCAGACCATAAGTTGCATATAAACAACTTCTGCTGACTTCCAAATTGTGTCCAACTCTCTAAAATAAATTTGCATGCAATATATTTCCAATAAATCTTGTCTCTGCATTCAGATTTTCCATTAATCTCATTGCAGAATATACATCTTGAATTTTTGATAAAGACTGAATGCTCCATTCCAGTTGTCTTATTGTCAAATCTATTGGTAACAACAACACCTTCATTCTTTAATCCTAAAACTTCAATAATTAACTCAGGAGACAATATAAACTCCTGTTCATTTATTTGAGTTTTCAGAAAATTTCCATTCTTGTCTAGATTGCTATAAAAAACTGCAATAAGCTCTGTGTATTGCTTCCATTTTGTTCTTACTGGCAAGAATTTATTGAGACCTGGAAACTCAAATAGATCTCTTATTTCCATCGAATTTCTAAATTTTATTGGACGAGCATGCAGAATCTAACATGTAATCAGATTATTTTATTTCTGCAATGCTTCTTCAAATCTAAAATGAATTGCATTACCTTGAATTTTTAATATTATACACAAAGAAGGTGATACCTGAAGCCGTGATTCAGAGTTTAATTCATCTTCAGGAACCTCTTCTTCAAAATGAATGTCATGTTGTTCCTCTTCCAAAATATTATCTTGAAGCTACTCAGGTAGGCTTGATTCCTCAGCTTCAACAGTGTTAGGAACATTGTCAATATGCTCAACATTCATTTGTTCAGTCTCTATAGAATGTTCAGAGTTCAATTTTTCCACAAATTCTACAGCCGGTGTATCTGTCTGTAATTGTTCATTTTGTTCAATAGATAATTCCATTGATTCATTCTGTGAATTCTCAGACTTTGCTTCTATAGATTCCGTAGAAGGCTGGTTAACTTTTAGCTCTTCTAGAGTCTTAACAATTTCAATATCTGCTACTCCAAACAATTCAGCCTTTGAACTAGTTACTATTTCAACATTGTCAATTATATTTGCAATAACTTGTTCAATGTCAGGAGCCTGATGCTCTGATTTGTCAATTTCTGCATCATCAGGACTTGTACTAATAGAAAAACTTGAGCTCATATTTGACTTAGATTTCTTCTCAAGCTTTCTAGCAAGGGAAAATAAAGTCTCATTATCTTCATCAATTTCAGTGTGTTCGGAACTGATGAGTTTATCAGATGCACAATAAGGTACAATGTCTAGACATACATTGTCCTTTGGAAATAAATTTTCATCTGATTTTCCTTTCTCAATAGACTTTGTTTCCTTAGACATAATTTTTCTGACTTTCCTTCTTCTATAACATTTTTGTTTCTCCTTTTCAAGTATTGCTGTTTTCTTTTCAAATTGCTCCATAAAAGTTTTCTACTTTAATTCTTCTAAGGCACTTTCTATTGCAACGGCCTTTCGAAGACTGTCAACTTTTGTTTTGTCTACAGCAATATCTAATTCTACTTGTTTTGAATATAAAGGAGTAGAGATAGTTGATTCATGCTCTTCCCCAAATGCATGTAGTCTTGTACCGTTTATAGGAGTTTGAAGAGTTCTATTTGATGAACCTACACCTTTTTCCAAATATTTTACATACTATTCCAAAAATGCAATCTCAGCACATTTCATTCTGTATTCTCTATCAAATTTACTACGAATACCCATGTATGTAATATTTGCATCAGTATGTTGAAGTTCTTGTCTAACTTCATCTAATATATCCTAAGGAAAGAAGTAATCTCTATAAAGTTCTGCTAACCTTTTGTCCACTCGAAATATTTTCTTGAACCAAGTACGTGGAACTTCATCATTCTCTATTTCTTTTCCTTTTGCATCTCTTCTGCTTTTGCCTTTTCCTCTGCCACGACCTTTGTAGAACTTGGAGACCATCGTCGCAGGTTGTAACAGCAATAAGTGGGAAAGATTTTCTTGACAAAGTTTACAAATAACCTAAGTGCTCGTGTAATAAGTGTTTAAATAGGGTTTTTAGGCGTATAACTCAACGTGAAGAGAAGTCGAGTTTAGAAATTAAATAAATATTGAATAAAGTTTATTCAATTAAGGTACCCGAAATATTCAAGTATAACTCGTTGAGTTAACTAACCTAACGAGTAAAATGCTGTCTGGAGGTAGTTTTACACATTACCTTATCTAACATAACGTCTAGTTAGTACACTTAAAACAATTTTCGAATGCTTCCAACTGAAACGTTCCGAAAACAACATACAAGCTAAACTTAAACTTATCTTGAGAACATTGTAAACTATTTGATCATTTTGTCCTTTGAATCTAAAATAGTTTATTTGTCTTTGTAAATTATTTCATTAAGATTTTAAGAGGACAGTTATTCAGATTAACTAAGATTTGTATTCTAAATTATATTAATCTATTTTCGACAATGTTAATCCTCCCCCTACAAATATACTTCAGATATATTCAATCAAAATACAAAATATACTTGTAGTGACAATAGATGTTAAGTATAACTATACTTTTAAATTTTCTTTTCAGAAACTTCCATTATCCTGACAACATCAAAAATGATTTCCAGAATCTATTCCTACTGTATATGAATCAAAACACAACTTTAAACTCAATTCGATTAATTCAAGGAGAATAAAAGAATGTATCTCAAATAAACATTTTCAAAAGTACTAATATTGATTCAATAAATCAGTAGTCATATTGGTATAAACTATATGCGATTCAAAGATATCTGTAATTAATGAAATAACTTTTTCTTTTCAAAACAGTAAATATTGATAATTTTCTTTAAAAGTTAGTTTGAAAAGCTTGAATCATACAAGAGCTTTCTAATGTACTCATGTAATGAGCTTTCAGTCAACAATCCTAGATCTAATCAGGACCTTAGGTTGCCAGATTTAAAGAATCCTTTTTTAGGACAACAATCCTTACATACCTATCTGCTCAAGTACAAAAGGCTCGTGATCAAACTAATCAATAAACTCTCAAAGATTTTCACTTTGTAAGCGCTTTTCATTTTAAGCACAGTATATATTTATTCCATTAATACAGATGCAATAAAACACAAATCTCATACAATTTTTACTTCTATGATTGTATTGAGAATATGAATCAGTTCCAATAAGCTTATACTTTTGATTAACAGTTTAAGATGAGTTACATAAAACTTATTCTACAAGTTTAATCAATTAAGTCAAATTTATGCATGATCATATGCATTTTCCTTGATTCAAAGAAAACATTTAATCAAAATTTCAGAATGTCAGAAGTATTTAATGTTTTTCATTTACACTTCCACTTAAAATTGTAAAATCCATTAAAATTGATAAACTACTTTAAAATCAATAAGATACTACTATGATTTTACAGTAAATACATAGTATCTTAAGCAGCAGTTTAGATATTACTTTATATATTTATAATAAGTATATAATATCTATGAGGTGAACAACATCATCAATAATATTTATCTTTTCATGTGGAGTTTAAGCATTTTACACATCACATAGCCTACAAATACATAAATTTAATCTAATGTTGCAGAATGTATTTTCGTCTAGAGGTTTTGTAAATATATAAGCTAATTGATTTTTACTAGGCACAAATTCTAATTTAATTTTTCTTTTAATTACATTATCTCCTAGAAAATGATGTCTAACCTCTATATGTTTTGCTCTTGAATGTAATACAGGATTTTTAGAAAGATTTATTGCAAAACTACTATCACAATAAATCTCAGTTGTATCATAAGATAATCCAAAATCTTCTAAAGTTTGCCTTATCCACAGAATCTGAGTGCAACACAACGCAACAGCAACATATTCAGCTTCTATAGTAGAAAGTGCTACACAGTTTTACTTTTTACTAAACCATGACACCAAATTATTTCCCAATAATTGACATGTGCCACTGGTACTCTTTCTATCAGATTTAGATCCTGCATAATCAGCATCAGTATATCCTATAAGATCTATTGAACTATCCTTAGAATAATACAATCCGAAATTTTTAGTTCCTTGTATACATCTAAATATTCTTTTAACTGCAATTAAGTGTGATACCTTAGGATTAGATTGAAATTTGGCAAAAACACACACAGCAAACATAATATCAAGTCTACTAGCAGTCAAATAAAGTAAAGAACCAATCATACTTCTGTATTTTCTTTGATCTATAGATTTTCCTATGTCATCAATATCTAACTTTAAAGTAGTACTCATAGGAGTTCCTTGAATCCTTGTATCATTAAAATTAAATTTCTTAAGCATTTCATCTGCATATTTTTCCTAATTCAAAAATATACCTTTATCTTTTATGACACTCAGCAAATTAAATCCTAGGTTATCTACACATAGTGCATTCGAAATAACACAAGTAGGAGTTATTTGAACATTGCCCATACCTATGATTTTATCTTTGCTTTTGTTTCCAAATGTTACACTTCCTTTCGTGGTATTTGTAAAATTTTGTAATAGACTTTTTTGTCCAGTCATGTGACTTGATGCTCCACTGTCTAAGATCCATTTTGATGTTGTTTCCTCCTGCAACACAAATTAAGAAAAACTTTTTCTTGGTACCCAATGTTGTTGAGGACCAAGTTCATTAAACGCATATTTCTTCTTTTTGTTTAAAAATAGTTTAGCATTATCATTTATATTCTTATTAGTTGTAAGTACCATTGATTCATCATTAGCTTCATACTCACATATAGCATTATTGCTTTTGCAATCATTCTTTTTGTTTTCAGATGTAGTATAATCAAGACCAAACATATTTTTATCAGATGTTAATTTATTTTGGTCATGCTTATACATTTCTGTAAGTTCATACCAAGATTTTGTACTGGTATTAACACTTTCCATACATACAAAATCTTTTTCTACACAAGAATTTTTTGTTTCATCACATGCAGAATGAGTAATTGGTCTAATACCAGTGTATTGAATTACATGCTCAAGTTTCTGAATTTTCAGTTTACTATAATTGTCTGAAATTTTAGAAACATTAGAAACAGAATTTCTAGAACAAGAAACAAGATTTTTAGAAACATTTTTAGTCATGTTAGAAGTACAATTTGACAAATCACATTGATTTATATTATTATTGCATGATTCATCCCTTGAAGTACCTACTTCTACATATTTATTACCTTGTTTCATAATAAAAGAAATTTTAGTCTTAGATTTACTTGAACTGCAACTAATAAATCTTTTATTGGCTTGCGATTCAAGATATTCAGGATAATCAAATCCTAAGCTAAATTTATAAGACACTGCAGGGGTACTAGTTAGTTTGTCTCACTTAGTTTGACTTAAATTCCATTTCTCAAAGGTAGAATTTAAATCTTGCTATCTTAGTTTTAATTTTTATATCTCTAATAGAAGTTCATTTATATTGTTTCTCAACATTTCATTTTCAGATTCTATCTTTAATTTTTCAGCAATTACATTCTATATTTGTTCATGCAAGATACATTCATTAAATCTAAATTTTTGCAAATCTCTAGCATGATTTTCATTATCACATTTAAACTTTTCTAAAGTAGTAGATAGGAAACAATTTTCTTCTTCCATAATGGATGGAGATTTTCTAATATTCTTATTTTCCGGGTTACATACTTTAAGTTTTTGTAATAATGCATGATAAGAACATAATAATTCATCAAAGTTTAAATCTGAATGACTTTCAGGATCAGATATTACCTCAGACTCATCTGCCATGAAGCACACATGAGCAACGTCTTCTAACTCTTGTTCTCCTTCTGAATGTGAAGATTTTGACGCTGATTCCTTAGATTCAGACTCTTCAGACGTGTCATCCCAAGTGACCTTCAAAGCCTTTTTCTTGTAAAACTTTTTTTGAGTTTTCTGAGCCGTCTTCTTCTGATTTGTCCTACTTTGCTTTTCATTTTTCCTCATAGGACAATCTAGAGAAAGATGTCTAGGTTTCTTACAGTTGTAACATACATACTTTCTAGATGAAGAATTCTTGTCATTCAGTGATTTTGACGTTGAGGGTTTATCATTTTTGTTCCTTTGCTGTTTCCTAGCTTTCCATGCTTTCTTGAATTTCCTAGTCAGCAAAATCAAATCCTCATCAGAATCAATAGATATATCAGAATCTGAATTAATTTCAAAGGCTATTTCTTTCTTCATTTTTAGTTTGTTGTGACTCAATGATTCATTTAATTGAACTTCATAAGCTGTTAAATTTCCTATAAGTTCATTCATAGTATAAACATTTAAATCTCATGATTCCTCAGTTGATGTTACTTTCTAAGACCATTTAAAACTTAGGGATCTGAGAATTTTCCTCACCAAATCCTTCTGTTCAAAATTCTTTCCAAAACATTTTAAAGAGTTTATGATATCAAGAAATCTGGAAAACATTTCAAAAATATTTTCGTCTTCATGCATCTTAAAGAGTTCATACTTATGAATCAACATGTTTATTTTTGCCTCTTTAACTTGAGAAGTACCTTCATGTGAAACTTCTAATGCATGCCACACCTCATAAGCAGATTTATATGCCGACACTTTACTAAACTGTTCATAACTCAATGCACAAAATAAAATATTTAAGCCATTAGCATTCAGAGTTTCATTTTCTTTTTCAGTAATTGTCCAAGTATTATAAGGAGTAGTTAACGGAGTATATGGTTTAGAAATCATGAACCACAATTTATGATCTATACTTTGAAGAAAAACAGTCATCCTATATTTCCAATATTCAAAATGTATTCCATCAAATAAAGGAGGACGATTAAGATTTTGGCCTTCATATAAAGAAAAATTACCATTTCTAGTAGCCATTTTACCTTAGATTTTTCAATCTATTTCATTTTAAACAGTCTAAAAAACTTTAAAACAACATGAGCCTTAAATCAAGAAATTTAAATGTATGCTCAGATATTAATTTCTATTTAAAAACAAGTAATGTAGAATAAGCAATGATATTAAATAAGTTAGTATCGATTTTATATCAAAGATTATTAACAAAGCTCTGATACCACTTATAGGATCGTATGGCTACACAAGAGGGGGGTGAATTGTGTATTTTTAATATTTTCTGAAATATAATTGAAAATTTAAAACTCAAAAACAAGTCGAAACATTGTTTTCATAAAATCATTTTTATTTAAGGTTTCAATTACAATATACAATTCAATTCTCATCAGAAATTGTAGATGCAATTATATTTCGATACCATGTTTCATCTATACAATTTCATAACTACAAACAGAGAAAACTAATTTGCGAAATTTAAGACATTTCTCCCTGTTTGCAATCTTTCTTCTTCTTCTTCTTTCTTTTTTAGCAATTCTTCAGTGACGAATATCTTGTCTTTTCATGCTTCACCAAATTTGCTTTCTTTTGATACTTCAAATCTTCAATGACGAAAATCTTACCTTTTTATGATTCACTGAATTTTCTTCCACTTGAGAGAATTTTCCCAAAGAGGTGTTTTTGATCCCTGAAAAAGATTTTTCTTTTGGTGTGCAGGGATGGTTTGATCCTTCAAAAGATTTTTCATTTTGTGTGCAAGGACAATTTGATCAACGAGAATTCTATGCCTTTTATACTGTATCTTCATTTCATGCATATCCTTCACGTTTAACCACTACTAGTTTTCCACTTCTCCACGTCTTTTCTTTTTCTTTCATCGAAACACGTACGTTCTAACCCACGTTTATATTTCAAATTTTCTTTAATCATCAGTCTTGGATCTTTGAAAAATTTCCTGAAAAATAAACTTTCTCGTCCAAAAATTTTTCATGTGTAATAAGAAGTCGTTACTTTAATGTTAACTAAACGAGTAACATAAGTATATATATATAACTTAACGTTTCTAACTTAACGAGTTCACCATGTGCCATTTCACGTGACAAGTACTGTAGCTAACTCAACAAACTAAGTCTGTGGTGTTATGCTAACTGTAGAAACCAGCTTAACCTTTCTTTCGGAAGGTTAAATGATAACTCACCAAAAACAGTTTAAGTTTCGGATAGTTATGGATGTAAGTCACCGAAAAAATCTTTATATTATAAAACTAGTGAGACACATGTCAAGACCTGAAAACATGACTTAAGTTATCTTTCGGATAGTTACGACTATAAGTCTCCGAAAAAACTTTAACTCACCGATTCAGTAATAAACAAATGTTTTTACAATAAGAATTTTACCACGTGCAAAAATAACAACTTAAGTTTATAAGCTAACCTAACGCGTTGCCTTAGTGTTCAATATAGCAACTCAACGCGTTTAGTTATGTTAACTTAACGAGTTAAACATGTGCACCTCACGTGATACAATACAACATTCGTAACTTATAATTTCACCACATGTATAACACTAACTTAACGAGTTCGTCTCTTCTTTTACTCACTAACTTAACGAGTTATCACGTGACCTATTTTAACATTTAAGCCTCTAACTTACCGAGTTCTTACGTGACCTCTATACAAACAAAACTCTAACTTAACGAGTTGTCTAAACATGCACTGTTCATGATACAGAAGATATAACATTAAAGCATATCATGCTTTTCAATAAAAACACACGTTAACTTAACGTTTTGCTAAATGAGAAATTAATGCAACGAAATGACTAGTTATTAACTTCAGATCTAATACAAGCAAGTATTTATATCAGTAAGCTTTTTCTGTTTTAATTGATGATTTTAATTTCTTTTCACAAGCAATAGTAATTGAGCAAATATGATTATTTTCATTCAGCACACATCATCAAAACAAAAATACTCAACAATAGAATATCTTCTAAGTCTTTGTTTTAGTTGAACTCTTATCCTTTAAGTCCTTTAAAAACTCGAACACTTATTTGTAACTCTTCGAGTTTTACACCTGCAAAATATGTGACTGAACAAGAAAAACTTATCTATTCGGTAGTCATTTTATAAAACTTGAACAGTTATCAATCTATGCATATAAAAACTCGAACAGTTATCTAACTCTTCGATTTTCATTACCGAACGCACATGGAAAATACGTGACAACTTAAAACTGTAGGATCATATGGCTACACAAGAGGGGGGTGAATTGTGTTTTTCAATATTTTCAAATATAATTGAAACTTTAAAACTCAAAAACAAGTCGAGACACTATTTTCATATAATCATTCTTATTCAAGGTTTCAATTATAATATACAATTCAATTCTCCTTAGAAATTGTAGATGCAATTATATCTTGATACCATGTATCATCTAAACAATTTCATAACTACAAACAGAGAAAACTAATTTACGGAATTTAAAACATTTCTCTTTGTTTGAGATCTTTCTTCTTCTTATTCTCTTTCTTCTTTAGTAATTCTTTAGTGACGAATATCTTATTTTTTTATGCTTCACCAAATTTGCTTTCTTCTGATACTTTAAATCATTAGTGACATAAATCTGACCTTTTCTGCTTCACTAAACTTTTTCCACCTGATACTTCAAATCTTTAGTGACATATATCTTACCTTTTTATGCTTCACTAAACTTTCTTCCACCTGAGAGTTTTTCCCCAAAGAGGTGTTTTTGATCCATGAAAAGATTTTTCTTTTGGTGTGCAGGGATGGTTTGATCAATGAGAATTCTATGCCTTTTATACTGTATATTCATTTCATGCACATCCTCCACGTTTAATCACTACCAATATTCCACTTCTTCACGTCTTTTCTTTTTCCTTCATCGAAATACACACATTCTGACCTACGTTTACATTTCAAATTTTCTTTAATCATTAATCTTGGATCTCTGAAAATTTGTTTGCAAAATAAACTTTCTCGTCCAAAATTTTTCATCAAGTATAATAAGAAGTCATTACTTTAATGTTAACTAAATGAGTAACACAAGTATATATATATAACTTAACAAGTTCCTCATGTGCCAAATCGCGTGACAAGTACTGTAACTAACTCAACGAACTAACTCTGTTGTGTTACGATAACTCAACGAACTAGTAATAAACAAATGTTTTTATAATAAGAATTTTACTATGTGCAAAAATAACAACTTAAGTTTTCAACGCTAACCTAAGGCGTTGCCTTAGTGTTCAATATAGCAACTCAACGCGTTTAATTATGTTAACTTAACGAGTTAAACATGTGCACCTCACGTGATACAATATAACATTTGTAACTTATAATTTCACCACATGTACAACACTAACTTAACGAGTTCGTCTCTTCTTTTACTCACTAACTTAACAAGTTTGTCTCTTCTTTTACTCACTAACTTAAGGAGTTCTCACGTGACCTATTTTAACCTTTAAGCCTCTAACTTAATGAGTTCTCACGTGATCTCTATACAAATAAAACTCTAACTTAACGAGTTGTCTAAACGTGCACTGTTCGTGATACAGAAAATATAACTTTAAAACATATCCTGTTTTTCAATAAAAACACACATTAACTTAGCGTTTAGTTAAATGTCAAATTAATGTAACGAAACAACTAGTTATTAACTTAGTATAATTTTAGATCCAATACAGACAAGTATTTATATCAGTAAGCTTTTTCTATATTAATTAATGATTTTAATTTCTTTTCACAAGCAATAGTAATTTAGCAAATATGATTATTTTCATTCAGCACACATCATCAAAACAAAATACTCAATAAAAACATTAAAAACACACGTGCAGATAACTTAACTATACGAGTTTTTAATATAACTCTTCGACTAAATCGAAATGTTAACTATCCAAAAGTTTAACTATCCGAAAATCTAACCATTCGAAAACTTTAACTATCCGAAAGTTAACTATCCGAAATTTTAAATGAAACTTTTCGATAACTTATCAATATTTAATTACGTGACTTTAGAAAATATTATTTAGACTTATTTATAAACTTTAATAAAGTATTTATCATCAAAACAAAATTTCTAACAGTCACTAACTCAAAATGATTAAAACACATAACACAAAGACAACTCTTGTGGGGAGTCAATTTATGAAGCTCTAGAGAAATCTTGATTGATTTGCAAGCTTTAATCTTCAGTGCTTTGTTGCAGACAAATATTCAGAGTGTTTGTAGGATTGCTAAAAAACCAATTTCTGCTACTATGTGCTGAAAATCTGTGTTCTCTATTCTTCTATTTTCTACAAATCCTATCTATTTTTCCTTCGAAATTTGCATATATGGAAAGGATTCTGGAAATGGTTAGATTCCTTGTGCAGTAATCCATTTCCAGTAACATTCAATTATAATTAATTTAAGATCTACAATCAAGAGATATCTTGCCAAAATAGTTAGTCAATAAATAGTAGTTGTAGATTCTGTAAAAGGAAAATCTTTAGAGAGTTTTAGAAAATCCGAGACTTAGAAGGATAGCCCACCAAAACTTAAAAACATTTTAGATAGTTAGAGCTAATGTTCTGAAAGGCCACTTAAGTCATGCATTTAAATTAAAACACGTGCCCTTCTGAAACAGTAGCGTAAAACATTAAAAGTAAACTATCTGATGGAGAAAACGTGTTTCAGATACTTACAAAAGATAACTCTCTAATTCTTAAGGAATTTCAGATAGTTACATTCGTAACCTTTTGAAAAGTCACTTGAGTTAGAAATAACATTAAAATTAACTATTTGAAAGTTAAAACAGATTTCGGATACTTATTGAAGGAAACTCTCCGATTCTTAACGGTTTTCAGATAGTTACATTGTAACCTTCCAAAAAGCCACTTAAGTCATGTGATAAGGGCATGACACGCATCCTTTAGAAGAAAGTAACCTAAAATACATTAAATCAGAAAACTACTAACTATTCAGAACTAAAAAACTTAACTATCTGAAACCAAGAGCATTTCAGATATTTAGAAATAAAACCATCTGAATAGGGAAAAGCTTAACTCACTAAAGAAAAATTCTTTTCGAATAGTTATAGAAATAGTTGTCCGATCAACCAAGAAAAAGAGTTAACTATCCAATTTACCTATTTTGTTTAGTGACTTGCAATGTAACTCTCCGATCAGCCACTAAACAAAAATGAAAACCCTCTAAAATCTATTTTCAAAAGATTTCTAAATATATAGAAGTTAGATAATTTCAATTTCAGAAGAATTATTGCTAAAATTATTTTAGAGATATTAAACACATGTTTTTCATCATCAAAATTAACTAGAGAAGTCATCTACTAAAACAAATACATATCATTTACCACCAAGACTCATGATTCTAGTTGGTCCAAATAGATTCATATGTATAAGTTCTAAGACTCTCTTGCTTGATATATCAGTTTTAGATTTAAAAGAGTTTTTATGAAGTTTACCCAACTCATATGCATCATACATGAAATCCTTTGAGTATTTAATTTTTGATAAACCTCTCACTAAGTTTTGTCTAGATAATTTATGCAATAGTTTCATATTTATATGTTTGATCCTTCTATACCAAAGATATGCATCACTACTTTCAGCTAGCAAAAATGAATTTAAATCAACTACACTAGAAGGTAAAGATAAAATACATATAGAGCCTTTTCTTTTAGAAATGAACTTAAGTTCATTTGTAATTTTATCAATAATTTTGCATACATTGTCTTCAAATAATACATAGTATTATCCATTATCAATTAGTTTTATAACACTCAGCAAATTAAATCTTAGGTTTTCTACAAATAGTACATTCAAAATAACACAAGTAGAAGTTATTTGAACATTGCCCATACCTATGATTTTATCTTTGCTTTTATTTCCAAATATTACACTTCCTTTCTTGGTACTTGTAAAATTTTTTAGTAGGCTTTTCTGTCTAGTCATGTGACTTGATGCTCCACCATCCAAAATTCATTTTGATGTTGTTTTCTCCTCAAACTCATCTGCCATGAAGCACACATGAGTAACGTCTTCTAACTCTTGTTCTTTTTCTAAATGTGAAGATTTTAATGATAATTCCTCATATTCAGACTCTTCTAACGTGTCATCCCAAGTGACTTTCAAAGCCTTTTTCTTGTAAAACTTTTTCTGAGTTTTATGAGCCTTCTTCTTCTGATTTGTCCTACTTTGCTTTTCATTTTTCCTTATAAAACAATCAGGAGAAAGATGTTCAGGTTTCTTGTAGTTGTAACATACATACTTTCTAGATGAAGAGTTCTTTTCATTCAGTGACTTTGACATTGATGGTTTGTCATTTCTGTTTCTTTGTTGTTTCCTAGCTTTCCATGCTTTCTCGAATTTCCTAGTGAGCAAAATCAAATCCTCATCAAAATCAGTTGATATTTCAGAATCTAAATTAATTTTGAAGGCTATTTCTTTCTTCATTTATAATTTATTGTGACTTAGTGAATAATTTAATTGAACTTCATAAGTAGTTAAATTTCCTATAAGTTCATTTATAGTATAAACATTTAAGTCTCGTGATTCCTCAATTGATGTCACTTTCTAAGACCATTTAAAACTTAGGGATCTGAGAATTCTTCTCACCAAATCCTTCTATTCAAAATTCTTTCCTAAGCATTTGAAAGAGTTTAAGAATTCTATGCTTTTTATACTGTATCTTCATTTCATGCATATCCTCCACGTTTAACCACAATCAGTTTTCCACTCTTCACGTCTTCTCTTTTTCCTTCATCGAAATACACATGTTCTGACCTACATTTTCCTCTCGAATTTTCTTTAAGCATTAAACTTAGATCTTTGAAAAATTTCCTACAAAATAAACTTTCTCATCCAAAAGGTTTTCCATCAAGTGTACTAACGAGTCATGTTAATGTCAACTAAACAATTAAAACAAGTAGATTTATAACTTAATGTATCTAACTTAACGAGTTCGTCATGTGCCAAATAACGTGATATGTACTGTAGCTAACTCAACGAACTAAGTCCATGGTGTCACGCTAACTCAACGAACCAACTAAACCTATCTTTTGAAAGGTTAAATGCTAACTCACCAAAAAGTATTTGAGTATCAGATAATCAAGTTTTCGAAGTATCTAAAATACCTTTTTATCATAAAACTAGTGAGACACATGTCGTGACTTGGAAATGTGACATAAGTTATCTTTCAGAAGGTTAGATGCTAACTATCCGAAATGAGTTTGAGTTTTGGATAGTTATTGTTGAGTATTTTGTTTTGATGATGTGTGCTAAATGAAAATAATCATATTTGCTCAATTACTATTGCTTGTGAAAAGAAATTAAAATCATCAATTAATACGGAAAAAGTTTACTGATATAAATACTTGTCGGTATTGGATCTAAAATTATACTAAGTTAATAATTAGTCGTTTCATTGCATTAATTTCTCATTTAACTAAACATTAAGTTAACGTGTGTTTTTATTGAAAAGCATGATATATTTTAAAGTTATATTTTCTATATCATGTACAGTGCACGTTTAGACAACTCGTTAAGTTAGAGTATTATTTGTATAGAGGTCACATGAGAACTCGTTAAGTTAGTGAGTAAAAGAAGAGACGAACTCGTTAAGTTAGTGTTATACACGTGGTGAAATTATAAGTTACGAATGTTATATTGTATCACGTGAGGTGCACATGTTTAACTCGTTACGTTAACATAACTAAACGGGTTGAGTTGCTATATTGAATACTAAGGCAACGCGTTAGGTTAGCGTTATAAACTTAAGTTGTTATTTTTGCACGTGGTAAAATTTTTATTATAAAAACATTTGTTTATCATTGGTTCGTTGAGTTATCATAACACAATGGAGATGGTTCGTTGAGTTAGCGTAACACCACAGACTTAGTTCGTTGAGTTAACTACAGTACTAGTCACGTGAATTGGCACATGAGGAACTCGTTAAGTTAGAAACGTTAAGTTATATATATACTTTTGTTACTCGTTTAGTTAACATTAAAATAACGACTTCTTATTACACTGATGAAAAAAAATTTTGGACGAGAAAGTTTATTTTGCAAGAAATTTTTTAGAGATCCAAGACTAATGATTAAAGAAAATTCAAAATGTAAACGTGAGTCATAACGTGTATATTTTGATGAAGGAAAAAGAAAAGACATGAAGAAGTTGAAAACTAGTAGTGATTAAACGTAGAGGACATGCATGAAATGAAGATATAGTAAAAAAGGCATAGAATTCTCGTTGACCAAATTATCCTTGCACATAAAACAAAAAATCTTATCAATGATCAAACTATCCCTACACATCAAATGAAAAATCTTTTCAGGTTCAAAAACACCTCTTCGGGGAAAATCTCTCAAGTGGAAGAAAATTCAGTAAAGCATAAAAAGGTAAGATAAATGTCATTGAAGATTTGAAGTATTAGGTGGAAGCAAATTTAGTGAAGTAGAAAAGGTAAGATTTACATCACTGAAGATTTAAAGTATCAGAAGAAAGCAAATTCGGTGAAGCATAAAAAGACAAGATATTCATCACTGAAAAATTGTTGAAGAAGAAAGAGAAGAAGAAGAAGAAGAAAGATCTCAAACAAGGAGAAATGTTTTAAATTCTACAAATTAGTTTTCTCTATTTGTAGTTATGAAATTATTTAGAAGATACATGGTATCGAGATATAATTGTATCTACAATTTCTAAGGAGAATTGAATTGTATATTGTAATTGAAACCTTGAATAAAAATGATTTTATGAAAACAATGTCTCGACTTGTTTTTGAATTTTAAAGTTTCAATTATATTCGAAAATATTGAAATACACAATTCACCCCCCCTCTTGTGTAGCCATATGATCCTACAAGTGGTATCAGAGCTTTGTTAATAATCTTTGATATAAAATCGATACCAACTTATAAAATATCATTGCTTATTCTGCCTTTCTTGTTTTCTAAACAGACATTAATATATGAGCATACGTTTAACTTTTTGATTTAAGGCTCAAGTTGTTTTAAAGTTTTTAGACTGTTTAAAATCAAATAGGTTGAAAATTCTAAGGTAAGATGGCAACTGGAAATGGTAATTTTTCTTTATATGAAGGCCAAAATCTTAATCGTCATCCTTTATTTGATGGAATACATTTTGAATATTGGAAATATAGGATGACTGTTTTTCTTCAAAGTATAGATTATAAGTTGTGGTTCATGATTTCTAACCATATACTCCGTTGTCTACCCCTTATAATTCTTGGACAATTACTGAAAAAGAAAATGAAACTCTAAATGCTAAGGGCTTAAATATTTTATTTTGTGCATTGAGTTATGAACAGTTCAGTAAAGTGTCAGCATATAAATCTACTTATGAAGTGTGGCATGCATTAGAAGTTTCACATGAAAGTACTTCTCAAGTTAAAGAGACTGAAATAAACATGTTGATTCATAAGTATGAACTCTTTAAGATGCATGAAGACGAAAGTATTTCTGAGATGTTTTCCAAATTTCTTGATATCATAAACTCTTTAAAATGCTTAGGAAAGAATTTTGAACAGAAGGATTTGGTGAGGAAAATTCTCAGATCCCTAAGTTCTAAATGGTCTCAGAAAGTAACATCAATTGAGGAATCACGAGATTTAAATGTTTATACCATGAATGAACTTATACGAAACTTAACAGCTTATGAAGTTTAATTAAATGAATCACTAAGTCACAACAAACCAAAAATGAAGAAAGAAATAGGCTTCAAAATTAATTCAGATTCTGATATATCTACTGATTCTGACGAGAATTTGATTTTGCAGACTAGGAAATTCAAGAAAGCATAGAAAGCTAGGAAACAACAAAGGAACAAGAATGATAAACCCTTAACGTCAAAATCACTAAATGACAAGAATTCTTCATCCAGAAAGTATGTATGTTACAACTGTAAGAAACCTGGACATATTTCTCTAGATTGTCCTATAAGGAAAAATGAAAAGCAAAGTAAGACAAATCAGAAGAAGACAGCTCAAAAAACTCAAAAAAAGTTTTACAAGAAAAAGGCTTTGAAGGTCACTTGGGATGACACGTCTGAAGAGTCTGAATCTGAGGAATCATCATCAAAAACTTCACATTCAAAAGGAGAATAAGAGTTAGAAGACGATGCTCATGTGTGCTTCATGGCAGATGAGTCTAAGGAGGAAACAACATCAAAATGGATCTTGGACAATGGAGCATCAAGTCACATGACCGAACAGAAAAGTCTACTACAAAATTTTACAAATACCATGAAAGGAAGTGTAACATTTGGAAACAAAAGCAAAGATAAAATCATTGGTATGGGAAATGTTCAAATAACTCCAACTTGTGTTATTTCGAATGTACTATATGTAGAAAACCTAGGATTTAATTTGCTAAGTGTTATAAAACTAACTAAAAATGGATATTAAGTAGTGTTTGAAGATAATGTATGCAAAATTATTGATAAAAATATGCATATGAAATGCTTAAGAAATTTAATTTTAATGATACAAGGATTCGAGGAACTCCTATGAGTACTTCATTAAAGTTAGATATTGATGATATAGGAAAATCAATAGATCAAAGAAAATACAGAAGTATGATTGGTTCTTTACTTTATTTGACTGCTAGTAGACCTAATATTATGTTTGCTATGTGTGTTTGTGCTAGATTTCAATCTAATACTAAAGAATCACACTCAATTGTAGTTAAAAGAATATTTAGATATATACAAGGAACTAAAAATTTCGGACTGTATTATTCTAATGATAGTTCAATAGATCATATAGGATATACTGATGTTGATTATGCAGGATCTAAATTTGATAGAAAAAGTACTAGTGGCAATGTCAATTATTAGGAAACAATTTGGTGTCATGGTTTAGTAAAAAGCATTTAGTTGATATAGCACTTTCTACTATAGAAGTTGAATATGTTATTGTTGCTCTGTGTTGCACTTAGATTCTATGGATAAGGCAAACCTTAGAAGATTTTGGATTATCTTATGATACAACTGAGATTTATTGTGATAATAATTCTACAATAAATCTTTCCAAAAATCATGTATTACATTCTAGAGAAAAACATATAGAGGTTAGACATCATTTTCTAAGAGATAACGTAATTAAAGGAAAAATTAAATTAGAATTATTGTCTAGTAAAAATCAATTAGTTGATATATTTACAAAACCTCTAGATGAAAATACATTCTGCAACATTAGATTAAATTTGGGTATTTGTAGGTTATGTGATGTGTAAAATACTTAAACTCCACATAAAAAGATAAATATTATTGATGATGTTGTTCACCTCATAGATATTATATATTTATCATAAATATCTAAGTAATATCTAAACTGCTGCTTCAGATACTATGTATTTATTGTAAACTCATAGTAGTATCTTATTGATTTTAAGTAGTTTATCAATTTTAATGGTTTTTACGATTTTAAGTGGAAGTGTAAATGAAAAACATTAAATACTTCTGACATTCTGAAATTTTGATTAAGTGTTTTCTTTGAATCAAGGAAAGTGCATATGATCATGCATGAATTTGACTTAATTGATTAAACTTGTAGAATAAGTTATATGTAACTCATCTTAAACTATTAATCAAAAGTATAAGCTTATTGAAACTGATTCATATTTTTAGTAAAATCATGGAAGTAAAAATTGTATGAGATTTGTGTTTTAATGCATCTGTATTAATGGAATACATATATATTGTGCTTAAAATGAAAAGTGCTTATAAAGTGAAAATCTTTGAGAGTTTATTGATCAGTTTGATCATGAGCCTTTTGTAGTTGAGTAGATAGGTATGTAAGGATTGTTGTCTTGAAAAAAGATTTTTTAAATCTGGCAACCTAAGGTCCTGATCAGATCTGGGATTGTTGACTGAAAGCTCATTACACGGGTACATTAGAAAGCTCTTGTATGATTCAAGCTTTTCAAACTAACTTTTAAAGAAAATTATCAATAATTACTGTTTTGAAAAGAAAAAGTTGTTTCATTAACTACAGATATCTTTGAATCAAATATAGTTTCTACCAATGTGGCTACTGATTTATTGAATCAACATTAGTACTTTTGAAAATGTTTATTTGAAATATATTCTTTTATTCCCCTTGAATTAATCATATTGAGTTCAAAGTTGTGTTTTGATTCATATAAAGTAGGACTTGATTCTGGAAATCATTTTTGATGAATTCAGAATAACGAAAGTTTCTGAAAAGAAAATTTAAAAGTCTAATTATACTTAACATCTATTGTTATACAAGTATATTTTGTATGTTATTGAATATATAAGAAGTATATTTGTAGGGGGAGGATTAATAATGTCCAAAACAGATTAATATAATTCAGAATACAAATCTTGGTTAATCTGACTTAATGTCCTCTTAAAATCTTGATGAAATAATTTAAAAAGACAAATAAAACTATTTTAGATTCAAAGGACAAGAATGTTAGAATAGTTTACAATGTTCTCAAGAAAATGTTAAGGCATAGCTATTGTGGTGTGTTCGGAACGTTTCAGTTGGAAACATCTGAGAATTGTTTTAAGTGTACTAACTAAACGTTATGTTAGATAAGGTAACGTGTAAAACTACCTCCAGACAGCGTTTTACTCGTTAGGTTACTTAACTCAACAAGTTATACTTGAATATTTTGGGAACCTTGATTGAATAAACTTTATTCAATATTCATTTAATATCTAAACCTGACTTCTCTTCACGTTGAGTTACTCACCTAAAAACCCTATTTAAACACTTATTACATGGGCACTTAGGTTATTCGTAAACTTTGTCAAGAAAATCTTTCCCGCTTGTTGCTGTTAGAACCTACAACGATGGTCTCCAAGTTCTACAAAGGTCGTGGCAGAGGAAAAGGCAAAAGCAGAGGAGATGCAAAAGGAAAAGAAATAGAGAATGATGAAGTTCCACGCACTTGGTTCAAGAAAATATTTCGAGTGGACAAAATGTTAGCAAAAATTTATAGAGATTACTTCTTTCCTCAAGGTATACTAGATGAAGTTAGACAAGAGCTTCAAAATACTGATGAAAATATTACATACATGGGTATTCGTAGTAAATTTGATAGAGAATACAGAATGAAATGTGCTGAGATTACATTTCTCGAGCAGTATGCAAAATATTTGGAAAAAGGTGTAGGTACATCAACTAGAATTCCTCAAATACCAATAAACGGTACAAGACTACATGCATTTGAGGAATAGCATTAATCAGCTATCCCTACCCCTTTACATTCAAAACAAGTAGAATCAAATATTGTTGTAGATAAAAGAAAAGTTGACAGTCTTCGAAAGGCTATAGCAATAGAAAGTGTCTTTCAAGAATTAAAGCAGAAAACTTTTATGGAGCAATTTGAAAAGAAAACAGCAATACTTGAAGAGGAGAAACAGAAATGTTATAAAAGAAGAAAAGTCAGAAAAATTATGTCTACAGAGATAAAGTCAATTGGACAAGGACAATCGAATGAAAATTTATTTCCAAAGGACAATGTATGTCTAGACATTGTACCTTATTGTGCATCTGATAAACTCATTAGTTTTGAGCATACTGAAACTGATGATGATAATGAGACTTTATTTTCCTTTACTAGAAAGCTTGAGAAGAAATACAAGTCAAATATGAGCTCAAGTTTTTCTATTAGGGCAAGTCCTGATGATGCAGAAATTGAAAAATCAAAGCATCAGGCAACTCACATTGAACAAGTTATTGTAGATATAATTGACAATGTTGAGGTAGTAACTAGTTCACAAGCTAAATTGTCTAGAGTAGTAGATATTGACAATGTTAAGACTCTAGAAGAGCTAAACGTTAACTAACCTTCTTTAGAATCTATAGAACCAGAGTTTGAGAATTCACAACATGTATTAATGGAAATATCTATCGAACAAAATGAACAATTACAGACAAATACATCGACTATAGAATTTATGGAAACATTGAACTCTGATCATTCTATAGAGACTAAACCAATGAATGTAGAGCATATTAAAAATGTTCCTAACACTATTGAAGTTGAAGAATCAAGCTTACCTGAGTAGCTTCAAGATAATATTTTGATAGAGGAACAAAATGACATTCATTTTGAAGAAGAGGTTCTTGAAGATGAAATAAATTCAGAATCACGGCTTCATGTATCACCTTCTTTATGTACAGTATTACAAATTCAAGGTAATTCAATTCATTTTAGATCTAAAGAAGCATTGCAGAAATATAATAATCTGATTACATGTCAGATTCTGCATGCTTGACCAATAAAATTCAGAAACTTGATGGAAATAAGAGATCTATTTGAGTATCAAGGACTCATTCAATTCTTGCCAATTAGAACGAAATGGAAGCAATACACAGAGCTCATTGCACCTTTTTATAGCAATTTGGTCAAGAATGAAAATTTTCTGAAAACTCAAATAAATCAACAAGAGTTTATATTGTCTCTTGAGTTAATTTTTGAAGTTTTGGGATTAAAGAATGAAGGTGTTGTTGTTACAAACAGATTTGACATGATTAGATAGCTGGAATGGGACATTCATTCTTTATCAAAAATTCCAGATGTATATTCTGAAATGAGATTAATGGAAAATCTAAATGCAGAGGCAAGGTTCATTACAAATATATTGCATGCAAATTTATTTCAAAGAGTTGGACACAATATGTAGGTAAGCAGAAGTTGTTTATATGCAACTTATGGTTTGCTGAATAGAATTCAAATCAATTGGTTTGATGTTTTTACTTCTCAACTACAGCATATGAGTTCAAAGTTATTTTATGGTGATGCTGTATGTAGAATCCTTGCAAGCCAATTGAATTTATTCGACTAGCCCTCTAAAACTAAAGGCAAGAGAGCATTTAGTACAAAAGATTTGCAAAAATACCAGGCCATGCATAAAACTCAACTATAACAACAACCTGACTGTATAAAACATATACAACCACAACAACAAAGTTATTCAGTTCAACTAAAATAGGAAACCTAGCTACCTCCTGACTTAGATGTAGTGCTTAACGACATCAGAAATGATATTAGGCATCTAGGAGATAAAATTTGTAATGCTATAAGTGATATACTTAAGAGGGGTCGATAACTATTTTTGTTTGTATCTGGATACAAAATGTAATGTTTGTATTCCTTGTTTGATTCATTGAACAATACATTTTTCTATAAATGTATTCAATTCTTATTCTTGTTTACAGAAATCGTTGTTGTAAATATATCTCTTACTATATATATTCTCTAAAATTATCTTTTTGATTAATGACAAAAAGGCAGAGAAAGGTTATAAAAAGATGATTATGATTTTAATTGCATATAGTATAAAGGGAGATGATATTTATGGTTATTGTAATCTGACAGATGATAATTAGAAAACTGATACTTATATAATTATTGACATCTGAAAATTTTAATTCTAAGAGGTGAAATTTACACAAACAATAGAAATAAGCTAAAGTGAACTTAAGTCAACAAATTTGTTTGTTGAATTAAAAGTTAACCCAACGAAGGTGCTTCGTTGAGTTAAATATATTTCATAATTAATTTAATATGATTTTTTCATCATCAAAAAGGGGGAGATTGTTGAGTATTTTGTTTTGATGATGTGTGCTAAATGAAAATAATCATATTTGCTCAATTACTATTGCTTGTGAAAAGAAATTAAAATCATCAATTAATACAGAAAAAGTTTATTGATATAAATATTTGTCTGTATTGGATTTGAAGTTAATAACTAGTCATTTCATTACATTAATTTCTCATTTAACTAAACGTTAAGTTAACATGTGTTTTTATTGAAAAGCATGATATATTTTAAAGTTATATTTTCTGTATCATGTATAGTGCACGTTTAGACAACTCGTTAAGTTAGAGTGTTATTTTGTATAGAGGTCACATGAGAACACGTTAAGTTAGAGGCTTAAAGGTTAAAATAGGTCACCTGAAAACTCGTTAAATTAGTGAGTAAAAGAAGAGACGAACTCGTTAAGTTAATGTTATACACGTGGTGAAATTATAAGTTACGAATGTTATATTGTATCACGTAAGGTGCACATGTTTAACTCATTAAGTTAACATAACTAAACGCGTTGAATTGCTATATTGAACACTAAGGCAACGCGTTAGGTTAGTGTTATAAACTTAAGTTGTTATTTTTGCACGAGGTAAAATTCTTATTATAAAAGCATTTGTTTATCACTAGTTTGTTGAGTTATCGTAACACAACAGAGATGGTTCGTTGAGTTAGCGTAACACCACGGACTTAGTTCATTGAGTTAACTACAGTACTAGTCACGTGAATTGGCACATGAGGAACTCGTTAAGTTAGAAACGTTAAGTTATATATATACTTGTGTTACTCGTTTAATTAACATTAAAGTAACGACTTCTTATTACACTGATGAAAAAAAATTTTGGACGAGAAAGTTTATTTTACAAGAAATTTTCATAGATCCAAGACTGATGGTTAAAGAAAATTTGAAATTTAAACATGGGTCAGAACGTGTGTATTTCGATGAAGGAAAAAGAAAAAACATGATGAAGTGGAAAACTGGTAGTGATTAAACGTGGAGGATATGCATGAAATGAAGATACAATATAAAAGGCATAGAATTCTCATTGATCAAATTATCCTTGCACATAAAACGAAAATCTTTTCAAGGATCAAACTATCCCTGCACATCAAATGAAAAATCTTTTCAAGGATCGAAAACACCTCTTCGGGGAAAATCTCTCAAGTGGAAGAAAATTCAGTGAAGCATAAAAAGGTAAGATATATGTCACTGAAGATTTGAAGTATCAAGTGGAATCAAATTCAGGGAAGTAGAAAAGGTAAGATTTACGTCACTGAAGATTTAAAGTATCAAAAGAAAGAAAATTCGGTGAAGCATAAAAAGGCAAGATATTTGTCATTGAAGAATTGCTAAAGAAGAAGAAGAAGAAAGATCTCAAACAGGGAGAAATATTTTAAATTCTGCAAATTAGTTTTCTCTATTTATAGTTATGAAATTGTTTAGATGATACATGGTATCAAGATATAATTGTATCTACAATTTCTAAGGAGAATTGAATTGTATATTGTAATTGAAACCTTAAATAAAAATGATTTTATGAAAATAATGTCTTGACTTGTTTTTGAGTTTTAAAGTTTCAATTATATTCGAAAATATTGAAATAGACAATTCACCCCCCCCCCTCTTGTGTAGCCATACGATCCTACAGTTATAGTTATAAGTCTCTGAAAAACTCCTGATAACTCACCAATCTAGTAATAAATAAATGTTTTTATAATAAGGTATTTACCACATGCAATAATAAGAACTTTAAGTTTATAACGCTAACCTAATGCATTGCCTTAGTATTCAATATAGCAACTCAATGCGTGTAGTTATGTTAACTTAATGAGTTAAACATGTGCAATTCACGTGATACAATATAACATTTGTAAACTTTAATTTCACCACATACATAATACTAACTTAACGAGTTCATCTCTTCATTTCAACCTTTCGTTCACTAACTTAACAAGTTCTCACGTGACCTATTTTAACCTTTAAGTCTATAACTCAACGAGTTCTCACATGACCTTTTTACAAATAACGCACTAACTCAACAAGTTGTCTTAACGTACACTATACATGATACAGAAATTGTATCTTTAAAATATATCATGCTTTATAATAAAAACACACGTTAACTTAACGTTTAGTTAAATGAAAAGTTAGTATAACTTAATGACTAGTTATTTAACATAGCATAATTTCATATGCAATACAGACAAGTATTTATATTAGTAAACTTTTTATATATTAATTGATGTTCTTAATTTACTTTTACAAATAATAGTAATTGAGTAAATATGATTACATTTGTTTAGCACACATCATTAAAACAAAATACTCAACAAATAGTTACAAGCTAATTGTCTAAAAAGGAACTTAAAACCTACAAAAGGCAATTAAGGAAAGTTTAGAAAGTTATAGACCTAACTTGTCGAAGGAAAAGAGTTTTTAGATAGTTATAGGGCTAACTGTTCGAAAAGGAACTTAAAGCATAGAAAAAGTAACTTGATAAAACCAAGGAATTTTCAAATAGTTACAGGCCTAACTTGTCGAAAAAAAATTTTCTAAGGTAATAGACTAATTCTCCGAAGACTTCAGATACTCATCCATGTAAATAATTACTCCCCCTAAATATGTGCCAACCAATTTAAGATAATAAAGATTGAAATAGAGAAAATTAGTAAAATCAAGAAAATTATAAACTCCCCTTGTTCAAAAGAGAAAAAAATTTAACAAATAAGAAAATGTTGTTTTGGTTTTTTTTTAAGAAATTTTTTTTTTGCTATAGAATAGAAAGAACATTAAGGATATATATATACAGATAGATATATAATAAAGTTTTTTTTATTGTTAATTTTTCATGTGTATTGTGTTTTTATTTTTGTGAAGATTACTGAAGAATTCAAGTCCCCACAATTTGGTTAAATTGCACACTTCACTTAGCATAAAGACTTGATTCTATGGTTCACCTTATTAACCTTAATAACCAGTTTTCATAAACTGCAATGCTATAACTTAATGTTTTAGAATAGAAAAATTTAGAATTATTTAATATGCTCTCTCTGGCTAGTTTGAAAATTCCATGAAGTAACTCTAAGGTATATTTTCCCTTAACAATGTCTGTTATGTACATAACTAAGAGGAAAAGAAGAAACTTTGAGAATTATGTAGTTGTCAATACTGCATAGCCATAATTTGGATTTTTCATTCCCTTTTTTTTTATTGTAGTTGGTTGCTCTTTGCAACTAACATTCCAATTTTTTTTTTTATTTGATTTGGCAAACATTTTGACAGTACTAAAAATAGGAGAGTTTAGAAGGTTAAAAACATTAGGACAAAGTCAAGTTAAATAGCTTGAGTCTTATTGCTTCCAACCACATTTCCTTATTTTTCACCCAAACATATTAAATTCCTCTAAATTATCTAATTATGTAACATTTAGTCTAGCAAAGAAAAATACAATCACTAAATTAATAATGTAACTTGGCTATTTTTAAGATTTAGATCCCCATTCTAAGTGTGATGTGGACATTATCCTATTTGTGGAGTTTTAGCCTTCAGTAGTTATTGTGAAAATAATTTGAGTTTGTTTTAATATTGATATAGAGATCATTGTAGAATACAAACTCAATAGAAAGTCCCAAGAGAAGATTTTGTATTTTTTTTTTTTAAATTTTGAAAAATATTTTGATAGAAGAAAATAAGTAAACAAAAACAAGAAACAGTAATTATTCTCAAAAATAGCTAAACTAAAGTAAATCATCAAAATAACTCAATATGAAAGAGTAATATAGATAAGACGGTGAAGAAATCATTTAGAATGTAGAAGATAAAAGACAGAAGGTAATGTTTAGAAATCATTAAGGCAACATATTCCTAAATCTCTTCTCAATTTAATGAACTATTTTTCTTCAAGAGGCTTTGTGAAAATATCTGCCAACTACTCATGAGTGGAAACAAAATTTAGCTCAATATTATCCTTCATAACATTATTTCTCAAAAAATGGTGTCTTATCTCAATATGTTTTTGTTGGGAATTTTGTTTTAATGATGAATATTTTATTAAAGTTTATAAATAAGTCTAAATAATATTTTCTAAGTATAATAGTTACGTAATTAAATGTTGACAAGTTATCGAGAAGTTTCATTTAAATTCCAAATAGTTAGCTTTCATATAGTTAAGATTTTCAGATAGTTAAGCTTTGGATAGTTAAACTTTCAAATAGTTAACGTTTCGATTTAGTTGAAGAGTTATGTTAAAAACTCATATAGTTAAGTTATCTACACGTGTGTTTTTAATGTTTTAAGTTTTCACATGTTTTTAATGTGCGTTCAGAAATAAAAAATCGAAGAGTTAGAAAACTGTTCGAGTTTTTATATGCATGGATGGATAACTATTCAAGTTTTATATAATGACTAAGGAATAGATAAGCTTCCTTGTTCAGTCACTTGTTTTGTAAGTGCAAGAACTCGAAGAGTTGCAAATAAGTGTTTGAGTTTTTACAATACTTAAAGGATAAGTATTCGACTAAAGTAATGACTTAGAAGATATTCTACAAATCTCTTAGAAGATAAAGTTTTGATGGATCTATGATATGAAATCATGGAAATTCAAAATGATAGTGGAGATAGTGGAAATTTAAAATAAAGAGTGGACATAGTGAAAATTCAAAAAGACAGTGGAGATCATGGATAACATAGTGCACGTTTAGACAACTCGTTAAGTTAGAGTGTTATTTGTATAGAGATCACGTGAGAACTCGTTAAGTTAGAGGCTTAAAGGTTAAAATAGGTCACGTGAGAACTCGTTAAGTTAGTGAGTAAAAGAAGAGACGAACTCGTTAAGTTAGTGTTGTATACGTGGTGAAATTAAAGTTACGAATGTTATATTGTATCATGTGAGGTGCACATGTTTAACTCATTAAGTTAACATAACTAAACGCGTTGAGTTGCTATATTGAACACTAAGGCAATGCATTAGGTTAGCGTTATAAACTTAAGTTGTTATTTTTGCACATCGTAAAATTCTTATTATAAAAACATTTGTTTATCACTAGTTCGTTGAGTTATCTGTAACACAACGAAGATGGTTCGTTGAGTTATCGTAACACCACAAAGCTGGTTGGTTGAGTTAGCGTAACACCATGGACTTAGTTCGTTGAGTTAGCTACAATACTTGTCACGTGAGTTGGCACATGAGGAACTCGTTAAGTTAGAAACGTTAAGTTATATATCTACTTATGTTACTCATTTAGTTAGCATTAAAGTAACGACTACTTATTACACTTGATGAAAAATTTTGGATGAGAAAGTTTATTTTGCAAGAAATTTTTTAGAGATCCAAAATTGATGATTAAAGAAAATTCGAAATGTAAACGTGGGTTAGAATGTGTGTATTTCAATGAAGGAAAAAGAGAAGACGTGAAGAAGTGGGAAATTGGTTGTGATTGACTGTGGAGGATATGCATGAAATGAAGATACAATATAAAAGGCATAGAATTCTCATTGATCAATTATCCCTACACACCAAAAGAAAAATCTTTTCAGGGATCAAAAACACTTTTCGGGGAAAAGCTCTCAGGTGGAAGAAAATTCAATGAAGTAGAAAAAGGTAAGATTTATGTCATTGAAGATCTGAAGTATTAGAAAAAAGCAAATTCAGTGAAGTAGAGAAAGTCAGATATTCGTCATTGAAGAATTGCTAAAGAAGAAAAAGAAGAAGAAGAATAAAGATCTCAAACAAGGAGAAATGTTTTAAATTCCACAAATTAGTTTTCTCTGTTTGTAGTTATGAAATTGTATAGATAAAACATGGTATCGATATATAATTGCATCTATAATTTCTTAAAAGAATTGAATTGTATATTGTAATTGAAACCTTGAATAAAAATGATTTTATGAAAATAGTGTCTCGACTTGTTTTTGAGTTTTGAAGTTTCAATTATAATCGAAAATGTTGAAAAACACAATTCACCCCCCTCTTGTGTAGCCATACGATCCTACATCATCAACTACCACTAAGGTATATTTTCTTCCTCCTAAGCTGGCTGTCTGAATAGGACCAAACAGGTCCATATGCAGTAATTCTAGTGGCTGACTTGTGGCAATATCTTCAATACTCTTGTATACTGATTTCTTTTATTTTTCAATCGTACAATCACTACACAGTTTATCCCTTTTGAATTTGAGTTTGGGCACACCTCTAACGAGACTATGTTTGGTCAACTTTCTTAAGGTTCTCATATTTACATGATTTAATCTCTTATGCCATAACCATTCATCATCACTAGAAGCAATTAAGCATGCATCACTAGACATATTATCTAATGGAAATTCTAATGTATAAATTGAATTATCCCTATATCTAGTAAATTTAATCTCATATGTTTCTTACTGTAAAATAAAACAGTTTTCAATAGTAAAAAGAAGATTGTAACCTTTGTCACATAATTGACCTACACTTAATAGGTTTTGTTTTAAACCATTTACATGCAAGACATTTTCTTTTTTCTCATTTTTAGATGCAACATTTTCTACAGTAGTAATTTTACATTTTTCATTATTACCAAACTTAACAGATCCTGTGTTTATAGACTTAACAGATTCCAAAAATCATTTCTTACCTGTCATATGCTTTGAGTATCCACTGTCAATGATCCACTTTGACATTTGAGCTTTCTTGTCCTTGCAGTCCTGCAAATTATGTTGAAATTAAGGCTTTTGGTACCCATATTTTATTAGATCCATCAGTATTAGTCCTTAGCATATTAAACTTATTGCCTCTTGGTAGCCATATATAAGTAGATCTTTTAATGACAAAAATAGTTGTGCCATCTTTGTAAGATCTAATTTTTCTACCACAGTAAGGAGTTTCCTATGGTACAGCATACCTTAGGCCAAATTACTTGTACCTGTTCTTTTAGATCCTATGATTTTATTTAAGCTATTTTCACCTTTAGTGAACTTACATACAGTGTTTTTCAAATCAGTAATTTCAGATAATAAATTTTTGTTTTCTTCTTTCAAATCAAAATTTTTATAGCTATAGTTATCCATTTTAGTTTTTAGTTCCCTATTATCAACTAGAGCTTTTTCTAATTTAGCAAAAGCATTCTCTAAACAAGAGTTCAAACTTAATTTCTTTCTTATAGTTTTTACATTTTACATATAAATTGTCTATTATACAAAGGAGACTATCTACAACTAAATCATTATTTTCATTTTTTGAACAGTAAGGAGATGTAGAGCATACCTCTTATGCAGCAAAGCACACGTTTGTAGAGGCATCTTCCTTTGAGTTTGATGAGCTACTAGATGAGCTACTATCATCCCATGTGGCTTTCAAGGTCATTTTCTTCTTCTTCCATTTTTGTTTGTCCTCCTACTGGAAAAGACAGTAGAGTTGAATGTGTCTCAATTTTTTGCACTTGTAGCATGTGGGGACTTTTGATCTTGAGGAGATGGCTTTGCCTCCTTGTCTCATCATTTTTCTGAAATTTCTAGCCAACAGTAAAACTTCATCTTCATCCGAGCTTGGTTGGTCTTCTATTAAGGGAAAGGCTAATTCTTCCTTTTTCTCAGCCTTTCTTTCAATGGCTCCCTCTTCTTCTTTCCATTTCTTCATCTAGACTTCATGAGCAAGAAGATTTCCCAACAGATCTTCTACTAAATAGTTGTTTAGATCCTTTGAATCTTGTATGGAAGTAGACTTTTGTTTCCATTCAACTGTTAGGTTTCTTAGAATCTTTTGTACCTGTTCACGATTATAAAAATCCCTTCCAAGGCCTCTCAGTTCATTCAAGCATTTTAGTAATACTTTCTTTTTCAAGCATTTTGAATAATTCATATTTTCTTAACAAAATGCTGATTTTGGTATCTTTTACTTATCTGATTCCTTCATATGTAATTTGAAAGGTCTTCCAAGCCTCATGAGAAGATTTACAAGCAGATATTTTATTATACTATTTACTAGTTAGTGCATAGTAAATGGAATTTAGCCCATGAGTATCCATCTAGATGATTCTTTCATCCTCCTCAGTCTAGTCACTTTCATGACTAATTGAAAGTGGTATATCATGTACAACCATTCTCTAGAGTTTTAAATCTATGCTCTTGAGAAAACACTCCATCTTGTTTTTCTAGTAGCTATAATTGCTACCATCAAAGAGAAGAGATCGATAGATATTCTATCCCTCTACAGTGTGAAAAGCCATGATCTTAGATGATTAAATCTATTAAGCTCTTGTTTAGATTTCTACACTTGGGTAATTGAATGACTTAAGTTTCGAATAGTTGGCTTTCCTAACTTGGAAACTCTCTATATAAAAGAGAGTGATGCACATCAAGGTCTTCTCTCTTGGAGTTTTTGTTTTCCACCTCCAACACCACCAGTTGTCACCCCTCTTGGAGCTCCACATCTTGAAGCAAGGAAGAAGAATGCCGGTCATTCCACCACCTCTCTTCAGCTCGGATCTCATCATCTTCATTCCACAAGTCATCTCCAACGTGAAAGCCTTCATTCCACATCTTGGAGGAGGGACGTCTACCTCTACAAGGGTTCTCTTCTTCATTTGTGAGATTCCACAAATCATTTCTCCACTTTTCCCTCTTATTTGGCTTTAGATGTATCACATTTTATCATGTTTCACGTAGGTATTTATTTATGTTCTTAGTTTTCATTGTAATAGGGTAAAAGTAGAAAACAGATTCATTTTTATTTGTATGTTTCTTTGTGAATTCGTGAATCTTTGTTATTTTCATCTGAAAATCGTCAAAATAGGTGTTGTTATTGATATATATTCATATATTGTTGTTTGTTGATGTTGAAATATGGATATTACATTCTGTTATGCATGAAACAACATAGAATTCGTTGAAGGTTGTGCATGTTGTTTGCAGATTTGCAGTTTTGTTGATCTGTTTTTATTCTGAGAATTCATATGTGTTCTGGAGCATTTCTGTTTAACTGAAAATTCTGAAAAAATTTATAATTTTGCTATTATAAGTCTTCTGTGATTCTCTAAAATTTCATAGTAATCCGAAAAGATTTGATGCCATTTTGAAGCTATAACTATATCAAGCACAGAATTCGGTCTGAGACTCTTTTGTCGTGATTGTAACGCATTTTTCTCACAACTCAGATCACGTAAAAATTCTAATAAATATTTCATTAATATCTACATCCTCTCTATTTTGCAACGCATTTGATTTTGGAATTTTTGGTTGAGTAATTCGAGATTTATATGGTTTTTAAGATACTATTATTAACGTGCAGAAGTTTCCAATTTTATGCATCATTTTCAATGTCCGAATTTTCAGTTATAGCATTCATGCATTTTTTGACAATTTTTATCTGAAGTCCACATTAACAGATCTGATTGAGATTAAATTTTCAGTCTAATCTGTTGATTGGTTGATAAATTAAAAATCCGTGGACTTACCTTTTTTGTAGTCTAATCTATATTTGGAAAGTATTTGCTCGCCATATTCTTGTAATTAGAATCTTAGATTATCCCTATTTCCATGTGGTTCAACTCGTACTTGTCGACGTACTTCATTGGACGTCGTGCACTTGCAGTTTAAAAATTTAAAACTTCAAAAAATCCAAACAAGTTTTTCGCACCATTGCCAAGGATTTTGCACGGTATAATCTAGGTTTTAATTTTTTGGATTAGACTTGAGCCTTTTAAGTTTTTTGGTTGTGCATCTTCAAAGGAGGTAATTATGGAGAATAATTTCTATGCCTTTGGAGATGAATGTTCTCTTTATTATGACTTATGTCATGTAGAGGGGCATACCACAACCAATTGCAATCTTTATTATTATCCACCTCAACCATCAAAAATGTTAAACAATGTAATAAATATTTAATGTTAGGACATAATGAAGAAGAATGTCTACAAAACCCTAAAGATGAAATAGTAAAAGCCATTAATTCAATTAATTACTATCATGAAGAAAATGAATGTCAAAATTATTATACTCAACCAACTTTTTATGAACAACCAATTGAGGAAAAAGAATTTAGAATTATGAGTGAGGTGCAAGCCTTAGGAAAATAAATTGAAGATCTAGCTAGGATGGTAGAAGGAGGTTATGAGATAAATCCATCTATAGGATTAGAGGAGTCTTCAACCCAACCTAGTGAAGAGGTAGAGCACCAATTTCAAATTAATATAGAAAGAGAACGAGAGAATAATTTAGAAAATTTTGTAACAATTGAAGAAAATAATGAAAATAGTGGGAAAAATTTAAGTGAAGAAAGTGACTTAGTAGATGCTTATGTAACACTTAGATCAGGTAATGTCACTCATAAGACCCCACCCATAAGAGAAGAAAATGAAATAATTAGACAAGAAGAAGAAAATAAGGAAAATGAGGATATTGAAAATCAACATAGTAACTTAGATGGAGAGGGAGTAGATTTAGAATCTAAAGAAAATCATTTAGAACCTACTCAACCCATAGCTCTAGCACCTTATCCTAATAGGTTAAAATCAAATGAAAATATAAAAAATGAAGACATTGAAAGAATTTTTAAACAGGTGCAAGTTAATATACCTCTCCTTGATTTATTAAAACAAATGCCTAATTGTGCTAAATTTCTTAAAGGGTGGTGCACTAAGAAGAGAACCAGGAAAGTCATTAAGAGAGCCTTTCTGGCTCAAAAAGCTAGTTCTCCTTTTACCAACCACCTTCCTTTTAAGTTAAATGATCCAGGTACTCCTTTGATTTCTTGTATTATTGGGGATAAAACATTAGATAAAGCTCTCATAGATTTGGGAGTCAAAATTAATGTCATGCCTAGTAGTGTTTTTGAATCCGTAGGATTAGAGGGCCTGGTGAACACCAAAACCATCGTACAGTTAGTTGATAGGTCTTTAAGATACCCTCGAGGGAAGATTGAGGATGTCTTAATTAGGATTAGAGATTGTATTTACCCTGTAGATTTCTTAGTTTTAGAAACCTGTAATTCTCCACATAAGTTTGATTTTATTCCTCTTATTTTGGGTAGACCATTTTTGGCCACTACTGAGGTAGTGATTAATTGTAAGTCAGGTGTCATGAGGTTAACCTATGGAGATAAGAGAATTGAGTTGAATGTTTTCCATCCTAAAGGAGGAACAATTGAGGAGCATAAAGATGATGAAGTGAATGCACATATGCTCCAATTTTTTGAAGATGAAGAGGATGGAATGGATGAGATTGTGCAGGGTAAAGATGCTAAATATTCTAAATGAATCAAACTTTGAAATGAGATATAAAGATGATGAAGTTGAGATCATTGGAGGAGAGCCAATATTGGGAACTCCCCACCAATACTCCACATGAACTACCAACTTTAGAAGCTCCTTCATTAGAGTTGAAACATTTACCTGATAATTTGAAAAATGGATTTTTAGGAGAACATGAAACCTTTCCAGTGATTATTGCAAATGACTTATCTATAGAACAAGAGCTGAGTTTGCTAGATTTGTTAAAGGAATTTAAAGAAGCCATTGGTTGGACTATGGCAGATATCAAGGGTATAAGTCTTGCTATCTGTCAACATAGAATTTATTTGGAAGATAATGTTGTGCCCTCTCGTGAGTTTCAAAGGAGATTAAATCCTAACATACAAGAGGTAGTTAAAAAGGAAATAATTAAACTTTTGGATAATGATATCATCTACCCAATCTCTAACAGTACTTGGGTCAGTCCTATTCAGGTTGTCCCTAAGAAATTTGGAGTGATGGTAGAAGCAAATGATAAGAACGAGCTCATCCCTGTGAAGAAGAAAACTAGTTGGCGTGTGTATTGATTATCGGAAGCTCAATGTTGCCACCAGGAAGGATCATTTTCCATTGCCCTTTATTGATCAAATGTTAGAAAGATTAGCACGGCAAGAATATTATTACTTTCTTGATGGATACTCAAGTTATAATCAGATTGTTGTGGCACTTGAAGACCAAGAGAAGACAACCTTCACATGCCCTTTTGGAACGTTTGTATATAGGTGAATGCCTTTTGGACTTTGTAATGCGCCAGCAACTTTCCAAAGGTGCATGATGGGCATTTTTAATGAGATGACTAAAAGTTGTCTTGAGATTTTCATGGATGATTTTTCTATTTTTGGATTTTCATATGATGTATGTTTGAAGAATTTAAGATCAGTACTAGAAAGATGCAAATTGAAGAAGCTGGTCTTAAATTGGGAAAAGTGCCATTTCATGATCCAAAGTGGAATTGTGTTGGGACACGTGGTCCCTAAGAAAGGATTGGAAGTGGATAAGGCAAAAGTGGAATTAATTGCCAATCTACCTGAGACTAAGACAGTTAAAGATATAAGATCCTTTCTAGGCCATGCTGAATTTTACAGAAGGTTCATTAAGGATTTTAGCAAGATAGCTAGACCCTTAACGAACTTGTTAAAAGATGTCCCATTTTTGTTCAACCAAGAGTGCAAGGAAGCATTTTATAAGATTAAGAATCAACTTGTATCAACCCCTATTGTCCAATCTCCTAATTGGGCATATCTTTTTGAGGTTATGTGTGATGCTTCTGATTTTGCAATAAGGGCAGTATTGGGACAAAAGATTAATAAGCTTCTATATGTAATTTGTTATGCTAGTAAAACCCTCAATGATGCTCAGCTCAATTATGCAATCACTGAGAAAGAACTTTTGGCTGTTGTTTTTGCTTTGGAGAAATTTAGGTCATATCTGATTGGAGCCAAAGTAATTGTGTATACAGATCATGCAGCATTAAAGTATTTGTTGGCAAAGAAGGATGCCAAATCACATTTGATGAGACGGATTTTATTGCTGCATGAGTTTGATATTGAAATCAAAGACAATAAAGGATGTAAAAATGTTGTAGTTAATCATTTATCTAGACTGCATTTAGCACCCTCAAATTCAGAAGTTGGAGAGTCATTTCCTTGGTCCCAATTTACTAGTCTACTATAAATGATATCATAACCCCTTATCTCTTGGTATTTATTATAAGCTTCTTAACTCCAAAAGTGTACTTCATTTAAAACTGTTGCTTTAGTCGGGTCAGGAATGTAGATTTGTTGCTCTAAAGGGGTTTGTTCTTGAACTTCCTCTTCCATATGCTGAACTTGAATTGACTGAAAATGCTCCACAGATTCCTGTATTTTTTCTTCTGCTCCTGTCTATGGTGGTGAGCCGGCAGAACTCTCCACTCTATCTTGAATTCTGTCCAAAATTTGCTGAAGAGTTACTTGCTCTTCAATGGAATCTATCGAGTCATCTCCTTCCATATGTATTTGTTCAGCTTCTTCTTTTTCTTCTTCCTCCTAACTACCAATCTGTAATGTCACTGTTCTTTCTAATTCTGTGGCAGATTTGGATGGAGTTACGGGCAAATCAGTTTCTGCCCTAATTTCTGTTTCTTCTGCTTGTACAAGTTGTAGACTAGTTTCAGCCAATTTTTCTTCATTTCTTTGCTCTTGCTGCTACTGCTCCTGCTCATCCTCAGAATCAGATAGCAGGTTTACAAAACTTGGCTCTATAGGCCCTACTGATCTTGGTATTTCAGATTTAATCTCCTCTTAATATTTAGGCACTATCTCTTTTCCTTTCCTTCTTCTAATTAATTGTGTTTGATCTTCCTCTTCTTCTTCTGAGATTAAATCTACAAAAATAGGCTCTGCAGGCCTTCGAGCCATAGGTACTAGCTCTTTGTTTATGTTTTCCCAGCACTACACTAGAAAAACTTGGATTTGTTACTTCTATTTTTACTTAGTTAATTTATCTTTATGCCTATTCTTTCTTTTAGAAGTAAACAAACAACCTTTAATACAATTTAGATATTAATTCCAATTTGTACTTTAACTGCAAGTGCACAGTGTCTATTGTATCAGTGTGCAAGTACAGGTCGATCCCATAGGGAATTGCTGACGAATTTAAGAAATGTTTAATTGTGAACAATTCAAATTTATATTCCATAAGCACTCCGTTGAGTTACAGTTAACTCAACAGACTAAGTTCGTTGAGTTATGGCTAACTCAACGGACTATCCTCGTGGACTTAAGTTAACTCCACGAGCCTGTCTCTTCTTTATAATACTGCTATTTACAAAGGAATTTGGCTAACCATTGGGCGATTCCACAGATTGTAAATAACATCAATTAAGCTTTTTAATGCTAGTTAACATTGGATTTATCATTAAGCAATACTAACATTCAGATGATTTAAACAGTAACCATTAAAATCTTTAAGTTTTTTGTACGAACCAATTTCAGTAAACTGTAAAATTAAAACTAACATAAAACAATCATAAAACTGATACAGATAACATTAATCACGATACAACATAAACAATACAACACTCAAATACAACATACAAACAAAGATAAATTGTTTTTGGTATTTTTGTTTTGATGTGAACATAGAAATGGGCGAAAGGTGAAATGTAAAGTAATCTCACTTGACAGTAAATACTTCCGACACTACTTGCAACGCGATTACACCACTGAAAATTAAACCACTTACAATTCTGTCTCCTCTCCCTATAGAATCGCAAGTCCAAAATTGCAAGATGATCTCCTCTTCAGCATATAGGCATCAACCCGAAGCCAAGGCTAAAAGCTTTACGATCTCCTGAAATATGAGTCAGCGCTTAGTGAAATGTCTTCCCTTCCTGCAACGCGATCACTCCTCACAGTGGTTGTCAAGCACTGTGTTTGGCTCGAAATCGACTAGACATCAGGCAAGTATCCTCACAAACCTCCGATGATTGGTGATTATGGTGGTGGTACGATGGTTGGTGTGATACTTCAGAGAATCGCCAATACTATCTGTAGAAAACTCGGTGCTCCTCCTCTATATACACTAGCCATCCATCGATCACACTTTCTTCTTTTTTTCTTCTTTTCATTTATATTTCTTCAGTAGTAACTGCTTCTGCTTGAATGATCGGTTGGATTTCCTTCCTTCAGATCAACGGCGATGCTTCCTTCTCCATGCGCGATTGAATTCCTGCGTGATAAGTGCAAACGTGGTTTTTCCTTCCAACTTTCTGTTCCTGCAACCGCTATAGTGGCATTTTAGAAAATAACTATAAAATACATGCAATAAAGAAATAAGCCGCTAACCTAACGCGTTACCTTAGTGTATATTCATGTAACTCAACGCGTATAGTTATGCTAACTTAACGAGTTATAACTTAAGTAAATCTACCAGATCTCGACACGTGTCAACAGGAGTTTAAACATAAAATAACATTTCGGAGAGTTACAAGTATAACTATCCAATGCTCAGATGCATTTTCGGATAGTTACAGCTAACTCACCGAAAATTCACTTAAGACATTCATTCTGGTTTCGACACGTGTACATATGGAAATAATAAAATATTCTCTCTAAACATAACTGTTCGACAATTTAAACATAACTATCTGATACATATTCGGTCTGTTAAACATAACTGTCTGAATTTGTTCGGTATGTTAAACATAACTATCCAAAATATCAAAAAATTTGGATACTTAAGAATTTCACAGCCTGCAACTTACCGACAGTTCATAAATGTACTAAATTAACATTAATTCCCCAAAATTAAGCAGATTTTTTAATTAAAGCATATAACAGTGCAATTATAACATAATGGCTTAATTCTCATATGATAAGCTAATATTATGCAATTAACCATCATTTAAACGTTAATAATATACACTTTTTCATTCTAAACACTCTTCCTGTTTAACTTTTTCCATAATTACTAGTCTTGAAGGACCAGCTTCAGCTCCTCTTGTAGTAGGTCTGGTAGTGGCTTCTTGATGCTGTTCAATTTTAATTTTATATTGGGCTTTCAACTTTTCTACAGCCCTTTTTTTGCACCGTGCATCAAACACCAGATGTGCTATAACTACTACCAATTCTTCTAGTTCTCCTTGGTCTTTTCCTATTTGAACCAGTTCTTGAAATTATCTTATTTCTTCCTTAGTAGAAGGCCCCAAAATTGCTGCTCTTTCCAACGGCCTTAGTGGTGGAACTAAAGGTCCTAGCTACTGTTCCTTAGGAACAGGTCTTTCAGCAGTCAGCTCCTCATGTACTTTAGTTGCCTCTTCTTCATTTTCTTTCCTTTGTTGCTCTTAGATTGCCCACTGAGTCTGTCTACCTATGCGTCTTTTGAACCAGAGGTGGGACTTACGTTGGATTAGTTCTAGGGCAACTTCATTATTTGGCCTGATTCTTCTCTCTCTGCTTACAGCAACTTCCATAGCAACTTTGATTCTAGTTTCCATTATCTGAGGTATTTGTATACCTAAATCTACTAACACTTTCCTCTAGTAGAAAAAGTCAAATTCTACCTTTTATAGCTCTTTTTCCTTTGTCGTATTCTTGATTTTCTGCCTCATGTGTCATTCCTCCGAATCTTTAAGAAATTTTGACGTGTCAACTACATTTTCCTAGAACTTGGGTGTCATCTTCCTCATCGTGGAGTTACACAACAGAACGGAATCGCTCTGATCTCTACTGTTCTAAGTTCTAAATGATTCTACAGATAATGCCCCCAAACCCTAAGTTTAAGTATAAATAAGCCCTAAGTTTAAACGAGTAATCGGGTCATTTCCCCCTAAACTCTCGCTCTCTCATCTATGGAATTACGGTTAACTCCACGGACTTAGTACCTCGTTGAGTTATAGTTAACTCAACAGGGTAAATTCGTTAACTTATCCTAGACTCAACGGAGTAAGTTCATTGAGTTAAGTGTAACTCAACAGACTTTCCGTAAAGTTATATCTAATAAAAATACATATAATAATAATTTTTACTTCAGTCAAGATCGAAGAATTTCCGGTCTAATCGATTCTTAATTTTTCAACATTTTAAAATTTTTCGATCAAACCGTTATATTCCTCGGTTGAACCTAAATTAAATATTTTCTTTCTTTCTTTTTCTCTATCGATGGAACCGATATTATACTTCGGTAACACCGACATTAAACTAAATATAATATATATATATTTTTTTTTTTTTTATGTTTTTGTGTTTCGGTCAGACCGATGGATCTTGTCGGTTGAATCGTAATGACTTTTTTCTTTTAAAATATGTTTCGGTAAAATCGATAATTCCTTTCGGTTTAACTGTTATTATATTTAAATAAGGTTTTTTTTATATATATACTTAGAAAATTTCTTACTAAGTAAAGCTCGAGTAATCCTTTACTCTTACTTCTTCTATAATTCCAAAAGAATTCTTTGATATTTTCAAAATAGGTCTAAGTCTTTGTCCATTTACTTTAAATATATTCTGATTTTTAGGATTTTCAATTTCAATAGTTCCATAGGGATAAATATTTCGAACTATGTAAGGTCTTGCCCATCTAGATCTTAATTTTCCTGGATGGTTATGGAGTCTAGTCATGTAAAGATATACTTCTTGTTCTATTTCAAAGGTTTTTGAAATAATTTTCTTGTCATGCTAGAACTTCATTTTATCTTTTTCTCTTACAGTTTTCGAATAAGCTTCATTCCTAAATTCTTCTAATTCAATCAATTCTATTTTTCTATTCTCAGCAACCTGATTTAAGCTAGTGTTCAAAGTTTTTAATGCCCAATAAGCTTTATGTTCAATTTCAGCTAGTAAATGACAACTTTTTCCATATACTAGCCTAAAAGGTGACATACCTAAGCTTGTCTTATAAGCAGTTCTATAAGCCCAAAGTGCATCTATCAATCTATTAGCCCAATCTGTTCTAGTAGGATTTACTACTTTTTCTAAGATTAACTTAATTTGTTTGTTTGCACTTTCTACTTGTCCACTTGTTTGCAGATGATATGATGTTGCAATTTTGTGATTTACTCCATATTTCTTCATTAAGGCTTCAAAACTTCTATTACAGAAATGGGTTCCTCTATCATTGATAATAGCTTTAGGTATTCCAAATCTAGCAATTATATTGGTTCTTATAAAATGTATTACCATTTTGTTGTCATTAGTTTTTGTAGGAATAGCTTCTATCCATTTAGACACATAATCCACCCCCAACAATATATAACTAAATTGATTAGACATAGGAAATGGACCTATAAAATCTATTCCCCACACATCAAAGATTTCAACCTCAACAATAGGGTTAAGAGGCAACATATTCCTCTTTGATATTCTTCCTATTTATTGACATCTTAAACAACTTAAGCAATATTTATGAGCATCTTTGAATAGTGTTGGCCAATAAAATCCACATTGCAAAATTTTAGCAGTAATTTTCCCTAAACCAAAATGCCCTCCACATGCTTAGTCATGGTAGAAAGACAATATGCTCTGATATTCAGTTTCTGGAACACACCTCCTTAAAACCAGATCAGGACATTTCTTAAATAAGTATGGGTCTTCCCAATAGTAATATTTTACTCTTGAAAAGAACAATTTCTTATCCTATCTATTCCAATCTTTAGGTGTTAAACCAGTAACTAAGTAATTAACTATATCTGCATACCAAAGCATTGTGTTGATGGTCATTAGTTGTTCATCAGGAAAATTATCCTTAATTTCAATATTTGATTTTTCTATTTGTAATCTTGATAAATGATCTGCTATTACATTCTCACAACCTTTTTTATCTTTAATTTTTAGATCAAATTCTTGTAATAATAATATCCACCGGATCAATCTAGGTTTGGTCTCTTTCTTTGCTATTAGGTGTTTTAAAGCTGAATGATCTGTGTATACTATCACTTCAACTCCAATCAAATATGATCTAAACTTTTCCAAGGCAAACACTATAGCCAACAGCTCTTTTCAGTAGTTGTGTAATTAACTTGAGCATCATTTAAGGTTTTGCTTGCATAATGAATCACTCTAGGAGATTTTCCTATTTTTTATCCCAGCACTGCTCCTATAGCAAAATCAGATGCATCACACATTAATTCAAATGTATGGCTCCAATCAGGTGCTTGTATTATAGGAGTTGAAATTAAGCTAGTTTTAAGCTTGAAAAATGCTTCTTTGCAATTTTTATCAAAGTTAAATGGGACATCTTTTAATAGATTAGTTAAAGGTCTAACTATTTTGCTAAAATTTTTAATAAATCTTCTATAAAATCCAGCATGTCCTAGAAATGATCTAATATCTTTTACTAATTTAGGTTCTGGTAGATTAGAAATTACTTCTATTTTAGCTTTATCTACTTCCAACCCTTTCTTTGAAACAACATGTCCCAAGTCTATTCCTTGTTTAACCATGAAGTGAAATTTTTCCTAATTTAGAACCAGACTTTTTTCCACATAGCATTTTAATACTCAGTCTAAATTGTTTAAACGCACTTCATATGAAGTTCCATAAATAGTAAAATCATCTATAAATATTTCTAAAAAATGTTTAGTCATTCTAGTGAATATGCCCTGCATACACTTTTAGAAGGTAGTTGGTGCATTGCATAATCCAAATGGCATTCTCTTAAAAGCATAAGTTCTGTTAGGACAAGTGAAAGTTATTTTCTCTTGATCCTCTAATACTACTGGAATTTGGTTATATCCTGAATACCCATCTAGGAAACAAAAATATTCTTGCCCTACTAACTTCTCTAACATTTGATCTATAAAAGGTAAAGGAAAATGATCTTTCCTAGTCATAGCATTCAGTTTTCTATAGTCTATACACACTCTCCAACCTGATTGAATTATAGTAGGTATCAAGTCTTGACTTTCATTCCTAATAACTGTTAATCCTGACTTCATGGGAACTACATAGACTAGGCTAACCCATGGGCTATCAGATATCGAATAAATTATGTCATTATCTAACCATTTCACTATTTCCTTCCTAACTACTTCTTTAAGGTTTGGATTTAATCTCCTCTTAGGAATTCTAACAAGTTTACCATTCTCTTCTAAATATATGTGGTGACAGCATAAAGTTGCACTTAACCCTTTTATATCAGTCATAGTCCATCCTATTGCTTCTTTATAAATTTTTACTACATCTTTTAATTTAGCAATTTGATCCTCTTTTAAATCTGAAGCAATAATGATTGGACATGTTCATTTTTCTTCCAAAAACATATAGGTTAATTCAAGAGGTAAAGGTTTTAATTCTAATTGTTACCCATTAGAAGCTAGAGCTCCTAATTGAACATCATCATTTTCTAAATTAATTTCTTCCTGATCTCCTTCTAGATTTATGCTTTCACTTTCTTCTAAAGTTTTAGAATTGAGTTGCTTATTTAATTCTTCTTGAATCACATCATCTAGCATATCTCCTTCATCCTCTAAAAAGTTTATGGTATGTAAGGACATTTCTAACTCCTCAAACTTTTCTAGTTTGAAAATGTTTAATTGAGTATCCTCATTACCATATGCTAACTTCATTACTCCAGTTTTACAATTAATAACAGTCCTTAATGTTGCTAAAACTGGTCTTCCCAAAATTAAAGATGTATCATGATTTTTATGCTTAATTTGTTGGGAATCCAAAATTACAATATCAATAAGATATATGAAGTTTTTGATTTTAATTAAGACATCCTCTATTTTTCCTCTAGGGTATGTTATACTTCTATCAGCTAATTGAATAACAGTCTTAGTAGGAGTTAAGCCTTCTAATCCTAAGGATGCAAATATATCACTTGGCATAACATTTATACCTGCACCTAGGTCTATTAAGGTTCTTTTTAGAATAGTATTTCCTATGGTGCATGATATAACAGGAATTCTAGAATCAGATAACTTTTTAGGAATTTGTGGTAGAAATAGGGAACTACTTTGCTCAATTAAAAAGACTTTCCTTAAAACTTTTTGCTCTCTTGTCTTAGTACACCAATCCTTAAGAAATTTAGCACAAGGTGGCATTTTCTACAATAAGTCTAACAAAGGAATGTTAACTTGTACTTTTTCAAAGATTTCTCTAATTTGTTCTTATTTTTCAGGAAATGTTTGTTGTAATCTTTCAGGTTAGGATGCTAATGATTGTGATTTTAAATATTCTTTTTCTTTCATTTGATTTGTTTGATCATTTTTAGTCTCATTTTCAGATTCAAATTTTTCTTCATTGATGTCTATATTTTTAGTTATTACATTTTCATTATCATTTTGGTTTTTGTTCTTATCCACCTTCATATTATTTTCTTTTTGAATTCTTGGTGGTATATCAGTTCCAGATCTTAATGTTATACATACATCTTCCAGATTTTCATTACTTTCTTAATGTTCTTGTATATCATTTTCGTGATTATGATCTTCAACTGTTTTTAGTTTTAGATTGCATTCTTTAAATTCTATTGCATTAGTATTTTCTTTTGTTTGTATGTCTTGCAAATTATGCAAATCTGTAGCATTAAAGTTTTCATTTATGTTGTCTTGTTACATAACTTGTAATTTCATTGTAAATTCATCCAATGCTTTTAGTTTTCTTTCCAGATCATCTAATCTCATTGCATTCAATTTTTGATCAATTTTCATTATGGTTTTTTCAATTTCGTAAATGATATCAATTTTAGATTCTGAATATGCTTCCTTATAGTTTAATTGGTTGACTTCTTGTAGCTGACACATAAATTGTTCATGTTTGTCCATGTTTTGCTCTAAGCTATGCTCTAGTCTGTCATACCTATCCCAAACTTCCTTATCTCTCAACATATTGCACATTCTAAGCTGACCATTAGTTGAGTAAACCATAGGATTCACATACTCAATTCTATTATAGTGAAGATAATTCATTTGTTGTTCATGTAATCTAACCATCTACAATCGTTTCAGTTTCAAACAATTAAAAATGTCGTGACCTTCCAAATTGCAGAATTCACATATGCTAATTACAGGTGTCAAAAATCTTTAAGCATAAGCATATGTCATATTCTCAATAATAGAAGAAAACACACACACTCCTCTTGCTATTAAAACAAAATAGCACTCACAGTTACTTAGCTTCTCAATCTCTCCCTAGCAACGGCGCTAGAAAACTTGTGTTGGTTTTGAAAGATTAGATCTTAAACTTGTTTACTTTGTCTTTATGCTTATATCAATAATTACTTTTAGAAGTAAACTAACAACCTTGCACACAAATTAGATATTAATTCCAATTTGTATTTAACTGCAAGTGCACAGTGTATATTGTATTTGTGTGCAAGTACAAGTCAATCCCATAGAGAGATGGAGTAAGAATTGTGTACTGTTCCGATTTTTATATTGGAGTTTATGTGTTCAGTAAAGCACTTCATTGAGTTATAGTTAACACAACGGACTTAGTTTATGGAGTTATGGTTAACTCAATGGAATAACCTCATAGACTTAAGTTAACTCTACGCCTATCTTTCCAATTTAATACTGCTATTTATAGAGGAATTCGGCCAACCATTGGGCAGTTCCACAGATTGTAAATAACATCAATTAAGCCTTTTAATACTAGTTAAGATTAGATTTATCATTAAGCAACACTAACATTCAGATATTTCAAACAGTAACCATTAAAATCTTTAAGTATCTGGAACAAAACAATTTCAGTAAATTGTAAAAACTATTATCTATTTTCTAAATTAATCAAACATAAAACATTCACAATACTAATAATGATAACATTAATCACGATACAAAACAAACAATACAACACTTATATACTAAATGTACAAACAGATAAGTAGTTGTTCTTGGTATTTTTGTTTTGATATATTCCTGAAGATGAACGAAAGGTGAAATGTAAAAATCTCTATCGATAGTAAAAACTTCTGTCACTACATGCAACGCGATTACACCATTGAAAACTTAATCACTTACAATCCTGTCTCCTCTCCCTATAGAATTGCGAGTCTAGAATTGCAAGATGATCTCCTCCTCAACATATTGGCATCAACCTGAAACCAAGGCTAGAAGTTTTACGATCTCTTGAGATATGAATCGGTGCTTGGAGAAAATGGCTTCCCTTCTCGCGACGCGATCACTCCTCATAGTGGTTGTCAGGCACCGTGTTTGGCTCGGAATCGACCCGACATCAAGAAAGTATCCTCATAGACCTCCAATGGTTGGTGATTATGGTGGTGGTGTAGAGCTTCAAGGAACTTCCAACGCTGCCTGCAGTTAGCGTGGTTCTCCAACACCCATTTTTCACACACTTTTTCTTTGTCTTTTATATTTCTTACAATAGTAACTGCTCCCACTTAAATGATCGGTTAAATTTCCTTCATTTATATCAACGATGGTGATTTCTTCTTTCTTCCACGAGTGAATTCTTGCATGATACGTGCAATCGTGGTTTTCCTTTGAATGTCCTATTTCTGTAACTACTATAGTGACATATTAAAAAATAAAAGGTCCGTGGAGTTACAAATAACTCAACGGACTTCCTTCATTGATTTAACTATAAAACATGTGCAATAAAGAAATAAGCTACCAACATAACACGTTACCTTAGTGTGTATTCATGTAACCCAACGCATACAATTATGCTAACTTAACGAGTTAAACATGTGCATCTCATGTGATCTACTAAAGCATTTAAATTCAACATGTGCATAATTATAACTTAACGAGTTCAGATATACACTTATGGTTTTTACTCACTAACTCAACGAGTTGTTACTATACTTTTTACACATTTAAGCCTTTAACTCAACGAGTTGTTACTGTATACCTGCCTATTCTTTTAGCATTTAAAACATAACTATTCAGTACGTTAAATATAACTCTCCGAAATAACAGACAATTCAGATACTTAAGAATTTCACAGCCTACAATTTTACCGACAATTCAGAAATGTACTAAATTAACCTTAATTCCCTGAAATTATGCAGATTCTTTCATTAAAGCATATAATAGTGCAATTATAACATAATGGCTTAATTCTCATATGATAAGCTAAATATTATGCAATTAACCATCATTTAACCGTTAATATTATGCACTTTTTCATTCTAAACAACACCTTTTGTGAAGAATTAGGCATAGATCATAGGTACTCATTTTCAAGAGCTCCTTCACAAAATGGGATAGTAGAACGTAAAAACAGATCACTTTAGAAAATGTCCAGAACCATGTTAAATGAAAATAAATCACCCTTATTTCTCTAGGCAAAAGCAGTTCATACAACATATTACGTTATAAATATGGTACATTTAAGACCCATTTTGGATAAAACTCCTTATGAGATATGGTATAATAGGGTTCCCAAAATTAGTTATTTAAAACCCTTTGGCTGCAAGTGTTTTATTTTGAACACTAAAGAATGTAGAGACAAATTTAGAGCTAAATCAGATAAGGGTATTTTTGTTGGTTATTTCATTAGAAGTAAAGCATAAAGATTATATAATAAATCAATAAAAACCATTGAGGAAACCCTACATGTGAAATTTCATGAAAATTATCATTTGGATTTTAAACATGTTGAAAATATTGATTTAGAAATTCTCCCAGAAATGGTATCAAATGATGTTGATAGAGAAATTGAGAGATTATCTGACGGACTAAGAAATATAAACTTAAATGATGAAGATTTAGAAGAAAATAATGTCATGCCTATAGAAAATGTGAAACAACATAGAAATTGGCGTTATGCTTCATCTCATCCTATTGATCAGATAATAGGTGATCCTAATCAAGGTGTTAAGAGTAGGTCATTAGTAGAGCAAAGTCAGATAAGGAGCTGCAATGCAAGAAGTCTAGGAGATTCGACAACTAGAGAATAAAAGATATAGAAGCTAAGCAAAAGGAAGGAAAATAAGCTGCATGCATAAAGATCAGGTTTTGTTATACAATTTAGATAAAATTAGAATAAAGATTTTATTTTCTCTTTGAATTGTATCTCAAACTATATTATATCAAAACCAACAAGTAGGGAATTGTACTGAAAAGTGATTGTAAATTCTTTCTTTAAATCAATAAAGATTAGAATTTTATTTGTGAGTGTTTTGTGATCTTGTTTTATCTGTTGGAAATTTTAACTTCTAAAGACACAATTTACTCCCCCTCTTGTGATACTACAATCCTACAACTATTGACATTTTATCTTATTGCATTTCAAGTAACCATACTATCCTCAAAAATTAGCATCAACTAGTTATAAATGGGACATAGTTTTCCTTTGAATTCCTTACATTCTAGATATGACAAAAAAAAAAGATTGATACAAACACATGGATTTGGTTCATCCCATTCACTTACTATATTAGAAATCACAAAATAACCTAATATGACTATTAATGTATATCATGTACTTCTCCTATATGCTAATAAGTCTTTGTGCAAACACATAACAAATGCTACTCAAATTTGGCTAGTATATCATTGTTAGGATTTTTTTTTTGATGATGAATATTTTATTAAAGTCTATAAATAAGTATAAGTATATTAGTCGCATAGTTAAATGTTAACGTATTTTAAAAAGTCATACAATTATAAGTTAATGTTTCTAGTTTGTCAAAGAGTTAAGTTATCTACACATATGTTTTTAATATTTTAAGTTTTCACATGTTTTTCATGTCATTCAGTAAAGAAAAGTTGAAGAGTTAGATAACTATTCGAGTTTTTATGCATAGATAGATAATTGTTTGAGTTTTATAAAGTGACTAACAAAAAGTTAAGTTTGTTTGTTTCAATCATGTGTTTTGCAAGTGAAAAACTCGAAGAGTTACAAATAAGTGTTCAAGCTTTTACAGGTCTTAAAGGATAAGTATTCAACTAAAGTGGTGATTTAGAAGATATATTCTACAACTCTCTAAAAATAAGACTTTCAATTGTTCTACAATTGGAGATCATGGAAATTCAAAAATATAGTGGAGATAGTGGAAATTCAAAAGAAAATGGAGAATGTGGATAATTTAAATTTGAAATTAACACGTAAGATAATGAATTATGGATTAATTAGATGAACATGATGAATATAAAATCACAGTTCTACTACTATAAATAAAAGGTATGAGCTACACTTTATTTATCCCAAAATTGTATCTCAAAATTGTATCCCAAAATTGAATCTCAAACAAAATTTGAGAAAGAACTACTATGAAGGAAGTCTCAAAGATTCGAAGAAGGAAGTAAAGAGATATAGAAGTTGAGTAAATTTCTAGAAGAATGAGAAAGATACATGCCAAAGCTCAAGTTTGAATATATAATTCAATCAATGTTAGAATATAATAGATTTTATTTTATTGAATTGTAACTCAGAAATTGTATCAAAATTAACAAGTAGGGAATTGTACTGTAAACATTTGTAAATTCTTAATTTATGAATAAAAAGTTTAGAATTACAAATAGTGAGTGTTTTGTACTCTTGTTTTATCTATTAGATTGTTAAAATTTAAAGACACAATTCAACTCTCCTCTTGTGATACTATGGTCTAATAATTATGTAGTTCTCTTATTTGCTAGTAAGTCTTTGTGCAAACATGTAGCATATGCCTACTCAAATTTGGCTAGAAATTATTGAATTATATAAATTAGTGAGAATCAAATGCTTGTAAGTCTTTGTACTTCTCCTATACCTAAGGTTAACTTCAGTCTATAATGTTATTAATGTTTAAGTAATGATTGATGAAATTTCTAAGTAATGCTACAATTAAAATGCTAGCTCTTGGCTTATTTTGGTGAAATTTATAACTAATAACGAATTTGATCATATCCTTTGTTTCATGTTGCAAGTTTGATCTCCATTCACGTTTATTCACACAATTAATATAAATTATGTAAATGAATAGACCTACTTGTCATCTCATGTCATGTCATGTACTAAATACATCATGTAGACGTAACGCATACATAGAAAATATGAATACAACATGATTAAATATGTGTAAATATGAACATCACACATTATTATTGTATTTGCATGTTTAGTTGATGACACATACACAGAAAATGTCTAACCTATCATTTTATCGTGACTATTTTTTAAATTTAATAACCATTATTATGGTAGCATACAACAGTAGTGCATTTGTAAAGTAACCATGTTTATGATGTAGATTACATAATCCATACTTGAATAAACTTGAATAGCAGACTTACTAATATAAGCATACTCATCTCACTCTTATATCTATGATGTGAAGGAATAAGCTCTCTAGATTTGATTATTAGATGATTACATCTATGAGTAAAGATTTAAATCGGAATACAAACAGAGAAGCTATTAAAGATTTAGATCGGCGAGGGTTACGTCATGAGTTAAATCTCACCAAAGCTAAAGAAGAATAGACTCCATCAAACAAAGTTGTTAAACGAAGAAGCTATTAAACAAAGAAGAACAAACTCCATTAAAATCTCACCAAAGCTATAAAAGTTTGAGCTTCTATGGTGTACCAGAGTAGGTGGTGGTAGCGAGGGTTGTGTGAGAGCTTCTGTGGTTGCAGCGAGGGTTGCGTCGCGAGGAGGTTGCTACATCATGAAGCTTCTGTTGACGGTTGAGCCTTTAGTGAGTAAGCATGAAGAGGCTGCTATGCTGAGTGGGAGATGTTGATGGCGCTTTCAAAATACAGATGAGCATCTACAACACTTTCGAAAGAGGGTTGCATGGAGCTGTTGTCAACAGTCAAACCGGTGAGCAAGCATGAGGAGAGGTGTTAAGGTGATGCCTGTGTCGATGGCACTTTTGGAAGAGGGTTCAAACAATGTTTGTATTGAGGACGAAAATTTCGGAAGGGGAGAGGTGAAAAAGGGTTTAGGGGAAAGTAAGTTTATTTTTTTATATAAGTGGAATGTAACACTTTCATTTCCATCTTTAGAATCCTGCACTAATGCCTCAGTATCAGAATCTACATTCTTTCTTTTCTGACCTGTAGATTTCGATCAGCATTAACCCCCTCTTAAGGTCATCCAACTCTAGCGCTCAGGAAAGAAATCCTTGATCATGTCTTACAGGGTCGTGGAACTCAATCACAACTGTGCTATCGCCCACTACTTATTTTAGAAAAAAATTCTAACGATCAACGCCACCACTTGAGCATACTTAGCTCCCTTGCTTGTTTTCACTTGGCTCTTCCGACATTTGGCATTTTGATCATAGAAGACGCAATAATATTTACTTAATATATTCCCATGCACTCAAACTTAGAGGTCAGACAATTCCTTAGGTCAAGGAGTCTTTTGATCAGACAATACACAAGCCAGCAAAATTTTTACGTTTACCAGGAACATACAAGATTGCGTGCGTTGTATCGTTGCAATTTTTAAAAAGGAAGGAGAAAATTATAAATAAATGGTATTATTCGTAAAGGATTAACTAGTTTCAGTTATTTTCTTTCATTTTTTGTTTAATGATCAGATATTTATTTCAATAATGGTTTAATTATCCTAAAGATCTGGCAGCTCCGCACAATCCACCAGATTCCGCGGCCGTCACCATTATGCAAGATCCCGCCGTCGTCGTCGTCTTCTCAGTTCCAATCCCTGCCATGTCCGTCGATCATCATACCCCCTTGTGGTCCGTGTAAGAACCTTCAACCTCTAGAAGAGAAAGTAGGAAGGAAGAATCACCCCACCAGCATGCAGCCCGCACAGACCAAGCAAGAACAAAACGAACAGATAATAAATTTCTTAAAACGATGCCACTGAATTTTACACATATGATATACCCAACTACAATGAATGCATTCCAACCCAGTACCGTCTTGCGCCACTACAGTGCACAACCACCATCGACGTGCTTGGCCGGAGGAGACGCCAGCACACCATCAGAGCTTCTTGGGCAGTTAAACTATAGTTTAATCTCCGATTGCTGCCACTTTCAGCCTCCTTCTTAACTCCCGCCTGCATTCATTCAGAAATTGATAAACACATCATCAGAATACTCTACAAGCGAGTGCAAATGTACAAGGAAATGTGAGATCGAGCAAGAAGAGCGGCAGCAGTACCACATGAGTTGACGATCAAAGATGGAAGCAGACAACACACCCCTGTTCTCCTCCGCTCGTCTGAGAAGGTATGGGATGATTTTGTCCACAGGTCCGAAGGCCAAATACTTGCTCACGTTGAACCCTGCGTTCCTCAAAGCGAACGTCAAGCCTTCAGCCATTCCTTTCAGCTGCGCAAACTGCAACTTCCTATCACCTTTCAAGATCCCCAGCTCCTCCGCCTTCGCCGCTACTACCTTCCCTGTAAAATAAAAACGACAGCCATGAAAATATTTTCGATTACCCGGCAGACACCAAAATCAAATTCAATATCTAAACAAAAAACGCCTATATTGCGCATGTATACCTGATTCGATGTTGTGGGTTGCAAGAACGACGGATCCAGATCGTTGGGCAATTTTCTCGAGCATTAAGGACGCACACCGATTGTAGCACGAATGTGTAGCACGAATGCTGGGATGAATGGGAGACGTTGCATCCAAAGAGGAGGCCAACTTCGTTTCCCTGGACATGTACGCCCCTCTCACTAGCTTGAATCCGACGGGAACCTCCTGTTTCTCAGCTGCACTGGTTGCCAACTCCAACCTCTCCATCGAGTCCCTGAGGTAAGCCTGCACTGTTCCGTAAACGATGGGCTCCTCGTTCTTCTTGTTGAACTGAATCATGGCGGCGTAGGTCATGTAGTCTATCGCTGGCTGCACGGACGTGTACTCGGCATCGACGAGGATAGGGAGGCCGTAGTCCGCACATCTCTGGCAGAGAGCAGAGAGCCTTGCCTGGGCCAAATGTAGATCACGTTCTTCGGACGGAGAGAGCGAGGCGGGTGCGGACGGAGTGTGGTAGAAAGGACTGGCGTCGGAGAGGACGGGGAAGGATGGGAGCTTCCAAGGGAGCTTGACAGAGGACGGGTGCTGCTCTTGCCAACGGAGCAGGTCGCTCACACGTTCCAGCAAGGATATCGGACAGATGGCCGTGATCTTCACGCAGGCAAAGCTGACCTGTCGCAAAAAACCAAATAATAAAATGCACACATCAAAATCTAGAAAGGCCTGACAGGCTGTCACACAGGAAAACCGTAAGTGAAGCGATCTTCTCTCTGATCTACAGCATTTCATCCATATCCTAGCCACAGGTTTACATCAACAACAGAACGCCGATTGTCGGTTCGTCCTATGTCTCCCTCCCTTCTGGAACCCTAACCATTTCCATCAACAAAGGACTAGAAAGAATGATCGTGTGATGATCAACGACCCCGGGCCTAAGCCGATGGCCGACCATGTCTCTTTTACCACGCAAATACTACTACAACCACTACAAAAGTATGTCTTATTTTGAGTACGGTGGATCCATAGTCGACAGCATCGACGGAGACGGTGAAAGTAGACAAAAAAATTACCGAAATAAAAATACGTTGAAAAAACCACGACCGACAACGACACTAGTATTATTGCATGAAAACAACGCTAGAGGATAGCAGAGTCTTTTCTTTTTTCATGCAATGAAGCCTGCCATGGAATTAGATCTTGAATCAAACAAAAACACAACAAATACCAAAAATCTTTTCTAAAAAAAAGAGAAAAAACCACGGCCGCACAAACCTACGGACACGGTTGCCTTTGTCTAAGTGAGAAAGATTCCATGGAAACAAGAATCCAAAACGAGAAAAAACTTTTTTGTGGTCGAAGAGAATCGAAGTCACAAACGGAACGGAATCTCTAAGATTCTGCTCATATTAAAATATTCCAGAAATGGAATCTGAATCTCAAGAAGTACGTGAGCCTTCTGAGACCCAAACAAAATAATGATAAGAAGAAAAAAAATTGACATTACGGAAGCAATAAAAAAGGTAAGCAAAATAATTAAATGAAAACGCACCGAAGAATCTGGAAGAGTCCTCGTCATGTTCACGGTGCCCAGGAACTGCTTGAGATTTGCGTCGCACGCCTCGTTCCCATCGGCGTCCTCCAGCCCGTAGTCCAGGATCCCCCTCAGCCCGTCCTCCCACAGCCCCTCCATCGTCCTCGCCGCCTCCGCGAGGTCCGTCCCGGCGCAGAAGTGTGCGTATACCGTCTCCTTCACCACCTTCAGAACCGCCCTTCTGACGACGTTGTCCGTCTCCATCAGCCGTGACCGCATCACGGCGATCCCGGCGTGGATGGCGGGGTCGAAGGCCATGAGGTAGAGGTTGGCGACGTTGAAAACGAGCGAGCGGGTGGGGACCGTTGAGAACAGCTTGGAGGTGTCATCCAGGGAGAGGGTGGAGGGGGCAAGTTCTTCTTCTGTTGGTAGTACGGTTGTCGTGGCCGCCAGAGGCGGTGGTGGGGAAGTGATGGTTTGGGTCGACAGGGATCGAAGGTGTCGCGGGGAGAAGAAGGGGCTGGTTCTGTTCACAACTGCCCTCACTCCCATATCCTACTGTTATCTCCTCTCTCGTTCTCTCCCTTCCTATCTCTCTCTCGATCTTCCTCCCTATCCCTCTCGATCTCCTGTTTTTTCCTTTCTCTCGCCGGGAGGAGGGTAGGGGATTGAAGGGATATTTATAGGGAAAATTGGAGAAGTTTTGCGTGTTACGTCTCTGAAGTTTTCCATATATTACGCATTGATCCTGATCCATCAGTCAGCCTTGGAGAGCTCAAATAAAGGACACAAGTTATCAACGATGAATACTCTGAAGATCACGATGAATGCGTTCTCATGACGTGTACAACGTACGGAATGCACAAATTAGATATCGTGCATCGATTTCTTAAATTATATATTTGAAAAAATCAAACTATGAAAAAATTGGTTTGATGGTTGGACCCTCAATTGAAAATTGTACAACGTCGTCGACTAGTTCTCCATCATTATGTTCCTTAATAGGACGAAATTTCGTATGAAATGGTGTTTCCCACTGTGTTCAAATCCAACCATTACGACGTAGAAAAATGATGAGACGGACTATTACTTGCAACCGTGTTTAATAAGATATACGTAGAGATGTTTTTATTTTATTATCTATTTATCCATAAGTTAATTGTTAGGAATTCGCAAGCGATTAACCTAACTCAAACAACTGTAGAGAAACAAAAGCTACCGAATACACAGAAAAACAGAGGTGGTGGAATGAAAATGTACTAATACTTGCATTAGGGCATAAGCATTTATAAACTTCCAGAGACAAATCCAGAACATTCAGTTACAATAATAAGATTTGAACCATCTAGAAAGAAAATTACAAAGCACACCCTCACAAAGATAGAAAATATGAAGGACAAGAGATAAACTTCTTTTAAATCTCTGTAAAGAAAGACATTGATAATATCAAGTTGATGCAAACTCCATTTAGCTGCAACAATAAGAGCAATTCTTAAGGTGGCCATTTTGATAACAGGGGCAAAAATTTCACAATAGTCTATCCTCCCCTCCTTTGACTATGGGTTATTAGAGAAATATAAAAACTATGGACTAATCTCTTCATTTTTTCCAGATAATCCATGAGATTCATTTTCAACCATGACGAAGACACAAGAGAAAGCACATAGATGCTACCAAGAAAGAAGTTAAAAATCAAACAAACATGCAAGATAACCGGGTATGATACAACATGATGTAAACACATGTTATTGTAAGAAGGGATACTAAAAGCATAGAAAGAAAAACATACTGTAACATGAATATTAAGTTGTATTTGATATAGATCTAAGGTAACAAAAAACAATAAGTTCAAGATCATGCAAATCTAGAGCAAATATAGTGAGCATGCAAGATATTTTCTTCACAAGAAAGAAAGAAAGAGAGAAAGAAAGGGAGAGAAAGGATCACCAATGACGTAGAAGAAAACAACAAGATTTGAGAAAAAGCGTAAGAAAGCAATCAAGCAAAAATCTCCCAATGTGTAAGAAAATTGATCACCTTCAAGTTTGATTTGTTTTGATACCATGTTGAAAATTTGCAAACATTTAACCTAAGGAGTCGTAAACAATACATAAAGAGACAAAAGAAATCAAACACAAAGAAACACAAAGGTGGTGGAATGAAAATGCGTTAATACTTGCATTAGGGCATTGAGTGTATGTAAACCTCTAGTAACAAATCTGAAATGTTTATTTACAATGGTAAGATTTGAGTCGTTCAAAAAGAAAATTAACAAGCACACCCTCACAAAGACAAAAAATATAAATAAGGACAAGAGAAAATCATGATTAGTCTATTAAACTTGTGGCCATAGGTTAACCTACTAACTTATTAGTATTATCCATTTATTTACTTATAAGTTTGTAATAGGTAAGTGTATATCCATTCTGTATGCATATCATTTATAACCTTACTAAAAGTTATCAACTTAGCATAGGATCTAATTTGATGTCAAGCAATAATAATAATAATAATAATTATTATTATTATTATTATTATTAAAAATAGAAAGTAAGTAATAAGGGTAGATAGTTTAATTGATATTTTATTCTATTATCTATAAAGGAACATACTTTCATAATGGTAATCTTATTGTTTAAACTTGAATAATCTATGTTTCATTCACATAAGGTAAAAATCAGAATACACAAAATATTTCATAAACATAATACATTCTTTTTGTCATCGTCGTCATCATCATCATCTTCTTCTTCTTCTTCTTTTTTGTCCCTCCTTCTCCTCCTCCTCTCTTCAACTCACAAGTTTAACTAATTATGTTCTAATTCTAGATAAACATAAAGCAAATTCTTTAAATAAAATATCAATGAATCCATAACTTTTCTCTTGACTTAATATGCACACAAAAAATATATAAATAATTTTTTTTATTTTTTTACATTTCCTATATAACATTTTTTCACACACACACATATATATACAATGTTGCTTCAAAGAAGGGTACCTTACCTTTATTTTTTATAATAGTAGACCTTACGATTATCTAAAGCAAGGAAGTGTAAGTGGAAGTGGGGACTACGTTGAGATGACAAAACTTAAATTTGCTTAGTTTGGACTTAAGATTTCTTTACTGACAAATGACTAAAAGATGAAGTATATTATCACATTATTGATGTACTTCTTATTTGTTGGAAAACGACTACTGGTTTCCGTATTCCAAAGTAAAACGCAATTTTCCCCTATGGATGGATCACTGATGACCTCACGGTTCCTTAATTAATTTGATCGTCAAATGTAAATAGTCAGGAGTTTTTCTCTTCCTCATTGTAATTTCATTCAATTCCCTAGTGAAGGAAAGGTAGTGCAGCAGAAATTACCACTGGTTGTCCACTAATCTCCTTGGTAGTTCGCTCGTCAATTCAACTTCCTTCTAAAGCAAGTATAGTATCACACTATTGATGTATTTCTTATTTGTTGGAAACGACTATTGGTTTCCATACTCCCAAGTAAAATGCAATTTCTACTATGGATGGATCATTGATGACCTCACGATTCCCCAATTAACTTCGTCATCATATGTGAATAGTCCCAATGGAGAATCTTCCACAAAGATGTTAGAGTTCTTTTATAGTGATAATGATAATTTGAAGTAAACATCTCTTTCTTTGTTATCGTGTAGAAGAGTGCATGCATGGATTCTTTTTTTATTATCTGGAAATTGCAAACACACTATTTATTTCTAGTAATGGTAGTGGCTCACATTCAAAAGAAATGAAAGCAGTGAATGGAATAAAAGACTGTTAAATGATGTCTTCTTGATAAGGAAGCGAATATGTATTCTTTATTATATTTGTAATCTGCAATGTTAACTGTCTCAACCCAAACATATTTTGATAGTTCATTTGCACTGAACATTACTTTAGCTATTCAACCAGATGTTCTTGAATCAAGGTCTTCAAGTCCTGCATTGAGGTAAAGCTTGAAACTATATTTTATTAAGTTGAAAATATAGCAGAACAAATTATTACAGAGTATTTCCTGAAGTTACATGCATTCCAAGTCCTAGGCAATAATTCCAAGTAGATGCAGATTTCACGTACGGTGGCGTGTGTTAGAGTTTGTGCAAGGATAGAGTTGCACCGACAGGAGCTATTACTTTCTATTGCACCGAAAGTGATGTATGCTGGAGTCTCATACGAGCGAAGAGCAGTAACAACCAGATTGAAGGAGAAAGAAAGGTGGGAAAAGTGGAGGAAAACTGAGAAATATATAAAATATTTAATCGAAAGGTAAATTGTAAAGGATACAACACTTTTGTCCTATATATATGGTTGCAGAAAGATTCTTCTAATACGGAAAATCAACCATTTTTTTAAATTTCTTTCTATGTTCAACTATGTTTATGTGACATTTTCTTGTTAATATCAATTTAAAGTGAAATTTTGTTGCAAATTTTCTTATTGAATGTAAAAAATTACGACGTTAGCGTCCATCACTCCGCTGGAGATTTACAATAATTCCATTAATAAAAAAATAATACTTATAATTTTCATTAATACTTGAATTCGAATACTATTAAACGTAATAATTAATGTTATTATCAAATAAAGCACCCAACTCAGGACGACGGAAGGAGAGAAATGGGATTCGATACGAGAGGAGTTAGGGTTCCTCGGTCATGCCAACCTGTTCCGTGCCTTAGAATATTCTACGATAAATGCTCGGAACTCAACGTCTGGCTGCATATATCTTTTCAACCGTTTGAAGCGACCATATCTGGAGGTTTCTACGAAGAGAACTGCAAATTAAGGCGATTATATTGACTGCTTGATTACGAGGAGACCAAGATAAGAATGCGTGTTACACTTGCACGTAGATGAAGGAATTTATTGGATATCAATGCTTTATCTTGCAGAATTAATAATCAGGTTTTTTTTTAATACCCTACGAGGGCGTGATATACGTACTCTATTCCGGATGTGTGTATAATAAAATGACAGACGAAACGAATAGAAAAGGAAAAGTTTAATTAATTAATTATATTGGTGAAGCACGGGGGGGTAGGTGGACCTCGCTGAGTCATGGCCACGCCCGCCCCCAGTCATCGCCCACTAATCGTGACAAGAGGCATCCATCACTCCGTCGTTGCAGATCTCCCCCGCTCACGTCCACGTTTCACACCCCAGACCCCGCTGGCACAACCCAGTTCCTTGGAAGCCAGTGCGCCCTCATTTTTCATGAACTTTTAATGGTTTTCAACGTACAGATTATTTTCTTTTAATATTTATAAGGAAAGAATACACCACTTGCATGGTTTTGCCGCCAACCCTCCCAGTGGTACCACCACATGCGAAATGTCCTTGCTGTTGTACCACCGCAAGTTGCCGCACCAAAAACGTCTTTTGTTTTTCTAAGAAAATAATTCTTTTATTTTTCAAGGGGAGACTCAAGAAAATATAAAAGAGAGTATTTAGACCAAAAGTTAACAGGAAAACCAAAAACCTCCGGTACTACTCTAAAAATAACCCCAAGCTTCTGTGAAGGAACAAAACTACGGCAATCGAAAAGTACCAGAAAAAGTCAACAAGAAACCTCAAACTTCCGCAATACAGGAAGGACACCTACGCCCAACTAAAACCCACCATTATACCACACAACAATCTGCAATCAAATCTATGAATAAAGTGTAACTCCCACGAGTCGAATTTTACAGGCTCCGTAGCTTGGTGCAGCATTCTGAAACTGAATGAAAAATCCTGTTGGACCTTGCAGTCAATACGTCTTTAGCCCGAGGCATCACCAGCCTCCTTCCCTGTAAACATAAAGAAGCAAATAATCATGTCGAGCAGATAGATTAGGTGATCCCGGAACACATAGGCCTGCCACGTGCGACACACTTCCGTCTCAATCATTTCTACGACAACCTTGGAATCAGCCTCCACCATACTCGATTGAGATCGACATTCTCCTTCGGACATAAGCATAGTCCATCGTAGAGGGCCTTAAAAGTTCCGCCGAAGTTACATGGTCATCCCGGTAAAATTACGAGAATGCTGCCTTTCCAAAAAAAAAAAATTTATGAAAAAGCTGTGATCAAATCTCCGGGCGGAATACTTTTGAGTTTTCTTGTTGATTGCAAAAAAAAAAAAAAGTTTCAATTTAGACAAAATATTATTAATATCAAAAAATTCCTTGTAATATTTCTCACACTTTGTTCGTTCAAGGTATTTTCGCTGTTTGGAATAATTTTTGTAACTAAATAGGACATTTGACCAATAATGAAATAACATAGTCTTTTATGCCATTCAATACTATTATTTCTTTTGAATCAAATTTGAATGTGGGCTACTAAGATTATTAGAAATAATGTGTTTGCAATATCCAGACAATAAAAAACATCCATGCATGTACTCTTCTACACGATAGCAAAGAAAGAGATGTTAACCTCAAATTACTGTAAAAATACTCTACTATCTTAGTGGAAGAGTCTCCATGCATCCCAATAATAAAAAAGCATCCATGCATGTACTCTTCTACACGATAGCAAAGAAAGAGATGTTAACCTCATATTACTGTAAGAATACTCTACTATCTTAGTGGAAGAGTCTCCATGCATTCAGATAATAAAAAAGCATCCATGCATGTACTCTTCTACACGATAGCAAAGAAAGAGATGTTAACCTCATATTACTGTAAAAATACTCTACTATCTTAGTGGAAGAGTCTCCATTTAGACCATTCACATTCGATGATGAAGTTAATTAGGGAATCGCGATGTCATGAGTGATCCATCTATGGTGGAAAATTGCATTTTACTTGGGAATATGGAAACCTATAGTCGTTTCCAACAAATAAGAAATACATCAATAGTGTGATACTATACTTCCTTTGGAAGGAGATTGAATTGACGAGCGAATTATGAAGCAGATTAGTGGACAGCCGGTGGTAATTTCTGCAGCACTACCTTTCCTTCACTAAGGAAGTGAATGAAAATATAATAATGAAGAAAAACTCATGACTATTCACATTTGATGAGGAAAACATGATTTCCTAAGTCTTACATATATGTTCATGCCTTTACTTTTTGCTCGTGGAGACGTATGTAATGGCATTACATAATTAAAATTATACAATCCTAGGAAAATTCCCTGTTTTGGAAAGAATGAATCATCAAAATCCTATAAGTTAGCAAGATGATATTATCCAATAATAGAACATGGTGTTATGAATACGGTGTTAGAAAAATTCCTATTTTGAACATGTTTTTATGTATGTTTCTTATTTAGGTCTCTAATTCGATATGTTATGAAGTTGGTAAGGTGTATCATGCATAATTTCTTCGTGCATGAAAGTAACAATAATACACCAATGCCACATATTTTGAAAACATTAGGTTATTTAGAAAACATAATGCAAGTAGCATTGAATTTTATTACACGTGCTTATCATATACTTTTAGACATGCTATATCCCAATCAAGTTATTGAATTCTTATTAGACTTATTATTTGAATTTAAATTTATCTTATACAATTTTTCAAATATATGTTGTATGCATTCTTCCTTAAAATATGGTTAGCTTGGATTAAGAAAAGAGAAATTAGTAATATTATTGCCAATACTCAAAAATGAAGGAAATAAATAGTAGATAAAATATGTGAAAAAATGATGAAATCTATGTAAGATGGTGAAAAATTATGACTTCAAAATTATGGCACTTGTACTGAACCTTATGAAGTATGATTTTATTAGTGTTTATCATATAAAGTTGTATTTGAATTTTTTGTACAAGAATTGTCCATTTATGGTGAAACAGCACCAAATTGTGAAACAACAGCAAAATGTTTGGTCAAGTCGTGAGAAGGATATTATCAATGCTTCTATCTCATTCTGATTGCCACCATTGGCTACATTTATGATGGTCTTATGTTTAATGATAGAAATTACGGAACACTAATTACATGGACGTATATTGGAGAAAAACATACGTCATATAGAAATTAATCATGGAAGTATTGCTGATAAAGTGAACAATGGATCATAGAAATTATTGTTTCTGGAATAATTTCACACTTTTTTATTAAAGGAATAGAATTCATTTAGCCAATGAAAATTGATGTTTCATTATTAATTAATGATAATGGATAAAAATTGATTATCATATATAAGGTTAATTGACATTCATTATTACTTTTACATATTACTAGTATTATAGATTGAGTTAATCATGTTAATATATAAGTAAACAATTAAAATTAATAAAATTAAATTGTATCACTTTTTTAGACATGTATAAACACACAAAATTCAAATTTCATCAATTTTCTAGAACAAATACAAAATTTTAATTTTCATTAGATTTCAGTAAAATTAATTTTTATTACTTTTTACTTGTTACTAAAATTCACTAGATTCCTAGCTTCCGAGGAACTGGGCCGTGACAGCGGGGTCTGGGGTGTGAAACGTGGACGTGAGCGGGGAAGACCTGCATCGGAGTGATGGACACCTCTTGTCATGATTAGTGGGCGATGACTAAGGCGGGCGTGGCGATGACTCAGCGATGTCTACCCACCAACTCCGTGCTTCGCTAATAAAATTAATTAATTTTTTCATTTTATTATCCGGAATAGAGTACGTATATCACATCCTTGTATCGTATTAAAACAAAACTTGATCATTGATTCCGCAAGATAAAACATTTATATCCAAGAAATTCCTTCATCTACGTGGAAGTGTAACACGCAATCTTGTCTTGTTTTCCTCCTAATCAAGCGGTCAATATAATCGCCTTAATATGCAGTTCTCTTCGTAGAAGCTTCCAGATTTGGTCGCTTGACGACGGTTGATAAGGTATATGTATCCATGGCACGTCATGACGTTGAGGTCCGTGCATTTATTATTAGAATATTCCAACACACCGAACAGGTTGGCATGGCCGACGAACCCTAACTCCTCTCGTATCGAATCCCATTTCTCTCTTTCCGTCATTCTGATCAAGTTGTGTGCTTTATTTGACAATAACATTACTTATTACGTTTAATAGCATTCAAAATTTAAATATTAATGAAAATGATAAGTATTTTTTTATTAATTGAATTATTGTAATTAACTATAGTTGAGTGTATGTACGGTAACGTCGTAAATTTTTACATTCAACAAGGAAATTAACAAGAATGGTTGAAAATAGAAAGAAATTAACAAAAATGGTTGATTTTTCGTACTATAGGAATCTTCATGTAGGTCAAAAGTTTTCCCGATTAAACAGTTTGTATATTTTCTCAGTTTCCCTCCACTTTTCCCTCCTTTCTTTCTCTTCCATTCTGGATCTACAGCTATCGAACGTTGTTGTTACTGCTCTTCGCTCAAATGAAACTCCAGCATACATCACTTTCGATAGATAGCCAAGTAGTAGCACGCGAGATCTGCATTAGCTCTTGTCACTGGTGCTGCTCTGTCCATGCACAAAACTCCAACACACATCACCGTACGTGAAATCTGCATCTACTTCCGGAGTTATTGGCTAGGACTTGGAATGCATGTAACATGCAACTTCATATTTTCAATTTGTTAAAATATAGTTTCAAGCTTTACGCCAATGCAGGACTTGAAGACCTTGATTCTTAAATCACATATTCTAGGGAGCTAACCATCCCTGATTGTTGGTAGCTTTGGATAAGGAGTTGAAGACCTTGATCCTAGAACATTTAGTAGGGACCAGCCACCCTTGATTGTTGATAACCTTGGGCAAGGAGTTGAAGATCTTGACCCAAGAATGATATTCAACAAGGGTTGCTTGCCTTTGCTTCAGGCAAAAAATTGAAGATCCTTGAACAACATGTAGTAGGAGCCACCGTTGACTATCAATAACTTTAAAAAAAGAGTTGAAGATCTTGACCCTTTGAACAACATTCATGAAAGATGGGCCGTCCTTGATCATTGATAACTTCTAGCAAGGCGTTGAACACCTTTACCCTTCAATAATGTTTGGCTGAGGTCGACTACACTTGATTGTTGACAGCTTTGGGCAAGAAGTGGTAGACCTTGACCCTTGAATAACATTTGGTAAGGTCTGATTGTCCCTAACAATTGATAGCTTTGGGTAAGGAGTTGAATACCTTAACCCTTAACAACATCTGGAAGGGGCTACTATCTTTGATAGTTGATAGCCTCGAGCAAGAGGTGATCGATTGAACTTCTTTAGTAATTTTTTTATTATAAAAATCCCCCATCTATTTAAGAGTTGGGGTCAATGGAAAAAGTACATGCGGGCAGACTAGGATGAAACCCCATGCAAAAGAGAAGGAACAACATGCTAAAGAAAATAAAAGCAAACAAATAGGAATGACTAATCGACAATGATAAATTGGCCGCTAAAGGAGATAGGAGAGTGATAAAACTGGTAAAAACACAGTCTCGCAATAGAACCAAGAAGCAGAAAAGAAAATCGAAGAATAAGGGATGAATGCACGCAACTGGCTATGCGGTTCAATTTTCTTTCATGTGTGCACACAAACATTAACAAGCTATTTATAAGCAAATACATAACCGTCTCCACTACTCATGTTCTCCAACAACATTACACACCAACCACACATTGCTTTAAACAACGTAGACCACCAATCCATAATTACTAATTAAACACAAGTACAAACTCCACCATAATTTGGATTGGGTTTACAACAGACACCTAACAAACTTCTAAGCTTAATAAAAGCATCAAACTTAAGTGGCTTTTTCATAATGTTGGCAATTTGATCTTTAGATCTGCAAAATTCAAGTGAAACTTCATTCTTCTGCACTTTGACATGTAGAAAATGGAACCTTATCTCTATGTGCTTGGTTCTTCAATGTCTGGATTTTTTGCCAAGTCGATTGTCAACTTGTTGTCAACAAAGATCTTCAAAGAGCCAACCGTTGGACTGTTTGGTTCTCTCAGTAAATTTGTCTCTCATATAGCTTGACATGTTCTTGTAGTAGCTGAAATGTATTCAGCTTCACAAGTAGATAGAGCCACCACCATTTGCTTCTTTGATAGCCATGAAAAAGCAATACCAAAACTAAACACATAGCCTAACGTACTCCTTCGGTCATCAACATCTCCTCCCCAATCACTATCGATATAACCAACCAGCTTCATTGACTCATTAGATCTATAAAACAACCCAAAATGTTGTAATAGAGCGAACAATTCTTTTTGCTACCTACATTTGTGCCTTAGGAGGCTGCTCTATAAATTTGCTTATCAACCCCACTCCATACATGATGTTAGGACATGTATACATCAAATATCTAAGAATCCCAACAAGTTGTTTGAAAATAGTTGGATCAACCATCAACCCTTCTTTAAATTTGGATAGTTTTGTCCCAACTTCCATAGGTATCTTGCAGGGATTAGTTTCTTGTATAGATGATATTTGTGTACATTTTTATATGATAATTCATGCATTCTATGTCTTGAAACTCAAGTTATATGCACTTATACAAGAAAATATATGTTAATTACATTTTTATGACATTGCATGAATATATGCATAAATGCACCCCTTTAATGCAATTTTCACGAAACATACTATATATTCATATGCTTGAATGTATGATTTAATAATTCTTACATTAAGAAAGAGATTTTAAAGGTTATCAAGGTATTGAAATAATTTGATATGGCCACATATATTTTACACATTATGGTTATGAACTTGTGGACATTAAATGCAATAATGTGACATTGGTTATGAATGATTTTAAATATATGTTACTAATTGATTCATTCATTGATGAACTTACATTTCACATTTGTAAACATGTTAAAATGAATGTTACATACTTTAGAAATAAATATATTTCAAGCTCATAACTAGAGTTATTTTTGGCATGTATTACTAACATTATATGCGTGACTTAAATGGATTTGATTATAGGTGAATGAGAGCCCTTAGATCAAGCCTTGGGATCATCAATCCTTGATGATCAAAATCTCTATAAATAGGCCTTGTATCCCACAAGTTTTCTCCCCTCTCCAACTCCAAAATTCAGAATCCCCCTTGGTGCTCCAAGCAAAGAGGTGAAGGAGCTCCACTCTTGGTGTTTTCTTTTCCAAATGGCTCTTGGAGGTAGGTCTCTTCCTTTCCTTGTCTTCTCCACTTCCTCCTCTGACATTCTTCACCATTAGGGAGGTTGAATTGGTGCTGCAATTACTCCTTGAGGTGTTAAATCTGTGGAGGAGAGGAGCATTGGAGAGACAAGTAGAGGTGTAGTGAAGTATCTTCAAGAGTGCACTCCCTTGTTCTACACATTGTTGCATTCCTTTCGGCATTGGACCTCCAATCCGTGGAAGGAACAAGCTACATTAGACGTGGAGAATTGGTGGAGAAGGTAGACATCTTTGGTGGCTGAAACAAGGAGGTGACGTCCCTTGTGGAAAGTGTTATATTTTAAAACCCAATCGTTCAGTCAACTCACTATGACACAATTTTGAAAAGGTCACCTCTAAACTTACCAAAACTGGAAGTGAAGAGAAAGAGGAAGAAAGAACACTAAAAACATAGGATTTACGTGGTTCAATAACAGCCTATGTCCATAGAGAGTTGAAAGTTCTACTATGAGCTTCGATACAATCAACCGCAATGTTTTACAACATCATAAAGGTTTATATACTACCCAACTTAAGGTTAATAAACCTTTAATTACACTTAAGCCATTATAGTAGAGAGAAAATACTTTAGAGAAGGAACTCTTAATTTTGGAGCCTTATCTTCCTATCTTTCCGAAATTTACAACACTTAGGATAGTTATAGAGATTAACTATTCGAAGAAAAATCTTATTTCTTCATTTGTTGTAACAGGCGGTATTGTAGTAGGTTAACTGTCTAGAGAGATTTGGTCTTTCGGATAGTTACAGACTTAACTAATTGAAAACCCACTTGTGTCTCTCTCAGTCCATTCGGAAGGTTCTGCCGTTAACTATCCGAAAACTCACTTAAGTGTCTCTTCAATCACTTTGGAAGGTTGTAGCTGTAACCTTCCGAAAAACTCATGACTTTCAGATAGTTACTGTCTAACTATCCAAAGATCTACTTAAGTCACTATCTTTCGAATACTTGGCTTCTTAACTATCCGAACATCAACTTAAGTGTCCTCTAAGTCATTCCGGATGGTTACAGCTAGTAACCCTCCGAAATCTCCTAACTTTTAGATAGTTAGCTCAAAGCCTTTCAACTGAAACATTTTTTCGGATACTTCGACCTCGTAACATTTCGAAATCATAAATATATCGGAGACTTACTGCTAATAAGCTTTTGACTGAACCTAAACTTTTTGTGGCATACTCCACACCTGTACTACTTGCCCTAACAATCTCCCACTTGGAGTTTGACACAATGATCAAAGAAAAAACAATCTCTACTCTTGGCTTACAGATTATTTGCAACAATAGCTCAAATAAAACATCAACTTCACGTCTCCTTTTTCTTAATTATTTAGGAGACCAATTAAGGCCATATAGAGCCTTAATTTTTGTAGATTCAGAACTTTAGTTAACATGTTTGCAGCATTTTCAGCACCAGCAATCTTCTACAGATCTAACTTGTTCTGTTCTATCTCTTCCCTTATGAAATGAAACATCATTCTCATATGCTTGGACCTTGAATGAAACTTCAGATTTTCAGCTAAATAAATGGCACTTTGATTGTCATAGAATAGAATGCTTCTTTTTTGTTTGTGCCCTAATTCGGCTAGTACATTCTCTAGCTAGATTCTTTCTTTAGCTACCTCTACAACTGCAACATATTCAACTTCTGTGGTCGAGAGTGCAACAATACTTTGTAGTTTGGATCTTCAGCCTATTGTAATACTTCCTATGCAGAAAACATAACCTGAAGTACTTTTGCTTTTATCCAACTCTCTTCCCAAATCAACATCATAGTAGCCAATCAATTCAACTAGTCTCTTTTTGAAATTCAGATCTACATCTAGGGAATATTTGAGATATCTGAGTATCTACAATACAGTAGAGTGTTCAAGCTTTAATTTTGCCCATTTTTAATGAATTTTATAAGTAATTTTGCATGATATTATCTATCTATGGTGGATAAATGATATTAATTATGGGTAATATAAGTCTTGAAATATAGTGCAATATAGAAATTTAATTAACAAGTGCATCCCTCATTGGATATAATTTTACATGGAACACATTGATTTATTTTGAATGTCCTATGTTGGCTAATGTCTCTTGGAGTTCAACTTCTATTAATTGTAGGTAACATACATATGGGATGAGCTTAATGCAAAAAACCAAAGAAGATGTAAAGAATCAAAAGTTGGTGGACTAAACTTTAAAGAAGAGGACATGCCAACACCTTATTGGCCCTCCTAGATCTATGACATCTTATTGGCTTGGTGATAAAACCAAGGTGCCACATCAAAGAGAGAGAAGACACAACAACATAAATACAAAGAGAGAGGAATTTTGGCCAACAACTTGGGGTGCTTCCAACGAGAGAATACCATCCATTAATGCTATTCACCATTCCAAGGGCTAAGGAGAAGACGTCCAAGCTTGGAGGTGAGGTTGCTGCCAAGCTCCATTGAATTCAAAGCTCTAGAGAAGAAGAGGAGAAGCTCCTAAGGTAGTGACAACCCTTAGAGTTTATTATTTTCTTGTATAGAAGGAAGAATTGATGAGAAATGGTGGTGAACATCTCAATTATATGTCTTCTTAGCTAGATAGAGTTCCAATGAATGTATATGAATGTTTAATTCTTCTTTCCAACTTCTAATTTGCATCCTCTATTCACGTGTATTGTTGGGGCTATTGGTGGGGCTTTCACACGAGTGAATGAAACTCATCAATGGTGGCTTGGCGCATTTGAGTAGAAGGTGTGAATTGAAAGAAGAAGAGAATAAGTGTTGATGTTCATTTGAATGAAGAACCTATCATTTATCCTTAGTTGTTAATTTTAATTTCAGTAGTTAATTGAGTTTGTTATATCTTATATTGATCACATTTTATCCAAATCAATCTCCAAAAAGAATTTCTAATGCAAGTAGTATAGTATAGTTTAGCTAGATTAGCAAATAGCATAGTTGCATGCATTTAGTATAAATTAGAATAGAGTAGCATAGTCTATTGAAACTTCTTCTTTTATTTTTCTTTCCTCAATTTTTATGCATTGATATCACTTCTGAAATCACGTGGAATTTGTGTGGATTTTATACTTGAATGGCTTGATAAATTTACAAGTAAAGAAATTGATTCACATCACCATTTTCCACTACACATTGCCTTGAACTGCATGATTTGTGAGCTTGTGTTAATTTTGATTATTCTACATTCACATGTCATTAATTTACTGAAGTATACCTAAGAGTTTGAAGAATAAGTTGAGTAATAATTGATTAAGTCATAAACACAATCCTTATGGAAGAATGACCTGTATTTGCCATGTACACTAAAGGAACTGTGCACTTGCAATAAAGCTTGAGCTAAAAATATAGCTCAACAAGTTTTTGGCGCCGTTGCCGAGGATTGGCAATTTGGCTTAGTTTATTTTTACCATATTTGAAGTTCTTAGTTGGTTGTTTGACAAATTTTCATAAACATATCTTTCTTGTGCTTAGTTGTGAATTTTATTGCTTAAATTTCTTGCAAGTATGTCAAATTTTCATCATGATGATCCTTTTAAGTTTATAAATGATTTTTTATCTGAAAGTGCTTGTTCTTATTGCCATGTAAAAGGTCATGATGAAAGCATATGTACCAGCAAGTTATTTAATATAAAAATTCAACCAGTAGAAGAAACAACTTATGTTAGTGATGAATATGATGTCTTGCATGATGCTAGTGAATTTTCTTATGATTTTGATATGCATAAATCTCATATTGATGATGGAAATGATGTTCGTGATTGCTCTCATGTTAGTAGTAGTTCTATAGAAGAGTCCATGAGGAATATAGAGAGAATCATAGAGTTAGGAGATAGCTATTATGTTGCCACTAAGCTCCTACAACAAAAAGAAGATGTAATTGTCATAGATGATGAAGAAGACTCTAATGTAGATGAAAACATGAATTTAATCTTAAGATTTGGAAAAACCATAGAAAGAAACATATTAGAACATGAAAGTGAAGAAAAACAAAGTGAAGAAAACGTAGATGAAAAGGAAGAAAATATTTTGACAAGTGATGAACATAAAAATGTAGAACTAGAACATGAAGGAGTTGAACTTGAAAAATGTCTAATGGATGAAACTAATGAAGAATTAATTGAAGAAAACCCTGTTATAGACTTAGAAATGGATAAAAAGAAAGAAGAAACATCTGAAAATATGAACAAACCACCATTTCCTAGTCAACTTGACAACAACAAAGAAAATGAAGAAAATGAAGCTATAAGAACCATATTTGAGAAAATCAATGTTAATATACCTATGTTAGAATTAATTAGAAAAATTCCAGCATATAATGGAGATTGAGTAGTATGCTAAAGAAATAATGCTTAATATAAGTATCATTCAGGTGCATTATAAAGAATTAAGGTTAAGAGTGTGTACCTTGCTTGACGAAGAAAAGAAATAACTACAAAACTAACAAACATATCAAAATAGAAAAAAAATTACATGAACAGAACTATTGCATGCGATTAAGAATAAAAATATTGACAAAAAGAAATATATATTTTTATTTTTTATTTTTTATTTTATTATTATTTATTTATAATCACTCATGTAGATGGTGAAGGGTTGGTTCCTGAAGTCTCTCCTTGTGCCAAGTGCACACCTGCCATGCGAGGATTTGGTACAGTGTTACTTGGTAATTCTCCCCATGCTCTACCTAGATGAAGTAGACAACCTATCAAACTTTGCTTCTAATCCCTTAATGATTTGGTTATGGCTAGCTAAAATAGGATTTACTTGTCTGCTAACTTGAATTAGGGATTGAATCCCTTTTCCATTTTAGTAAATCTTTTCTCTAAAGCGGACATTCTATCACTTAAAATTGGCTGAGTGGGTCCATGATGCTCAATATAGTTTCCAAGTACTTTCGGTTGTCGCCACGAAAAATTGGGATGGTTTCTCTATCCCGGGGTATAGTATGATGATGGTTGGAATGACCTTTGTCTCATACCAATGGCATTGACTTCCTCAAACTGTTGTCCTTGCATTGCAAGGCATTCTTCCATGATGTGCCCAGGAATTCCACATGCTATACACTTTACTTCAACCACTTTATCTTTTCCTTTCTGTTGACTTATAATTAAGTCTTCTACTTTCTTTACCATGGATGACATCCTAGCTTCTATGCCTACCATGGGGTTTATTGTGTGCATTCCCCTTGCCAAAGTTCTGTCAAATGTTCTATCTGATGAACTTTCCATTTCCATTGTTCTCTCAGTAAGGTACACAAGTCTATCCCATGCACTGACTTCATCTAATCTCATGAATCGTCTAGGACATACAGATTCTAGCATCAACTTGGTCTGATAATCCAATCCTTCATAGATTACTTGACACTATCTTGATTTAGGTAAACCATGATTACGACATCTAGCCACAAGTCTATTGAAATGTTCAAAATATTTCCAAAAAGGTTCATTGGTTTGCTAGCAGATGTTTAGAATAGCATTCTTAGCTTGAATGGTCTTATGCAAAGGATGAAATTTCTTAATAAAGACAGCACAAAAATCAGTCCAAGTACAAATTGAATTAATAGGAAGGGTGTTCAACCATAGTTTCGCATCATCTCGAAGAGTGAAAGGAATAAATCTTAATTTTATTGCATCCACAAGCACTTCAGGTAGATTAATCATGTTGCAAACATCATTGAAATCATTCAGAAATGCATATGCATCTTCTTATCTAGTCCATGAAATCTAGGTAATTGATTTACATAATTCATATCCAATTGAAATTTATGTCCATCTACCTGTGGCAATACAAGACAAGAAGGATGGTCATGTATTTGAGGATAGCAGATGTCCTCAAGAGAAGGTAATTGTTGGTTTTTATCTTGGTCTCCCATTCTTATAGGCTCTTCTAACACACTAACTTCTTCTTCTTCTAACTAATCTAGATGCACTATCTCTCATCCACTTAGAAGATTGCATACACTAACAATATCACAATAGAAATATTTTGATAGAAAAAAAAGTACAAATGACACTTACAGTGGAATAGTCTTTGATCCCAACACCTGCATGTTAGATAGGTAAGTACATAATTGAAAAACAAGATTTACAAAATGACAAAATCAACAAAAAGAAATAAGAGTAATTACATCTAAAAGTAATAAAAAGAAAAAGAAAAGAGCACTAATTATCAGATTCAGCATAGACACCATCGATTAAAACAATATTTTCTCCATGGCCAAATAATCTTTACTACAAGAAAGGTTTTAAATGGTGTCCATTGACCTTAGAAACTTCCCCACTCTCAGGGTTTTCAATCTCCACTACTCTATGAGGAAACATACTTCTTACCACAAAAGACCCTATCCACCGTGATCTTAATTTACCAGGAAATAAATGTAGTCTAGAATTATACAACAATACCTGCTGCCCTACTTCAAAATTCTTAGGAAGAGCTTGGTATCATGAAATACTTTACTCTTTTCTTTAGCTATCCGTGAATTCTCATATGCCTCTCTCCGTAACACTGAAAACATAGAATTTACGTGGTTTAGCAACAGCCTATGTCCACGGAGAGTTGAAGGTTCTACTATGAGCTTCGGCACAATCAACCACAATGTTTTACAACATCATAAAGGTTTATATACTACCCAACTTAGGGTTAATAAATCTTTAATTACACTTAAGCCATTACAGTAGAGAGAAAATGCTTCAGAGAAGGAACTCAATTTCGGAGCCTTATCTTCTTATCTTTCCGAAATCTATAACACTTTGGATAGTTATAGAGCTTAACTATCCAAAGAAAAATCTTCTTTCTTCATTTGTTGTAATGGGCGGTACTATAGCAGGTTAACTGTTTAGAGAGATTCAGTCTTTCGGATAGTTACAGACTTAACTGTTTGAAAACCCACTTGCATCTCTCTCAGTCCGTTTGGAAGGTTCTACTGTTAACTATCCAAAAATTTTTTGTCTTTTGGATAGTTACTATCTTAACTATCCAAAAACTTACTTAAGTGTCTCTTCAATCACTTTAGAAGGTTGAAGCTGTAACCTTTTGAAAAACTCATGACTTTCTGATAGTTATTGCCTAACTATCTAAAGATCCACTTAAGTCACTGTCTTTTGAATACTTGGCTTCTTAACTATCCAAACATCCACTTAAGTGTCATCTAAGTCATTCTAGATGGTTACAGCTAGTAACCCTTCGAAATCTCCTAACTTTCGAATAGTTAGCTCAAAGCCTTCTGATTGAAACGTTATTTCAGATACTTTGACCTAGTAACCTTCCGAAATCATAAATCTGTCGAAGACTTACTGCTAACAAGCTTCTGACTAAACCTAGACTTCTTGTGGCATACTCCACACCTACACTACTCGCCCTAATAGAAAGACCATTGGAGATGTGGGCTTAAGGTGAGGAGATGGACTATGAGTTGAGATGGAGCTGTTTGTATTTCCTGTTTTGATGTTGTATGTTTGTTATGTGTTTATTTCATGTTTTCCACGAATTTCCCCTTATTGTAATGTTGAATTCTTGTGGTTATTTCAATGTTTTTCAATTCTAAGTTTAGTTTGAGTTTTGTGCCTTCCATGTGTTTGATTTTATGTTTCATTGTGTGGATTCTTCTCAAATGTTTGTTCCTCTAACTCTAACATAGTTTAGACATTTTTTACTTAACTCTAACCTCTTGATTTACTTGGTTTTGATTGTATATAGCTTATACTTAGTAGATTAGAGCATACATGGAGTTAGATGTATGGTTATAAGTCCATGTATGCTAGTTTTGTAGTAGAATTAGTAGTTTGATGTAGTATAATTTTATTTTCTATTTTTGTAGTGTAATAATTATTGTGTGATGCATTCTCTTAAGTGATGGATAGAGGGGGACATGAATGAGGTTTCTCATTACTGATTCAACTCTATATGAAGTCATTTCTAACATATACATGATTGTTAAGGCAAACATGTGATGAGAATAAATTTACACAAGGCATATTTTTAAACTCTAGTGAATTTTATGTTTAATTGCTGGTCCTTATGGACTCGACCTATTCTTGCATGCTTTCTATAATTGACTCCGTGCGCTTGCAGTTATAAATATTAAAACTCGGTTGTGTGTTAATTTCATAACATATAAACCCCGAACACTTCTTCCATTTGAAATTTCTTTAGAATATTGTGAACATAGTTGGCTTGACCAATGAAAATACTAATATCCTCTTGTCTTACTTCCAATCTTAGAAAATAGGAAAGTAATACTAAGTCTGACATTTCAAACCTCTAGATTAACAAATGCTTGAAATTAGAGATAAATATCACATCATTCCCAATTAACACTAGATCATCAACGTATAGACCCACTATTAACCTTTTATCTTCAATAGCCTTCACATAAATGTTGGGTGCCCAACACACGTATGCAGCAGGCGTGTGTCCTAACAATCGCTTGCGTTGAGGAGATGCCTCACGCTGTCCCGTGACATGTGGTATGATTGAAAGCTGGGGACCAAATGCCTAGGTCACACTTGAACAACACGCGGCTGGTGCTAAGAACCTTTAACAGGATGTTGAGGAGCCTTTGCTAACACCTCGAGGTTTTAGCATAGATGGTAGCACTTGATCCTAACAAGTGGTATCAAAGCGAGGGGTCACGGGTTCAAGTCCCAACAGACGCTTATTGCATGTACGTGTGCTGGGGGGGTGATTGTTGGGTGCCCAACACACGTATGCAGCAGGCATGTGTCCTAACAATCGCTTGCGTTGAGGAGATGCCTTGCACTATCCCGTGACATGTGGCATGATTGAAAGCTAGGGATCAAATGCCTAGGTCACACTTGAACAGCACGTGGCTAGGTGCTAAGAACCTTTAACAGGATGTTGAGGAGCCTTTGCTAACACCTCAGGGCTTTAGCATAGATGATAGCACCCGATCCTAACAAGTGGTATCAAAGCTGAAGGTTTTTCAGTTTAATAGAATGGCAGACGATAGAAAGCTTAAGATCGAGAATTTTGATGGAAAAGATTTTGGATACTGGAGGTCTCAGATAGAAGATTGTTTGTATTAGAAGGATCTTCATCAACCACTGGTTGAAAGAAAACTAGAGAAGATGGATCAAGAAGAGTGGGAGTTGCTGGATAGAAAGGCTCTAGGTCTCGTCAAGTTGTCATTAGCAAGGAACGTTCATTCAAACATTGCCAAGGAGAAAACAATGACTGACTTGATGAAAGCTTTGTCCAACATGTATGAGAAGCCATTAGTTGCCAACAAGGTATTTTTGATGCGTAGATTATTTAATCTGAAAATGCATGAAAGTGAAAATGTTACAGACCACGTTAATGAGCTAAATACTATTTTGAATCAACTACATTCAGTAGATATAGTATTTGATGATGAAGTCAGAGCCTTGATTTTATTATCCTCATTACCAGAAAGTTGGTCTCCTGTTGTGATTGGTGTAAGTAGTTCACTAGGTCATGAGAAGCTCAAAATGAGTGACATTTGGGATTTAATTTTGAGTGAGGACATTCGTAGGAAAAGTGAATTGTCAGCTTCAACTTCTACCCTCAGTGTTGAAAGTAGAGGGAGAAGTAAATCAAAACAATTTAAATCCAAAGGAAGGTCAAAATCTAGAGGTACCAGTAAAGTGAGATCAGATATCAAATGCTAGAACTACAATCAATGGGGGCACTTCAAGTCATAGTGCAAGGCTCCCAAGAAAGATAGCAGAGGGAAGGAATCAAAAGGTACAGGTGCAAATCTGGTCTCCTACGATTCAGATGATGCCTTAGTATGCTGTGTAGACAATTCAATTGACTCATGAGTATTGGACTTGGGAGCTTCATTCTACACTACCTATAGGAAGGATTTGTTGCATAATTATTGTGCAACTCCTGTGAAAAAGGTGTACCTAGCTAACAACACAAGTTTAAATGTGTTAGGAATAGGAGAGGTACACATAAAAATAAAACAAGGGATATGGAAACTACAAGAAGTCAGATATGTTCTTGATCTTGCAAATCAATTAATTTCCATAAGTTCCCTAGATAAAAATGGTTATCAGATTGCCTTTGGTGCAGGCAAATGGAAGGTGACCAAAGGTGTAAGGATTATTGCCTCAGGATAGAGGACTGGCACCTTATGCCTAACAAGTGGTATTGGAGTGAGGGGTCGCGGGTTCAAGTCTCAACAGATGTGTACTACGTGTATGTGTGCTGGGGGGTGATTGTTGGGTGCCCAGCACACGTATGCAGCAGGCGTGTGTCCTAACAATCGCTTGCATTGAGGAGATGCCTCGTGCTGTCCCATGACATGTGGCATGATTGAAAGCTTGGGACCAAATGCCTAGGTCACACTTGAACAGCACACGGCTAGGTGCTAAGAACCTTTAACAAGATGTTGAGGAGCCTTTGCTAACACCTCGGGGTTTTAGCATATATGGTAGTGTTTAGAATGAAAAAGTGCATATTATTAACGGTTAAATGATGGTTAATTGCATAATATTTAGCTTATCATATGAGAATTAAGCGATTATATCATAATTGCACTGTTATATGCTTTAATTAAAGAATCTGCTTAATTTCGATGAATTAATGTTAATTTAGTACATTTTTGAACTGTTGGTAAGTTGCAGGCTGTGAAATCCTTAAGTATTCGAAAATGCATATGGGCATTGGATAGTTAAGTTTATAAGTATCTGAAATGCACCTGAGCATCGGATAATTAAATTTACGCATGTGTTTTATAGTTAAATTAATGAGGTAAATCCGTTGAGTTATTTGTAACTCCATGAACTATTTATTTTCTAATATGCCACTGTAGCGGTTGTAGAAATAGGACAATTGGAAGGAAAAACCACGATTGCACGTATCACGCAGGAATTCATTCGTCGAAAGGGAGAAGAAATCATCGTTGTTGATATGAATGAAGGAAATCCAACCGACCATTCAAGTAGAAGCAGTTACCACTGAAGAAATATAAAAGAAAAGAAGAAAAAGAAGTAAGATGTGTATGTGTGTGTGATCGATGGGCATGGTCAGTGTGTACAGAGGAGGAGCACCGAGTTTTCTGCAGACAGTATTGGCAATTCTCTGAAATACCACACCAACCATTATCACTACCATATCACCACCACCATAATCACCAACCATCAGAGGTCTGTGAGAATACTTTCTTGATGTCGGGTCGATTCTGAGCCAAACATAATGCCTGACAACCACTGTGAGGAGTGATCGCGTCGCGGGAAGGGAAGCCATTTTCACCAAGCGCTGACTCATATCTCAAGAGATCGTAAAGCTTCTAGCCTTATCTTCGGGTTGATGCCTATATGTTGAAGAGGAGATCATCTTGCAATTCTGGACTCATGATTCTATAGGGAGAGGAGGTAGAATTGTAAGTGATTAAGTTTTCAGTGGTGTAATCGCATCATATGTAGTGACAGAAGTATTTACTGTCGATTAAGATTACTTTACATATCACCTTTCGCCCATTTCCATGTTCATATTAAAACAAAAATACCAAAAACAACTTATCTATGTTTGTATTTTGTATTTGAGTGTTGTATTGTTTGTGTTGTATCGTGATTATTGTTATCTTTGTCAATATTCTATGTTTGTTTTAGTTTTACATTTTACTGAAATTGGTTCGTTCAAAAGACTTAAAAGATTTTAATGGTTACTGTTTGAATTATCTGAATGTTAGTATTGCCTAATGATAAATCTAGTGTTTACTAACATTAAAGAGCTTAATTGATGTTATTTACAATCTATGGAACCGCCCAATGGTTGGCCGAATTCCTATGTAAATAGCAGTATTAAATAGAAAATGCAGGCTCATGGAGTTAACTTAAGTCCACGAGGTTAGTCCGTTGAGTCAAACATAACTCAACGAACTTAGTCCGTTGAGATAACTGTAACTCAACGGAGAGCTTATTGAATATATAATTTTGATTATTAACAAATGGAATAGTTCTCAATTCTTAAGTAATTCCCTGTGGGTTCGACCTGTACTTGCACATTAACACAATATACACTGTGCACTTGCAATTAAAATACAAATTGGAATTAACATCTAATTTGTGTGAAAGGTTGTTTGTTTACTTCTAAAAAAAATATAGGCATAAAGATAAATTAACTAAGTAAAAATAGAAGTTAACAAATCCAGGTTTTTCTAGTGCGTTGCTGGAGATCCAAAAAAGTTTTCTAGTGTCGTGCTAGCCAACCATACAAGTTTTCTAGCATCGTTGCTAGGGAATTGAATTAATATAAGCAACTGTTAGAGCTGTTTCGTTTTAATAGCTAGAGTGTTGTGTGTTATCTTCTGTAATTCAGAATATGGCATATGCTTATGCTCAAAGATTTCTGAAACTTGTAGTTAGCATATGTGAATTCTGCAATTCTGAAGGTCACGACATTTCTGACTATTTGAAACTGAGACGTTTGCAGATGGCTAGATCCCATGAACAACAAATGAATTATCCTCAATATAATAGAGCCGAGTATGAGAATCCTATAGTTTACCCAACTGCTGGTTAGTATAGAATGTGTAATATGTTGAGAGACACGGAAGTTTGGGATAGGTATGATAGACTCGAGCGTAGTATAGAGCAAAATCTGGATAAACTAGAATATTTTATGTGTCAGTAACAAGAAGTCAACTAATTAAACTATAAGGAAGCATATTCAAAACCTAAAATGGATATAATTTACGAAACTGAAAAAACCATAATGAAAATTGATCAAAAATTGAATGCAATGAGATTAGATGATCTGGAAAAAAAATTAAAAGCATTGGACGAATATACAATGAAAATACAAGTTATGCAACAAGACAATAAAAATTATAATGTTATAGATTTGCATAATTTGCAAAATATACAGCAAACATAAAATACTAATGCAAGAGAATTTAAAGAAGGCACTTTAAAAACATTTGAAGATCATAATCAAGAAAATTATATACAAAAACATCATGAGAGCAACAAAAATCTGGAAGATGTTTGTGTAACATTAAGATCTGGAATTGATATACCACCAAGAACTCAAAATGAAAATAATATGAAGGTGGATAAGAGTAAAAATCAAAATGATAATGAAAAGGTAATAGCTGAAAATCTGAAAATCACTAAAGAACAATCTGAATCTGCTAATGAGACAAAAAATGATCAAACAAATCAACTGAAAGAAAAAGAATCTTGTAAACCACAATCTTTAGCACCCTATCCTGAAAGATTACAACAAACAATACCTGAAAAATAAGAAAAAATCAGAGAAATTTTTGAAAAAGTGCAAGTTAACATTCCTTTGTTAGATCTATTGCAAAAAATGCTACATTGTGCTAAATTTCTGAAGGATTAGTGTACTAAGAAAAGAGAGCGAAAAATTCTTAGAAAGGTCTGTTTAGCTGAGCAAAGTAGTTCCCTATTTCTGCCACAAGTTCCTAAAAGGTTATCTAATCCTAGAATCCCTGTTATATTATGCACTATAGGAAATACCATTCTAGAAAGAACCTTAATAGACTTAGGTGCAGGTATAAATGTTATGCCAAGTGATATATTTGCATCCTTAGGATTAGAAGGCTTAACTCCTACTAGTACAGTTATTCAATTAGCTGATAGAAGTATAAGATACCCTAAAGGAAAAATAGAGGATGTCTTAATTAAAATCAAAAGCTTTATATATCCTTTTGATATTGTAATTTTGGATTCCCAAGAAATTAAGCATAAAAATAGTGATACATCTTTAATTTTGGGAAGGCCATTTTTAGCAACATCAAGGGCTGTTATAAATTGTAAAATTGGAGTAATGAAGTTAGCATATGGTAATGAGGATACTCAATTAAATATTTTCAAACTAGAAAGGTTTGAGGAGTTAGAAATGTCCTTACATACCATAAACTTTTTAGAGGATGAATGAGATATGTTAGAGGATGTGATCCAAGAACAATTAAATAGGCAAATCAATGCTGAAACTTTAGAGGAAAGTGAAAGCATAAATATAGAAGGAGATCTGGAATAAATTAATTTAGAAAATGATGATGTTCAGTTAAGAGCTTTAGCTTCTGATGGGCAACATTTAGAATTAAAACATTTACCTCCTGAATTAACCTATATGTTTCTGGAAGAAAAACGAACATGTCCACTCATTATTGCTTCAGATTTAAAAGAGGACCAAATAGTTAAATTAAAAAATGTAGTAAAAAGTTATAAAGAAGCAATAGGATGGACTATGACTTATATAAAAGGGTTAAGTTCAACATTATGCTGTTACCACATATATTTAGAAGAGAATGCTAAACCTGTTAAAATTCTTGAGAGGAGATTAAATCCAAACCTTAAAGAAGTAGTCAAGAAGGAAATAGTGAAATAGTTAGATAATGACATAATTTATCCGATTTCTGATAGCTCGTGGGTTAGTCCAATCCATGTAGTTCCCAAGAAATCAGGATTAACAGTAATTAGGAATGAAAGTCAAGATTAGATACCTACTAGAATTCAATCAAGCTGGAGAGTATATTTAGACTATAGAAAGCTGAATGCTGTGACTAGGAAAGATCATTTTCCCTTACCTTTTATAGATCAAATGCTAGAAAGATTAGTAGGGCAAGAATATTTTTGTTTCCTAGACGGGTATTCAGGATATAATCAAATTCCAGTAGCATTAGAGGATCAAGAGAAAACAACTTTCACCTGTTCTAATGGAACTTATGCTTTCAAGAGAATGCCATTTAGATTATGTAATGCACCAGCCCCATTTCAAAGGTGTATGCAGGGCATATTTACTAGAATGACTGAAGATTTCTTAGAAATATTTATGGATGATTTTACTGTATATGGCAACTCATATGAAGTTTGTTTAAAAAATCTAGACCAAATATTAAAACGCTGTGTGGAAAAAAATCTGGTTCTAAATTGGGAAAAATGTCACTTCATGGTTAAACAAGGAATAGTCTTAGGGCATGTTGTTTCTAAAAAAGGGTTGGAAGTAGATAAAGCTAAAATAGAAGTAATTTCTAATCTACCAGAACCTAAATCAATAAAAGATATTAGATCATTTCTAGGACATGCTGGTTTTTATAGAAGATTTATTAAAGACTTTAGCAAAATAGCCAAACCTTTAACTAATCTATTAAAAGATGTCCCATTTAACTTTGATAAAAATTGCAAGGAAGCATTTTTCAAACTTAAAACTAGCTTAATTTCAACTCTTATAATTCAAGCACTTGATTGGAGTCATCCATTTGAACTAATGTGTGATGCATCTGATTTTTCTATAGGAGCAGTGTTGGGACAGAAGATAGAAAAATCTACTAGAGTGATTCATTATGTAAGCAAAACCTTAAATGATGCTCAAGTTAATTACACAACTACTAGGAAAGACCTGTTAGTTGTTGTGTTTGCCTTGGAAAAGTTTAGATCATATCTGATTGGAGCTAAAGTAATAGTATACATGGATCATGCAGCTTTAAAGCACCTAATAGCGAGAAAAGAGACTAAGCCTAGATTGATCCGATGGATATTATTATTACAAGAATTTGATCTAGAAATTAAAGATAAAAAAGGTTGTGAGAATGTAGTAGTAGATAATTTATCAATATTACAAATAGAAAAATCAAATATTGAAATTAAGGATAATTTTCCTGATGAACAATTAATGACCATCAACACAATGCCTTGGTATGCAGACATAGTTAATTACTTAGTTACTGGTTTAACACCTAATGATCGGAATAGATAGGATAAGAAATTGTTTTTCTCAAGAGTAAAATATTACTATTGGGAAGACCCATACTTATTTAAGAAATGTTCGGATTTGGTTTTAAGGAGGTGTGTTCCAAAAACTGAATATTAGAGCATATTGTCTTTCTGTCATGACCAAGCTTGTGGAGGGCATTTTGGTTCAGGGAAAACTACTGCAAAAATTCTACAATGTGGATTTTATTGGCCAACACTATTCAAAGATGCTCATAAATTTTGCTTAAGTTGTTTAAGATGTCAACAAATAGGAAGAATATCAAAGAGGAATATGCTGCCTCTTAATCCTATTGTTGAGATTGAAATCTTTGATGTGTGGGGAATAGATTTTATGGGTCCATTTCCTATGTCTAATCAATTTAATTATATATTGTTGGGGGTGGAGTATGTATCTAAATGGATAGAAGCTATTCCTACAAAAACTAATGACAACAAAGTGGTAATACAATTTATGAGAACCAATATATTTGCCAGATTTGGAATACTTAAAGCTATTATCAGTGATAAAGGAACTCATTTCTGTAATAGAAGTTTTGAAGCCTTAATGAAGAAATATGGAGTAAACCACAAAATTGCAACATCATATCATCTGCAAACAAGTGGACAAGTAGAAAGTGCTAACAAACAAATTAAGTTAATCTTAGAAAAAGTAGTAAATCCTACTAGAACAGATTGGACTAATAGATTGATAGATGCACTTTGGGCTTATAGAACTGCTTATAGGACAAGCTTAGGTATGTCACCTTTTAGGCTAGTATATGGAAAAAGTTGTCATTTACTAGTTGAAATAGAACATAAAGCTTATTGGGCATTAAAAACTCTGAATACTAATTTAAATCAAGCTTTTGAAAATAGAAAAATGTAATTAATTGAATTAGAAGAATTTAGAAATGAAGCTTATTCAAAGACTATAAGAGAAAAAGAGAAAATGAAATTCTGGCATGATAGGAAAATTATTCCAAAAAGCTTTGAAATAGGATAAGAAGTATATCTTTATATGGCTAGACTCCATAACCATCTAGGAAAATTAAGATCTAGATGGGCAGGACCTTACATAGTTCGAAATATTTATCCTTATGGAGTTATTGAGATTGAAAATCCTAAAAATCAGAATATATTTAAAGTAAATGGACAAAGACTTAGACCTATTCTGAAAATACCAAAAAGCTCCTTTGGAATTATAGAAGAAGTTAGAGGAGAGGACTACTCGTGCTTTACTTAGTAAGCAATCAGTTTTTATTATCGTAAAAAGAAAAATTTTTTTTTTTATAAAATATAAAAATCGTTGCGGTTCAACTAACTAGATCCATCGGTAGGATTGGAACATAAAAATATCTATATTAATTTTTTTTAAAAAAAAAAATATTAGGTTTGACCGAAACATAGTATCGGTTAAACTAGTAAAAACAAAAAAGAAAAAAAAAGGTGGAAAATAAAATATATTATCTTAAGTATTTATTTTATTATTTTTATATATATCTGTTTGTACGGGAAGTCTATTGAGTTACGCTTAACTCAATGAACTTACTCCGTTGAGTCTTGAGTTAGTCAACAAGCTTATTTAGTACTGTAGCTAAGACTGCGGATGAGAAAGCGAGATTTGGTTCGGGACATGACCCGATTACCTGCCTAAACTTAGGGCTTATTTATCTTAAACTTAGGGTTTTGGGGGCGTTATTTGGCAAATCATTTAGAACTTAGAACAGTAGAAATTAGAGTGATTTCGTGCTGTTGTGTAACTCCACGATGAAGAAGATGACACCTGAGTTCTGGGAAGATGCAGTTGACACATCAGAATTTCTAAAGGAATCAGAGGAATGGCATACGTGGCAAAAGATTCGAAATACAACAAGAGAAAAAGAATTACAGAAGGTAGAATCTGAACTTTTTAGATTAAGAAGAATATTAGTAGATAGCGGGATACAAATTCCTCAGATAATGGAAACACGAATCAGAGTAGCAACGAAAATTGCAGTTAGTAAAGAAAGAAAAATCAGGCCTAACAATGAAGTAGCCCTAGAGCTAATCCAGCGGAAGGCCAGATTATGGTTCAAAAGGCGCATTGCTGGTCGTGGAAGTTGGGAAATATGGTGCCAGCAACAAGAAGGAGAATGGGAGGAACCAACTGCTGAAAGACTTGTTCCTAAGGAACAGTAGTCAAGACCTCTAGTTCAGCCAACAGAGCCATTGCCACAAGTAGCATTTGCTTGGCCGAGAACTGAGGAAGAAGAGAAAGAGTTTGCTAACTTGGTCAAAACAGCAAGAGACCAAGGTGATGATGAAGGAATGGCTACGGCCAAGGCACATATTTTATATGATGCCATTAAGAAAAGAAGGGTCGAAGAAAAGTTGAGGGCCTAGTATAAAATTAAAGTTGAACAGTATCAGGCTGCAGCTGAACCAAGTTCTGTAAGAGGAGATGAAGCTGGTCTTTTGAGACTAGCAATTATTGGAAAAATTAAATAGGAAGAGCTAGTCCTTGTGGCTCGAAGGCCTGCAGAGCCTACGTTTGTAGATTTAATTTTAAATGATGAAGAGGAAGAATAGACACAATTAATCAGAAAAAGGAAAGGAAAAGAGATAGTGCCTAAATATCAAGAGGAAATTAAATCTAAAGTACCAATATTCAGAGGGCCTGTAGAGCCAATTTTTGTAAACCTACTATCCGATTCTGAGGAGGAGCAGGAGGAATAGTAGGAGCAAGAGCAAAAAGAAAGAAAACAGGTTGATATTAGTCTACAACCTGTACAAGAAGAAGAAACAGAAATTAGGGCAGAAACTGAATTGCCCGTAACTCCATTCCAATCTGCCACAACATCAAAAAGAACAGTGATAGAGCAGATTGGTAGTCAGGAGGAAGAAGAAAGAATAGAAAATGAAGAAGAAGCTGAATGAAGCCATTTAGACAAAAATGACTTTACAGATTCCACTGAAGAGCAAGAAACTCTTTAGTAATTAATGGAAAGAATTCAAGACAGAGTGGAGAGTTCTGCCGGCTCACCACCACAGACAAAAGTAGAAGCAAAAATTCTGGAATCTGTAGAACATGCTCAAATGCAGCCTATGGAGGAGGAAGATCAAGAACAAACCCCTTTGGAACAACAAAGTCACATTCCTGACCCAACTGAAACAATAGTTTTGAATGAAGTACATTTTTGGAGTTAGGAAGCGTATAATAAATATCAAGAAATTAGGATGGAATGCAAGAAATCAAAGAATTATTTGAATTCCAAGGTCTACTGAATTTTATTTCTCAAGAAAGAGGGCATGTAGTATATGAGAATCTAGTGCCCTGTTTTTATGCAAATTTGAGAGAAGAAGAAGGAAAATTAATTTCCATCGTGAAGGAAGCTGATGTACAGATAACATCAGAGCTTCTCCACAACATTTTTGAATTAAAGAATGAAGGAAAACAAATATTAGAAAGTACAACTGCCATTGAATAGACAGAACAGACCATAAAAGACAGTTTGGCTATCAATCCTGGTGTGCCTTTATTAAACAGACTAAAGCATTTAAATGGTAAATCACACATGGTAGCCAATATTTTGATTAAGAATGTCTATCAATGACAAGACCGTGACATAGAATTGAGTCAATTTGTCAAATGGGCCACATTTGTAGTTGTAAATAGAATTCAGATAAATTGGTCTACAGTTTTTATCTCCAAGCTGAAAATAGTAAAGAAGAAATTGTTTTATGGAGACATGATTCCACTGCTGATGGTGGACTGTATCTATATCACGAAATGGGCATCAAAGAGAATCAAATCAAGAACCATTTCAGTGAAAGAGTACAAAAATTTTGTAACTACAGAGATAGCTATACCTTGTGGAGGAATTACAGGAGGTGTAGAGAGAATTAATCAATTAGAGCAACAATTAGAAAAACTCTAGAAGGAAGTAGATGAACTGAGGAATAGGGACTAAATTGTATTGTTCGTCTACTTGTAATTGTATATAATTGTATGAAAAATATCTGAATTGATTGTAATGTAAATTGATTCATATTAATGAATATATGTTTTTCAGATATATTTTTCATGTGTGTTTTAGAATGATGTACTAGATGAACTATCTTGAATATTAAACAACTATTTGAACATTATACAATTTGCTGAATGACAGGATAGATGCTTGAAAATTTCTGCATGTTGAAAAGAAAAAAAAATGTAAATTCTGCATAACATAAAATGACCTACAAGTTAAATATTTATATAATGTTCAGATTTAAACAAATTTTGATTAGAATGATGCATTAATGACAGATTTAACTTTATTTCAGTTAGCAGAATGAAAAGAAAAAAAAATAGAGAGGCGCTTACGAGGAGTAAACTTTGAAGTTGCTAAGTGTTAACTCAACGAAGTGAGTCCGTTGAGTTAAACTTAACTCCACGAGGTCAATAATATAATATAAGGTCACTCCATTGAGTTATCTGTAACTTAATGAAGTTAGTCTGTGGAGTTAGCAACAGTAATCGAAGCTACTCCGTTGAGTTATCTGTAACACAACGAGGTTAGTCCGTGGATTAAGCAGAATGGTTATTCTTTTGACCACGAACGAAACTTCGTCGATTTAGCGGTTACCAAAATTTGAAATTTATAGTGGTACACGTACCCATAAAAATAGGAACCACACTACACGTTGCAAGACACGTTCTTGCAACGAGATTTATTCACTTTATGGATGTGCATTATATATATAAAACAGAATATTATTTACGAGTTACCAACACTTTTAAAAAGAAAGGAGAAAAGTGTTGGAGGAACTGGAAGGAGAAGCAGTTGATTCAACTTCATCCGTCAACAACTATTTATTGAATATAAAGCTTCAAACTGGTATGTAATTAATCTTCTGCTATCTTATTTTATGTTAAGAGTTTATGAGCACATGGACTCGTTCTCCTAGCACTAAACGATTAGTAAGAACACGAACCTAGGAATTTTCAACACAGAGGCACACTGAAACATTTTCTGAATTGAACCTTAATGAAATCCTTTGGGGTGTAGCTAACCTTTCTTTAAAAGAGAACGTAGAGATGGCTATTCCAGTAGAAAAACCATTAGGAGAAATTCTGTATCCTGAATTAATTGATGAACCTTCATGTATTCAATTGCCAAACTTTGAGGGAGATAGGTTTGAACTGAAATCTAATTATATTAGTCAATTGCCACATTTTCATGGATTAGAAAGAGATGATGCTTATTATTTCCTTAGAGAATTTAACGAAGTTTGTCAAATGATGAAAATGCCGAACATGAGTATAGATGCTATTAAACTTAGATATATCCCTTTTGCTTTAAAAGACACAACTAAGAGATGGTTATATACTCTGTTGCCTGATTCAATTTCTACATGGACTGAATTTTGCTCTGTTTTTCTGGAAAAATATTATCCAACACATCAAACGATTAAAAAGAAAAAAGAAATATTAATGTGTAGCTAAAAACAGGGTGAATCATTCTGGAAATATTTTGAAAGATTTAAAGATTTACTGACTCAATGTCCACATCATGCAATGAGTAAAGCACAATTGATAGGTATAATTTATGAAGGCATAGATGTTTCAACAAAATCTTTATTAGAATCTACTTGTCAAAACGGATTTTTAAAATTGTGTAGTGAAGAAGCATGGGCATATTTAGAAAACTTTGCAAAAAGAACTACACAGTGGGAAAACTCGGCTTAAGCTATAGCAGATAAAAAAATATTGCCAAGAGGAATGCATGAAATAGATTCGAGCACTATGCTTGAAGTGAAATTAACTGAATTAACAAAGAAAATAGAAGAGTTATCATTAAATCAAAAACTAGCAGAAAAGAATGCAAACATTAATGATCTAGATATTATTTTTGCTAGAAACCAGAAGGATAACTTTGGAAATTCTTATAATCCTAATTGGAGAAATCACCCAAATTTATCTTGAAGAAACAACAATTTCCAGGTAGGAGAAAATGTAAATGAGAAGAATATAAGTTATGAAGCATTACTTGAACAAGGATCTAAAATAGAGAAATTAGAAAAGATAATCCAACAATTAAACAATCGTCTAGATTTTGTATTTGGAAATACTGTAATTCAAAATCAAAATATAAATAGAAATATACCACCTAGATAGAAAGAATCAATAGAAGTTAGACCTACTAGAGGATTGCCAATGCAAGCAGTACCTAACCCTATTAACAAAACTGTTAATGAAATTGATACCTCCTCTGGGAGGGTAACTGACTGAAACATCATAACTAAAGTAACTATGTATAATATAGTAATATATATATATATATATAAATGAAAAAAATGTGTGCAAGTTTACTTATAGTTGATAGTATCATAGAGTTATTACTTAACTCAACGAACTTAGTTTGTTGAGTTATGCCCTAACTCCACGAGGGGTGTAGTAGTTATGTTAATTTTGTCTCTGTTAATTTTTATGTTATACAGAATCAACAAATGGAATTGTTGCAATTATCGCAGGATGCATTAAGGGAAGTACTAAGTAACTTGTTAGCTAAAGATCTGTGCAAGATGTGTTGTGTATCGAAGGAAATTAAAGACTGTATTGAAGAAAAATATTTTCAGGGACTACAAGCTAAAAAAATGACTAAGACTAGAGATAGATTCATATGGAAGTCTTTTAATTGTAGTTCAATTAGCCATGAATATCTAATTATGGAAGAAACTACTGGAATTCCACCCAATACATTAGAAGGAATAGATCATATTATGGGGATAGATGAAGGATTAATCATATATAGGACGAGACCAAGGTATGCAAGTCTATTACCTAATATTTTGATAAGAAATCCTATTACAAGAGAAGAATGGAATATAGGAAGACTTAATAGATATGAAGTACCAACTGTAAATTGTGTACCAACTGTAAATTGTGGGTCGGCTTTAATATTTTCTGATAAAAATTCAACCATTCCTGAAAAATTATATTATTGGAGACCTACAGGAAATTGGGATGAAGATTTATGTTTGTGTATAATTTTATAAATAGATCTTGGACTGAAAACACTATGATATATCTAGGACAGAAATCATTAATTAACAGCATGCATATCATTCTTGATGGATATATATACCTAGTCACAGATATATCAATAGCATTTGGATTTGATTTATACATAGTAAGCATAGACTGTTATGATGAATATATAGAAATATTACCTATACCAAGTGAAATAGCTAAACCACCATCTACAGAACATGATAAAATTCAAATAGGGATGTGGTATAATGAATATGATGATCTTACTTTATGTTTGATAACATGGTGGGATGAATTGATGAAATTTCGAATATGGATTATGAAAGACATAAATGAATGGAAGTGGGAAGAGAAATATATTGAAATAGATGTAGAAATAGAAACTACTACACTACCCTAGAACCAAAAAGGATCCCTTTCTGCATTTCATATCATTAATGGTAATACACTTGTATTTGGAATTTATAATATATTACACGTTTACAAATTAAGAAGGAACAAGAACTGCATTAAAACAGAATTAATAGCAAGAAAAATTATGCCTAAAAAGTTTGCTTGGACTGACATGTTTATTCCATTTGTTTCTACTTTTCAATCAGGTTCGTAAGCTGTGATTTTGTGTGTTTAATGTTGTGTGTTTTCTGCATTTACTTTTAAAAAAAAAAAAAAAAAACAACGACAAAATATCAATCCAGTTTGTTGGTATCTATTTTGGGAAACCAACTGGCATGCTTGTGAGCCACCAGAGGCATAGGAGCTTGAGTTCCACACAAGACAATGATTTATAAATATCTGTTAAATGTTATTTTGTTTTATATTCTGCTTTTATCTGTGAATGAAAAGTTTTTCAGAATCAAAAATCAGAATATGCAGAAGGGGATACAAATGAAACAAGGTATGCAACTGATTACTTATCCTGAATTTAAATTTAAACTCATTCGTTGAGTTAGGTGCTAAATCAACGAAATTGTATACATGCCTACTACAATTACTGTATTTATTGTCAAATCTTTTACGTTGAGGACAACGCAAAATGTAGGTATGGGGGGAGGTAATTAAAGTGACAGCCATGTAAGTTTGTTAACTAAAGGAATTAAAATGGTATTGCAAAGTTTTGTGGAAAGTGAAAATTTTAATGAACTTGCTATAACTATCCAATAATTGAGACTGTAATAATTTTTTTTTACATCAACTGTAACTGCTTGAATGATATATTTAGAAGGCTATATAAGATGCTATAGAATTTACTATTTATGCTAATCTAGATATAGTATCTTATTTTTTTTTCTGAATTTCATGAGTTTAACAGTTTCACGATTTTAAAATGAAATCAAAATGCTTAACTGAAAATCAGTAAATTATCTGAAGTCTTGAAGGAGATAAGATGTGAATTCTAGATTAAATGAAACACATATGATTAAAGATACATTTAATTTGACTGATTAAACTTGTAGAATGATTTATGTGTAGATCTTATTAAATTACATAAAAACTATGAGCTTATTGTTATGGATTCATATTATTAGTAAATGAGAGAAGCAGGATTATATGAGATTGGTGTTTTATTGCATCTGTATTAATGAAATACGTACATATATAGTATGTGATTAATGTTTTGTTTTGTTTTTTAAAAAAAAAAAAAAAAAAAAACTTTGAGAGTTTATTGACTTGTTTGATCACGAGCCTTTTGTACTTGAGCAGATAGGTATGTAAGGATTGTTGACCTGAAAAAGGACTCTTGAAATCTAGCAACCTAAGATCCTGATCAGATTTGGGATTGTTGATTGAAAGCTCATTACATGGGTACATTAGAAAGCTCCTGTATGATTCAAGCTTGTCAAATTAACTTTTAAAGTATAAATATATATATATATATATATATATATATACTGTTCTGAAAAGATACAAGTGTTTTGTTAAATACAGATATCTTATGAATCGAGTATATTTTCTATTATCTAGAATTGCTGAAATATGAATCTAGAATTGACTTTTGAAGTTTTTTAATGGAGATACAATTCTTTATTCTATTTGTCTTAATCATATTGAATTGGATTGTAATTTGATTCATATGTTGTTGAAATTTCTTCTAGAAATCTTATTGGAAAATTCAGGATGATAGTTAATGAAAAGAACAAATGATAATATAATTAATACCTATGTGATGATGATATACTTTGTATGTAAATTGCATATATTTTAAGTATATTTGTAGGTTGAAGAGGAGAAAATAATATTACTGAAACATATAGAATATCTATATGATAATACTAGTTCTTATGCAGAACATAAGAAGAAGAAAAAAAAAAGGGAGAATTAATTCTAGCACTTTTAGAAAGACCAATTAATTAGATCTTAGTTTGCTAAGGGATTAGCAAAATTTAGGTATGGGGGAAGTGTTTAGAATGAAAAAGTGCATATTATTAACAGTTAAATGATGGTTAATTGCATAATATTTAGCTTATCATATGAGAATTAAGCCATTATATCATAATTGCACTATTATATGCTTTAATTAAAGAATCTGCTTAATTTCGGTGAATTAATGTTAATTTAGTACATTTCTGAATTGTTGGTAAGTTGCAGGCTGTGAAATCCTTAAGTATCTGAAAATGCATCTAGGCATCGGATAGTTAAGTTTATAAGTATCCGAAATGCACCTGAGCATCAGATAGTTAAATTTACGCATGTGTTTTATAGTTAAATTAACGAGGTAAATCCGTTGAGTTATCTATAACTCCACGAACTATTTATTTTCTCATATGCCACTATAGCGGTTGCAGAAACAGGATAGTTGGAAGGAAAAACCATGATCGCACGTATCACGCAGGAATTCACTTGTCGAAATGGAGAAGAAATCATCGTCGTTGATATGAATGAAGGAAATACAACCGACCATTCAAGCAGAAGCAGTTACCACTGAAGAAATATAAAAGAAAAGAAGAAAAAGAAGTAAGATGTGTATGCGTGTGTGATCGATGGGCATGGCCAGTGTGTACAGAGGAGGAGCACCGAGCTTTTTGCAGATAGTATCGGCAATTCTCTGAAATACCACACCAACCATTATCACTACCATATCACCACCACCATAATCACCAACCATCGGAGGTATGTGAGAATACTTTCTTGATATCAGGTCGGTTCTGAGCCAAACACAGTGCCTGACAACCACTGTGAGGAGTGATTGCGTCGCGGGAAGGGAAGCCATTTTCACCAAGCGCCGACTCATATCTCAAGAGATCGTAAAGCTTCTAGCATTGGCTTCGGGTTGATGCCTGTATGTTGAAGAGGAGATCATCTTGCAATTCTGGACTCGCGATTCTATAGGGAGAGGAGGCAGAATTGTAAGTGATTAAGTTTTCAGCGGTGTAATCGCATCGTATGTAGTGACGGAAGTATTTATTGTTGATTAAGATTACTTTACATTTCACCTTTCGCCCATTTCCATCTTCATATTAAAACAAAAATACCAAAAACAACTTATCTGTGTTTGTATTTTGTATTTGAGTGTTGTATTGTTTGTGTTGTATCGTGATTAATGTTATCTTTGTCAGTGTTGTGATTGTTCTATGTTTGTTTTAGTTTTACATTTTACTGAAATTGGTTCGTTCAAAAGACTTAAAAGATTTTAATGGTTACTATTTGAATTATCTGAATGTTAGTATTGCCTAATGATAAATCCAGTGTTTACTAACATTAAAGAGCTTAATTGATGTTATTTACAATCTGTGGAACTGCCCAATGGTTGGCCAAATTCCTTTGTAAATAGCAGTATTAAATAGAAAATGCAGGCTCGTGGAGTTAACTTAAGTCCACGGGGTTAGTCCGTTGAGTCAAACATAACTCAAAGAACTTAGTTCGTTGAGATAACTGTAACTCAATGGAGAGCTTATTGAATATATAATTTTGATTGTTAACAAATGGTATAGTTCTCAATTCTTAAGCAATTCCCTGTGTGTTCGACCTGTACTTGCACACTAACACAATATACATTGTGCACTTACAGTTAAAATACGAATTGGAATTAACATCTAATTTGTGTGAAAAGTTATTTGTTTACTTCTAAAAAAAATATAGGCATAAAGATAAATTAACTAAGTAAAAACAGAAGTTAACAAATCCAAGTTTTTCTAGTGCATTGCTGGAGATCCAAACAAGTTTTCTAGTGTCGTGCTAGCCAACCATATAGGTAGCACTCGATCCTAACAATAAATTGCATTATCGGACACACATCTACTAAAACCAGCATCTAAGGAGAATGAATCTATGCATTCATTCCATGCATGGGGAGTTTGCTTAAGGGCATATAGAGCCTTTTTCAATAGGAGCACTTTATCTTCATTACTAGATTGCATAAAGCCTAGGGGTTGCCTTACATACTCCTCCTCATTCAGAGGACCATTCAGGAATGCAAATTGCATGTTCATGTTATACAACTTCCACCTGTTTTGAGTAGCCAAAGAAAATATAAGACAAACAGTTTCAATTCAAGCAACTAAAGCAAAAAGCTTAAAGTAATCTCTCAAAGTTATAAGCAATTGACGATTACACTGAGGACATTCACTTCTTCCCGGTTACTGATTTGGCTCCTATAATATAGTTGGCTCACATTCCAACAAATGATCTTCAATAGCACTAGGAGCTTCGTTTGTTTCAAATAGATCATTCAGTACACAAACTTGTGGATTTATATTTTCATTGGGTGTAGTTTCCTTTTCCCAACTCCAAGAGGTTGTCTCATCGAACACCACATCTCGATTAATAATCACCTTCTATGTTAAAGGTTGGAACAATTTGTATCCTTCATTCATGTAACTAGTAAATATACACTTTTCTCCTCTATCATCCAACTTAACTCTAGTTGGTGAAGGTTGTTGAGTATTTTGTTTTGATGATGTGTGCTAAATGAATGTAATCATATTTACTCAATTACTATTATTTGTTAAAGTAAATTAAGAACATCAATTAATATAGAAAAAGTTTACTGATATAAATACTTGTCTGTAATGGATCTGAAATTATGCTAAGTTAAATAACTAGTCGTTAAGTTATACTAACTTTTCATTTAACTAAACATTAAGTTAGCGTGTGTTTTTATTGAAAAACATGATATGTTTTACAGTTATATTTTTTGTATCATGTATAATGCACGTTAAGACAACTCGTTCAGTTAATGCTTTATTTGTAAAAAGTTCACATGAGAACTTGTTGAGTTATAGGTTTAAAGGTTAAAATAAGTCACGTGAAAACTCGTTGAGTTAATGAACAAAATGTTAAAGTGAAGAGATGAACTCATTAAGTTAGTATTATGCACGTTGTTTAGAATGGAAAAATGCATAATATTAACAGTTAAATGATGATTAATTGCAGAATATTTAGCTTATCATATGAGAATTAAACCATTATGTCATAATTACACTATTATATGCTTTAATAAAAGAATCTGCATAATTTCCAAGAATTATCATTAATTAAGTACATTTCTAAACTATCGGTAAATTACAGGTTTTTAATTCTTTAGCATCTGAATTTTCAGTTATTTCGGAGAGTTATGTTTAATGTACCAGACAGTTATGTTTTAAAATGAATATTTTATTATTTCCTAGAATACACGTGTTGAAACTTGAATGCATGACTTAAGTGGATTTTCGGTGAGTTATCTGCTATCTATCTGAAATGCATCTAGGCATCAGACAGTTAGGTTCATAAGTATCCAAAATATCTTAACTCGTTAAGTTAGATTTATGCACGTGTTGAATTTAAATACTTTATTATGTCACGTGAGCTGCACGTGTATAACTCGTTAAGTTAACATTACTGTATGCATTGAGTTATATGAATATACAATAAGGTAACGCGTTGTGTTAGTAGCTTATTTCTTTATTGCACATGTTTTATAGTTAAATCAACGAAGTAAGTCCGTTAAGTTATCTATAACTCCACAGATCATTTATTTTCTAATATGCCACTATAGCAGTTGTAGAAATAGGAAATTTGAAGGATAACCATGATTGCACGTATCACGTAGGAATTCACTTATGGAATGAAGGAGAAATCACCATCGTTGATATGAATGAAGGAAATCCAATCGATCATTTAAGCAGAAGCAGTTACCACTGAAAGAAATATAAAAGACGAAGAAAAATTGTGTGTAGAGTGTGTTGGAGAACCGCGCTAACTACAAGAAGTGTCGGAAGTTCCCTAAAGCTCCACACCACCACCATACTCACCAACCATTGGAGGTCTGTGAGGATACTTTCTTGACGTCAGGTCGATTTTGAGGCAAACATGGTGCCTGACAACCACTATGAGGAGTGATCGCGTCATGGGAAGGAAAGCCATTTTCACCAAGCACCGACTCATATCTTAGGAGATTGTAAAGCTTCTAGCCTTGGTTTTGGGATGATGCCAATATGTAGGATCGTATGGCTACACAAGAGGGGGGTGAATTGCGTATTTTTAATATTTTATGAAATATAATTGAAACTTTAATTCTCAAAAACAAGTCGAGACATTGTTTTCATAAAATCATTTTTATTCAATGTTTCAATTACAATATACAATTCAATTTTCATTAGAAATTGTAGATGCAATTATATTTCGATACCATGTATCATCTAAACAATTTCATAACTACAAACAGAGAAAACTAATTTGTGGAATTTAAAACTTTTCTCCCTATTTGAGATCTTTCTTCTTCCTCTTTTTCTTCTTTAGCAATCCTTCAGTGACGAATATCTTGTCTTTTCATGCTTCACCGAATTTGCTTTCTTCTGATACTTCAAATCTTCAATGACGAAAATCTTACATTTTTATGCTTCACTGAACTTTCTTCCACTTGAGAGATTTTCCTCGAGAAGGTGTTTTTGATCCCTGAAAAAGATTTTTCTTTTGGTGTGCTGGGATGGTTTGATCCTTGAAAAAATTTTTCATTTTGTGTGTAAGGATAAATTGATCAACGAGAATTCTATGCCTTTTATACTATATCTTCATTTCATGCATATCCTTCACGTTTAACCACTACCAGTTTTCCACTTCTCCACATCTTTCCTTTTTCCTTCATCGAAACACACACGCTCTAACCCACATTTATATTTTGAATTTTCTTTAATCATCAGTCTTGGATCTCAGAAAAATTTCCTGCAAAAGAAACTTTCTCGTCCAAAAGTTTTTCATCAGTGTAATAAGAAGTCGTTACTTTAATGTTAACTAAACGAGTAACACAAGTATATATATAACTTAATGTTTCTAACTTAACGAGTTCCTCGTGTGCCATTTCACGTGACAAGTACTATAGCTAACTCAATGAACTAAGTCTGTGGTGTTATGCTATCTCAACGAACCATCTCCGTTGTGTTATGATAACTCAACGAACCATTTCCGTTGTGTTATGATAACTCAACGAACCATTTCTATTGTGTCATGATAACTCAATGAACCATTTACATTGTGTTATGATAATTCAACGAACCAGTAATAAACAAATGTTTTTATAATAAGAATTTTACCATGTGCAAAAAATAACAACTTAAGTTTATAACACTAACCTAACGCGTTACCTTAGTGTTCAATATAGCAACTCAACGCGTTTAGTTATGTTAACTTAACGTGTTAAACATATGCACCTCACGTGATACAATACAACATTCGTAACTTATAATTTCACCACGTGTATAACACTAACTTAACGAGTTCGTCTCTTCTTCTACATACAGCATCACCATAAAATAACTTTGAACTCATATGCTGTAGTTAAGACATAAAAACATCAAACCAATTTATTTGAATTTTATTTAGCAGGCCATAAGTTGCATATAAACAGCTTCTACTGACTTCCAAATTGTGTCCAACTCTCTGAAATAAATTTGCATACAATATATTTGCAATAAACCTTGCCTCTACATTCAGATTTCCATTAATCTCATTTCAGAATATACATCTGGAATTTTTGATAAAGACTGAATGTTCCATTCCAATTATCTTATTATGTCAAATCTGTTGGTAAAAACAACACCTTCATTCTTTAATCCTAAAACTTCAAAAATTAACTCAGGAGACAATATAAACTCTTGTTCATTTATTTGAGTTTTCAGAAAATTTCCATTCTTGACTAGATTGCTATAAAAAGCTGCAATAAGCTCTATGTATTGCTTCCATTTCGTTCCTACGGGCAAGAATTTAATGAGACCTTGAAACTCTAATAGATCTCTTATTTCCATCAAATTTTTGAATTTTATTGGATGAGCATGCAGAATCTAACATGTAATCAGATTATTGTATTTCTGCAATGCTTCTTCAGATCTAAAATGAATTGCATTACCTTGAATTTTTAATATTGTACACAAAGAAGGTGATACCTGAAGCCGTGATTCAGAGTTTAATTCATCTTTAGGAACCTCTTCTGCAAAATGAATGTCATGTTGTTCCTCTTCCAAAATATTATCTTGAAGCTGCTCAGGTAAGCTTGATTCTTCAGCTTCAATAGTGTTAGGAACATTGTCAATATGCTCAACATTCATCTGTTCAGTCTCTATAAAATGTTTAGAGTAAAATTTTTCCACAAATTCTACAGCTGGTGTATCTTTCTATAATTGTTCATTTTGTTCAACAGATAATTCCATTGATTCATGCTGTGAATTCTTAGACTCTGCTTCTATAGATTCTGTAGAAGGCTGGTTAACTTTTAGCTCTTCTGGAGTCTTAACATTTTCAATATCTGCTACTCCAAACAATTCATCCTTTGAACTAGTTACTGCCTCAACATTGTCAATTATAATTGCCATAACTTGTTCAATGTCAGGTGCTTGATGCTCTGATTTGTCAATTTCTGCATCAACATGACTTGTACTAATAGAAAAACTTGAGCTCATATTTGACTTGGATTTCTTCTCAAGTTTTCTAGCAAGGGAAAATAAAGTCTCATTATCTTCATCAGTTTCAGTGTGTTTGGAACTGATGAGTTTATCAGATGCACAATAAGGTACAATGTCTAGACATACATTGTCCTTTGGAAATAAATTTTCATCTGATTTTCCTTTTTCGAAAGACTTTGTTTCCTTAGACATAATTTTTATGACTTTCCTTCTTCTATAACATTTTTGTTTCTCCTTTTCAAGTATTGCTGTTTTCTTTTCAAATTGCTCCATAAAAGTTTTCTACTTTAATTCTTCTAAGGCACTTTCTATTGCAATGGCCTTTCGAAGATTGTCAACTTTTATTTTGTCTATAGCAATATTTGATTCTACTTGTTTTGAATATAAAGGAGTAGGGATAGCTGATTCATGCTCTTCCTCAAATGCATGTAGTCTTGTACCATTTATAGGAGTTTGATGAGTTCTATTTGATGAACCTACACCTTTTTCCAAATATTTTGCATACTGTTCCAAAAATGCAATCTCAATACATTTCATTCTGTATTCTCTATCATATTTACTTCGAATACCCATGTATGTAATACTTGCATCAGTATGTTGATGTTCTTGTCTAACTTCATCTAATATATCCTGAGAAAAGAAGTAATCTCTATAAAGTTCTTCTAACCTTTTGTCTACTCGAAATATTTTCTTGAACCAAGTACGTGTAACTTCATCATTCTCTATTTCTTTTCCTTTTGCATCTCTTCTGCTTTTGCCTTTTCCTCTGCCACGACCTTTGTAGAACTTAGAGACCATCATCGCAGGTTGTAACAGCAACAAGCGGGAAAGATTTTCTTGACAAGGTTTACAAATAACCTAAGTGCCCGTGTAATAAGTGTTTAAATAAGGTTTTTAGGCGTATAAATCAACGTGAAGAGAAGTCGGGTTTAGAAATTAAATAAATATTGAATAAAGTTTATTCAATCAAGGTACCCGAAATATTCAAGTATAACTCATTGAGTTAACTAACCTAACGAGTAAAACGCTGTCTAGAGATAGTTTTACACGTTACCTTATCTAACATAACGTCTAATTAGTACACTTAAAACAATTTTCGGATGCTTCCAACTGAAACGTTCCGAAAACAACACACATGCTAAACTTAACGTTATCTTGAAAACATTATAAACTATTTGAACTTTGAATCTAAAATAGTTTATTTGTCTTTTTAAATTATTTCATCAAGATTTTAAGAGGACATTAATTCAGATTAACTAAGATTTGTATTCTAAATTATATTAATCTGTTTTCGACATTGTTAATCCTCCTCCTACAAATATACTTCAAATATAGTCAATCAAAATACAAAATATACTTGTAGTGACAATAGATGTTAAGTATAACTATACTTTTACATTTTATTTTCAGAGACTTTCGTTATCCTAACATCATCAAAAATGATTTCCAGAATCAATTCCTACTGTATATGAATCAAAACACAACTTTGAACTAAATTCGATTAATTCAAGGAGAATAAAAGAATGTATCTCAAATAAACGTTTTCAAAAGTACTAATGTTGATTCAATAAATCAGTAGTCATATTGGTATAAACTATATGAGATTCAAAGATATCTGTAATTAATGAAAAACTTTTTCATTTCAAAACAGTAAATATTGATAATTTTTTTTAAAAGTTAGTTTGAAAAGCTTGAATCATACAAGAGCTTTCTAATGTACCCGTGTAATGAGCTTTCAGTCAACAATCCCAGATCTGATCAGGACCTTAGGTTGCCAGATTTAAAGAATCCTTTTTCAAGACAACAATCTTTACAAGCATATCTGCTCAAGTACAAAAGGCTCGTGATCAAACTGATCAATAAACTCTGAAAGATTTTTACTTTGTAAGCACTTTTCATTTTAAGCACAGTATATATGTATTCCATTAATATAGATGCAATAAAACACAAATCTCTTACAATTTTTACTTCTATGATTGTACTGAGAATATGAATCAGTTTCAATAAGCTTATACTTTTGATTAACAGTTTAAGATGAGTTTCATATAACTTATTCTACAAGTTTAATCAATTAAGTGAAATTTATGCATGATCATATGCATTTTCCTTGATTCAAAGAAAACATTTAATCAAAATTTCAGAATGTCAGAAGTATTTAATGTTTTTCATTTACACTTCCACTTAAACTTGTAAAAACTATTAAAATTGATAAACTACTTAAAATCAATAAGATACTACTATGATTTTACAATAAATACATAGTATCTTAAGCAGTAGTTTAGATATTACTTTAGATATTTATAATAAGTATATAATATCTTTGAGGTGAACAACATCATCAATAATATTTATCTTTTTATGTGGAGTTTAAGCATTTTACACATCACATAGCCTACAAATACCTAAATTTAATCTAATGTTGCATAATGTATTTTCGTCTAGAGGTTTTGTAAATATATCAGCTAATTGATTTTTACTAGACACAAATTCTAATTTAATTTTTTCTTTAATTACGTTATCTCTTAGAAAATGATGTCTAACCTCTATATGCTTTGCTCTTGAATGTAATACAGGATTTTTGGAAAGATTTATTGCAGAACTACTGTCACAATAAATCTCAGTTGTATCATAAGATAATCCAAAATTTTCTAAAGTTTGCCTTATCCACAGAATCTGAGTGCAACACAGTGCAGCAGCAACATATTCAACTTCTGTAGTAGAAAGTGCTACATAGTTTTGCTTTTTACTAAACCATGACACCAAATTATTTCCCAATAATTGACATGTGCCACTGGTACTCTTTCTATCAGATTTAGATCCTGCATAATCAGCATCAGTATATCCTATAAGATCTATTGAACTATCCTTAGAATAATACAGTCTGAAATTTTTAGTTCCTTGTATATATCTAAATATTCTTTTAACTGCAATTAAGTGTGATTCCTTAGGATTAGATTGAAATCAAGCACAAACACACACAGCAAACATAATATCAGGTCTACAAGCAGTCAAATAAAGTAAGGAACCAATCATACTTCTGTATTTTCTTTGATCTATAGATTTTCCTATGTCATCAATATCTAACTTTAAAGTAGTACTCATAGGAGTTCCTCGAATCCTTGTATCATTAAAATTAAATTTCTTAAGCATTTCATCTGAATATTTTTCCTGATTTAAAAATATACCTTTATCCATTTATGACACTCAGCAAATTAAAACCTAGGTTTTCTTCATATAGTACATTCGAAATAACACAAGTAGGAGTTATTTGAACATTGCCCATACCTATGATTTTATCTTTGCTTTTGTTTCCAAATGTTACACTTCCTTTCATGGTATTTGTAAAATTTTGTAATATACTTTTTTGTCTGGTCATGTGACTTGATGCTCCACTGTCCAAGATCCATTTTGATGTTTTTTCCTCCTGCAACACAAATTAAGAAAAACTTTTTCTTGGTACCCAATGTTGTTGAGGACCAAGTTCATTAAACGCATATTTCTTCTTTTTGTTTAAAAATAGTTTAACATTATCATTTATATTCTTATTAGTTGTAAGTACTATTGATTTATCATTAGCTTCATACTCACATATAGCATTATTGCTTTTGCAATCATTCTTTTTGTTTTCAGATGTAGTATAATCAAGACCAAACAAATTTTTATCAGATGTTAATTTATTTTGGTCATGCTTATACATTTCTGTAAGTTCATACCAAGATTTTGTACTAGTATTAACACTTTCCGTACATACAAAATCTTTTTCTGCACAAGAATTTTTTGTTTTATCACATGCAGAATGAGTAATTGGTCTAATACCAGTGTATTGAATTACATGCTTAGGTTTCTGAATTTTCAGTTTACTATAATTGTTTGAAATTTTAGAAACATTAGAAACTGGATTTCCAGAACAAGAAACAAGATTTTTAGAAACATTTATAGTCATGTTAGAAGTACAATTTGACAAATCACATTGACTAATATTATTACTACATGATTCATCCCTTGAAGTAATGGATGAAGATTTTCTAATAATGTAGAAAATCTCGTGAAAATCTACATCCCTTGAAGTACAATTTGTAAACATTTAAATCTCGTGATTCCTTAATTGATGTTACTTTCTGAGACCATTTAGAACATAGGGATCTGAGAATTTTCCTCACCAAATCCTTCTGTTCAAAATTCTTTCCTAAACATTTTAAAGAGTTTATGATATCAAGAAATCTGGAAAACATCTCAGAAATATTTTCGTCTTCATGCATCTTAAAGAGTTCATACTTATGAATGAACATGTTTATTTTTGTCTCTTTAACTTGAGAAGTACCTTCATGTGAAACTTCTAATGCATGCAACACCTCATAAGCAGATTTATATGCTGACACTTTACTAAACTGTTCATAACTCAATGCACAAAATAAAATATTTAAGCCCTTAGCATTCAGAGTTTCATTTTCTTTTTCAGTAATTGTCCAAGTATTATAAGGGGTAGTTAACAGAGTATATGGTTTAGAAATCATGAACCACAACTTATGATCTATACTTTTAAGAAAAATAGTCATCCTATATTTCCAATATTCAAAATGTATTCTATCAAATAAAGGAGGACGATTAAGATTTTAGCCTTCATATAAAGAAAAATTACCATTTCCAGTAGCCATTTTACCTTAGATTTTTCAACCTATTTGATTTTAAACAGTCTAAAAACTTTAAAACAACTTGAGCCTTAAATTAATAGAGTTAAACGTATGCTTAGATATTAATTTCCATTTAAAAACAAGGAAGGTAGAATAAGCAATGATATTAAATAAGTTGATATCAATTTTATATCAAAGATTATTAACAAAGCTCTGATACCACTTGTAGGATCGTATGGCTACACAAGAGGGGGGTGAATTGTGTATTTTTAATATTTTATGAAATATAATTGAAACTTTAATTCTCAAAAACAAGTCGAGACATTATTTTCATAAAATCATTTTTATTCAAGGTTTCAATTACAATATACAATTCAATTCTCCTCAGAAATTGTAGATGCAATTATATTTCGATACCATGTATCATCTAAACAGTTTCATAACTACAAACAGAGAAAACTAATTTGCGAAATTTAAAACTTTTCTCCCTGTTTGAGATCTTTCTTCTTCTTCTTTTTCTTCTTCAGCAATTCTTCAATGATGAATATCTTGTCTTTTCATACTTCACCGAATTTGCTTTCTTCTGATACTTCAAATCTTTAGTGACGAAAATCTTACCTTTTTATGCTTCACTGAACTTTCTTCCACTCGAGAGATTTTCCTCGAGAAGGTGTTTTTGATCCCTGAAAAAGACTTTTCTTTTGGTGTGCAGGGATGGTTTGATCCTTGAAAAGATTTTTCGTTTTGTGTGCAAGGATAAATTGATCAACGAGAATTCTATGCCTTTTATACTATATCTTCATTTCATGCATATCCTTCACGTTTAACCACTACTAGTTTTCCACTTCTCCAAGTCTTTCCTTTTTCCTTCGTCGAAACACACGTTCTAACCCACGTTTATATTTTGAATTTTCTTTAATCATCTGTCTTGGATTTTTGAAAAATTTCCTGCAAAATAAACTTTCTCGTCCAAAAGTTTTTCATCAGTGTAATAAGAAGTCGTTACTTTAATGTTAATTAAACGAGTAACACAAGTATATATATAACTTAACATTTCTAACCTAACGAGTTCCTCATCTGCCATTTCACGTGACAAGTACTGTAGCTAACTCAACGAATTAAGTCCATGGTGTTATGCTATCTCAATGAACCATCTCCGTTGTGTTATGATAACTCAACGAACCATTTCCGTTGTGTTATGATAACTCAACGAACCATTTCCATTGTGCTGTGATAATTCAACGAACTAGTAATAATCAAATATTTTTATAATAAGAATTTTACCACGTGCAAAAAATAACTTAAGTTTATAACGCTAACCTAACACATTGCCTTAGTGTTCAATATAGCAACTCAACGCGTTTAGTTATGTTAACTTAACGAGTTGAACATGTGCACCTCATGTGATACAATATAACATTCGTAACTTATAATTTCACCATGTGTATAACACTAACTTAACGAGTTCATCTTTTCTTTTACTCACTAACTTAACGAGTTATCAAGTGACCTATTTTAACCTTTAAGCCTCTAACTTAACGAGTTCTCACGTGACCTCTATACAAACAAAACTCTAACTTAACGAGTTGTCTAAACGTGCACTGTTCATGATACAGAAGATATAACATTAAAACATATCATGCTTTTCAATAAAAACACACGTTAACTTAACGCTTAGCTAAATGAGAAATTAATGCAACGAAACGACTAGTTATTAACTTCAGATCCAATACAGACACGTATTTATATCAGTAAGCTTTTTCTGTATTAATTGATGATTTTAATTTCTTTTCACAAGCAATAGTAATTGAGGAAATATGATTATTTTCATTCAGCACACATCATCAAAACAAAAATACTCAACACAATATGCTGAAGAGTAGATTATCTTGCAATTTTGGACTCGCGATTCTATAGGGAGAGGAGACAAGATTGTGAGTGGTTAAGTTTTTAGTGGTGTAATCGCATTGCATGTAGTGATGGAAGTTTTTACTATCGATAGAGATTTTTACATTTCACCTTCACTCATCTTCAAGAACATATGAAAACAAAAATACCAAAAACAATAACTTATCTGTGTTTATATTTAGCATTACAGTGTTGTATTGTTTGTTTTGTATCGTGATCAATGTTATAATTGTCAGTATTGTGAATGTTTTATGTTAGTTTGATTCAGAAAATAGAAAATAGATTTCTGTTTACTAAAATTGATTCGTTCTAGATACTTAAAGATTTTAATGGTTACTGTTGAAATATCTGAATGTTAGTATTGCTTAATGATAAATCTAATATTAACTAACATTAAAGAGCTTAATTGATGTTATTTACATTCTATGGAACCGCCCAATGGTTGGTCGAATTCCTTTGTAAATAGTAGTATTTAACTTGAAAGATAGGCTCGTAGAGTTAACTGTAAGTCCACAAGGTTGGTCCGTTGAGTTAGCCATAACTCCATGAACTAAGTTCGTTGAGTTAATTGTAACTCAACGGAGTGTTAATTGTACACACATAAACTCCAATATAAAAATTGAAACAGTACACAATTCTTACTCAATTTCTGTGGGTTCGACCTGTACTTGCACACTAATACAATATACACTGTACACTTGTAGTTAAAAACACAAATTGGATTTAATGGCTAATTTGTGTGAAAGGTTGTTTGTTTATTTCTAGAAGTAATTATTGATATACAAGTTTTAATAGAAGTAACAAATCAATACAAGTTTTCTAACGCTATTGCCGGGGATTAAGAAGCTAAGCAACTATGAGTGCTATTTTGTTTTAATAGCAAAGGGAGTGTAGTGTGTTTTATTTTATAATTGAGAATATGGCATATGCTTATGCTCATAGATTTCTAAAACCTGTAGTTAGCATATGTGAATTCTATAATTTGGAAGGTCATGACATCTCTGATTGTTTGAAACTTAGACGATTGTAGATGGTTAGAGCTCATGAACAACAAATGAATTATATTCAATACAATGGAGCTAAGTATGAGAATCCTATAGTTTACCCAACCAATGGTCAGCTTAGAATGTGCAATATGTTGAGAGATAAGGAAGTTTGGGATAGGTATGATAGACTGGAGTGTAGCTTAAACCAAAACATGGATAAACTGGAATAATATATGTGTCAACAACAAGAAGTCAACCAATTAAACTATAGGGAAGAATATACGAAACCTAAAATTGATATTATATACGAAATTGAAAAAACAATAATGAAAATTGATCAAAAATTGAATGCAATGAGATTAGATGATTTGGAAAAAAAATTAAAAGCATTGGACGAATTTACAATGAAATTACGAGTTATGCAATAACAAAACACAAATGAAAACTTTAATGTTACAGATTTACATAATTTGCAAGATATACAGACGAGAAAATACCAATGCAATAGAACTTAAAGAATGCAATTTAAAACTAAAAACAATTAAAGATCAAAATTATGAAAATGAAATATAAGAACATCATGAAAGTAATGAAAATTTGGAAGATGTATGTATAACATTAAGATCTGGAACTGATATACCACCAAGAATTCAAAAAGAAAATAATATAAAGGTGGATAAGAACAAAATTCAAAATGATAATGAAAATGTAATATCTGAAAACGTAGAAATCAATGAAGAAAAATTTGAATCTGAAAATGAGACTAAAAATGATCAAACCAATGAAATGAAAGACAGAATCTTCTAAATCACAATCATTAGCACCCTATCTTGAAAGATTGCAACAAACATTTCCTAAAAAATAAGAAAAAATTTGAGAAATTTTTGAAAAAAGTACAAGTTAACATTCCTTTGTTAGACTTATTGTAGAAAATGCCACCTTGTGCTAAGTTTCTTAAGGATTGGTGTACTAAGAAAAGAAAGTGAAAAGTTTTAAGGAAAGTCTTTTTAGCTTAGCAAAGTAGTTCCCTATTTCTGCCACAAATTCCTAAAAAGTTATCTGATCTTGGAATCCCTATTATATCATACACCATAGGAAATACCATTCTAGAAAAAACCTTAGTAGACCTAGGTGTAGGTATAAATGTTATGCCGAGTGATATATTTGCATCCTTAGGATTAGAAGGCTTAAGCCCTACTAGGACTGTTATTCAATTAGCTGATAGAAGTATAAGATACTCTAGAGGAAAAATAGAGGATGTCTTAATTAAAATCAAATACTTCATATATCCTATTGATATTATGATTTTGGATTCCCAACAAATTAAGTATTAAAATCACGACACATCTTTAATTTTGGGAAGACCATTCTTAGCAACATCAATGGCTGTTATAAATTGTAAAACTAGAGTGATGAAGTTAGCATGTGGTAATGAGGATACTCAATTAAACATTTTCAAAATAGAAAAGTTTGAGGAGTTAGAAATGTCCTTGCATACTATAGACTTTTTAGAGGATGAAAGAGATATATTAGATGATGTGATTCAAGAAGAACTAAATAGGCAACTAAATTATGAAACTTTAGAAGTAAGTGAAAGCATAAATGTAGAAGGAGATCAAAAAGAGATTTATATAGAAAACGATAATGTTCAATTAGAAGCTCTAGCTTCTAATGTTCAACATTTAGATTTAAAACCTTTACCTCCTGAATTAATCTATATATTTCTGGAAGAAAAATGAACATGTCCAATCATTATTGCTTCAGATTTAAAAGAGGATCAAATTTCTAAATTAAAAGAAGTAGTAAAAACTTATGAAGAGGCAATAGGATGGACTATGGATGATATAAAAGGGTTAAGTGAAACTTTATGTTGTCACCACATATATTTAAAAGAGAATGCTAAACCAATTAGAATTCCTGAGAAGAGATTAAATCCAAACCTTAAAGATGTAGTTAGGAAAGAAATAGTGAAATGGTTAAATAATGACATAATTTATCTGATTTCTAATAGCTCATGGATTAGTCCAATCCATGTAGTTCCTAAGAAATCAGGATTAATAGTTATTAGGAATGAAAGTCAGGACTTGATATCTACTAGAATTCAATTCGGCTGGAGAGTGTGAATAGATTATAGAAAGCTGAATGCTGTGATTAGGAAAGATCATTTTCCCCTACCTTTTATAGATCAAATGCTAGAGAAATTAGTAGTGCAAAAATATTTTTGTTTCCTAGTCGAGTATTCAGAATATAACCAAGTGCCAGTAGCATTAGAGGATCAAGAGAAAACAACTTTCAAATGTCCTAATGGAACTATAATAGAATGCCAATTAGATTATGCAATGCACTAGCCACCTTTCAAAGGTGTATGCAAGGCATATTCACTAGAATGATTGAAGATTTTTTAGAAATATTTATGGATAATTTTACTGTATATGGAACTTCTTATGAAGTTTGTTTAAACAATTTAGACCAAGTATTAAAATGCTGTGTGAAAAAAAGTCTGGTTCTAAATTGGGAAAAATGTCACTTTATGGTTAAACAAGGAATAGTCTTGGGACATGTTGTTTCAAAGAAAGGGTTGGAAGTAGATAAAGCTAAAATAAAAGTAATTTCTAATCTACTAGAACTTAAATCAGTAAAAGATATTAGATCATTTCTAGGACATGCTAGATTTTATAGAAGATTAATTAAAGATTTTAGCAAAATTGCCAAACCTTTAACTAATCTAGTAAAAGATGTCTCATTCAACTTTGATAAAGATTGCAAAGAAGCATTTTTCAAGCTGAAAACTAGCTTAATTTCAACTCCTATAATTCAAACACCTAATTGGAGCCATCCATTGAATTATTGTGTGATGCATCTGATTTTGTTGTAGGAGCAGTGTTGGGACAGAAGATAGAGAAATCTCCTAGAGTGATTCATTATGCAAGCAAAACATTAAATGATGCTTAAGTAAATTATACAACTACTGAAAAAGAACTATTAGTTGTTGTGTTTGCTTTAGAAAAGTTAAGATCATATTTGATTGGAGCTAAAGTGATAGTATACATGGATCATTTAGCTTTAAAACACCTAATAGCAAAGAAAGAGATTAAACCTAGATTGATTTGATGGATATTATTATTACAAGAATTTGATTTAGAGAATGTAGTAGCAGATCATTTATGAAGGTTACAAATAGAAAAATCAAATTTTGAAATTAAGGATAATTTTCCTGATGAACAATTAATGACCATCAACACAATGCCTTAGTATGTAGACATAGTTAATTACTTAGTTACTAGTTTAACACCTAAAGATTGGAATAGACAGGATAAGGAGGTGTTGACTATTGGGAAGACCTATACTTATTTAAGAAATGTCTTGATCTAGTTTTAAGGAGGTGTGTTCCAAAAACTGAATATCAGAGCATATTGTCTTTCTGCCATGACTATGCATGTGGAGGGCATTTTGGTTCAGGGAAAACTATTGTGAAAATTCTACAGTGTGGATTTTATTGGCCAACACTATTCAAAGATGCTCATAAATATTGCTTAAGTTGTTTAAGATGTCAACAAATAGGAAGAATATCAAAGAGGAATATGATGCCTCTTAATCCTATTGTTGAAGTTGAAATCTTTGATGTGTGAGGAATAGATTTTATGGGTCAATTTCCTACATCTAATCAATTTAATTATATATTATTGGGGGTGGATTATGTATCTAAATGGATTGAAGCTATTCCTACAAAAACTAATGATAACAAAGTGGTAATACATTTTATAAGCACTAATATAATTGCTAGATTTGGAATACCTAAAGCTATTATCAGTGATAGAGGAACTCATTTCTGTAAAAGAAATTTTGAAGCCTTAATGAAAAAATATAGAGTAAAACACAAAATTGCAACATCATATCACCTACAAACAAGTGGACAAGTAGAAAGTGCAAATAAATAAATTAAATTAATCTTAGAAAAATCTTATTGGGCATTAAAAACTCTGAACACTAATTTAAATCAAGCTGCTGAAAATAGAAAAGTGCAATTAATTGAATTAGAAGAATTTAGGAATGAAGCTTATTCGAAAACTGTAAAAGAAAAAGAGAAAATGAAGTTCTGGCATGACAAGAAAATTATTCCAAAAACCTTTGAAATAACACAAGAAGTATATCTTTACATGACTAGACTTCATAACCATCTAGGAAAATTAAGATCTAGATGGGTAGGACCTTATATAATTTGAAATATTTATTCTTATGGAGCTATTAAAATTGAAACTCCTAAAAATCAGAACATATTTAAAGTAAATGGACAAAGACTTAAACCTATTCTGAAAATTCCAACAAGTTCCTTTAGAATTATAGAAGTAGTAAGAGTAGAGGACTACTTGAGCTTTACTTAGTAAGAAATTTTCTAAGAATATTGTGAAAAAAAAAAAAATATTTAATTTCAATTCGACCGAGGAATATAACAGTTTGACCGAAATTTTAAAATGTTGAATTAATTAAGAGTCGGATAGACTAGAATTCCTTCAGTCCTGACCGAAGTAAAATTATTATTATAAGTATTTTTATTAGTTATAACTTTATGGGAAGTCCGTTGAGTTACGCTTAAATCAATGAACTTACTCCATTGAGTCTAGGATAAGTTAATGAACTTACTTCGTTGAGTTAACTATAACTCAACGAAGTACTATAGTTAAGTCCACGAACTTAGTCCATGGAGTTAAGCCTAATTCTACGAAGTAGTAAGAGAGAGAGCAAGAGTTTGCACGGGAGAATGACTCGATTACTCGTTTAAAACTTAGGGCTTATTTATACTAAAACTTAGATTTGGGGGCATTATCTGTAGAATCATTTAGAACTTAGAATAGTAAAGGTCAGAGCAATTCCATTCCATTCCATTACACCATGATGACAAAGATGAGACTAGAATTTTGGGAGGATGCAGTTGACATGACAAAATTTCTCAAAGAATCAAAAGAATGGCACACAAGGCAGAAGATCAGAATTACTACATGGGAAAAAGAGCTTCAAAAGGTAGAATCTGACCTTTTCTAGTAGAGAAAAGCTTTAGTAGATTTAGACATAAAAATACCCCAGATTATGGAAACGAAGATTAAGGTAGCAACAGAAGTTGCTGTAAATAGAGAAAGAAGAATCATACCAAATAATGAAGTTGCCCTAGAATTGATCCAACGTAAGTCCCGACTATGGTTCAAAAGGCACATAGGTGGACGTGTTCGGTGGGAAATCTGGGAACAACAGAGGAAAGGAAATGAAGAATATGCAACTGAAGAACAAGAGGAACCGACTACTGAAAGACCTATTCCTAAGGCACAGCAACCAAGACCTTCAGTTTTGCCAATAGAGCTTTTACAGAGAGTAACATTTGCTTTGCCGAGAACTAAAGAAGAGGATAAAGAGTTTGCCAGCTTGGTCAAAATAGCAAAAGACCAAGGGAATAATGAGCAAATGGCTATGGCCAAGGCACATATTTTGTATGATGCCAAGAAAAAAAGAAGGGCCAATAAAAAGTTGAGGGCCTAATATAGAATTAAAGTAGAGCAACATCAAGAAGCAACTAGATCAATGGCTGCCAAAGAAGCTAAAGCTAGTCCTTCGAGGCTAGCAATTATAGAAAAAGTAAAATAGGAAGAGCCAATACCTGTGGCTCAAGGGCCTGCAGAGCCTATTTTTGTAGATTTAATCTCAGAGGAAGAAGAGGAAGATCAGGCATAACTAATTTGAAGAAGGAAAGGAAAAGAGATAGTGCCTGAACATCATGAAGAGATTAAATCCGAGATGTAAATATCAGTAAGGCCTGTAGAGCCAATTTTTGTAGACCTGCTATCTAAATCTAAGGATGAGCAAGAGTAGTAGTAGTAAAAGCAAAGAGAAGAAGAAAAATAGGCTGAAACTAATTTGCAGCCTGTACAAATGGAAAGAACAGTAATTAGGGCAGAAGTTGATTTGCTTGTGACTCCATCCTAATTTGCCATAGGATTAGAAAGAACAATGATAATGCAGATTGGTAGTCAGGAGGAAAAAGAAGAAGAAGAAACTGAACAAGAAGCTGAACAAGAGCATATTGAACAAACAGGAAATATCTCAACAGATTCCATTGAAGAGCATGAGACTCTTCAGTAAATTTTAGAAAGAATTCAAGATAGAGTAGAGAGTTCTGCCAGCTCTCCACCATAAACAGAAGCAGAAGCAAAAAGGCTAGAATCTCCGGATCATTTCCAACAAAGTCAAATTCAACACATGGAAGAGGAAATTCAAGAACAAACCCCTCTAGAGCAACAAATGCAAATTCCTGACCCGTCTAAAACAACCATTCTAAATGAAGTACACTTTTGGAGTCAGGAAGCATATAATAAATATCAAGAGATGAAGGGGTATGATATTATTTATAGTAGGCCAGTAAACTAGGACGGTATGCAAGAAATTAAGGACTTATTTGAGTTCCAGGGTCTACTGCAATTTATTTCTCAATAGAGAGGGCATGCAGTATATGAAAATCTAGTGCCCTGCTTTTATGCCAATTTGAGAGAAGGAGAAAGTGGATTAATTTCCAACGTGGAGTAAGTTGATGTACAGATAACACCAGAGCTTCTCCATAATATTTTCAGACTAAGAAATGAAGGAATAGAAATTCTGGAAAGTACAACTGTAGTGGAATGGGCTGAACAGGAAATTAAACAGTGCATAGCCATCGACCCTAGTGTGTCATTACTGAACAGACTGAAGTACTTAAATGGAAAGGCACACATAGTTGCAACCATACTAGTAAAAATTGTTTATCAAAGACAATGCCATGACATTGAACTTAGTCAATTTGTCAAGTGGGCTACATATGTAGTTGTGAATAAGATTCAAGTTAATTGGTCTTCAGTTTTTATCTCCAAATTGAGAGTAGTAAAGAAGAAATTATTTTATGGAGATCTGATTCCACTGCTGATGGTGGATAGTATTGATTTCATGAAATGGATATCCAAAAGGATAAGATCTAGAGCCATTTCAGTGAAAGAATACAGAAATTATGCTGCTATTGATGAAAATTCTAATGAAGTCAAATTTATTGCTCATAGAAGAAATGATGTTTGTTTTCTAAATTTACCTAATGATGTTTCTACCACTGATTCCTATTTAATTGTTAATAATTTAGACAATGCATGGTTATGGCATTGTAGGCTAGGTCATATTCATATGAAGCTACTAGATAAGTTAGCTAAGTAGAACCTAGTAGATGGTTTACCCAATTTGAAATTTAAAAAGGATAAAATCTATGATGCATGTGAATTGGGAAAATAGAAGAAGAGTTCTATTAAATCAGGTAAGCAAATTATATCTAGAAGAATTTTGGAATTAATTCACATGGATTTATTTGGCCCTACTAGAATATAAAGTTTAGGGGGAAAGAGATATGTATTTGTTCTAGTTGATGATTTTTCAAGATTTATTGGGTAATGTTTCTAAGACATAAGAGTGAAGTATTTGAGGATCTTAAGATCTTTCTAAATCTTGTTCAAAATGAAAAGCAATTAAAAGTTCCGAAAATTAAGAATGATCATGGAGGAGAATTTGAAAATGAAAATATGGAAAATTTTTGCCAAGATCTAGGAATAGAACATAGATTTGCCTTTCCTAGAGCCCCTTCTCAGAATGGAGTTGTAGAGAAAAAGAATAGATCTCTTCAAGAAATGGCTCGAACTATGCTTAATGAAAACAAGATTGCTTATTACTTTTGGGCTGAGGCAGTTAGTATTGCATGTTATATTTTAAATAGAGTAACCCTAAGAAGAGAATTGAATAATAGTCCTTTTGAACTATGGATGGCTAGAATTCTTAAAGTTCATTATTTTAAAGCTTTTGGATCAAAATATTTTATTTTGAATACAAAAGAGAATAAAGATAAATTTGAAGAAAAATCTGAAGAAGGTATATTTTTGGGATATTCTTCAAGAAGTAAAGCTTATAGAGTTTATAACAAAATTTCTTTGGTTGTTGGAGAATCTATGCATGTAAATTTTGATGAAGAGCCAAGTAACAATTCAAAAGAAATTTTTGGTACTTCTGATTGTGAATGTGATGAATTAAATATTGGAAAATCAAGTACCATGGGTCAAGAAAGAAATGATAACCCTATGACTCATAAATTCTTGCCTCAACACCCTAAGGAGTTTATTATTGGTGATATTTCTAAAGGTGTGCAAACAAGATCTAGGATTAATGTATTTGGGTGCTATGCATTTCTATCTGAAATAGAACCTAAAAACATTGATGAGGCATTAAATGATGAATTTTGGATTAGTGCCATGTAGGGAGAACTAAATCAGTTTAGAAGAAATGAAGTATGGGACTTAGTTCCTAAACCTCTAGATCATTCAATTATAGGCACTAAATGGATATTTAAGAATAAATCTAATGAATCGGGGCATGTAATTAGAAATAATGCTAGACTAGTAGCCCAAGGGTATAACAAGCAGGAGGGAATAGATTTTGTAAAAACCTTTGCTCTTGTAGCTAGATTAGAATGAATTAGAAATTTTCTATCTTTTGCTACTTATATGAATTTTAAACTATATCAAATGGATGTTAAAAGTGCATTTTTAAATGGTTTTGATTAAAGAAGAAGTATATGTTAGGCAACCACCTGGTTTTGTTGATGTAGATTATCTTGAGCATGTTTTCAAGTTGAAGAAGGCCTTGTATGGTTTGAAACAAGCTCTAAGAGCTTGGTATGATAGACTAAAATCTTTTTTGCTAGATAATGGTTTTTCTATTGGTAAGGTCGATAATGCCTTATTCTTTAAGAAAAACTATCTAGGTTTGTTAGTTGTTCAGATTTATGTTGATATCATTTTTGGAGCAACTAATGAGGATTTAAGCAATAAATTTGCAGATCAAATGAAAAATCAATTTGAGATGAGTTTAATGGGTGAGTTGACATTCTTTTTAGGATTGCAGATTAAATAAATAGAAAAAAGAATTTTCATATATCAAGAAAAATATATAAAGCAACTTTTAGAAAAGTTTGGAATGAGTAACTACAAGTCGTCAAGCACTCCTATGAGTTCTTCAATTAATTTGGATAAAGATTAATCTAGACCAACTATTGATATTACTAAATATAGAGGAATGATAGGTTCTCTTCTTTATTTAACAGCTTCTAGACTAGATATCATGTTTAGTGTGTGTGCTTGTGCTCGCTTTCAAGCTAAACCAAAGGAATCTCACCTATCAGTAGTCAAAAGGATAATGAAATACTTACAAGGAACTTCAAACTATGGTTTAATGTATTTCAAGGATAGTAACTTAGATCTAATTGGATACAGTGATGCTGATTATTTTGGATGCAAGTTTGATAGAAAGAGTACTAGTGGAACTTGCCAATTGTTTGGCAATTCATTAATTTTATGGTTTAGTAAGAAGTAGAATTGTGTTGCCTTATCACCTACTAAAGCTGAATATGTTGCTGCTGCCCTTTGCTATGCACAAATTCTCTAGATGAAACAAACTATGAAAGATTATGGAATTATATATGGAAAAACTCCTATTAATTGTGACAATAATAGTGCAATCAGTTTGTTAAAGAATCCTGTGCTACACTCTCGAGCAAAACATATTGAGATAAGACACCATTTTTTGAGAGATAATGTTATGAAGGAGAACATTGAGTTGAATTTTGTTTCTACTCATGAGCAATTGGTAGATATATTCACAAAGCCTCTTGAAGAAAAATAGTTCATTAAATTGAGAAGAGATTTAGGAATTTGTTGCCTAAACGATTTTTAAACATTACTTACTATATTTTATCTTCTACTTTTTAAATATTTGCTTCACCATCTTATTTTCTAGTAATTGTTCATATTGAGTTATTTTGATGATCTACTACTATTTAACTATTCCTTGAGAATATTTACCAATTTTTATTTGTTTACTTATTATTTTTCAAAATCCTTTTAAAAAAAAATATTAAAAATAATAATAACAAAATTTTCTCATGGGAATTTCTACTGAGTTTGTAGTTTACACTGATTTTCTACATCTATATTAAAATCAACTCAAATTAATTAACAAAAATTATTGAAGTCTTTAGCTCCACAAATAGATTAATGCCCACATGACACTTAGAATGGGGATCTAAATTCGAAAAATAGTCAAAGTTACCTTATTAATTCAGTGATTGTATTCCTATTTGCTAGACTGAATGTTACATGATTAGATAATTTAGAGGTATTTAATATGTGAGGGTGAAAAACAAGGAAAAGTGATTGGAAGCAATAAGACTCAAGATATTTACCCTAACCTTGTCCAAATGTTTTTAACTTTCTAAACGTTCCTATTTTCAGTATTGTCAAAGTGATTGCCAATTAAAATAAAAAATAAAAAATTTGGAATGTTTGTTGCAAAGAGCAACCAACACCAATAAAAAAAAAGGGGGAAGAAAAACTCAGATTATGGCTATGCAGTACTAACAGTTTCATAATTCTCAAAGATCTTCTTTTCCTCTTAGTTAATTACATAATAGACATTGTTAAGGGAAAATATACCTTGGGGTTGCTTCATAGAAATTTCAAACTGGCTGGAGAGAACATATTAAATAATTCTAAATTTTTCTATTCTAAAAGCATTAAGTTATAGCACTGAAGTTTATGAAAACTGTTTTTAAGGTTAATAAGGTGAACCAAAAGATCAAGTCTTTATGCTAAGTGAAATGTGTAATTTACCTAAATGTGGTGCCTTGAATCCTTCAATAATCCTCACAAAAAAAAAATTTAATCTTTTAAAATTTAAAAACACAAAAAAAAAACAAAACCTTGCTATTTTTTAACTCTTTTAAATAGGGGGAGTTTCTATGTTTTTTTTTTCTTTTCTCTTTCTTTCTTGATATTTCTGATTTTCTCCATTTTTAGCTATATTATTTTCATTTGGTCAGTATATCTTTAGGGGGAGTTATTTTTTTTACCTGGATAGGTGCTGGAAGTTTTCGAAGAGTTAGCATATTGTCTTAGGAGGTTTTTGGATAGTTAAGTCTGTAACTATCTAAAAAATTCTTAGTTTCAGCAAGTTCCTGTCTTATGACCTAAGTTCATTTTTTTTCGAATAGTTATCCTATAACTATTCGAAATTCTCTTTCTTTTCGGTAAGTTAGGCCCCTAACTCACCGATCTCTAGAACTTTCCGATTCTTTATAGATTTTCGAAGGGTTATCTAGTTCATTTTGCCTCGACCTTCCGATTCTCAATTTCTCCGTCTCCTTTAGTTCATGCCTCTTTTTCTCTTCCCTTCTCTTTCATTGCTACATTTAGACGATTTTCTGCCCTCTCTCAATAAGAAAAAGAATAGAGAATTCAAATAATGGAACAAGAACTCCAGACAGGTATGGCAGATCTTTCTCTTGGAAAAGCTTAAATCATTCTTTCTACCGGAGAAGAGGTTGTTGATATTGAATTTGTTTATGGTACCTCCGATATTGTTACTCGTTTATTGTGTTTGGAGAAACAACTATCTGTTCTTCTTAAATATCATCCTGTTAGCACATTTGATCGTATTGGGAAAAAGTTGAAAACCAAACAATGAACCTATAAGAAAAAATCCACCAAAACCAATAATGGACATAAGAAGCAGAAGACTTTGTCTAAACAGAGCAGTACCACATCTTTTGTTTCTCCTAGGGTTTCTAAGGAGTCTTCCTCAGATGATGAAGAAATATTTACTACTAAAGTTGATTCCTTAGAACCACAATTTAAAGAAGTTTCTGAGGCTTATGTTAGTCAATTTTTAAGCACTTTTGTGGATACTAGGACCTCTACAAGATGTGTTGTGCATGTGGATGCTAGGGCCTCTACAAGATGTGCTTTGCATATGGCCCTACACTTACAAGATACATTAGTAAGGAGGAGAAATCAAGCTTTACTACATAAACTCAATTAGCAATCAAGAATTAAAATTGAAAAGCCTACAGAACCTGCTTGTTATCATGATTTTTCAGATATGGCAAATAAAAAGAAATCTATTGCTGAACATGAATTCTTTTTGCCTAAGAAAGGAATTGATTTCAGGCATGTCTCTAGCAGAACTTATCCCAAAGTTCTCGATATTCATATTGGCTCTTTATACCAATTTGCTCCTAGCCCTCCCCATTTGATTTCTACATCTCCTAAAGTTATGCTTACAGCTTCAACATATCCCTTTCCAACCACTAAATTCATGTATTCTAGGAGAAGAAAGAAAATTATTTCCTCTCATCCGAAGGTTGGAAATAGAAAATCAGAATTTTTGGAAGTCTCTATTCCTCCACCATCTCCACCTCACATTGATACACCTTCCAACCCACCTTTTGAATCTCAAAATATGCCTCCTCCTCCTCGTCCTCCTAGCCCTCCTCAAGAACATCCTCATTCATCTGATGTAGAATCTCATCCAATTCCTTCTCCTCACACTCATAAAGTTATACAAGGATTGTATGTAGATTCAGGCTCTACTCATGTTCCTCCATCTCCTCCACCTACTGAAAGTAATGTTTTTGAAGATCAGGAGGTGCAATCAAAATCTTCTTTTGAAATCCCTGTAGATGCCTACTTTTTCAGATCTTCAATAGCTAGGGATTCCTTTTATAACAAGTATAAAAACATGAAGATCGTATACAGCAAACCTATCAATTTTAAAGGCATGGATACACTCCATAGTTTGCTAAATTATTAAGGGATATTAGGTCTTGTTTCCTCTACATCTGGTTTATTTGTTGTTGAAGACCTAATTCCACTTTTTTACTCAAATATTGAGATTTTTCCACATTATTTTCTACTACACCTACAACATCAAACCATAAGGATTGATGGAGAATTTTTGGAGACCCTTTTTGGAATACCATCTATTGGTATCAATATTGCTCTTTCTCCATCAGAACTGGGGTCGTAGGAAAAAGAAATGAATAAATTGATTGGAAAATTCTCAGATAAATAGTTTAAGCTTGTCAAGACTGTAGATCTTCATGGTTTGGCTCAGATGATTGCTACTATTCTATCTTCCTCTATCTTTCAGAAAATAGGTCATGTAGATGAATTAGAGAGGAAAGTCTACCAAGCCACTTATGCTATGATGACTGGTATTATAGTTAACTAGGCAAAAATAATTATTACTCAGATTTCTCATCTACAAAGTTTTCTATTTTATGGAGAATTCATTTATCATTTGATGGCCAGATATATTGATTTATTGGGCAAACCTCTAAAATCCATTAAAAGAAGAGTACTACAACTTAAGGATCTTCAGAGAATGTCCTCCTTTGACCCTATTGAGTTGCCTCCCCCTTTTCAACTATCTGCAACTCAGAATTCAACACTTCATTCTATAGCAGCTCCACCTCCTTCAACACCTCATTCTGTAGCAGCTCCACCTCCTCCAAGACCTCATTCTACAGTAGCTCCACCTCTTGCAGCACCTCATTCTATAGTAGCTCCAGCTCCTTCAGCACCTGATTCTGTAGTAGCTCCAGCTCCTTCAGCACCTCATTCTGTAGTAGCTCCACCTCTTGCAACACCTCATTCTGCAGCAGCTCCACCTCCTATAGCACCTACTTCTCATTCTACAGCTCCATCTCCAATAGTTGACAATTCTGTTACCCTCTTAAAATAGAATGAGCTTCTACTTCAACATAATCAAATGCTTTTGGACTTAGAACAACTTCTAAGGGAGAGGGATGCTTTAATTCAAGATTTGTTACATAAATAGTCAACTGATCATTAGTTATGTTTTTTTTTTTTTTTTTTTTGATGTATATTTTGGTTGTTTCCTTTTGTATCCATCTTGTTTCTTACTTCTCATCAATGCAATTACATTTTATTTATCTCATTGTATTTTTCAATCAATTTCTCCCTTTTTAATTCTGACAAAGGGAGAGAATATATCTGTTTACAGTTTTGTCATCATCAAAAAGGGGGAGATTATTAGTTCAATTATTTTTATTAGTTAATTTTGATGATGAAAAACGTGTGGTTTAATTATTTTTGCAATAATTTTAGTAGTCATTTTACTAAATGAAAATTGTCTAACTACTATATACTTAGATCTTTTTAAATTAGGTTTTAGTAGGTTGTTATTTCTATACAGTGATTGATTAGAGAGTTAATATTTAAGTCACCGAACAAAACAGGACAAATCGGATGGTTAATCTTCTCTCCTAGCTTTTCGAACAGTTATATTGGTAACTATCCGAAAAGTATTTATCTTCGGTGAGTTAAGCCTTTTTATGGCTGGATATAGTTTTTATGCTAAGTATCTAAAATCCCTTCAGTTTCGGATAGTTAAGGGTTTACATTCTAGATAATTAGCTATTTTTCTGATTTAATGTATTTTCAGTTACTTTCTTCTAAAGAACACATGTCATGCTCTCGTCGCTTGACTTAAGTGGCTTTTCGGTAGGTTACAATGTAACTATCTGAAAACTCTTAAGAATCGGAGAGTTACCTTCTGTAAGTATCTGATATTTGTTTTAAGCTTCAGATAGTTGATTTTTTTATTATTCCTGACTTAAGTGACTTTTGGGAAGGTTACATGTGTAACTATTTGAAATGCCTTAAGGTTTGGAGAGTTATTTTTGTAAGTATCCAAAATGCATTTTCTTAATCGGATAGTTTATTTTTATTATTTTATGCGACTATTTTGGAAGGACACGTGTCTTTATTTAAATGCATAACTTAAGTGATCTTTTGGATTATTAGCTTTAACTATCCGAAATGTTTTTGAATTTTAGATGGCTAGCCTTCTAAGTCTCTTATTTTCTAAAATCCTCTAAAAATTTTATTTTTACAGAATCTGCAATTATTATTGATTGACTAATTGTTTTGGCAAGATATCTTTTGATTACAGATCTCAACTTTATTATGATTGAATGTTGTTGGAAATGAATTACTACATAAGGCATCTAACCATTTCAGAATTCTTTCCATCTATGCAAATCTCGAAGGAAGAACAAAAAGGATTTACAGAAAACTGAAACATACACAGATTTTTCAACACACGAAAGGAGAAATTTTAGCAATTCTGCAAACATTCTGGAGATTCATCTGCAACAATGTTCAGAAGATTAAAAGGATGCAGATAAATTAGGATTTCTCCTTAGAGCTTCATAAATTAATTCTTCATAGGAGTTGAGCTTGTGTTGTGTGTCTTCTACATTTTGAGTCAGTGACTCCTAGTTTTAAACTGTTTTCTTGTTTGCTTCAAAACCCTAACTCACAAGGGTGTTGTGAGTATACCTTCACAAGGTCAAGGCCTTGGTGAAGAGAGTGAAGTGTGATTCTTCACTTGCTCAAGATTAGGGTCTTGAGTACACAAAGTTGGTGCTTTGTGTAAGGTTTTTGTTTAGCCTATAAAAACATCTGTAAGGTTGTTGCTTAGCCTGCAAAAGTAACTTGATTAAGGTTTGTGCTTAGCCTTAAAAGCACTTAGTGGAATTCTCAAGGTTGTGGCCTTGAGGAGTGGACTACCTAGTTTGGGGAATCACTATAAATCCTTTGTGTCATTTACTTTCTACACTACATTTTATAATTACAAAATCAATTAATTAGGGTTCATTAGTGTCAATAACTTTCAAAAAATTTAAAAGTAAAATAAATTTTATTAGGACACTATTCACCCCCCCCTCTAGTGTGCCATTCGATCCTTTCACATGTCTCACTAGTTTTTATGGTAAAAAGGTATTTCAGATACTTTGAAAACTTAACTATCTGATACTTAAACACTTTTTGGTGAGTTAGCTTCTATCCTTTCGAAAGACAAGTTAAGTTGGTTCATTGAGTTAGCATAACACTATAAACTTAGTTCGTTGAGTTAGCTACAGTAGATGTCATGTGAATTGGCACATGATGAACTCGTTAAGTTAGATACGTTAAGTTATAAATCTACTTGTTATACTCATTTACTTAACATTAACACAATGACTTGTTACTACACTTGATGAAAAATTTTGGATGAGAAAGTTTATTTTGCAGAAAATTTTTTGGAGGTTTGGGATTGATGATTAAAGAAAATTCGAGAGGAAAACGTGGGTCAGAATGTGTGTATTTTGATGAAGGAAAAAGAGAAGATGTGAAGAGTGGAAAACTAATTGTGGTTAAACGTGGAAGATATCCATGAAATGAAGATACATTATAAAAGATAAAATTCTCGTTAATCAATCATCCCTGCACACCAAATGAAATATATTTTCAAGGATCAAAACACCTATCCGAGGAAAAGCTCTCAGATAGAAGAAAATTTGGTGAAGAAGAGAAAGTCAAATATATGTCACTAAAGAATTGAAGAATCAAAAGAAAGCAAATTTGGTGAAGCAGAGAAAGTCAAATATTAGTCATTGAAGATTTGCAGAAAAAGAAGAAAAAGAAGAAAAAGAAGAAGAAGAAGAAAAATCACAAATAGGGAGAAATGTTTGAAATGTTGTAAATTAGTTTTCTCTATTTGTAGTTATGAAATTGATTAGATGAAACATGGTATTGTTATATAATTGCATCTACAATTTTTGAGGTGAATTGAATTGTATATTGTAATTGAAACCTTGAATAAAATGATTTGATTAAAATAGTGTTGTTTGGGGTTGTTAAGTCACATCATAAACTTGTTTTATTTTTTTTATGCCTATATTAATAAATTCTCTTAGAAGTAAACAAACAACCTTTCACACAAATTAGATATTAAGTCCAATTTGTATTTTAATTGCAAGTGCATAGTATATATTGTATTTGTGTGCAAGTACAGGTCGATCCCATAGAGATTGAGTAAGAATTGTGTATTGTTCCGATTTTTATATTGGAGTTTATATGTGTTCGGTTAAGTACTCTATTGAGTTACAATTGACACAACGGATTTAGTTCGTGGAGTTATGGTTAACTCAATGGACTAACCTTGTGGACTTAAGGTTAACTCTACAAGCCTATCTTTCCCATTAAATATTGCTATTTACAAAGGAATTTGGCCAACCATTGGGCGGTTCAATTGAATGTAAATAACATCAATTAAGCTCTTTAATGTTAGTTAATATTAGATTTGTCCTTAAGCAACACTAACATTCAGATATTTTATATAGTAACCATTAAAATCTTTAAGTATCTGGGACAATTCAATTTCAGTAAACTATAAAACTATTTTCTGAATCAAACAAACATAAAACATTCACAATATTGACAATGATAACATTAGTCACTATACAAAACAAACAATACAACACTTTAATACTAAATGTAAACACAAATAATTAGTTGTTTTTGGTATTTTTGTTTTGATTTGTTCCAGAAGATGAGTGAAAGGTGAAATGTGAAAATCTCTATCGATAGTAAAAACTTTTGTCACTACATGTGATGTGATTACACCATTGAAAATTTAATCACTTACAATATTGCCTTCTCTCCCTATAGAATCGCAAATCAAGAATTGTAAGATGCTCTCCTCTTCAGCATACTGGCATCAACCCAAAATGAAGGCTAGAAGCTTTACGATCTCTTGAGATATGAGTTGGTGCATGGTGAAAATGGCTTCCTTTCTTGCGATGCGATCACTCCTCATAGTATTTGTCAGTTACTGTGTTTGGCTTGGAATCGACTCAACATTTGGAAAGTATCCTCATAGACCTCCGATGGTTGGTGATTTTGGTGGTAGTGTGGAGCTTCAGGGAACTTCCAACGGTTCTTACAGTTAGCGCGGTTCTCCACCTACACACACACACTTCTTCGTCTTTCTCCTCTTCTTTTATGTTTGTAGGATCTTATAGCTACACAAGAGGGGGGTGAATTGTGTTTTTCAACATTTTCGATTATAATTGAAACTTCAAAATTAAAAACAAGTAGAGACACTGTTTTAATCAAATCATTTTATTCAAGGTTTCAATTACAATATACAATTCAATTCTCCTTTGAAATTGTAGATGCAATTATATAACGATACCATGTTTCATCTATTCAATTTCATAACTACAAATAGAGAAAACTAATTTACGGAATTTAAAACATTTCTCCTTGTTTGAGATTTTCCTTCTTCTTCTTCTTCTTCTGCAATTCTTTAGTGACAAATATCTAACTTTCTTTACTTCACCGAATTTGTTTTCTTCTTCTTCAAATTTTCAGTGACATATATCTGACTTTTTACTTCTTCACTGAATTTTCTTTCATCTGAGAGCTTTTCCCCGAAGAGGTGTTTTTGATCATTGAAAAGATATTTCTTTCGTTGTGCCAGGATAATTGATCAACGAGAATTCTATGCCTTTTGTATTGTATATTCACTTCATGCATATCCTCCGCATTTAATCAGTACTAGTTTTTCACTCTTCACGTTTTCTCTTTTTCCTTCATCGTAATACACACGTTCTGACCGACGTTTACATTCCAAATTTTCTTTAATCATCAATCTTGGATCTTTGAAAAATTTCCTACAAAATAAACTTTCTTGTCCAAAATTTTTCATCAAATGTAATAATAAGTCGTTGTGTTAATGTTAACTAAACGAGTAAAACAAGTATATTTATAACTTAACGTATCTAACTCAATGAGTTTATCATGTGACAAATCACATGACAAGTAATGTAGCTAACTCAACGAACTAACTCCATTGTGTTACAGATAACTCAACGAACCAGCTTCGTGGTGTTATGCTAACTCAACGAACCAGTAATAAACAAATGTTTTTATAATAAGAATTTTACCACATGCAATAATAACAACTTTAAGTTTATAACACTAACTTAACGCGTTGCCTTAGTGTTCATTATAACAACTCAATGCATGTAGTTATGTTAACTTAACGAGTTAAACATGTACAACTCACGTGATATAATATAACATTCGTAAACTTTAATTTCACCACGTGTATAATACTAACTTAACGAGTTCATCTACTCTTTTACTCACTAACTTAACGAGTTCTCATGTGACCTATTTTAACCTTTAAGCCTATAACTCAACGAGTTCTCACGTGACCTTTATACAAATAACTCACTAACTCAACGAGTTGTCTAAACATGCACTATTCTTGACATAGAAAATATACCTTTGAAACATATCATGCTTTGTGATAAAACACACGTTAACTTAATGTTTAGTTAAATGAAAAATCAGTATAACATAACGACTAGTTATTTAACTTAGTATAATTTTAGATCCATTATAGACAAGTATTTATATGAGTAAATTTTTTCTGTATTAATTGATGTTCTTAATTTACGTTCACAAACAACAATAATTGAGTAAATATGATTATATTCGCTTATCACATATCATCAAAACAAAATCATATTAGGTCAATTATGAAATATGTTTAACTCAACGGAGCACCTCCATTGGGTTAAGTTTTAATTCAACAAACAAGTTTGTTGACTTAAGTTTACTTAAGATTATATCTATTATTTGTGTGAAAAACATTTCTCAGGAATAAAACTTCTCAAACAAAATATTTCAACATAATGATCTCCCCCATTTTTACTATATATGCAATTTAAACACATAATCATCTCCCCCTTTTCGTCATTAATCAAAAAGATGATTTCATAGTAAAAAAATCTGAGAGACAAGTATGCACAGCCCAACTTTCTATAAACATTAATAAGAATGTAATCATTTATAGTAAAATTTATTGTTCAAATAATCAAACAAAAAATACAAACATTACATTTTATATTCAGAAATCAAGTAAACAGACAAATGTATGTACATTTATCTATTCCTCTTAATGATATCAGTGATAGCATTACAAATTTTATCTCCTAGATGCCTAAAATCATTTCTGATGTCATTCAGCACTACATTTAAGCTAGGAGGTAGATCGTGTTGTTGTTGTACTTGATCTGAATAGGTTGGTTGATGTTGCTGTTGTTTAGGTTGTAGTTGTTGTTGTTTTTGATGCATGGATTGGTATTTTTGCAAATCTTTGATATTGAAGGCTCTCATGCCTTTAGTTTTAGAGGGCTAGTCAGATAAAGTTAATTGGTTTTCAAGAAGTCTACATACAACATCACCAAAAAATAGCTTTGAACTCATATGCTGTAGTTGATATGTGAATACATCAAACCAATTAATTTGAATTTTGTTCAAGAGGCCATAAGTTGCATATAAACAACTTCGACTGACTTCTAGATTATGTCTAACTCTCTAAAATAAATTGGCATGTAGAATATTTGCAATAAACCTAGCCTCTACATTTAGATTTTTCATTAGTCGCATTTCAAAATATACATCTGGAATCTGTGATAAAGATTGAACGTTCCATTCTAGTTGTCTAACCATGTAAAATCTATTTGTAACAACAACACCTTCATTCCGTAATCCTAAAACTTCAAAAATCAATTTAGGAGATAACGTAAACTCCTATTGAGATATTTGAGTTTTCAAAAGATTTTCATTCATTACCAGATTGCTGTAAAAAGCTACAATAAGTTCTTTGTATTGCTTCCATTTTATTCCAACTGGTAAGAATTTAATTAAGCCTTGAAACTCAAATAGATCTCTTCTTTCCAATAAATTTCTGATCTTTATTGGGCGAGCATGTAGAATCTAACAAGTAAACAAATTATGGTATTTTTGTAATGCTTCTTCAGATCTAAAATAAATTGAATTTCCTTGAATGTTTATTGTTCTATACAAAGAAGTTGATACCTAAAGCCATGATTCTGAATTTAATTCATCTTTAGGAATCTCTTCTTCAAAATGATTGTCATTTTGTTCCTTTGTCAAAATATTTTCTTGAAGCTGCTTAGGTAAGCTTAATTCTTCAACTCCAATAGTGTGAGGAACATTTGCAATATTTGCTACATTCATAAGTTCAGTTTCTATAGAAAATACAAAGTTCAAATTTTCCACAAATTCATCATCCTATGTATCTGTCTGTAAATGTTCATTTTCTTCAATAGATATTTCCATTTGTACATGTTGTGAATTCTTAGACTCTGGTTCTATAGATTCTGAAGTAGGCTGATCAACATTAAGCTCTTTCGGAGTCTTATCTTTTTCAATAATTGCTACTCCAAACAATCTAACCTCTGAACTTGTTATTACCTCAATATTATCAAGCACATCTGCAATAACTTATTCAATATCAGTTGCCTGATGCTCTGATTGTTCAATTTCCGTATCATCAGGGCTTGAAACAATAGAAAACTTGAACTAATTTATGTCTTTGATTTCTTTTCAAGTTTTCTAGAAAAAGATAATAAATTCTCATCATCATCATTAGTTTCAATGTGTTTTGAACTGATGAGCTTATCAGATGCAAAAGGTACAATATCTAGACATATATTGTCCTTTGGAATGAAATCCTTATCTGATTTTTCTTTTCCAACAGTATTTGTTTCCATAGAAACAATTTTTCTAACTCTTCTTCTCTTATAACTAGTTAGTTTCTATTCTTCTAGTATTGCTGTTTTCTTCTATATTTGCTCTATAAAAGTTTTCTATTTTAATTCTTCTAAGGCACTTTCTATAGCTATTGCCTTTCGAAGACTTTAAACTTTTTCTTGATCAACAGCAATATTTGTTGGTTTTTCCTTTGAATATAAAGGGGTAGGTATTGCAGATTCATGTTCTTCCTTAAATGATTGTAGTCTTGTTCCATTTATGGGTGTTTAAGCAATTTTATTTGATGAACCTATGCCTTTCTCCAAATATTTTGCATATTGTTCTAAAAATGCTATTTCAGCATATTTCATACGATATTCTCTGTCATATTTACTTATTCCCATATATTGTATACTGTTAGGTATAATTTGAAGTTCTTGTCTAACTTCATCAAGTATTTCTTCAGAAAAGAAATAGTCACGATGTATTTGAGCTAACCTTGTATCTACTTGAAAAATCTTTTTAAACCATATACGAGGAACATCATCTACCGTGATTTCTTTGCCTTTGGCATTTCCTCTGCCTCTTCCTTTTCCTTTGCCACGCCCTTTGTTAAACTTGGAAACCATCGTCGTAAGATATAATAGGAAGAAGTGGGAAAGATTTTTAGATACAAAGTTTACGAGATAACCTAGGTTCTTGTGTAATAAGTATTTAAATAGGGTTTTTGTAGAATAAGTTAAGGAGTCTATTAGTCGGGTTTGGATTTAAAATGAATATTTAATACAATTTATTCAATCAAGGTACCTGAAATATTCAAGCATAACTCGTTGAGTTAACTAACCTAGTGAGTAAAATACTATTTAGAGGTAGTTTTACACGTTACCATACATAATATAACGTCTAATTAGTATACTTAACAAAAATTCAGATGTTTTCAACTGAAAGCTTCCGAAATCAATAGACAAGCTAAAAGTAACTTAACTAACCATTATCTTGAGAACATTGTAAACTATTCCAATTCTTTTTATTAACCTAAAATAGTTTGTTTGCTTATTAAATTGTTTCATCAAGATCTTAAGAGGACTAAACTCAGATTAACTAAGATCTATATACTGAATGATATTAATCTATTTTTGACATTGTAATTCCTCCCCCTACAAATATACTTCAAATATATTCAATAACATACAAAATATACTTGTATAAAGTAGGTGTTATTTATAACTATAGTTTAATTTTCCTTTCAAAAACTTCTGTTATCCTGAATTCATCAAGAATGATTTCCAGAATCAATTCCAACCGTATATGAATCAAAACATAACTTTAAACTTAATATGATTAACACAAGAAGAATAAAGGAATGTATCTCAAATAAATATTTTCAAAAGTACTAATTTTGATTCAACAAATTAGCAGTCATATTGGTAGAAACCATATTCGATTCAAAGATCTTTGTAATTAATGAAACAACTTTTATCATTTCAAAACAGTAAATATTGATAATTTTCTTTAAAAGTTAGTTTGAAAAGCTTGAATCATATAAGAGCTTTCTAATGTACTAGTGTAATGAGCTTTCAGTCAACAATCCCAAGTCTGATCAAGACCTTAGGTTGCCAGATTTAAAGAATCCTTTTTTAGGACAATAATCCTTACATACCTATCTACTCAAGTACAAGAGGCTCGCGATCAAACTGATCAACAAATTCTCAAAGATTTTCACTTTGTAAGCACTTTTTATTTTAAGCATGGTATATATGTATTTCATTAATACAGATGCAATAAAACACAAATCTCATACAATTTTTACGTCTATGATTTTACTGAAAATATGAATCAATTTCAATAAGCTCATACTTTTGACTAGTAGCTTAATATAATTTACATATAAATTATTCTACAAGTTTAATCAATCAAGTCAAACTCATGCATGATCATATGCACTCTCATTGATCTAAAGAAAACATTTAATCAAAATTGTAGGATTTCAGAGGAATTTAATGTTTTTCATTAACATTTCCACTTAAAATTTTAAAAACATTAAATTTGACAAAATAAGTAAAATCAATAAGATACTACTATAATTTTACCATAAATACATAGTATCTTATGCAACAATTTAGATATTACTTAGATATTTATAATAAGTATATAATATCTATGAGGTAAACAACATCATCAACAATATTTATCTTTTTGTGGAGTTTAAGCAATTTACACATCACATAGCCAACAAATACCTAAATTTAATCTTAAGTTGCAGAATGTATTTTTATCTAGAGGTTTTGTAAATATATCAGTGAATTGATTTTTACTAGACACAAATCCTAATTTAATTTTTCCTTTAATTACATTATCTCTTAGAAAATGATATCTAACCTATATATGCTTTGCTCTAGAATGTAATACAGGATATTTGGAAAGATTTATTACAAAACTACTATCACAATAAATCTCAGTTGTATCATAAGATAATCCAAAATCTTCTAAAGTTTGCCTTATCCACAGAATTTGAGTGCAACACAATGTAGCAACAATATATTTAGCTTCAGTGGTTGAAAGTGCTACACAGTTTTGCTTTTTACTAAACCATGACACCAAATTATTTCCCAATAATTGACATATGCCACTAGTACTCTTTCTATCAGATTTAGATCCTATGTAATCAACATCAGTATATCCTATAAGGTCTATTGAACTATCCTTAGAATAATATAGACCAAAATTTTTAGTTCCTTGTATATATCTAAATATTCTTTTAACAACAATTCAGTGTGATTCTTTAGGAATAGATTGAAATCTAACACAAGCACACACAGCAAACATAATATCAAGTCTACTACTTGTCAAATAAAGTAAAGAACTAATCATACTTCTATATTTTCTTTAATCTATTGATTTTCCTATATCATTAATATCTAACTTTAAAGAAGTACTCATAGGAGTTCTTCGAATCCATGTATCATATTAATTTCTTAAGCATTTTAACTGCATATTATTCTTGATTTATAAATATACCTTTATCTATTTGCTTAATTTGAAGTCCTAGAAAATATGAAAGTTCTCTTATCATACTCATTTCAAACTGACTAGTCATCTCTTCAAAAATTATTTTTATCAGTTTATCAAAAGTTGCTCCAAACATTATATCATCCACATATATTTGAACAACAATCTGATCTTTACCATCTCTCTTGATAAATAGAGTATGATCTACTTTTCCCATGATATAACCTTGTTCTATTAGAAAAATAGATAATCTTTCATACCATGATCTAGGTGATTACTTCAAACCATATAAGTGTTTGGGCAAGTAGTATAGGTGTGGAGTATGCCACAAGAAGTCCAGGTTAGTCGGAAGCTTGTTAACAATAAGTATTCGGTAGATTGATATTTTTGGAAGGTTATCAGGCCTAAGTATCTGAAAGTAAAGTTTTAGTCAGAGGCTTTGAGCCAACTATCCGAAAGTTAGAAGATTTCAAAGGGTTACTGGCTGTAACCATTCGGAATGACTTAAAGGCTACTTAAGTGGATGTTCGGATAGTTAAGAAGCCAAGTATTCAAAAAGTAGTGACTTAAGTGGATCTTCGGATAGTTAGGCAATAACTATCCGAATATCATAAGTTTTCGGAAGGTTACAGCTACAACCTTCCGAAATGACTGAAAAGACACTTAAGTGAGTTTTCGGATAGTTAAGATAGTAACTATCCAAAAGACATGCAGTTTTCAAAGAGTTAATAGCAGAACCTTTCGAAAGGACAAAGAGAGAGAAGTAAGTGGTTTTTCAGACAGTTAAGTCTGTAACTATTCGTAATACCGAATCTCTTTAGACAGTTAGCCTGCTACAGTACTGCCCATTACAAGAAATGAAGAAAGAAGAATTTCTTCGGATAGTTATAGACTTAACTATCCGAAATGTTGCAAATTTCGGAAAGATAAGAAGATAAGGCTCCGAAATTGAGAGTCCCTTCTCTGAAGCATTATTTCTCTACTGTAATGGCTTGAATGTAATTTAAGGTTTATTAACCCTAAGTTGGGTAGTATATAAACCTTTATGATGTTGTAAAACATTGCGGTTGATTGTGCCGAAGCTCATAGAAGAACCCTCAACTCTCCGTGGACGTAGGTGGTTGCTGAACCATGTAAATTATGTGTCTTCATTGTGTTCTTTCTTCCTCTTACTCTTCACTTCTAATTTCAGTGAGTGAAGAGGTGAGTGTTTCTGAATCGTGCCATAGAAAGTTGACTGAATGATCTGTTTCAAACGTAACAACTGGTATTAGAGTCGAAGGTTCTTTAGTTTAATAGAATGGTAGATGATAGAAAGCTCAAGATCGAGAAGTTTGATGGAAAAGATTTCGGATACTAGAGGTCTCAGATAGAAGACTGTTTGTATCGAAAGGATCTTCATCAACCTCTATTCGGAAGAAAACTAGAGAAGATGGATCAGGAAGTGTGGGAGTTGCTGGATAGAAAAGCTCTAGGTCTTATTAGGTTGTCACTAGCAAGGAATGTTCATTCAAACATTGCCAAGGAGAAAACAACGGCTGACTTGATGAAAGCTTTGTCCAACATGTATGAGAAGCCATCAGCTGCCAACAAGGTATTTCTCATGCGTAGATTATTTAATCTAAAAATGCATGAAAGTGAAATGTTACAGACCACGTTAATGAGTTAAATACTATTTTGAATCAACTGCATTTAGTAGATATAGTATTTGATGATGAAATCAGAGCCTTGATTTTATTATCCTCGTTACTAGAAAGTTGGTCTCCTGTCGTGACTGGTGTAAGTAGTTCACTAGGTCATGAGAAGCTCAAAATGAGTGACATCCGGGATTTAATTTTGAGTGAGGACATTCGTAGGAAAAGTGAATTGTCAGCTTCAACTTCGGCCCTTAGTGTTGAAAGTAGAGGGAGAAGTAAATCAAAATAATTTAAATTCAAAGGAAGGTCAAAATCCAAAGGTACCAGTAAAGTGAGATCAGACATGACATGTTAGAACTGCAATCAATGGGGGCACTTTAAGTCATAGTGCAAGGCTCCCAAGAAAGATAGTAGAGGGAAGGAATCAAAAGGAGTAGGTGCAAATGTTGTCTCCTACGATTTAGATGATGCTCTAGTATGTTGTGTAGATACTTCTATTGACTCATGGGTACTGGACTCAAGAGTTTTATTCCACACTACCTACAGGAAGGATTTGTTGCACAATTATCATGCAACTCCTGTGAAAAAGGTGTACCTAGCTAACAACATAAGTTTGGATGTGTTGGGAATAGGAGAGGTACACATAAAAACAAAACAAGGGATATGGAAATTGCAAGAAGTTAGATATGTTCTTGATCATGCAAAGCAATTAATTTCCATAAGTTCCCTAGATAATGATGGTTATCAGATTACCTTTGGTGTAGTCAAATGGAAGGTAACCAAAGGTGCAAGAATTATTGCCTCAGGACAGAGGACTGACACCTTATATTTAACATCGGATCAAGATGACTCTATTATAGCAGTTAGTGATACTAAAGACACTGACTTATGGCATAAAAGACTGTGACACCTTAGTGAGAATGGATTGAAGTTTTAGTGGCAGAAGGGAAAATCCCTAAGCTGAAGAATGTCAATTTAGGGATATGTGAGGACTACATTGAGAGAAAGTAGAAGAAAGTCAACTTTGCTAGGACTCCTCATGATCCCAAGAAACAGAAATTGCAGCTGGTTCACACGGATGTGTGGGAGCCTGCCCCTATCAGTTCTTTAGGAGGTGCTCTCTATTATGCCACCTTCATTGATGACAGTATAAGGAAGGTATGGGTTTATTTTCTAAAACAGAAGTTTCAAGTTTTCCATGTCTTCAAGAAATGGAAGGTAGAAGTGGAAAATCAGAGTAGAAGAAAAATCAAATCCATCAAGTCAGATAATGGAGGAGAATATGATAGCCATGAAATTAATGTTTATTGTGAGGAGCAAGGGATTAGAAGACAGAGGACTATAGTTGGAACTCCACAACAAAATGGAGTTGCTGAAAGGATGAACATGACCTTGAATGAATGGGCAAGATGCATGAGACTACATGCAGGCTTTCCCAAGACATTCTGGGTAGAAGCTGTCAATACAGTTGCCTATCTAATAAATAGAGGACCATTTGTCCCAATGGGGCTGAAGAACCCTAAAGAGTTGTGGACAAGGAAAGAGGTCAGCTATGCTCACTTACAAGTTTTTGAATCCAAGTCATTTGTCCACTTGAATAGTGACAAAAGAGACAAGTTGGGTTCAAAATCACAGAAATGTTATTTCATTGGCTATGGTAAGGATTATTTTGGTTACAAATTCTGGGTAAAAGAAACCAAGAAAATAATCCGTGCAAAAGATGTCACCTTCATTGAATTCAAGATGCATAAGCATAGAGAAAGTGTAGATGAACAGCAGTTAGAGCTTCAGTTTGAAAGTACTACTGAGATCAGTCTAGATAATGATGTTGAACAACCTCAAAAGGAACCTGTAGAAGAAATTCAACTTCTAGAGGTTGAACATCAAGAACATCTAGATGATGAAGAAGATGAAGTTGTCACCAGACTGTTGAGTATTTTGTTTTGATGATGTGTACTGAATGAAAATAATCATATTTGCTCAATTACTATTGCTTGTGAAAAGAAATTAAAAACATCAATTAATATAGAAAAAGCTTACTAATATAAATACTTGTCTGTATTGGATCTGAAATTATACTATTAAATAACTAGTCGTTTCATTGTATTAATTTCTCATGTAACTAAAAGTTAAGTTAACGTGTGTTTTTTTATTGAAAAGCATGATATGTTTTAAAGTTATATCTTTTGTATCATGAATAGTGCACGTTTAGACAACTCGTTAAGTTAGTGTTATTTGTATAGAGGTCACGTGAAAACTCGTTGAGTTAGTGAGTAAAAGAAGAGACGAACTCGTTAAGTTAGTGTTGTACACGTGGTGAAATTATAAGTTACGAATGTTATATTGTATCACGTGAGGTGCACATGTTTAACTCGTTAAGTTAACATAACTAAACGCGTTGAGTTGCTATATTGGATACTAAGGCAACTCATCATAGATAGTGGAGTGTCAAGTCACATGACTGAATAGAAAAGTCCACTACAAAATTTTACAAATACCATGAATGGAAATGTAACATTTGGAAACAAAAGCAAGGATAAAATCATAGGTATGGGTAATGTTCAAATAACTTTGACTTGTGTTATTTCGAATGTACTATATGTAGAAAACCTAGGATTTAATTTGTTGAGTGTTATAAAACTAATTGAGAATGGATATTATGTAGTGTTTGAAGATAATGTATGCAAAATTATTGATAAAAATACAGATGAAATTAAGTTTATTGCTAAAAGAAAAGGTTCTGTATGTATTTTATCTTTACCTTCTAGTGTAGTTGATTTAAATTCATGTTTGTTAGTTGAAACTAGTGATGCATATCTGTGGCATAGAAGGATTGGGCATATAAATATGAAATTGTTACATAAACTATCTAGAAAATATTTAGTGAGAGGTTTACCAAAAATTAAATACTCAAAGGACTTTATGTGTGATGCATGTGAGTTGGGTAAACTTCACAAAAACTCTTTTAAATCCAAACTGATATTTCAAGCAAGAGAGTCTTAGAACTTATACATATGGATCTATTTGGACCAACAAGAATCATGAGTCTTGGTGGTAAATAGTATGTATTTGTTTTAGTAGATGACTTCTCCAGATACACTTGGGTATATTTTCTAGCATCTAAGACAAAAGTTTTTGAAAAATTTAAAATGTTTTGCAATTTTGTTCAAAATGAACATAGTGTCTCTATTCAAAAACTTAGGAGTGATCATGGTACTGAATTTGATAATGATCAAATGAATAATTATTGTATAGATCATGGCATTGATCATAGTTTTTCTTTTCCAAGAGCACTGTCTCAAAATGGTGTTGTTGAGAGAAAGAATAGATCACTTCAGGAAATGGCTAGAACTATGTTGAATGAACATAAGTTACCTCAAAATCTTTGAGCTGAAGCAATGAATACAGCTTGTTATGTTATTAACAGAACTCACTTAAGACCTCGTGTTAATAAAACTCCTTATGAAATTATGTTTAATAGGGTTCCAAAAATTTCCTATATGAAACCATTTGGCTGCAAGTGTTTTATTCTTAATACTAAGGATAAAAGGGATAAATTTCAAGCCAAAGCGGATGAAGAAATTTTTGTAGGTTACTCTACTAGAAGTAAAGCCTGTAGAGTATATAATAAGACTTCTAGAACTATTAAAGAAACCCTCAATGTAAGCTTCAATGAAAATTCTTTTAGAGAATCTCAATCTAAAGCTGATAATGATGATTTGATCAATTTTTCAAAAGAACTAGAGATCAATAGAGAGATTGAAGATTTATCTAAGAAAATCAAAAATATGAACTTAAATGATCAAACTAATGATGAAAGTGATGTACCTTCAGATGTTGATGAGAATATTGAGGAAAATCAGAGAAATTGGCATTATTCTTCATCACATCCCATCACCCAAGTCATTGGTAATATTAATGAGGGAGTTAAAACTAGAGCTTCAGTAAATTTAAATAATATGTGTATGTTTGTTTCTATGGTGGAACCAAAGAATATAGAAGAAGCATTATCTAATGAAAATTGGATAGTGGCAATGCAAGAAGAACTAAATCAATTCATTAGAAGTGATGTTTGGGAATTAGTCTCTCCACTAGAAAATCAGTCCATAATAGGTACAAAGTGGATCTTTAGAAACAAAACTAACGAAACTAGTCAAGTTATAAGGAACAAAGCTAGATTAGTTACACAAGGGTATACACAGGAAGATGGACTAGATTGTGATGAAACATTTGATCCTGTGGGTAGGTTAGAAAGTATTAGAATATTATTGACCTATGCTTGTTATATGGATTTTAAATTATATCAAATAGATGTAAAGAGTGCATTTCTAAATGGGTTAATTAATGAAGAAGTCCATGTAAAACAACCACCTAGATTGGAAGATATTAAAAATCCTGACTTTGTGTATAAATTGAATAAAGCCTTATATGGTTTGAAGCAAGCACTTAGATCATGGTATGAAAGGCTATCTAACTTTTTAATAGAACAAGATTATATCATGGGAAAAGTAGATCACACTCTATTTATCAAGAGAGATGGTAAAGATCAGATTATTGTTTAAATATATGTGGATGATATAATCTTTGGAGCAACTTCTGATAAACTGATAAAAATATTTTCTAAAGAGATAACTAGTTAGTTTGAAATGAGTATGATGTTCGGATCGATAGGCTCACCAGAGGGGGGTGAATGGTGAAAGTGTGTATTTTTATAATTCTTTAAATGTTGAATCGAATGATTCAACAAAAAATGAGATGAAACTAATATAAAGCAAATAAACAGAGATGAGAAACACACAAAAAATTTTTAGGTGGTTCACCAATTTGGCTAGTCCACCCCCAAGGTTCACTTGGGCTTCACTAAGTGTTTCAATACTTACACACTTGCTTTCAGGTCAAAGCAAGAACCAACTACACAGAAGTTTTCAGGTAAAAACTTCAGTAAACCAACCTCTTAAGTTTTCAGGTTGAAACTCAAACCAACATTGTATGTAGCTTTCAGGTTGAAGCCACGAACCAACAGCTTTAAACCTTCAATGAGAGTTTTGGCGCAAGAGCTTTTTCTGCAATGGATCTTCTAAATGTTCTTCACTATTTGCAGACTTGATTATAAATGGAATTCGAGTGTAGCTCGCTGTATATCTCTGCCGTATATCTATTGTCTATATTTTGAATATATACTTGATATGTACAACGATCATATTTTCCTCCAACGGATGTATTCTACTGTACTTAATTAGGATCAAGTCCCAATACGGCAAGTGACCATTCAGAAAAACGTTTCAAGTCAACTTACCAATTTTCCTGTTCTTTCGGATAGTTAGCTATGCAACTCTCTGAAGAGTAACTATAACTCACCAAAAGATCACTTATCCTTTACTGCCAGGTAGGATTCCAGAATATTTAAATGTGAGCTGTCATCCAATCGGATACTTATAACTGTAACTCACCGAACAGTTATATACTTGACTTTGTCAACTTTTCGATTTAATTTAGCACGTGCATAAAAGACTAACTTAAATTTCGGAAGGTTATCCTATAACTCACCGAAATTCTTCAGGATTTCGGATAGTTATTTTTCTAACTCTTCGAAAACTTATTTGAGCCACTGTTTGGAATTCTACATGTGGGAAATTCGATGACTTAAGTTTTGGATAGTTAAATTGTAACTTACCAAAACTCTCTTTTAAATTTCAGATAGTTATCCTTCTAACTCTCCGAAAACCTATTTGAGCATCTGTCTGGATTTCTACACGTGGGAAATTCACTGACTTAAGTTTCAGATAGTTAAACTGTAACTTACCGAAACTCTCTTTTAAATTTCGGATAGTTATCCTAACTCTCTGATTTTCCCATTTAAACTTTCAACTCTCGGCTTCCTCCATTTTGCACGTGCGTAATAAAATGACTTAAGTTCTAAAAAGTTATGCCTGTAACTTACCGAAAAACTTGAATAGTTATCTAATTCTTCGAAAAGAAAACTCAGATAGTTATCTAACTCTCCGACAAGTCTTTTAAGATTCTGTTCTATATTTCTGCACGTGGTTTATTGAATGACTTAACTTTCGAATAGTTATACCTGTAACTCTCTGAAAAGTCCTTTAAGCTTCCGGATAATTACCTCCTTAACTATCCGATCATTCAATCCCTTTAACTGTCTGATTAAATAACTCTCCGAAGGCTTTGTAAAATCGGATAGTTATTCTTTTAACTGTCCGATAGCATTGCTGCTGCTTTAAACTTGCTCTTCGGATACTTAGACCTGTAACTGTCCAATTTTGCTGAATCTTCTTGATCTATTCATCTGGAACCTTCTTGATCTTTTCATTTGCTTGGAAATAGTTCTAACAGCCTTCTGATCTAATGCAGTAAGACTTAACTATGAAATACAATATGTTTCCTCACATAGGTTTTGCATTATCAAAATACTTGGGTACTAACAATCTCCCTGTTTTTGATAATGCCAAAAACTTTTACAATTATTTACATGTATTTCACTCCCTAGTGTATTTCTATACATTTAGTCACACAGAGAAACATAAAACAGGAAATTAACACAACTATACTGACAATGAGGGATTCCTCCCCCTGACTTTGAGCAGACTTCTCCCTCTATCTGTGTGTTGAGTTTTTCTCTTTTAATTCTTGCTGGAAATACTGTGAGTGACCATATACTTGACAAATTTCCAAATCCTTCTCCCCCTTTTTGTCATTATATAAAAAGGTGAGGACTATAAAACTGATTTTTTGTAAAACTGATATAACCTACACGAATAGGTTAGCAGAAAAACAAGCTCCCATATTGTGAGCTTGATGAATAAAATATTTAAAGATCTTGTAAAGAACATATTCCTAGATTTCGTCTAATATGATTAAAAGTTGATTCATTTAAAGGTTTGGTGAAAATATCTGCAAGTTGATTTTCTATTGGCACAAACTTAAGTGAAATGTTCCCTTTCTCCACATGATCTCTCAGAAAATGATGTCTAATCTCGATATGCTTGGCTCTGGAATGAAGTACTGTATTCTTAGATAGACAGATTGCACTGCTATTATCACAAAATATGATTGAATTCTGAATTTTCAATCTATAATCTGCTAGAGTTTGCTGCATCCAAAGGATTTGTGCACAGCACAATCTAGCTGCAATATACTCGGCTTCAGTAGTAGATAAAGCTATACAATTTTGTTTCCTACTGAATCATGAGATTAAAGAATATCCAAGTAATTGATAAGTACCACTCGTGCTTTTTCTATCAGATCTGCTCCCTACATAATCTGCATCACTATAGCTTGTTAAAATTAAACTACTATCAACTGAGTAGAATAATCCGAAATCTTTTGTTCCTTGTAGATATCTAAAGATTCTTTTAACTGATTTCAAATGTGATTCCTTTGGTGATGCTTGAAATCTAGCACACAAGCATACACTAAACATAATATCTGGCCTACTAGCAGAAAGGTATCACAGGGATCCAATCATACCTCTATATTGCCTTTAATCCACTGCAACACAATCATCCATTTCTATTTTAATGCTTGAGCTCATTGGAGTATTTGCAGATTTGATGTTTTCATAACCAAATTTCTTCAACATCTCTTTGTAGTATTTTTCTTGGTTGACAAAGGTACCATTATGCATTTGATGAATCTATAATCCCAAGAAAAACTTCAATTCTCCCATCATGCTCATTTCGAATTTATTTTTCATCAAATTCTGAAATTCATGATAGAGATCTTCTGAAGTGGCTCTAAAAACTATATCATCAACATATATCTGTACAATCAACATGTGCACATCAAAAGTTTTGATAAACAAAGTGTTGTCCACTTTGCCTATAGAAAAATTGTTTTCAATTAAAAATCTTTTCAATTTCTCATACCAAGCTCTAGGTGCCTATTTCAAACCATATAGAGCCTTTCTCAGTTTGTAGACATGATCCGGCTTGAGTTCATCTTCAAATCCAAGAGGTTGTTTAACAAACACTTCTTCTTGAATTTCTCCATTTAAGAAGGCACTTTTCACATCCGTTTGAAACAATTTTATCTTCATACTACTTGCAAAGGTAAACAACATTTTGATAGCTTCAATCCTGGCTATAGGAGCAAAAGTTTCTTCATAGTCAATACCTTCCTACTAATTGTAGCCTTGTGCAACTAATCGAGCTTTATTTCTGAGAATGTTACCATCTTCATCTAATTTGTTTTTGAAAATCCATTTAGTTCCAATGATGGATTTTCCTGCAGGTTTTTCTATTAGTTCCCACACATTGTTTTTTTGGAACTGATTTAATTCTTCCTGCATGGTCATTGTCCAGTAGGTATCCTTACAGGCTTCATCTACTGATTTTGGCTCTATTTCTGTCACAAATGCATAAAAATTACAGATATCTTGTGCTTTGCTTCTGGTTTGTACCCCTTTGGATATATTTCCAATAATTTGTTCCTCGGGATGATCAGATCTAAACTTCCAACTGTTATGATTTTGATATCTAAGGTTGAGATTCTGGTCTAACATTTGTGAATTGGTATTCTGCTTGCTTTTATCATCTTCAAAGTCTTCATTTTCACTATTATCATTAATCTTCAGCTTTTTAAAATTCTGGAACAGATCTTCATCAAACTGAACATTTATACTTTCCTCCACTCTTCTATCTTTAGCAAAATATACTCTGTAAGCTTTGCTTCTTGAGGAGTAACCAACAAGTATGGTAGGTTCAGACTTAGCATCAAACTTATCTTTAGCATTTCCTGTATTTAAGACATAACATTTGCATCCAAATGTCTTAAAATAGCCCACATTTGAGGTTTTATCGAACCAAATTTCAAAGGGTGTCTTATTCAATATGGATCTAATGTGAGTTCTGTTAGAAATGTGACAAGCTGTTCCTACAACTTCTGCCTAGAGAAATTTAGGTAGATTCGTGGCACTTAACATAGTTCTAGCCATTTTTTGTAATGTCTTATTTTTTCTTTCCACAACTCCATTTTGAGCAGGAGTTCTAGGACAAGAGAATTCATGCAAAATTCCAAATGAATTGCAGAGGTTTTCAAAATCATAGTTTTCAAATTCACCTCCATGATCACTTCTAATTTTCTTCACTATTAGTTCCTTCTGATTCTGAACTCTTATGTAGAAATTCCTAAACTCATTGCAAGTTTCATTTTTATGTGTCAAAAATATTACCCAAGTTAATTTGGAGAAGTCATCAACAATAACAAAGTTATATTTTCGACCCCCTAGACTTAATACTTGAGAAGGACCAAACAAATCTAGATGTAGCAGTTCTAATGGGCTTTTGGTGGAAACAACACTTTTGCTGTGATGAGCAGTTCTCTTCTGCTTCCCTAGCATACACTCACTGCATACTCTATCCTTCTTAAACGTGAGTTTAGGCAGACCCCTAACAAGATCACCCATGGATAGCTTTCTGATATTCTTCATGCTGATGTGACCAAGTCTTCTATGCCACACCCAATTGTCTTCACTAGTTGCTACCAAACAGGAATTGCTTGTAAAATTTTCACATGGAAAGTTTAATGTATATATTGAGCAATTTCTAATACCAGTAAATTTTGTTTCATTTGTGGTAGGATCAATAATGCAGCAGTTTTTAGCATTAAAAGAAACAGTATAGCCTTTATCACATAATTGTCCTACACTTAACAAATTTTGTTTTAATCCATTTACATGCAAGACATTCTCAATTATACCATTTTCAGATGTAATATTCCCTATTGCAGTTATTTTACATTTTTCATTATTTCCAAATTTAACAGATCCTGAACTTAAGTTTTTAACTGAGTCAAGAAAGCTTTTCTTACCTGTCATGTGCTTTGAGCATCTACTCTCCACAATCCATTTAGTTGAACGTGCTTGAAACTCCTTGTCACCCTACAAATCATACTGAAATTAAAGCTTTTGGTACCCAAATCTTCTTGGGTCTAGAGGAGTTAGTCCTTAAAACATTAAATCTATTGCCTCTTGGCAGCCACATATGACTTGATCTTCGTTTGATGGCAAACATAGTGGTGCCATCTCTATAAGATCGAATCACTCCACCACAATAAGGTATTTCCTGTGGTGTAGCATACCCTAGGCCATATTTATTCCCATTTGATCGTTGAGATCCTATTATTTTATTTAATCCTTTTTGTCCTTGAGTAAATTTACATATAGTATTTTTCAAATCTGATATAGTAGTTGATAGAATTTTATTTTCATCTTTTAATTTACAGTTATCACAACTATACTTATCTAAATTTGATTTTAGATTCCTATTTTCAACTATAGTTGATTCTAATTCAGCAAATGAATTTTCTAAGCACTGATTTAATCTTTTAATTTCTTTCTTAAAATCTCTACACTTTATATATAAATTATCTACAGTAGATAAAAGACTACTTATGTCTAGATCATCATGCTCATTTTCTGAACTAGAGGAAGTATTGCATACCTCTTGTGCTGCAAAACAAACATTTGCTACAGCTTCTTCTTCAGACTTTGATGAACAGCTTGAAGAGCTACTATCATCCCACGTAGCTTTGAGAGCCATTTTCTTTTTGTCTTTCAATCTCTTCTTCTTATCTCCTTGATCCTCTTCTGTCTGAAATGGATAGAAGGTCTGTATGTGCCCTTGCTTTTTACATTTGAAACATGTAGGCACAGTTCTTTTAGAGTAGCTGGGCTTATTCTTTTTCTTCATGAATTTTCTGAAATTTCTTGCCAGCAACATGATCTCATCATCATCTGAGCTAAGAACTTCTTCTATAGATGGAAATGCTATTTCCTTTTTCTTTTCAGCTTTCTTTTCAACAGTTCCTTCTTGCTCTTTCTAGTCCTTCATCTGAGCTTCGTGAGCCAGAAGATTGCCCAATAGTTCTTCAACTGTGTAATTGTTGAGATCCTTGGAATCTTGAATAGACGAGGACTTCTGTTTCCACTCAACAGTTAAACTCCTCAAGATCTTCTGTACCTGTTCACGTGAAGAGAACTAATTTCCCAAGCCTTTCAGACTGTTAATGATTTTAGTAAATCTAGAAAACATTTCAGTTATGTTTTCATTATCATTCATTCTAAACAGTTCTAGTTTTCTCAAAAGGATACTGATTTTTGTATCCTTAACTTGGCTTGTACCTTCATGAGTAACTTGAAGGATTTTCCAAGCCTCATGAGCAGATTTATATGTAGATATCTTATTATATTGATCAGCAATTAGTGCACAATAAATGGCATTTAGCCCTCTAGCATCTAGCTGGATGATTTTCTCATCCTCCTTAGATTAATTCGAAATATCACTAGTTGGAAGTGTAGTTCCAAGAACAATAGTCTTCCAAAGTTTAACATCTGAACTCCTAAGGAAGCACTCCATTCTATTCTTCCAATAATTATAATTGGAACCATCGAATAGAGGAGGTCTGTGGATGTTTTGTCCCTCAGCAAATTGAGCCATAAATCCAAATGGTTAAATCTTATGAAGGATTAACCTTGCTCTGATACAAATTGTTAAGATCGATAGGCTTACTAGAGGGGAGGTGTTTAGAATGAAAAAGTGCATATTATTAACGGTTAAATGATGGTTAATTGCATAATATTTAGCTTATCATATGAGAATTAAGCCATTATGTTATAATTGCACTATTATATGCTTTAATTGAAGAATCTGCTTAATTTTGGGGAATTAATGTTAATTTAGTACATTTATGAATTGTCGGTAAGTTGCAGGCTATGAAATTCTTAAGTATCCAAATTTTCTGATATTTCAGAGAGTTATGTTTAACATACCAAACAAATTCGGACAGTTATGTTTAACAGACCGAATATGTATCGGATAGTTATGTTTAAATTGCCAAACAGTTATGTTTAGAGAGAATATTTTATTATTTCCAAATGTACACGTGTCGAAACCAAAATGAATGTCTTAAGTGAATTTTCGGTGAGTTAGCTGTAACTATCTGAAAATGCATCTAAGCATCGGATAGTTATACCTGTAACTCTCCAAAATGTTATTTTATGTTTAAACTGCTGTTGACACGTGTCGAGAGTTGGTAGATTTACTTAAGTTATAACTCGTTAAGTTAGCATAACTGTACGCGTTGAGTTACATGAATATACACTAAGGTAACGCGCTAGGTTAGCAGCTTATTTCTTTATTACATGTATTTTATAGTTATTTTCTAAAATGCCACTGTAGCGGTTGCAGGAATAGACAGTTGAAAGGAAAAACCACGTTTGCACATATCACGCAGGAATTCAATCGCACATGGAGAAGGAAGCATCGCCGTTGATCTGAAGAAAGGAAATCCAACCGATCATTCAAGTAGAAGCAGTTACTACTGAAGAAATATAAAAGAAAAGAAGAAAAAAAGAAGAAAGTGTGATCGATGGACGGCTAGTGTATATAGAGGAGGAGCATAGAGCTTTCTGCAAACAGTATCGGTGATTCTCCGAAGTATCACACCAACCATCGTTATCACCACCATAATCACCAATCATCGGAGGTCTGTGAGGATACTTGCCTGATGTCGGGTCGATTCTGAGCCAAACATAGTGCCTGACAATCACTGTGAGGAGTGATCGCGTCGTGGGAAGGGAAGACATTATCACCAAGCGCCGACTCATATTTCAGGAGATCATAAAGCTTTTAGCCTTGGCTTCGGGTTGATGCCAGTATGCTGAAGAGGAGATCATCTTGCAATTCTGGACTTGCGATTCTATAGGGAGAGGAGACAGAATTGTAAGTGGTTTAATTTTTAGTGGTGTAATCGTGTTGCAAGTAGTTTCGGAAGTATTTATTGTCAAGTGAGATTACTTTACATTTCACCTTTCGCCCATTTCCATGTTCACATCAAAACAAAAATACCAAAAATAATTTATCTTTGTTTGTATGTTGTATTTGAGTGTTGTATCGTGATTAATGTTATCTGTATCAGTTTTATGATTGTTTTATGTTAGTTTTAATTTTACAGTTTACTGAAATTGGTTCGTACAAAAAACTTAAAGATTTTAATGGTGACTGTTTGAATCATCTGAATGTTAGTATTGCTTAATGATAAATCCAATGTTAACTAGCATTAAAAAACTTAATTGTTGTTATTTACAATCTATGGAATCGCCCAATGGTTGGCCGAATTCCTCTGTAAACAACAGTATTATAAAGAAGAGACACGCTCGTGGAGTTAACTTAAGTCCACGAGGATAGTCCATTGAGTTAACCATAACTCAACGAACTTAGTTCGTTGAGTTAACTGTAACTCAACGGAGTGCTTACTGAATATAAATTTGAATTGCTCACAATCGAACATTTCTTAAATTCGTCAGCAATTCCCTGTGGGATCGACCTGTACTTTCATACTGATACAATAGACATTGTGCACTTGCAGTTAAAGTACAAATTGGAATTAATATCTAAATTGTATTAAAGGTTGTTTGTTTACTTCTAAAAGAAAGAATAGGCATAAAGATAAATTAACTAAGTAAAAATAGAAGTAACAAATCCAAGTTTTTCTAGTGTAGTGCTGGGAAAACCTAAACAGGGGGTGAATGGTGAAAGTGTGTATTTTTATAATTCTTTAAATGTTGAATCGAATGATTCAATAAAAAATGACATGAAACTAATATAAAGCAAATAAACAGAGATGAGAAACACATAGCAAATTTTTAGGTGGTTCACCAATTTGGCTAGTCCACTCCCAAGGTTCACTTGGGCTTCACTAAGTGTTTCAACACTTACACACTTGCTTTCAGGTCAAAGTAAGAACCAACTACACAGAAGTTTTCAGGTAAAAACTTTAGTAAACCAACCTCTTGAGTTTTCAGGTTGAAACTCAAACCAACACTGTTTGTAGCTTTCAGGTTGAAGCCACGAACCAACAACTTTAAACCTTCAATGAGAGTTTTGGCGCAAGAGCTTTTTCTGCAATGGATCTTCTGAATGTTCTTCACTATTTGCAGACTTGATTATAAATGGAATTCGAGTGTAGCTCACTATATATCTCTGCAGTATATCTGTTGTCTGTATTTTGAATATATACTTGATATGTACAACGATCATATTTTCCTCCAACGGATGTATTCTACTGTACTTAATTAGGATAAAGTCCCAATACGACAAGTGACCGTTCAGAAAAACGTTTCAAGTCAACTTACCGATTTTCCTATTCTTTTGGATAGTTAGCTATGCAACTCTCCGAAGAGTAACTATAACTCACCGAAAGATCACTTATCATTTACTGCCAAGTAGGATTCTAGAATATTTAAATGTGAGCTGTCATCCAATCGGATACTTATAACTGTAACTCATCGAATAGTTATATACTTGACTTTGTCAACTTTCCGATTTAATTTAGCATGTGCATAAAAGACTGACTTAAATTTCGGAAGGTTATCCTGTAACTCACCGAAATTCTTCAGGATTTCAGATAGTTATTTTTCTAACTCTCCGAAAACTTATTTGAGCCACTGTCTGGAATTCTACACATGGGAAATTCGATGACTTAAGTTTCGGATAGTTAAACTGTAACTTATCTAAACTCTCTTTTAAATTTTGGATAGTTATCCTTCTAACTCTCCGAAAACCTATTTGAGCATCTGTCTAGATTTCTGCACGTGGGAAATTCACTGACTTAAGTTTCAGATAGTTAAACTGTAACTTACCGAAACTCTCTTTTAAATTTCGGATAGTTATCCTAACTCTCCAATTTTCCCATTTAAACTTTCAACTGCCGGCTTCCTCCATTTTGCACATGCGTAATAAAATGACTTAAGTTCTGGAAAGTTATGTTTGTAACTTACCGAAAAACTCGAATAGTTATCTAACTCTCCGAAAAGAAAACTCGGATAGTTATCTAACTCTCCGACAAGTTTTTTAAGCTTTTGTTCTGTATTTCTACACGTGGTTTATTGAATGACTTAACTTTCAGATAGTTATACCTATAACACTCTGGAAAGCCCTTTAAGCTTCCGGATAGTTATCTCCTTAACTATCTGATCATTCAATCCCTTTAACTGTCTGATTAAATAACTCTCCGAAGGCTTTGTAAAATCGGATAGTTATTCTTTTAATTGTCCGATAGTATTGCTGCTGCTTTAAACTTGCTCTTCGGATACTTAAACCTATAACTGTCCAATTTTGCTGAATCTTCTTGATTTGTTCATCTGGAACCTTCTTGATCTTTTCATCTGCCTGGAAATAGTTCTAACAACCTTCTAATCTAATGTAGTAAGACTTAACTGTGAAATACAATATGTTTCCTCACATAGGTTTTGCATTATCAAAATACTCGGGTACTAACACTAACAATCTCCCTCTTTTTGATGATGACAAAACTGTAAACAGATATATTCTTCTCCTTTGTCAGAATTAAAAAGAGGAGACAAGAGATTGAAGACTACTCGAAGATAAATAAAATGTAATTTCAAGAAAAATTTATGGTGCAGCTAACTTTTTCTGTAACAAATATTGAATTAAGGTATCCCTCTCCCTCAAAAGTTGTTCTAAGTGAGCCACTTGATCCAAAAGCATCTGATTATGTTGAAGTAGAAGCTCATTCTATTATAGGAGGGTATCAAAATTGTCAACTGTTGTAAATGGAGTTGCTAGAGCTGGATTTGGTGTTGTAGGTGGTGGAGATTCTGCAGAAGGAGGTGCTGCATGAGGTGAAGCTGCTGTAGAAGGAGAAGCTGAATTCTGAGTTGTAGATGGTTGAAAAGGAGGGGGCAACTCAATCGGATCAAAGGATGACATTCTCTGAAGATCCTTAAGCTGTAGTACTCTCCTTTTAATGGATTTCAGAGGTTTGCCCGATAAATCAATATATCTGGCCATCAGATGATAAATGAAATCTCCATAAAACAGAAAACTTTGTAGATGAGTAATCTGAGCAATAATTACTTTTGCCTAGTTAACCTTGATACCAGCCATCACAGCATAAGTGGCTTGGTAAACTTTCCTCTCTAATTCATCTACATGACCTACTTTCTGAAATACAGAGGAAGACAGGATAGTGGCAATCATCTGGGCCAGACCATTAAGATCTGCAGTCTTAACTAAAATTTTTTATCAGGAGTTTTTCCAATCAATTTATTCATTTTTGATTCCTACCACCTTAGTTCTGATGGAGAAAGAGCAATATTTATACTAGTAGATGGTATTCCGAAAAGAGTCTCCAAGAATTCTTCATCAATCTTGATTGTTTGATGTTGAAGGTGCAGGAGAACAAAATGTAGAAAAATCTCAAGATTGGAGTAGAAAAGGGGAATTAGGTCTTCAAAAATGGATAACGCTGATGGAAAGGAAATAAGACCTAAAAGCCCTTGATGAGTGAGCAGACTGAGAATTGAATCCATTCCTTGAAAATTGACTAGTCTACTGTAAATGATCTTCATTCCTTGATATTTATTGAAAAAGAGATCCCTAGCTGTAGAAGATTTGAAATAATATACATCTGTAGGGACGTCTGAAAAATAATTGACTGCAACCTCTGGATCTTCATCTGCTAGAGGGGTTTCAAAAGCTGGAGGAGAGTGAGGAACAGAAACAGAACCTGAAACTGCATACAATCCTTGTATCACCATTTGAGTGTGAGGAGAAGGAATTGGATGAGATTCTACATCAGATGAAGGAGGAGGAGGAGTGAAGTCTTCTTTATTTACAAAAGGAGGTTTGGCAAAACTTGGATGAGAGGAGAGAGTTTTCTTTCTTCTCCTAGAGTATATTAATTGAGTTTTGGCAGCCTCAAATGAAGGAATAGGAGAAGTAGGCAAAAAATCCTGCGGAGATGGAGAAATCAATTTAGGAGAACCAGGAGTAGTTTGATATAAAGAGCCAATAGTTAGCTTAGGAGAATTAGAAAGAGTTCTCCCAGCAAAATGCCTAAAATCAATTCCTTTCTTAGGCAAACAAAAATCTAGTTTAGTAATAGATTTCTACTTATCAGCCACAACAGAAGTATCATGAAAACAAGCCGGTTCAAAAGGCTCTTGAATTTTTATTCCTGGTTCATTACTGAGTCGATTAGGTAACACTTGATTTCTCTGCTTGAGTAAGGTAGTTTGTAACTGTAGGGCCATATGCAATGCACGTTTTTCAAAGGCCCTAGAATCCTTAGAAGAACTCAAAAATTGGCTGACATAAGCCTCAAAAACTATTTTAAACTAAGGTTCTAAGGAGTTAACTTTGGTAGTGAATATGTCTTCATCATCCGAGGAAGAATCTTTAGAAACCCTAGTAGCAACAGATTCTATCTTACCATACTGTGAAGAACGTGTAGACGAGGTCTTCTGTTTCTTATATCTAGTAGATGTTTTGTTGTATTTTCTCAAGGAAGACTTTTTGGTTTTCAACTGTTTCCCACTTTTAACAAAAGTGCTAATAGGACGAAATCTACAAAGAACAGACAATTGTTTCTCCAAACACAAGAAATGAGCGACTATATTTGAGGTTCCATACACTGACTCAATATCAATGATCTCTTCTCTAGTAGAAATAATGAGTTGAGCTTTTGTAGGAGAAAGATTTTCCATACCTGTTTGGAGTTCTTATTCCATTATTTGAATCCTCTGTTCTTGTTCTTATTGAGAGAGGGTAGAAAAACGTCCAGATGAAGCCATGAAGGAGAAGGCACGAAAAAGAGATGAAGTAGACGAAGGATTTGAGAAACGGAAGGTTAATGTAGAGTGAGAAGATAACCCTCCGAAAGCATATAAATATTGGAAAGTTTCAGAGATCGGTGAGTTAGAGATCTAACTTACCGAAAAGAAAGAGAATTTCGGATAGTTAGAGAATAACTATTCGAAAAAGAACTAAGGTCACAAGACAGGAACTTGCTGAAACGAAGGATTTTTCGAATAGTTATAGACTTAACTATCCGAAAAGCCCTTAAGACAAAATGCTAACTCTCTGAATACTTCCAGTACCTAACTAGGTAATGAAAATAACTCCCCCTAAAAATATGCTGACTAAGAAAGTAATATAGCTTAAAAGTGAGAAAATTAGACAAATAAAAAATAATAAAGTCCCCTTGAATTTTTGAATAAAAGAAATTAGCAAAAAAAAAATTTGTTGAGGTATTTGTTTTTTTTTTTTTGTTTATTTGTGTGAGGATTACTGAAATATTCAAGGCTCCACATTAAGATAAATAACACATTTCACTTAGTATAATAACCTGATCCTATGGTTCACCTTATTAACCTTAAAGAAATCAGTTTTTATAAACTTCAGTGCTAGAACTTAATGTGTTTAGAATAGAAAAATTTAGAATTAGTTAATATGTTCTCTCCAGCTAGTTTGAAATTTCCATGAAGCAACCCCAAGGTATATTTACCCTTAACAATGCCTGTTATGAATTAACTAAGATGAAAAGAAGATCTTTGAGAATTATGAAACTGTTAATACTACATAGCCATAATCGAAGTTTTTTTTTTTTTTTTTTTGACATGATTGGTGTTGGTTGCTCTTTGCAACAAACATTCCAAATTTTTTTAATTTTTTAATTTTGGTAATGGCAATCACTTTAATAGTACTGAAAAAATGGGAAAGTGTAGAAAGTTAAAAAACATTTGGACAAGGTCAGGTTAAATATCTTGAGTCTTATTACTTCCAACCACTTTTCCTTGTTTTTCACCCTCACATATTAAATACCTCTAAATTTTCTAATCATGAAACATTCAGTCTAGCAAATAGGCATACAATCATTGAATTAATTAAGGTAACTTGGCTATTTTTTAGATTTAAATCCCCATTCTAAGTGTCATGTGGACATTATTCTATTTGTGGAGCAAAAATCTTCAGTAATTTTGTGAGTTATTCTGAGTTGATTTTAATATAGATGTATGAAATCATTGTAACTTATAAACTCAGTAGAAAATCATCTTATGAAGAGTGTTGGATGTGTTGTTTTTGTTTTAAAGTTTGAAGAAAATAATAATTTGTAAATATTCTTAAGAAATATCTCAATATAAGGATTAAACTGAAATAGATTATCAAAATAATGTAGTATAAACAAATAATAGAAAAACAGATGGTGAAGTAAATATTGAAAAAAAAGTAAAAGATAAAAAATAGTAGGTAAGGTTAAAAATCATTTAGGCAGCATATTCCTAAATCTCTTCTCAATTTGATAAACTATTTTTCTTCAAGAGGCTTAGTGAAAATATCTGCCAACTGCTCATGAGTAGAAACAAAATTCAGCTCAATGTTCTCCTTCATAACATTATCTCTCAAAAAATGGTGTCTTATCTCAATATGTTTTGCCCGAGAGTGCAACACAAGGTTCTTTGACAAACTTATTGCACTATTACTATCACAATTAATAGGAGTTTTTCCATATAGAATTCCATAATCTTTCATAGTTTGTTTCACTCAAAGAATTTGTGCATAGCATAGGGCAACAACAACATATTCAGCTTTAGTAGTAGATAAGGCAACACAATTCTACTTCTTACTGAACCATGAAATTAATGAACTGCCAAACAGTTGGCAAGTTCCACTAGTACTCTTTCTATTAGATTTGCATCCAGCATAATCAGCATCACTGTATCCAATTAGATCCAAACTACTATCTTTGAAATACATTAAACCAAAATTTGAGGTTCCTTGTAGGTATTTCATTATCCTTTTAACTACAGATAGGTGAGATTCTTTTGGTTGAGCTTGAAAATGAGCACAGGTACAAACACTAAACATGACATCATGTCTAGAAGCTGTTAAATAAAGAAGAGAACTTATCATTCCTCTATATTTGGTAATATCAACAGCTGGTCCATATTCATCTTTATCCAATTTAATTGATGAACTCATAGGAGTGCCTGAGGACTTGCTGTTACTCATTCCAAATTTTTCTAAAAGTTGCTTTGTATATTTTTCTTGATATACAAAAATTCCTTTTTCAACTTGTTTAATCTGCAATCCCAGAAAGAATGTCAACTCACCCATTAGACTCATCTCAAACTGATTCTTCATCTGATCTGCAAACTTATTACTCAAATCCTCATTAGTTGCTCCAAAAATGATATCATCTACATAAATCTGAACAACTAACAAACCTAGATGATTTTTCTTAAAAAATAAGGTATTGTCAACCTTACCAATAGAAAAACCATTATCTAACAAAATGGATTTCAACCTATCATACCAAGCTCTCGAAGCTTGTTTCAACCCATACAAGGCCTTCTTCAATTTGTAAACATGCTTAGGAAAATCAGCATCAGCAAAACCAGGTGGTTGCCTAACAAATACTTCTTCTTTAATGAAACCATTTAAAAATGCACTTTTAATATCCATTTGATAAAGTTTAAAATTTATATGAGCAGCAAAAGCTAGAAAAATTCTAATTGATTCTAATCTAGCTACAGGAGCAAAGGTTTCTTCAAAATCTATTCCCTCCTACTGGTTATACCCTTGGGCTACTAGTCTAGCCTTATTTCTAATTACATGACCTGATTCATCAGATTTATTCTTAAATATCCATTTAGTGCCAATAATTGAATGACCTTGAGGTTTAGGAACTAAGTCCCAAACTTCATTTCTTCTAAATTGATTAAGTTCTTCCTACATGGCACTAATCCAAAATTCATCATTCAATGCCTCATCAATATTTTTAGGTTCAATTTCAGATAGAAATGCATAACACCTGGAGACATTAATCCTAGATCTTGTTTGCACACCATTAGAAATATCACCAATAATAAACTCTTTAGGGTGTTGAGGCAAAAATTTATGAGTCAAAGGATTATTATTTCTTTCTTGAACCATGGTACTAGATTCTCCAATATTTGATTCATCGCATTCATAATCTGAAGTATCAACAATTTCTTTTGAAGCAATACTTGGTTCTTTATTAAAATTTACATGCATAGATTCTTCAACAATCAAAGAAATTTTGTTATAAATTCTATATGCTTTACTTCTTGAAGAATATCCCAAAAATATACCTTCATCAGATTTTGCTTCAAATTTATCTTTATTCTCCTTTGTATTCAGAATAAAGCATTTAGATCCAAAAGCTTTAAAATAATAAACTTTAGGAATTCTTCCCATCCATAGTTCAAAAGGAGTCTTATTCAAAACTCTTCTTACGGTTACTCTATTTAAAATAAAACATGCAGTACCAACTGCCTCAGCCCAAAAATAATAAGCAACCTTGTTTTCATTTAGCATAGTTCTAGCCATTTCTTAAAGAGATCTATTCTTTCTCTCTACAACTCCATTCTGAGAAGGGGCTCTAGGAAAGGCAAATCTATATTCTATTCCTAGATCTTGGTAAAGTTTTTCCATATTTTCATTTTCAAATTCCCCTCCATGATCACTCTTAATTTTTTGAACTTTCAATTGCTTTTCATTTTGAACCATATTCAAAAAAAATTTAAACTCCTCAAAAACTTCACACTTATGTCTAAGAAATATTACCCAAGTATATCTTGAAAAATCATCAACTAGAACAAATACATATTTCTTTCCCCCTAAACTTTTTGTTCTAGTAGGGCCAAATAAATCCATGTGAATTAATTCCAAAATTCTTCAAGTTATAATTTGCTTTCCTGATTTAAAAGAACTCTTCTTCTGTTTTCCCAATTCACATGCATTACAGATTTTATCCTTTTTAAAAATCAAATTGGGTAAACCATCTACTAGGTTCTTCTTAGCTAACTTATCAAGCTGCATCATATGAATATGACCTAGTCTATGATGCCATAACCATATATTATCTAAATTATTTGCAATTAAACAGGAATCAGTGGTAGAAACATCATCAGGTAAATTTAGAAAACATACATCATTTCTTCTATGAGCAGTAAATTTAACTTCATTAGAATTTTCATCAATAACAAGACACTTCTTAGATTTAAACAAAACCATATAACCTTTATCTTCTAACTGAGTAATACTAATTAAATTATGCTCTAAATTTTCAACTAGTAAGACATTATCTATAACCATTTTATCATTTACATAAACAGATCTGATACCAATAATCTTACCTTTCTGATCATTACCAAATCTGACATTTCCTCCATCAATCATCTTTAGGTCTTTTAGAATAGATTTATCTCCAGTCATATGCATTGAAGCACCACTGTCCATCACCCATCGTGATCTCATTGGTGTTAGCCATAAAAAAGACATTGGCTAGCTCTTCAGACTCAGACTCAATCTATGTACCATTAGTATTGGTACCTTCAGATACTTCAAATTCTATAGAATCATCCCAAGTAACTTGGAATGCTTTCTTCTTTCCTTGATTAAATCTTCTCTGATGAAATTTCTATTTTCCATGAGATTTCTTCTTGTCAAAGTTCTTTCTTTCATCCTTCTTTTGATATGTGCATTGGCTCTGAAAATGCCCATATCTGTTGCAGTTGAAGCATTTTGTAGTAGATTGCTTCCCTTTATCATGACTTTTTCCTTTCTTCTAGAATTTTCTGATAATACAGGACAATTCTTTTGGAAACTCATTAACAGACTCCTCAGATGGTTGTTGAGCCTTCAATGCAAGCTCCTTTTTCTTTTCAACCGTCCTTGAGGTTTCTCCTTCCTCTTCTTTCCAATCTTTCAATTGAGTCTCATAGGCTAATAGATTGCTAGTGAGATCTTCTAGAGTGAAAGTCCTCATATCCTTTAAATCTTGTAGGGAGGTAGCCTTAGCTTTCCAATCTTTGTTCAGGCTTCTCAAAACTTTGATAACCTGTTCTTTCATGGGAAATTCTTTCCCGAGATTTTTCAAATCATTTATAATCTTAATGAAACAAGAAATGAGATCAGTGATACTCTCATTCTCTTTCATTTTAAACATTTCATATTTCCTCAGTAGGATACTTATTTTTGTATCCTTCATCTCATTTGTTCCTTCATATGTAATTTCTAAAGCACGCCAAGCTTCATGTACAGTAGAATAAGCAGAAATTTTGTTGTATATATCAGCAGTGATTGCACAAGTTAGTGCATTCATTCCTCTTGCATCCATTTGAATTTTCTTCTCATCTTCATCATTCCACATGTCTTTAGGAACATTTGGAAGTTGTATTCCACGAACCACTGCTCTCCATACCTTCACATCCATAGATTTTAAAAAATTAGTCATTTTATTTTTCCAAAAGCAATAATTATTTCCATCAAAGAGTAGAGGTCGGTGAACATGCTGACCCTCTACCATTGATCTCAGATTGATTAAATCTATTACAGAGATAACCTAGCTCTGATACCACTTGAAAGGATCGAATGACACACTAGAGTGGGGTGAATAGTGTCCTAATAAACTTTATTTTGCTTTTAAAACTTTGGAAGCTATTTACACTAATGAACCCTGATTAATTTATTTTGGAATTAAAATTTGCAGTGCAGAAAGTAAAGAACACAAAGAGATTTATAGTGGTTCCCCAAACTGGGTAGTCCACTCCTCAAGGCCATAACCTCGAGAATTCCACTAAGTGCTTTTAAGGCTAAGCACAAACCTTAAACAAGTTGCTTTTGTAGGCTAAGCAACAACCTTATAGATGTTTTTAAAGGCTAAACAAAAACCTTACACAAAGCACCAACTTTGTGTACTCAAGACCCTAATCTTGAGCAAGTGAAGTATCACACTTCACTCTCTTCACAAAGGCCCCGACCTTATGAAGGTATACTCACAACACCCTCGTGAGTTAATGTTTTAAAGCAAATGAGAGAACGGTTTAAAACCAGGAGTCACAGACTTAAAATGAAAATGACACACAAGACCAGATCAACTCCAATGAAGAGTTGACAAAGAAGCTCTAAGGAGAATTCTTGATTGATCTATAGCTGTTGATCTTCTAGGCTTTGTTGATCTTTAGAATGTTTGTAGAAATGCTAAACAGCCAATTTCTCCCTTTTCAAGTGTTGAAAAATTCTGTGTATTTTAGTCTTCTGCAAATCCTTTTTATTTTTCCTTCGAGATTTGCATAGGTGGAAAGAATTCTGAAAAGATCAGATGCCTTAAGCAGTAATTCATTTCCAGCAACCTTCAATCATAATAAAGTCGAGATCTACAATCAAAAGATATCTTGCCACAAAGATTAGTCAATTAATAATAGTTGTAGTTTCTATAAAAATAGAATCTTCGGAGGCTTTTAGAAAATCGAAGACTTAAACAGATAACCTACCAAAACTCAAAATCATTTCGAATAGATAGAACTAACATACCGAAAGACCACTTAAGTCATGTATTAAAATTGAAGCACGTGTCCTTCTGAAACAGTGTCATAAAATATTAAAAATAAACTATCCGATAGAGAAGGCACATTTCGGATACTTAGAAAAGATAACTCTCCAATGCTTCAGATATTTCAAATAGTTACATAGGTAACCTTTCAAAAAGTCACTTAAGTCAGAGATAATAGAAAACTCAACCATCCGAAGCTTAAAACTATTTTCGGATACTTACTAAAGGTAACTCTTCGATTCTTAAGAGTTTTCGGATAGTTACATTGTAACCTTCCGAAAAGTCACTTAAGTCAAGTGATGAGAGACTGACATGTGTCCTTCAAAAGAAAGTAACCGAAAATACATTAAATCAGAGAAACAGCTAACTATCCAGAAAGAAAAACCTTAACTATCCGAAACATAAGGGATTTTGGATACTTACCATAAAAGTCATATCCGTACATAAAAAGACTTAACTCATCGAAGATAAATAGCTTTCAGATAGTTACTGATATAACTGTCTGAAAAGCCAAGAGAGAAGCTCAACCATCCGATTTGTCTTGTTTTGTTCGGTGACTTATAAATTAACTCTTCGATCAATACACTGTAGACAAAATAACTTGCCAAATTCTAATTTAAAAGACTTTGAGTACAAAGCAGTTAGCCAAGATTCATTTGAATAAAAAGATAGCTAAAATATGGCAGAAATAATTAAACCACACATTTTTCATCATCAAATTAAGTGATAAATAATTGAACTAACAATTTTTTTTACTTGGATAAGGGCTAGGAGTTTTCAGAGAGTTAGTATATTGTCTTAAGGAGTTTTTGGACAGTTATCCTATAACTATCTGAAATTCTCTTTCTTTTCGGTAGGTTAGGCCTCTAACTCACCAATTTCTAGAACTTTCCGATATTTATGTGTTTTCGGAGGGTTATCTTCTCACTTTGTCTCGACCTTCCGATTCTCAAACCCTTTGCTTGCTCCATTTTTTTCGCACCATCTCCAATCTTCTTAAATGTCTAAGTCTGGACAATTTTCTACCCTCTCTCAACTAGAAAAAGAATAGAAAATTCTTTTCATGGAACAAGAACTCCAGACAGGTATGGTAGATCTTTCTCCTCAAAAAGCTCAAATCATACTTTCTACCGGAGAAGAGGTTGTTGATATTGAATCTATTTATGATACCTCCGACATTGTCACTCATTTACTATGTTTGAAGAAACAACTATTTGTTCTTCGTAAATTTCGTTCGGTTAGCACTTTTGATAACAATGGGAAACAATTGAAAACCAAACCGCACGCCTACAATAGAAAAACCACCAAACCAAATAATGGACATAAGAAGCAGAAGACTTTGTCTAAGAAGAGCAGTACCACATCTTCTGTTTCTCGTAAGGTTTCTAAGGGGTCTTCCTCTAATGATGAAGACATTTTTTCTGCAAAAATCAATTTCTTAGAACCTCTTTTCAAAGCAACTTATGAGGCTTATGTAAGTCAATTTTTGAGTACCTTTGTGGATACTAGGGCCTTTGAGAGACGAGCCTTGCATATGGCCCTTCAATTACAAGATACACTCGTAAGGAGGAGACATCAAGCTTTAATGCATAAACTTAGTGAACAACTAGGAATTCATATTCAAGAGCCTATAGACCCTACTTGTTATCATGATTTTTCTGATATGATAGTTAAGAAGAAATCAGTGACTGAACCTGAATTCTTCTTGCCCAAGACGAGCATTGATTTTGGGTATGTGGTTGGTAGCACATATCCTCTAATTCCTAAGATTTGCATTGGAACTTTAACCCAAATTGCTCCTGGTCCTCCTCATTTGATTTCTTCATCTACTAAAGTTTTGCCTACAGATTCAACTTCTCCCTTTCCAACCACTCAATTCATGTATTCTAGGAGAAGAAAGAAAATTCTTTCCTCTCATCCAAAGGTCGGAAACAGAAAATCAGAATTTCTGGAAGTCTCTCCTCCTCCTCCTAGTTCTCATTAGGCACATCCTTTTTCATTTGAATCCGAACCTCATCCAATTCCTTCTCCCCACACTCTTAATTTGATAGAAGGTTTGTATGTAGATTTGGGCTCTACTCTTGGTCCTCCACCTACTAAAATCTCTCTAGCAAATGAAGATCCAAAGGTACCAATCACTTATTCTTCAGATATCCCCACAGATGTATATTATTTCAAATCTACTACTGCTAGAGATCTCTTTTTCAATAAATTTAAAGGAATGAAAATTGTTTACAGTATACTTGTAAATTTTCAAGGAATGGATACAATTCATAGTTTACTCAATCATCAAGGGCTTTAGGTCTTATTTCTACTTCATCTAGATTATCAATTTTTGAAGACCTAATTCCCCTTTTCTATTCAAATCTTGAGATTTTTCCCCATTATTTTCTCTTGCTCCTACCACATCAAACATTAAGGGTTGATGGAGAATTTTTGGAGTCCCTTTTTGGAATACCATCTACAGGTATCAATATTGCTCTTTCTCCATCAGAACTAGGGTGGTAGGAAGTTGAAATGAATAAATTGGTTGGAAAATCTCCTAGCCGAAATTTTAAATTGGTTAAGCAAGCAAATCTTCATGGTTTGGCTCGAATGATTGCCACCATTCTAACTTGCTCTATTTTTTAGAAAATTGGACATGCAGATGAACTGGAAAGAAAGATTTACCAAGCCACTTATGGTGTGATGGCTGGTATAAAGGTTACTCGGCAAATGTAATTATTGCTCAGATTTCTCATCTACAAAGTTTTTTGTTTTATGGGGACTTCATTTTCAATCTGATGGCCAGATATGTTGATTTGTCGAGCAAACCTCTAAAATTGATTAAAAGAAGATCACTACAATTAAAGGATCTTCAGAGAATGTCTTCTACAGATCCTGTAGAGGTGTCTACTCCTTTTCAACCTTCTACTCCTTAGAGTTCTCCTCTTTCTCGTGCACCATCTCCATCTCCAGCTCCTCAGGAACATCAAACCCTAGCAGTTGATAGTTATGTTACCCTCTTAAAACAAAATGAGCTTCTACTTCAACATAATCAAATGCTTTTGGACCAAGTAGCTCATTTAGAACAACTTCTAAGGGAGAGGGATAAGTTAATTCAAGATTTATTACAGAAACAGTCAACTAATCATTAGTATTTTTTTTGTTTGTTTTCTTTTGATGTAATTTTCTTTGTTTCCCTCTGTAATTACATTTTATTTCTCATCAATATAATTATTTTGTTATTTCTCTCAATGTCTCTTTCCATACTTTTCTCCCTTTTTAATTCTACCAAAGGGGGAGAATATATCTGTTTACAATTTTGTCATCATCAAAAAGGGGGAGATTGTTAGTTCAATTATTTTATCAGTTAATTTTGATGATAAAAAATGTATGGATTAATTATTTCTGCAATATTTTAGCAATCTTTTTTACTAAAATGAAAATTGTTTAACTACTATGTACTTAGAATCTTTTAAATTAGATTTTGGCAGGTTGTTATTTCTACAGTGATTTGATCAAAGAGTTAATATATAAGTCACTGAATAAAACAGGTCAAATCGGATGGTTAAGCTTCTCTCCTAGCTTTTTAGACAGTTATATTAGTAACTATTTGAAAAGTATTTATTTTCGGTGAGTTAAGTCTTTTTATGTTTAGATATTTTTTTTATGCTAAGTATCCGAAATCCCTTCAATTTTGAATAGTTAAGGGTTTTCATTCCGGATAGTTAGTTGTTTCTCTGATTTAGTGTATTTTCGGTTACTTTCTTCTGAAGGACATGTGTTAGTCTCTCATCGCTTGACTTAAGTGACTTTTCGGAAGGTTACGCTGTAACTATTCGAAAACTCTTAAGAATCGGAGAGTTACCTTCAATAAGTATCCAAAATTGGTTTTAAGCTTCGGATAGTTAATCTTTTTATTATTTTTGACTTAAGTGACTCTTCGGAAGGTTACCTGCGTAACTATTTGAAATGCCTTAAGATTCGGAGAGTTATCTTTTACAAGTATCTGAAACATGTTTTCTCTATCAGATAGCTTATTCTTAATATTTTATGCTACTGTTTCAAAAGGATACGTGTTTTACATGACTTAAGTAGCCTTTCAGAATGTTAGTTTTATCTATCCAAAATGGTCTTGAATTTCAGCAAGTTATCTTCCTAAGTATCCGATTTTCTAAGATTCTTTGAAGATTTGATTTCTACAGAATTTGCAACTTTATTAATTGACTAACTATTTTGGCAAGATATCTTTTGATTGCAGATCTAAAATTTATTATGATTGAAGGTTGTTGGAAATGAATTACTACATAAGGCATCTGACTATTTTAGTATTCTTTCCATCTATGCAAATTTCGAAGGAAGAACAAAAAGGATTGGCAGAGAAAACAAAATAATACACAAAATTTTTCAACACTCAAAAGGAGAAATTGGCTGTTCAGAAATTCTGCAAACATTCTGAAGATTTGTCTACAACAAAGTCCAAAAGATCAAAAGTTGCAAATCAATCAAGAATTCTCCTAAGAGCTTCATAAGTCAACTCTTCATAGGAGTTGATCTAGTGTTGTGTGTCATTTACATTTTGAGTTAGTGACACCTAGTTTTAAATTGTATTCTCATTTGCTTAAAACCCTAACTCACAAGGGTGTTGTGAGTATACCTTCACAAGGTTGGGGCCTTGGTGAAGAGAGTGAAGTGTGATTCTTCACTTGCTCAAGATTGGGGTGTTGAGTACACAAAGTTGGTGCTTTGTGTAAGGTTTTTATTTAGCCTTTAAAAACATATGTAAGGTTGTTGCTTAGCCTGCAAAAGCAACTTGTTTAAGGTTTGTGCTTAGCCTTAAAAGCACTTAGTGGAATTCTCAAGGTTGTGGCCTTGAGGAGTGGACTACCTAGTTTAGGGAACCACTATAAATTTTTTATGTCATTTACTTTATGCACTGCACTTTATAATTCCAAAATCAATTAATTAGGGTTTACTAGTGTCAACAACTTCCTAAAAATTTAAAAGCAAAATAAATTTTATTAGGACACTATTCACACCCCCTCTAGTATGCCATTCGATCCTTTCATCTTTAAGGTTTGGATTTAATCTCCTCTCAGGAATTCTAACTGGTTTAGCATTCTCTTCTAAATATATGTGGTGATAGCATAAAGTTTCACTTAACCCTTTTATATTAGTCATAGTCCATCCTATTACCTCTTTATAAGTTTTTATTACTTCTTTTAATTTAGCAATTTGATCCTCTTTTAAATTTGAAGCAATAATGATTGGACATGTTTGTTTTTCTTCCAATAATATATAGGTTAATTTAGGAGGTAAAGGTTTTAAATCTAAATGTTGACCATCAAAAGCTAGAGCTTCTAATTGAACATTATCATTTTCTATATAAATCTCTTCTTGATCTCCTTCTACATTTATGCTTTCACTTACATCTAAAGTTTCAGAATTTAGTTGCCTATTTAGTTCTTCTTGAATCACATCATCTAACATATCTCCTTCATCCTTTAAAAAGTCTATAGTATGCAAGGACATTTCTAACTACTCAAACTTTTCCAGTTTGAAAATGTTTAATTGAGTATCCTCATTATCATATGCTAACTTCATCACTCCAGTTTTACAATTTATGATAGCTCCTGATGTTGCTAAGAATGGTCTTCCTAAAATTAAAGATGTATCATGATTTTGATGTTTAATTTGTTGAGAATCCAAAATCACAATATCAATAGAATATATAAAGTTTTTGATTTTAATTAAGACATCCTCTATTTTTCCTCTAGGGTATCTTATACTTCTATCAACTAATTGAATAACAGTCCAAGTAAGGATTAAGCCTTCTAATCCTAAGGATGCAAATATATCACTCGACATAACATTTATACTTGCACCTAGGTCTATTAAGGTTCTTTCTAGAATGGTATTTCCTATGGTGTATGACATAACAGGGATTCCAGGATCAGATAACTTTTTAGAAATTTGTGGTAGAAATAGGGAACTACTTTGCTCAACTAAAAAGACTTTCCTTAAAACTTTTCTCACTATTTTCTTAGTACATCAATCCTTAAGAAATTTAGCACAAGGTGGCATTTTTTGCAATAAGTCTAACAAAGGAATGTTAACTTGTACTTTTTCAAAAATTTCTCTAATCTTTTCTTATTTTTTAGGAAATGTTTGTTGTTCAAGATAGGGTGCTAATGATTGTGATTTAGAATATTCTTTGTCTTTCATTTCATTCATTTGATCATTTTTAGTCTCATTTTCAGATTTAGATTTTTCTTCATTGATTTCTAAGTTTTCAGATATTACATTTTCATTATCATTTTGGTTTTTGTTCTTATCCACCTTCATATTATTTTCTTTTTGAATTCTTGGTGGTACATCAGTTCCAGATCTTAATGTTATACATACATCTTCTAGATTTTCATTACTTTCATGATGTTCTTGTATTTCATTTTCATAATTTTGATCTTTAATTGTTTTTAGTTTTAAATTGCATTCTTTAAATTCTATTGCATTGGTATTTTATTTTGTTTGTATATTTTGTAAATTATGCAAATCTGTAACATTAAAGTTTTCATTTGTGTTTTCCTATTGCATAACTTGTAATTTCATTGTAAATTCATCCAATGCTTTTAGTTTTTTTTCTAGATCATCTAATCTCATTGCATTCAATTTTTGATCAATTTTCATTATGATTTTTTCAATTTCGTATATAATATCAATTTTAGGTTCTATATATTCTTCCCTATAGTTTAATTGGTTGACTTCTTGTTACTGACACATATATTATTCCAGTTTATCCATGTTTTGCTTTAAGCTATGCTCCAATCTGTCATATCTATCCCAAACTTCCTTGTCTCTCAACATATTACACATTCTAAACTAACTATTGGTTGGGTAAGCTATAGGATTCTCATACTTAGCTCCATTGTATTGAATATAATTCATTTGTTGTTCTTGAGCTCTAACCGTCTATAATCGTTTAAGTTTCAAACAATCAGAGATGTTGTGCCTTGCTAAATTGTAGAATTCACATATGCTAACTACAGGTTTCAGAAATCTATGAGCATAAGCATATGCCATATTTTCAATTTAAATAAAACACACTACACTCCTACTACTAAAACAAAACAACACTCATAGTTGTTTAGCTTCTCAATCCCTGATAATGGCGCTAGAAATCTTGTTTGGGGTTGTTAAGTTAAATAAAAAAAACTTGTATATCAATAATTACTTCTAGAAATAAACAAACAATCTTTCACATAAATTAGCTATTAAATCCAATTTGTGTTTTTAACTACAAGTGCACAGTGCATATTGTATTAGTGTATAAGTACAGGTTGAACCCACAGAGATTGAGTAAGAATTGCATACTATTTCAATTTTTATACTGGAGTTTATGTGTGTACAGTAAACACTCCATTGAGTTACAGTTAACTCAATGGACCTAGTTCGTGGAGTTATAGTTATCCCAACGAACTAACCTCGTGGACTTATAGTTAACTCCATGAGCCTATCTTTCACGTTAAATACTGTTATTTACAAAGGAATTCGACCAACCATTGGACGGTTCCACAGAATGTAAATAACATCAATTAAGCTCTTTAATGTTAGTTAATATTAGATTTATCATTAAGCAACACTAACATTCAAATATTTTAGATAGTAACCATTAAAATCTTTAAGTATCTCGAACGAATCAATTTCAGTAAATAGTAAATTATTTTCTATTTTTTAAATCAAACTAACATAAAACATTCACAATACTAACAATTTTAACATTAATCACGATACAAAACAAACAATACAACACTATAATGCTAAATATAAACACAAATAAGTTGTTGTTTTTGGTATTTTTGTTTTGATATGTTCTTGAAGATAAGCGAAGGTGAATTGTAAAAATCTCTATCGATAGTAAAAACTTCCATCACTACATGCGACGTGATTACACCATTGAAAACTTAATCACTTACAATCTTGCCTCCTCTCCCTATAGAATCGCGAGTCCAAAATTGCAAGATAATCTCCTCTTCAGCATATTGGCATCAACCCGAAACCAAGGCTAGAAGCTTTACGATCTCTTGAGATATGAGTCAGTGCTTGGTGAAAATAGCTTCCCTTCCCGCGATGTGATCACTCCTCACAATGGTTGTCAAGCACCATGTTTGGCTCGAAATTCACCTGATATCAAGAAAGTATCCTCACAAACATCCGATGATTGGTGATTATGGTGGTGGTGTGGAGCTTCAGGGAACTTTCGACGCTTCCTACAGTTAGCGCGGTTCTTGTAACGCTTTTATGTGTTGTTAAATTAACGACAAAAGCGCAAATTTTACATTTATAATCGCAAGCGCATGGTGCCCATTGTAATAAGCATGTGCAAGTATGGGTCGAATCTACAAGGAGTTTGTCTTAAATAATTTTATTAAAATGATTGTTTGATAAAACATCCACTCTAGTAATTCTACAATTAAAACTCTAATTACATGCAATTAAGTTACAATTTACAAAAATACAATAAAGATTTCAAAGGTAGCATAAAACTTGTTAATTCCTAGAGCTAATAGCTAGAAAACTCAAGAAAATCTTAAGTTCACGTTTCTGGAATCACAGAAATTAGTCTGAATTCTAACTCTTGTTCCTTCCAACTTGGACATTGAAAAATCCAGATGAAATATTGGTTGGAAAGGTCATCGAGCTATCTTTAAAATGGCAGTAATTTCCAAGACTAATTCACTCTAGGTTGCTGCCAAAATCGGATATAGAAACAGTGCGCAAAACGATTCTAAAAACATTCCAAAAATGCATCGTTGGTTTAAAAATCATAACTCAATCAAATCTTCATGAAATACCACGAAATCACCGCGCACCTTGAAAGATAACTCGTTTCTCTAATCAGGAAAATTTATAGGAAAACATTTTGAATGCACAAAAGCAAGACAACACAAAGGCATCGAGCACAATTTTTGTCGCTCGACTAGTAAAACAGAGCAGATGCTACCTTCGAAAGAAAAATCGAAAAACCGAAGAAATGCATTCTAAAAAATTCCAACAACACTACATACGTATTGTACACTTAAATTACTTACAAAAAAAAGCTATAACACGACATATAACTCAGAGAAATCAAGTCGTACAACATATAACAAAACAAAACATGCATTGGAATTTACAGCAAATAGGATATACACGCATTCACAAGGGTTAAGAGTTGGTTTTATGCACAACATTCACATATTCACATGAAGCAACTATATTCCATGAGATCTAATCTAAAACAACTATTTAAATTAAAGAAATAAAGATTTAACAAACATCCTAAACGTGCATAAATTTATAATTTAAAAATACCTAAATACTCATACACATTTGATATGAAAATATGTTTACAAGTATGAGGATCTCTCCCTTCTCTTTTACCTTTAATTCATCCACTTCTCTTCAAGCATTTGATTCCTATTTGATGATGAACCACTTTGTCCGCTCCTCTACAAGGCTGTCTCCACTTGCAAATCACGTCCAAAGGGGAACCGCCTATGTTTGCTTTGGAGAAAATGGGTTGCACGTCCTCAATCCACTTCCAAGATATACAGATTTGTTGGCTTTCCTCTCAATTTTGATGCTTCCTATTACCTCATCTTGAAGATCACGTCCCAAGCTCTTCCAATGCTGCACACGTGCCTCCAATACCACTGATTTCACCTGTGGAGGTCATTTCGTATGTCGGCTTAGAGTGGAGAGAAGGAGGTCTTCTAGTATGAGGGGGAAGGCACCTAAGCTCACCAATCTTGGAGGAAAACTCTTCCAAAATCTTGGGTGGAAGAGGATGGACGAAAATTGGAGTTGGAGTTCTTGCCCTTGCATGGAGGAGAAAGAGGAGATGATCTTTCCTTTGGCCAACCATCCTCTTTTACTTTCCATTGCCATCCATCTATGGAAATATTTCAAACACCTTCCAATTTGTGGCCTCTAATTTAGGCAAGCTTTAATCATTGATTGATTGATTGGTGGATTGATTTGGAGTTTGAATTGGACGACCATGAGTTGTTGATTTCCCATGATTTAATTCAAGGATCCACGTCCTCACCTACAACAACTCAAAAGATAACATTAAATGCATATGCACATTACACATAAATTGCTACACAATTATAAAGCAAAAATGAAATGTGCATAATATATTGCTTGCTCAATTGAGGATTATTTGATTTCATATCTTAATGATAATTCTTTTAAGATATGCATGAAATCAATATATAAATTACTTATATCTACACATGGGCTAATTGACTAGGTGTTAATTTAATAAAGGATAAATTTGTGCATTATTGACTATTTAACCAATAAAACATGCATAGTTCTAAAATATGATTTTCATGTAATCTTTCATAAGAACATATATAATGATGACTTATAATCCTTAATATGCATGAATTAACATATATAAAATGCACAAATTGATACTTTACACACCCCCATACCTAGTCTTTGCTAGTCCCTTAGCAAAGGACTAAAACTAAACAATGATAACATAAAGCCCATATGAAAATGCACTTATTAAAAAATAGAAAACAAAAACAACTAATAAACAAATAACAAAAATAAAACTAACCTAAGCCACTTTCGTAGGGATCACGACTACACTTAGCATGTGCAGCAAGCATTTAAACCCCTAGGTCACCCTAGTGGTGGAGTTGTGTCTCTAAAGGGTTTTCAGCGGATATACCCACAAAATCCAAAACAAAACATAAAACAATACAATTAAAAGACAAAAACAACAAAAATATGCTCTTGGTTTCCTAAACATGGATAAAGTTGCTTTTAAGTAGTCTTGACTTATTAGCTTCACCTTTATTCAATCAGCCTCTCACCTTTCTAGATTGGATTCAAATAAACATTCAATTTTCATCCTAAGAAAGTAAAGTACTATATAAATAAGTGTATGTGAAAATGGCCAAGACTAAGAAATAACCTACTCAACTCCCTCCAAGTTACCTAGGTAATCCCAAAGGTCTATCCTTGAGTCCATTGTCCCTTTATTTGGACTCTCTTCTTCTTCTTTTTCAATTTTTTTTTTTTTTCTCTTTTTTTTTAGATTACCTCCTACTCCAGCACCTTTTTACGCGACCACAATCCCTTACTTAGGGGAAAGTTGACCGGTTACTTAGTAGCCTTTATAAGAACAAGTAATCAATCTCTCTTCTTCTTCTTTCTTTTCTTTTTTTTTTTCATCATTTTTCTTGTTTTTCTTTTTCTCTCTAGCCCTCTACCCTTAAGATTGCCTCCCACATCATTGTGTGGGAATGAGCAATTTTACCTTAGCCCTTTTATTCTACCCTTCTCATAGGACAACCCCAAGGTATATTCCTAAGTTTTTACCTAAGTTTCCCTTCAAGAGGAGTGGTTCCTTCCTAGTCAAGGCCTCATGTAAGTGCAATACTACATATAAGCTCAAAAATATGGATGGTTTTGAATTTTATTCTTCTCCTCCCCTTAAGGTTCAAGGTTTCTTTCCTAAAGGATTCACTTTTAGGTCTCAATTAAACCTAAAAGAACTCTATCCATTAGGGCCTATGAGCATTTATAAAACAAAATAAACAAGAAAAAGTACAAAATTGAAAAAAAAAAAAAACTGTCGACAAATGCCTCCCCCCCATACCTAAATTTTGCATTGTCCCCAATGTAAAAGAAAGTATTTAGGCAATAAGATAAAAAGCATGAAGACGACAAAAATAAAAGAAACAAACTATGACAAGCAAGGACAGATTACACCCCCATACCTAGCATGTAATCCATATGCACATTTGTAAAGTTAAATTGTATTATTCCTAAAACATACAATGGAGATTGAGTAGTATGCTGAAGAAATAATGTTCAATACATGTATCATTCAAATGCATCATACAGAAATAAGGTGAAGAGTGCGTACCTTGCTTGATGAAGGAAAATAATAACTACAAAACTAATAAACATATCAAAACAGAAAAGAAATTTATATAAACAAAACTATAGCATGCGATTAAGAATAAAAATACCAACAAAAAGGAATTTTTGTTTTTGTTTTTTTTTTTGTTTTATATCTACTCATGCAGATGGTGAAGGGTTAGTTCCTGAAGTCTCTCCTTGTGCCAAATGCACACCTGCCAAGCGGGGATTTGGTACAGTGTTACTTGGTAATTCTCCCTGTGCTCTACCTCTAGATGAAGTAGACAACCTATCAAACTTTGCTTCTAATCCCTTAATGATTTGGTCATGGCTAGCTAAAATGGGATTTACTTGTCCGCTAACTTGAATTAGGGATTGAATCCCTTTCTCCATTTCAGTAAATCTTTTCTCCAAAGCGGACATTCTATCACTTAAATTTGGCTGAGTGGGTCCATGATGCTCGGTACGGTTTCCAGGTGCTTTCGGTTGTCGCCATGAAAAATTGGGATGGTTTCTCCATCCCAAGGTATAGTGTGATGACGGTTGGAATGACCTTTGTCCCATACCAATGGCATTGACTTCCTCAAACTGTTGTCCTTGCATTGCAGGGCATTCTTCCATGATGTGCCCAGGAATTCCACATGCTATACACTTGACTTCAATCACTTTATCTTTTCCCTTTTGTTAACTTATAATCAGATCTTCTACTTTTTTAACCATGGACGACATCCTAGCTTCCATGCCTACCATGGGGTCTACTGTGTGCATTCCCCTTGCCAAAGTTCTGTCAAATGTTCTCTCAGCAAGGTCCACAAGTCTATCCCATGCATTGACTTCATCTAATCTCATGAATCGTCCAGGACATATAGATCCTAACATCAACTTAGTCTGATAATCCAATCCTTCATAGATTACTTGACACTATCTTGATTTAGGTAGACCATGATTAGGACATCTTGCCACTAGTCTATTGAAACGTTCAAAATATTTCCAAAAGGGTTCATTGGTTTGCTGGCAGATGTTTAGAATAGCATTCTTAGCTTGAATGGTCTTATGCAAAGGATGAAATTTCTTAATAAAGACAGCACAAAAATCAGTCTAAGTACAAATTGAATTAACAGGAAGGGTGTTCAACTATAATTTTGCATCATCTCGAAGGGCAAAAGGCATAAATCTCAACTTTATTGCATCAACAAGCACTTCAGGTTGATTAATCATGTTGCAAACATCATTAAAGTCATTCAGAAATGCATATGCATCTTCCTTATCTAGTCCATGAAATCTAGGCAATTGATTGACATAATTATATGCAATTGAAATTTATGTCCATCTACCTGTGGCAGCACAAGACAAGAAGGATGGTCATGTATTTGAGGATAGTAGATGTCCTCAAGAGAAGGTAAATGCTGTTACCCTACTACTCTGCCATTCCTAATGGTTCTCCTAATGTTCTACCCTCTTCTATGGATGTACTTCTCACAAGCCTAGAAGTGTGATCTCTCACCCAACCAGAAGGTTGCATGCAATAGAAAGATACTTAAATAGCAAGTGTAGAGGAAAATAGCACTTACAATGAAGCAGTCTCCAAGTCCAACCTGCATGTTAGATGAGTGAGTAGCATGAATCAAATTGCATAATAGAAAAGAAATAAAAGGAATAGAATAACTATACAAGAAAAGAAAAAATAAAGAAAAACTACTGTCCTATTCAGCATAGATAGCATCTACTAAATTAATATTCTCTCCTTTACCAAATACTTCTTGCTGCAAAAATGGTTTTAACCGGTGACCATTTACCTTAAGAATTACCCCATTTTTAATGTTCTCTATCTCAACTGCTCCATGAGGAAATGTACTTTTTACCATAAAAGGTCCTGTCCACCGTGATCTAAGCTTACTAGGAAATAAATGTAATCTAGAATTATACAGCAATGCTTGCTATCCTACTTCAAAATTCTTACGGAAGAGCTTGCTATCATGAAATACTTTACTCTTTTCCTTAGCTATTCGTGAATTCTCATATGCCTCTCTCCGTATTTCTTCTAATTCAGTCAATTGAAAATTTCCTTTCTTACCAGCAGCCTTTAAATCTAAGTTGAGTCTTTGAATAGCCCATCTTGCCTTATGCTCAAGCTCTACTGGTAAATGACATGCCTTTCCAAACACTACTCTATATGGAGACATACTTAAAATAGACTTAAAAGCAGTCCGATAAGCCCATAATGCCTCATCTAACTTTTTTGCCCAATCTTTTCTTGTCTTTCCAACTATCTTTTCCAAAATTTACTTAATTTGCTTATTAGCATTTTCTACTTGTCCATTGGTTTGTGGGTGATAGGGGGTTGTCATTTTATGGTTTACTCCAAATTTTTTCATTAATACTTCAAAACTTCTATTATTAAAGTGTGTTCCCCTATCACTAATGATTGCTCTAGGAATGCCAAATCTAGCAAAAATGTTGCTCTTAATAAAATTTATTACTACCTTAGAATCACAAGTCCGTGTGGGAATAGCTTCAACCCATTTGGACACATAATCAATAGCTAACAGAATATACAAATAACCTCCAGAATTAGGGAAGGGTCCCATGAAATCAATACCCCACACGTCAAATACTTCAACTTCAATAATTGGTGTAAGCGGCATCATATTTCTTCTAGTCAATCTTCCCGCTTTTTGACAATCTCTACAATTCTTAACATAGAAGTATGCATCTTTATGCAATGTGGGCCAGAAAAAACCACATTGAGGAACTTTAGTTACAGTCTTAATAGGGTTAAGATGACCACTAGTAGGTTGGTCATGACAAAAAGATAACACACTATGAATTTCCATATCTGGGATGCATCTCCTCAAAATCAAATCAGGGCCTAACTTATAAAGATAGGGGTCATCCCAATAAAATTCTTTAACCCTAGCTAAAAATCTCTTAATATCTTGCCTTGACCAATTGCCAGGTAGTCGTTTTGTCACAAGATAATTCACAATATCTACAAACCAAGAGATTTGAGTTATAGCCATCAACTGCTCATCAGGAAATGATTCATCAATGGGTAACTCCCCTTGAGGCGTGACAATACGAGACAAGTGGTCGGCAACTACATTCTCACATCCTTTCTTATCTTTGATCTCAATATCAAATTCTTGCAAGAGAAGAATCCATCTAACTAATCTAGCCTTAGCATCTTTTTTAGCTAATAAATATTTAATGGCAGAATGATTAGTGAAAATGATAACCTTAGAGCCTAGCAAATAAGATCTAAACTTCTCAAGAGCAAAAACTATAGCTAAAAATTCTTTCTCTATAATTGTATAGTTTAATTGGGCTGCATTAAGAGTTTTAGTAGCATAATAGATTACCCTAGGTAATTTATCAATTCTTTGCCCCAACACAACACCAATTGCATAATCTGATGCATCGCACATCAACTCGAATGGTTGAGACCAATCGGGTGGATACACAATAGGGTCTGAGGTGAGGACTCCCTTAAGCTTATCAAAGGCATCTTGACATTCTCCAGAGAATTCAAACTTATGATCCTATGATAATAAACTAGTTAAAGGACGAGCAATCTTACTAAAATCCTTAATAAATCATCTATAAAACCCAGCATGACCCAAAAATGCTCTTATATCCTTAATAGATTTAGGGGGTGGTAGGTTGGCTATCAAGTCTACTTTGGCCTTATCTACTTCCAACCCATTCTTAGAAACAACATGGCCCAACACAATTCCATGTTGCACCATGAAGTGGCATTTCTCCCAATTTAAAACCAAATTTTTCTCTATACATCTTTTTAAAACCAATTCTAAATTCTTAAGGCACACATCAAAGGAAGAACCTGACACAGAGAAATCATCCATAAAAATCTCTAAGAAGTTATCAATCATGTCCGAAAAGATTCCAATCATACACCTTTGAAAAGTTGTAGGAGCATTACACAAACCAAAGGGCATGCGCCAGAATGCAAAAGTACCAAAAGGACATGTGAATGTGGTTTTCTCTTGGTCACAAGGTGCTAAGGAATTTGGTTATATCCAGAATAACCATCTAGGAAACAATAATAGTCTTACCCAGCTAACTTCTCTAACATTTGATCCATAAAAGGCAAGGGAAAATGATCTTTCCTAGTGGCGGTATTTAGTTTTCTATAATCAATACACACTCGCCATCTTGTTTGCACTCTAGTAGGGACTAGTTCATGATTGCTATTTTCTACAACTGTAATACCAGATTTCTTTGGGACAACCTGAACAGGGCTAACCCAAGGACTACCAGAAATAGGATAAATGATGTCATGATCTAGCCACTTAATAATTTCTTTTCTAACCACATCTTTTATGTTTGGGTTTAATCTTCTCTATGGGTCCCTAGAAGGTGTAATGTCATTATTTAAATGAATTCTATGTTGACATAAACTAGGGTCAATTCCTTTGATGTCAGCCATGATCCAACCAATGGCCTCCTTATGTTCTTTTAAAATTACCAACAACTTCTCTTCTTGCTCTTTAGAAAGATGGGAAGACAAAATAACTGGCAAGGTGTTCTCTTTTCCCAAATAGGCATACTTAAGGTCTTGAGGCAAAGGTTTTAGTTCAAGAGAAGGTGGTTCTACAATAGATGGTTTCTTAATCCCTCCTAAATCTCTTTCTAAAGGCTCTATGTAATTTAATTCAAAAATATTATCACTCTCACCAATGTCATCATCTAAGTTATGGATATGTGCTAGATCAACCTCATATTCTATAGGTGAACAATCTTCATCTTCAAATAAACTATAATTTTCTACCCCCTCACCTTCATCCATAATGCTTAATAAGCTCACATTAAAATTTTCATTATCTAAAATTTTAACGTCTAGGTGAGATTTAAATATATTTAAATCAACCTTAGCGTCACCATATGTTATTTGCATAGACCCATCTCTACATCCTATATATGCATCTGCTGTGGCTAGGAAGGGTCTTCCTAAAATAAGAGGTACATTCTGCTTTCTACCAGGTGAAGGTTGATTTTCTAAGACAATAAAATCTATGGGATAGACAAAATCTTTAATCTTAATCAATATATTTTCAACAACTCCTAAGGGAGTTCTAAAAGAATGGTCAGCTAGTTGAATGAGAACCTTAGTGGGTCGATTACCATTAAGTCCTAGGTTCACATAAACACCAGATGACATAGCATTTACTCCTACTCCCAAATCTATCAATGCTCTATTAAAATAGGTATCTCCGATTGTACAAGAGATGGTTGGAGTACCTAGATCACTAAACTTCTTAGGCAAGTCTTGACAGAAATAGGCACTAATGGATTTAGCTAAGCACACTTTCATAGGTGTCTTCCTAGCTCGTTTCTTTGTACATAATTCCTTTAAAAACTTGGCATAGGCAAGTATTTGCTCTATTACATCTAGTAATGGAATGTTAATACTAACCTGTTCAAATATTTCTCTCATCTTAATATTTTGATCAATATCCTTATGTGGAGTTCTTAATCTATGGGGAAAAGGGGTAGGTTGACTTTCTAAAGGGATACTTACCTCGGATAACTTACCTTTACCCTTTTTATCACCCAATAAAATTTCATTTTCAGATTCTTTATTTAGTTGATTGGATGAACCTAAATCATCTGTAGGAACACTCATCGGTACAAGAGAAGGAGTTTCCTTTTCAAGAATGCTCACCTCTCCCGGACCTTAAAGCAACATAAGTTTCAATTGATTCATCCTCAACCAAGGATGTTGATCTTAAATCTATGTTTTCATAACCATCTATGTCAATGGGGGCACTAGAGGCTTTTGCTAAGTTTAATAAATCCATAGAGGTGTTAAGTTCAGCAATTGCCTTAGCTAAGTTGACTGAAGATTTAGCATAGGGAATATTTCCTATAGACTTTTCCATTTTAATTTCACAACTATAGCTACTAGTGTCATAAGCATCAGCATTATAATTTAAATTTGGCATAGATAGGCTAACATTAGAACTAGAACATGCACCTACATTGCTATTTAGCATATAAAATGGGCAATCAACATCAACGTGATTATTCAATTTACATTTGGAACATGTAGGTGTCAAATCAAAATTAAATTCATCCATATTATAAATTAAATATTTATCTAGAATGGCATGCAAATTTTCAGCTAAATGAACAAACCGAATGTATTCAATCAAGCACAATCTTCAAGTGATTTAAACAAATCTGCAACATAATAGAGAAATTGATAAACAATTTTTTTTTTTTTTTACTTGAAACTTAATTTTTTGTAGATTCATTTAGTGACTATTCTATTATCATGCCACTAAATTCTAGATACAAACAACAAAGCATATATCTTGCAAACATTGTATATAATCTGAGTTTCATCTAAAACAAGTAGTCATGGAATTTCTGAGACTAAACTGTACTACCTTGGCTTAAAAGTTTTCTACAGAAATTCATATAGCATGTAAATTCACAAATAAATACTCTTCTGAAAGTTAATTACTTCTAGATTCTAAGAAAAATCAGAGACAAAAATTGCCAAAACTGAAGTATTGTCAAAATCATGTGAAACTCAGATAACTCAGAATTCGTAATCTGCAGACATGTCAGTTTAGAAAAATTCTCCAGAAATGTATACAAATCCAAATACAATGTATAATACCTTGTTGGAAAGGTAAACTCGTGTAGTTTCATGGAAAAATTTCAAAAATAATTTTTATTCAAATATGTAACTGAAGTTTCAAATATAAGAATTCAGATAAAACTGTTCTACACCAGAAAATAACCATTCAAAAAATATCAGCGAAAATAACTATCCGATTTTCATAATGTTGGTTAAATCTGATATGCCAACTTAAAACAAATCACACAGAAATTTATATAAATCCAAATGAAGCATATAAATACTCGTTGGAAAGGTAATTTCATCTAGTTTCTGGAAAAAATTACTGAATTAAAGTTTACATATATTCATAATATCATATTTTCAAAATTCATTAGCAAAAATGTATATAGAATTCTGTAAAACATCCCTGTTTTCTAAGATTTTTATCTTCTAACATACTAATCAGAATTTTATGCATAAGTACTGAAAAGAAATCTCAAAAACCGAGTATTTCAAGAAAAATATCATAAAAATGAGTTCTAATCTCGTGCACATCAAAAATTTAAATTTCCAAATAGGCAGATTCTGTCTTAATAATTTGTACACAAAGATTAACATTACTCCATTAAGCTACATGTCACCAAATCATAAACTTGAATTAAACATGTAACAAGCAATTCAGATAACAAAGAATTGAACACATAGAACGGCCAATCCATGTATCCATTTCTTTGCAAACAAGCAAAGAAAAATAATAACTCAACAAGAAAACAAATAAAAATAAAACAATTTAAAGGATATTAAATCTTGCAAATCATCTAATAAATCATTTTAAAGCGCCAAAACTCCTCGGCAACGGTGCCAAAAACTTGTAACACTTTTATGTGTTGTTAAATTAACGGCAAAAGCGCAAATTTTACATTTATAACCGCAAGCGCACGGTGCCCATTGTAAAAAGCATGTGCAAGTACGGGTCGAATCTACAAGGAGTTTGTCTTAAATAATTTTATTAAAATGATTGTTTGATAAAACATCTACTCTATTAATTCTACAATTAAAACTCTAATTACATGCAATTAAGTTACAATTTACAAAAATACAATAAAGATTTCAAAGGTAGCATAAAACTTGTTAATTCCTAGAGCTAATAGCTAGAAAACTCAAGAAAATCTTAAGTTCACGTTTCTGGAATCACAGAAATTAGTCAGAATTCTAACTCTTCTTCCTTCCAACCTGGACATTGAAAAATCTAGAGAAAATATTGGTTGGAAAGGACATCGAGTTATCTTTAAAATGGCAGTAATTTCCAGGACTAATTCACTCTAGGTTGCTGCCAAAGTCGGATATAGAAACAGTGCGCAAAACGATTCTGAAAACTTTCCAAAAACGCATCGTTGGTGTAAAAATCATAACTCAATCAAATCTTCATGAAATACCACGAAATCACCGTGCCTTGAAAGATAACTCGTTTCTCTAATCAGGAAAACATTTCAGAACGCACAAAAGCAAGGCAACACGAAGGCGTCGAGCACAATTTCTGTCGCTCGACCAGTAAAACAGAGCAGATGCTACCTTCGAAAGAAAAATCGAAGAAATGCATTCTAAAAAATTCCAACAACACTACATACGTATTGTACACTTAAATTACTTACAAAAAAAAGCTATAACACGACATATAACTCAGAGAAATCAAGTCGTACAACATATAACAAAACAAAACATGCATTGGAATTTACAGCAAATAGGATATACACGCATTCACAAGGGTTAAGAGTTGGTTTTATGCACAACATTCACATATTCACATGAAGCAACTATATTCCATGAGATTTAATCTAAAACAACTATTTAAATTAAAGAAATAAAGATTTAACAAACATCCTAAATGTGCATACATTTATAAATTAAAAATACCTAAATACTCATACACATTTGATATGAAAATATGTTTACAAGTATGAAGATCTCTCCCTTCTCTTTTTTCCTTTAATTCATCCACTTCTCTTCAAGCATTTGATCCCTATTTGATGATGAACCACTTTGTCCGCTCCTCTACAAGGCTGTCACCACTTGCAAATCACGTCCAAAGGGGAATCGCCTATGTTTGCTTTGGAGAAAATGGGTTTCATGTCCTCAATCCACTTCCAAGATATACGGATTTGTTGGCTTTCCTCTCAATTTTGATGCTTCCTATTACCTCATCTTGAAGATCACGTCCCAAGCTCTTCCAATGCTGCACACATGCCTCCAATACCACCGATTTCACCTGTGGAGGTCCTTTCGTATGTCGGCTTGGAGTGGAGAGAAGGAGGTCTTCTAGTATGAGGGGGAAGGCACCTAAGCTCACCAATCTTGGAGGAAAACTCTTCCAAAATCTTGGGTGGAAGAGGATGGACGAAAATTGGAGTTGGAGTTCTTGCCCTTGCGTGGAGGAGAAAGAGGAGATGATCTTTCCTTTGGCCAACCATCCTCTTTTACTTTCCATTGTCATCCATCTATGGAAATATTTCAAACACCTTCCAATTTGTGGCCTCTAATTTAGGCAAGCTTTAATCATTGATTGATTGATTGGTGGATTGATTTGGAGTTTGAATTGGACGACCATGAGTTGTTGATTTCCCATGATTTAATTCAAGGATCCACGTCCTCACCTACAACAACTCAAAAGATAACATTAAATGCATATGCACATTACACATAAATTGCTACACAATTATAAAGTAAAAATGAAATGTGCATAATATATTGCTTGCTCAATTGAGGATTATTTGATTTCATATCTTAATGATAATTCTTTTAAGATATGCATGAAATCAATATATAAATTACATATATCTACACATGGGCTAATTGACTAGGTGTTAATTTAATAAAGGATAAATTTGTGCATTATTGACTATTTAACCAATAAAACATGCATAGTTCTAAAATATGATTTTCATGTAATCTTTCATAAGAACATATATAATGATGACTTATAATCCTTAATATGCATGAATTAACATATATAAAATGCACAAATTGATACTTTACAGTTCTCCACCCCCTTGCACACACTTTTTCTTCGTATTTTATATTTCTTTCAGTGGTAACTGCTTCTACTTAAATGATCGATTGGATTTCCTTCGTTCATATCAACGATGGTGATTTCTCCTTTATTCCACAAGTGAATTCCTACGTGATACGTGCAATCGTAGTTGTCCTTCAAATTTCCTATTTCTGCAACTACTATAGTGGCATATTAGAAAATAAATGGTCCATGGAGTTACAGATAACTCAACGAACTTACTTTGTTGATTTAACTATAAAACTTGTGCAATAAAGAAATAACTAGTTTAGATATTTCGGATACTTACAAACCTTAACTATCCGATGCTTGGATGCATTTCGGATAGTTAACAGATAAGTCATCGAAAATCCACTTAAATCATGCATGTAGGTTTCAACACATGTATCCCAGGAAATAAATAAAATATTCATTTAAAATATAACTGTTCGGTACATTAAACATAACTATTTGAAACAACAGAAAATTCGGACACTTAAGAATTAGAAACCTATAATTCACCGATAGTTCAAAAATGTATTTAATTAATGCTAATTCCTGGAAATTATGCAGATTCTTTCATTAAAGCATATAACAGTGCAATTATAACATAATGACTTAATTCTTATATGATAAGCTAAATATTCTACAATTAACCATCATTTAACCTTTAATATTATGCATTTTTCATTCTAAACAAAATGGCTATGGCCAAGGCACATATTCTTTATGATGCTATAAAGAAAAGAAGGGTCGAGGAAAAGTTGAGGTCCCAATATAAGATTAAAGTGGAGCAACATCAAGAAGCAACTAGATCAAGAGCTACAAGAGAAACTGAAGCTTGTCCTTCGAGACCAGTAACTATAGAAAAAGTTAAATAGGAAGAGCCAGTACTTGTGGCTCGAGGGCCTACAAAGCTTATTTTAGTAGATTTAATCTCGGAGGAGGAAGAGGAAGACTAGGTACAGCTAATTAGAAGAAAGAAAGGAAAAAAGATAGTGCATGAACCCCAAGAAGAGATTAAACTTGAGCCAGCAATATTAGTAGGACCTATAGAGCCAACTTTTGTACACCTACTATCTGAATCTGAGGAGGAGCAGGAGTAGCAACAACAAGTGCAAAGAAAAGAAGTAAAACAAGCTGAAATTAATCTACAACCTGTACAAATAGAAGAAACTAAAATTAGGGTAGAAGTTGATTTACCCGTGACTCCATCCCAATTTGCTACTGAATCAGAAAGAATAGTGACAACACAGATTGATAGTCTGGAGGAAGAAGAAAGAGAAGAAATTGAACAAGAGCATATGGAACAAAAATGAAATATCTCGACAAATTCCATTGAAGAGCAAGAGACTCTTTAGCAAATTTTGGAAAGAATTCAAGAAAAAAAAGGGGAGAGTTCTGCTGGCTTTCCACCACAGATAGAAGCAAAAGCAAAAAGGCTGGAATCTCTAGATCATTTTCAACAAAGTTAAGTTTAGCACATGGAAGAGGAAATTCAAGAACAAACACCTCTAGAGCAACAAATTCAAATTCCTAACCCTACTGAAGCAATAGTTCTGAATGAAGTACACTTTTGGAGTCAGTAAGCATATAATAAATATCAAGAGATTAGGGGTTATGATATTATTTACAGTAGACCAGTAAACTGGGATGGTATGCAGGAAATTAGAGAATTATTTGAGTTCGAGGGCCTACTACAAATTATTTCTCAACAGAAAGGGCATGCAATTTATGAAAATTTAGTGCCATGTTTCTATGCAAATTTGAGAGAAGAAGGACAATTAATTTTCAACGTGGAGCAAGCTGATGTATAGATAACACTAGAGCTTCTCCACAACATTTTAGGATTGAAAAGTGAAGGAAAAGAAATTGTGGAAAGCACAACCGTCATTGAGTGGATAGAATAAGAAATCAAGGAAAGTTTAGCTATCAATCCTAGTGTGCCATTATTAAATAGACTGAAGCAATTAAATGATAAATCACACATGGTAGCTAACATTTTGATTAAGAATGTCTACTAATGACAATGCCATGATATTAAACTAAGTCAATTTGTCAAATGGGCCACATATGCAGTTGTGAATAGAATCCAAATCAACTGGTTTCAAGTCTTCTTGTCCAAGATAAAATCTGCAAAGAAGAAATTATTTTATGGAGATTTGATACCTATATTGATGGTGGACTGTTTGACCGTTGAGTTATGAAAAATCTGCTAAGTGTTAATTCAACGAACTTAGTCCGTTGAGTTATGTTTAACTCCATGAGGTCAATAACAATATATAGGTCACTCCGTTGAGTTATCTGTAACTCAATGAAGTTAATCCGTGGAGTTAGAAATAGTAACCGAAGCTACTCCATAGAGTTAACTGTAACTCAATGAGGTTAGTTTATGGATTAGGCTGAACGGTTATTCTTTTAACCACAAATGAAACTTCGTGGGTTTAGCGATTACTGAAATTTGAAATTAGAAGTGGAACACGTAACCATAAAAATAGGAATCACACTACACGTTACAAGACACGTTCTTGCAACGAGATTCATTTTCCTTATGGACGTGCATTATAAATATAAAACAAAATGTTATTTACGAGTTACCAACACTTGAGGAAAGAAAAGAAATTCGTTGGGGAATTGGAAGCAAAAGCAGCTGATTCAACTTCATCTATCGACAACTATTTACTGAAAGCAAACCTTCAGACTGGTATGTAATTAATCTTCTACTATTTTACTTTATGTTAAGAGTTTATGAGCACATGGATTCGTTCTCCTAGCACTAAATGATTAGTAAGAACACCTACATAGGATTATTCAACATAGAGGCGTACTGAAATATTTTTCGAATTGGACTTTAATGAAATCCTTAGGGGTGTAGCTAACCTTTCTTTAAAGGAGAATGAAGATATGGCTACTCCACTAGAAAAACTATTAGGGAAAATTCTGTATCCTAAACTAGTTGATGAACCTTTATGTATTCGATTGCCAAACTTTGAGGGAGGTAGGTTTGAATTGAAATCTAATTATATTAGTCAATTGCCACACTTTCATGGATTAGAAAGAGAAGATGTATTATTTCCTTAGAGAATTTAACGAAGTTTGTCAAATGATGAAAATGTTGAACATGAGTATGGACGCTATTAAACTTAGATATAGTCCTTTTGCTTTAAAGGACACAGCTAAGAGATGGTTGTATACTCTATCACCTGATTCAATTTCTACATGGACAGAATTTTGCTCTGTTTTTCTGGAAAAATATTATCCAACACATCAAACTGTGATGCATGTGTCTTCTATCAAGTATATGTATGTGTCATTGAATATGGTTGTATTTCTTTGATAATTTGTACAGGGGCAAACTTATCTTTTGGGTATCACCAATCGTTGCCCCTATATATGTAAGGCGTCATCCACGTCCAAGGGATGTCATGCCAAACCATCCCTTGATTTTGTTCTCCCCCTTCTTTATACCAACAACCATACAGCAATGAATCATGATAGATTGATCGCCCGTGGACGTACCCGTGTTGGGGAACCACGTAAATTTGTTGTTCTTCTAATTCTCCACTCGCAATCCTCTCTTTCACGCAGATCTCTTCTCCACGCCACCCCTAGATGCTCCACGTTTGTTTGATCTTTCCGCACAACAACTGGTATCAGAGCCAGGTTGGACATCTCTGGGTTTGCATCTGAAGTTTTGAAGAGTTTCATCAAGGTTCAAACCATTTTCGAAAGGGATCTCTCCAATGTTGTAACTGCCGTTGTCATCGACGTCAATATGCACACTTCGACGCCAAGTAGTGCGCCTTCCTCGTCCGTGCTCCGTTGTGTCTCAAATTTTGAGGACGTGTAGTAAGCTTCTTGAAATTCCTTCCTTTAAAATTTCGAAGAGATTGATCAAGGTTCAAGCCATTTACGCAAGGATATCCCCCATTGCCGTAACTGCCGTCGTCGTTGGCGCCAGTCTGCACACTCCGACGTCAAGTCGTGCGCCTTCCTCGTCCGTGCTCCGTTGTGTCTCAAGTTTTGAGGACATGTAGTAAGCTTCCTGAAATTCCTTCCTTTAAAATTTCGTGGTTAGAAGTTTCGTATTCAGAGAGATATAGCAGGAGGCATCTGGCTAGGGCACAGTAGTTTTCTTGATGAGTGACTCTTTGATTGTCGGATTTTGGGCATTTTGTGATTGTGGTTTTGTGCTTGGTTTGTGCGAGTATTTGTTACTGTTTTGTGCTAAGTAGGGTGCTTGGCTTGTGGCTGATTGCATTTCATTGAAATCAGTAGTTTCAGTAGCATATTGTTGTTGAGATATTGCTTGCTATTGTGTACCTTGCCGCAGAATTGTGTTTGTTGAAATCACATTGTATCTTGTGTGTATTGCTGGTTGTTTGTTGTTTTGAAAACATGAATACTTCGGGGTTGAAGATAGAAAAGTTTGATAGTAAGAATAGCTTCAGCTTATGGCAAATTAAGATGAAAGCACTTCTAAAGCAACAAGGTATTTGGGCTCCTTTAAATAAGGAAACTACTCTGAATAGAAATTTGCCAGAATTTGAATTGCAGGAGGAGAAAGCTCACTCCACCATCTTGTTGTGTTTGTCTGATGAAGTTATAATAGAAGTTGCTGATGAATCTACCTCATTAGGTCTATGGCAGAAACTTGAGTCATTGTACATGACTAAGTCTTTAACAAACAAATTGTTGTTAAAGCAGAGACTGCTCTCTTTAAATATGATAGAAGGTGTACCTCTTAAGCAGCATTTAGATCAGCTAAATGCTATTCTGATGGAACTCAAGAATATTGGAGTAATCATAGAAGATGAAGATGCAGCTCTTATCTTGCTTTGTTCACTCCCATTGAGTTATGAAAACTTTGTTTAGTCCTGTGTAGTTGGAAGATATTCAATTACACTGGAAGAAGTGAGGTCCAACCTTCATTCTAAGGAGCTCAGGCACATGGTGCATGGTAGAAACGAGGCAAGTGGTGTTGGCTTCTCAGCTCAATAGTAAGAGAACAGGGGAAGAAGCTAGAGACAAGGTGGAGGAAAGAATAGAAGTAGAAGCAAGTCGAAGGGCAAGTACTCTAGGGATACTTGCCATTACTGTAAGGAGAAAGGACAATGGAAATCACATTGTCCCAAGCTTATGAACAAAGGAAAGGCTATTGTGGTAGAAACCAGTTCTGTGTCAAGTGATGACTTTTCTCTTACAGTTTGTTGCAGTGCCTATTCTGATGATTAGTGGATTATGGACTCAGGAGCTTCACATCATGTGACTCCTACTAGGGAGTATTTTGACACCTACGAGCAGGTGGAGGGTGGTCAAGTAACTTTGGCCAATGATGATGTGTGTTCTAGAGTTGGTGTGGGCACTATAAAATTTAAACTGCATGATGGCACTGTTAGAATTCTAGAGGACGTCCCAAAGCTTGGAAAAAGTCTGATCTCATTGATGGCCCTTGATGCTAAGGGTTATAGATATACAAGTGGTGAGGGGAAGATTAGCATACTAAAAGGCTCATTAGTTGTTATGAAGGGAACCAAATCTGGTCCCTTATACATTTTGAAGGCACTCCAATTGTTGCTGCAGCTACATCAGCTATATCTGGTCAACAGGATTTTTCTGTCATGTGGCACTCAAGGATGAATCATTTAGGGAAGAAAGGAATACAAAAACTTAGTAGTCTGGGCAAGTTTGATGGGCACAAGGTTGCTTGTATTGACATGTGCAAGCATTGTGTCTTTGGCAAACAGAAAAGAGTGTCATTTGCATGCAGTCAGCATAGCTCCAAGGGAGTTCTTGATTATATTCATGTTGATTGTTGGGAGCCTTCACGTCAGCCTTCTATTGCAGGTTCCAGATATTTTCTTTCTATCATTGACTGTCATTCAAGGATGAACTGGGTTTTCTTTTTGACACACAAAAGTGAAGCTTTTTCTTGCTTCAAGCATTGGAAGAAGTAGGTAGAAAACCAAATAGATAGAAAGGTACAATATCTTAGAACTGATAATGGTCTTGAGTTTTGTTCTCAAGAATTTGATAACTTTTGTAAAGATAAAGGCATTACATGGCATAACACTATCAGGTATACCCCTCAGCAAAATGGAGTGGTTGAAAGATTGAACAGAACACTCCTAGAAAAGGCACGTTGTATGTTGTCTCATGCAGGTTTGAGCAAGAAGTTTTGGGCAGAGGCTATTAACACAGCTTCCTATCTAGTGAACAGGTCCCCTTCTAGTGCCTTAGATGGGAAGATAGCTCTTGAGGTATGGTTGAAAAGATCTGCTAGTTATTCAAAGCTTAGAATTTTCGGGTGTCCAACTTACTATCATGTGAACAATGGCAAGCTGGAACCACATGCCAAGAAAAGCATATTTGTGGGCTATGGTGTTGGTGTAAAGGGATACAGGATATATGATATTGAATCTCACAAAGTAATATATAGCCGTGATGTTACTTTTGATGAGAATTCTCTTTTACAGGCAATAGATAAACTAACAGGTGAAACACCAGAAATTGAGCACACCCTTCCTGAACATATGGAGATAGATGACGCACAGCAGCCGCCTACCATTGATCAAGTTGAAATTAGAGAAATCTCATTTGAAACTCAGGAAAATGAAGTTGAGGAGGAAGAGGTGGAGCAACCACCACCAAGAATCATTGGCAAATATCGTCCTAGAAGAGACCTTAGACCTCCGATTAGATATGGCTACGACAATTTGGTTGCTTTTGCCTTACAAGTAGCAGTTGAGGTGGAGGATTCTATTGATCCACCTACATATGAAGCTGCAATGAAAGATTCAGAAGCTGGTCTTTGGATGTCTGCTATGGAGGAGGAACTCCAATCTCTCCATAAGAACAAGACTTGGGAACTGGTGAAACGTCCAAAGAACACAAATATTGTTGGTTGCAAATGGGTCTATAAGAAGAAGATTGGGACTCAAGGCAACGCAGGTGTGCAGCACAAGGCAAGATTAGTCGCCAAAGGTTATTCACAACGAGAAGGAGTTGACTTCAATGAGGTATTTGCTCCTGTTGTACGTCATACATCTATTAGAATTTTGTTATCCATTACTGCAACACAAAATTTAGAATTGGAACAACTAGATGTAAAGACGGCCTTCTTGCATGGTGAGTTGGAAGAAAATATTTGGATGGAACAACCAACAGGGTTTGTGGTGAAAGGTAAATTTGATTGGGTGTGCAAATTAAATAAGTCCTTGTATGGACTTAAACAGTCACCACACCAATGGTACGAAAGGTTTGATGCCTTTATAGTTAAAGTTGGTTTTAGATGCAGCAACTATGATTCATGTGTATATGTTAAAACTCTTGATAAGAGTACACATGTTTATTTGTTATTGTATGTTGATGATATTCTTATAGTTACGAAGAATATCGAAGTGATACAGGAGTTGAAAGACACATTAAAATCAGAATTTGATATGAAGGATCTTGGCCCAACTGGCAGAATTCTTGGAATGGAGATTAGGTGTGAAAGAAATTCTGGTAAGCTATTTTTGAATCAACAGAAGTATATTGAGAAGATCCTTAGCAGATTTGGTATGGCTTCATGCAAAGCCATTAGCATGTCTTATGACAGAAATGTCAAATTGTCATCTGCGATGTGTCCACAAACTGATTCTGAAAAGCTTGATATGCAGCGAGTTCCTTATGCATAGGCAGTTGGAAGTCTTATGTATGCTATAGTATGCACTAGGCCTGATTTGGCATATCCTTTGAGTGTTGTTAGTAGGTTCATGTCCAATCCGGGCAGGGAACATTGGAAAGCAGTTAAAAGGATATTCAGATATTTGAAATGAACTCCAGGTGTTGGCTTGATGTCTGCAGCAGATCAGGGTTGTACTATGGCTGGTTATACAGACTCAGATTATGCAGGCAATGTTGATAGAAGGAGATCATTATCTAGTTATGTCCTTACATTTGCAGGTTCTATTGTGAGTTGGAAATCAACTCTTCAGCCTACGGTATCTTTGTCCACAACTGAGGCTGAATATGTGGCTATGACAGAAGTTGCAAAGGAAGGGATTTGGTTGAAAGGCTTACTTGGAAACTTTGGTTGGCGCATTGATAAAGCTGATATCTTCTGTGATAGTCTTAGCGCTATTTGTCTCTCCAAAGATAATGTCTTTCATGATAGAACTAAACATATTGATGTTAAGTATCACTTCCTTAGGAATGAAGACAAGATAAAGATTATGAAGGTCAACACAAAGGACAACCCAGCTGATATGTTTACAAAGGGCGTTATTGAGAGCAAGTTCAAGCTTTGCTTGGACTTACTCAACGTCTATTGCTGCTGCTGACGTAAGTTGGGTCTTGGTGATCCATCACCTGTTCATGGTGAAGATTAATGAAAGATAAGGTGGAGATTTGTGATGCATGTCTTCCTTCAAGTATATGTATGTGTCATTGAATATGGTTGTATTTCTTTGATAATTTGTACAGGGGCAAACTTATCTTTTGGGTATCACCAACCATTACCCCTATATATGTAAGGGGTAATCCACGTCCAAGGGATGTCATGCCAAACCATCCCTTGATTTTGTTCTCCCCCTTCTTTGTACCAGCAACCATACAACAAGGAATCATGATAGATTGATCACCCGTGGACGTACCCATGTTGGGGAACCATGTAAATTTGTTGTTGTTGAGTATTTTTGTTTTGATGATGTGTGCTGAATGAAAATAATCATATTTGCTCAATTACTATTGCTTGTGAAAAGAAATTAAAATCATCAATTAATACAGAAAAAGCTTACTGATATAAATACTTGTCTGTATTGGATATGAAGTTAATATCTAGTCGTTTCGTTGCATTAATTTCTCATTTTAGCTAAACGTTAAGTTAACGTGTGTTTTTATTGAAAAGCATGATATATTTTAATGTTATATCTTCTATATCATGAACAATGCACGTTTAGACAACTCGTTAAGTTAGAGTTTTATTTGTATAGAGGTTACGTGAGAACTCGTTAAGTTAGAGGCTTAAAGGTTAAAATAGGTCACGTGATAACTCGTTAAGTTAGTGAGTAAAAGAAGAGACGAACTCGTTAAGTTAGTGTTATACACGTGGTGAAATTATAAGTTACGAATGTTGTATTGTATCACGTGAGGTGCACATGTTTAACTCGTTAAGTTAACATAACTAAACGCGTTGAGTTGCAATATTGAACACTAAGGCAACACGTTAGGTTAGCGTTATAAACTTAAGTTGTTATTTTTACACGTGGTAAAATTCTTATTATAAAAACATTTGTTTATTACTGGTTCATTGAATTATCATAACACAACGAAAATGGTTCGTTGAGTTATCAAAACACAACGGAGATGGTTCATTGAGATAGCATAACACCACAGAATTAGTTCATTGAGTTAGCTACAGTACTTGTCACGTGAAATGGCACATGAGGAACTCGTTAAGTTAGAAACGTTAAGTTATATATATACTTGTGTTACTCGTTTAGTTAACATTAAAGTAACGACTTCTTATTACATTGATGAAAAAATTTTGGACGAGAAAGTTTATTTTGGAGGAAATTTTTCAAAGATCCAAGACTGATGATTAAAGAAAATTCGAAATATAAACGTGGGTTAGAACGTGTGTGTTTTGACGAAGGAAAAAGAAAAGACGTGGAGAAGTGGAAAACTGGTAGTGGTTAAACGTGAAGGATATGCATGTAATGAAGATACAATATAAAAGGCATAGAATTCTCGTTGATCAATTTATCCTTGCACACAAAAAGAAAAATCTTTTCAAGGATCAAACCATCCATGCACACCAAAAGAAAAATCTTTTTCAGGGATCAAAAACACCTCTTTGGGAAAATCTCTCAAGTGGAAGAAAGTTCAGTGAAGCATAAAAAGGTAAGATTTTCGTCACTAAAGATTTGAAGTATCAGAAGAAAGCAAATTCGGTGAAGCATGAAAAGACAAGATATTTGTCACTAAAGAATTGCTGAAGAAGAAAAAGAAGAAGAAGAAAGATCTCAAACAGGGAGAAAAGTTTTAAATTCCACAAATTAGTTTTCTCTGTTTGTAGTTATGAAATTGTTTAGATGATACGTGGTATCGAAATATAATTGCATCTACAATTTCTGAGGAGAATTGAATTGTATATTGTAATTGAAACCTTGAATAAAAATGATTTTATGAAAACAATGTCTCGACTTGTTTTTGAGTTTTAAAGTTTCAATTATATTTCAGAAAATATTAAAGATACACAATTCACCCCCTTCTTGTGTAGCCATACGATCCTACAACTTTAATGTTAACTAAACGAGTAACACATGTATATATATAACTTAACGTTTCTAACTTAACGAGTTCCTCATGTGCCATTTTACGTGACAAGTACTGTAGCTAACTCAACGAACTAAGTCTGTGGTGTTATGCTATCTTAATGAACCATCTCCGTTGTGTTATGATAACTCAACGAATCATTTCCGTTGTGTTATGATAATTCAACGAACCAGTAATAAACAAATGTTTTTATAATAAGAATTTTACCACGTGCAAAAATTACAACTTAAGTTTATAACTCAACTTAAGTTAACAACGTTGAGAATATATATATATTCTCTGTAATTATCTTTCTGATTAATGACAAAAAGGGGGAGAAATATTATAAAAAGATGATTATGATCTTAATTGCATATATATATTATAAAAGGAGATGCTATTTAAATGGTTATTGTAATCTCACAGATGATAATTAGAAAACTGATACTTATATAATTATTGACATCTGAGAGTTTTAGTTCAGAGAGGTAAAATTTACACAAACAATAGAAATAATCTTAAGTGAACTTAAGTCAACAAACAAGTTTGTTGAATTAAAAGTTAACTCAATGAAGGTGCTTCGTTGAGTTAAACATATTTCATAATTGATTTAATATGGTTTTGTCATCATCAAAAAGGGGGAGATTGTTGAGTATTTTTGTTTTGATGATGTGTGCTGAATGAAAATAATCATATTTGCTCAATTACTATTGCTTGTGAAAAGAAATTAAAATCATCAATTAATATAGAAAAAGCTTACTGATATAAATACTTGTCTGTATTGGATCTGAAGTTAATATCTAGTCGTTTCGTTGCTTTAATTTCTCATTTTAGCTAAACGTTAATTAACGTGTGTTTTTATTGGAAAGCATGATATGTTTTAATGTTATATCTTCTGTATCATGAACAGTGCACATTTAGACAACTCGTTAAGTTAGAGTTTTATTAGTATAGAGGTCACGTGAGAACTCGTTAAGTTAGAAGCTTAAAGGTTAAAATAGGTCACGTGATAACTCGTTAAGTTAGTGAGTAAAAGAAGAGACGAACTCGTTAAGTTAGTGTTATACACGTGGTGAAATTATAAGTTACGAATATTGTATTGTATCACGTGAGGTGCACATGTTTAACTCGTTAAGTTAACATAACTAAACGCGTTGAGTTGCTATATTGAACACTAAGGCAATGCGTTAGGTTAGCGTTATAAACTTAAGTTGTTATTTTTGCACGTGGTAAAATTCTTATTATAAAAACATTTGTTTATTACTGGTTCGTTGAATTATCATAACACAACGGAAATGATTCGTTGAGTTATCATAACACAACGGAGATGGTTCATTAAGATAGCATAACACCACAGACTTAGTTCGTTGAGTTAGCTACAGTACTTGTCACGTGAAATGACACATGAGGAACTCGTTAAGTTAGAAACGTTAAGTTATATATATACTTGTGTTACTCGTTTAGTTAACATTAAAGTTGTAGGATCGTATGGCTACACAAGAGGGGGGTGAATTGTGTATTTTTAATATTTTCTGAAATATAATTGAAACTTTAAAACTCAAAAACAAGTCGAGACATTGTTTTCATAAAATCATTTTTATTCAAGGTTTCAATTACAATATACAATTCAATTCTCCTTAGAAATTGTAGATGCAATTATATTTCGATACCATGTATCATCTAAACAATTTCATAACTGCAAACAGAGAAAACTAATTTGCGGAATTTAAAACTTTTCTCCCTGTTTGAGATCTTTCTTCTTCTTCTTTTTCTTCTTCAGCAATTCTTCAGTGACGAATATCTTGTCTTTTCATGCTTCACCGAATTTGCTTTCTTCTAATACTTCAAATCTTCAGTAACGAAAATCTTACCTTTTTATGCTTCATTGAACTTTCTTCCACTTGAGAGATTTTCCCCGAGAAGAGGTGTTTTTGATCCTTGAAAAAGATTTTTCTTTTGGTGTGCAGGGATGGTTTGATCTTTGAAAAGATTTTTCGTTTTGTGTGCAAAGATAAATTGATCAATGAGAATTCTATGCCTTTTATACTATATCTTCATTTCATGCATATCCTTCACATTTAACCACCACTAGTTTTCCACTTCTCCATGTCTTTTCTTTTTCCTTCATCGAAACACACACGTTCTAACCCACGTTTATATTTCAAATTTTCTTTAATCATCAATCCTGGATCTTTGAAAAATTTCCTGCAAAATAAACTTTCTCGTGCAAAAGTTTTTCATTAGTGTAATAAGAAGTCGTTACTTTAATGTTAACTAAACGAGTAACACAAGTATATATATAACTTAACGTTTCTAACTTAACGAGTTCCTCATGTGCCATTTCACGTGACAAATACTGTAGCTAACTCAACGAACTATGTCCGTGGTGTTATGCTATCTCAACGAACCATCTCCATTTTGTTATGATAACTCAACGAACCAGTAATAAACAAATGTTTTTATAATAAGAATTTTACCACGTGCAAAAATAACAACTTAAGTTTATAACGCTAACCTAACGCGTTGCCTTAGTGTTCAATATAGTAACTCTACGTGTTTAGTTATGTTAACTTAACGAGTTAAACATATGCACCTCACGTGATATAATACAACATTCGTAACTTATAATTTCACCACGTGTATAACACTAACTTAACGAGTTCGTCTCTTCTTTTACTCACTAACTTAACGAGTTATCACGTGACCTATTTTAACCTTTAAGCCTTTAACTTAATGAGTTCTCACGTGACCTCTATACAAACAAAACTCTAAATTATTGAGTTGTCTAAACGTGCACTGTTCATGATACAGAAGATATAACATTAAAACATATCGTGCTTTTCAATAAAAACACACGTTAACTTAACGTTTAGCTAAATGAGAAATTAATGCAACGAAACGACTAGATATTAACTTCACATCCAATACAGACAAGTATTTATATCAATAAGCTTTTTCTGTATTAATTGATGATTTTAATTTCTTTTCACAAGCAATAGTAATTAAGCAAATATGATTATTTTCATTCAGCACACATCATCAAAACAAAAATACTCAACAATCTCCCCCTTTTTGATGATGACAAAACCATATTAAATCAATTATGAAATATTTTTAACTCAGCAAAGCACCTTCGTTGGGTTAACTTTTAATTCAACAAACTTGTTTGTTGACTTAAGTTCACTTAAGCTTATTTCTATTGTTTGTGTAAATTTTACCTCTCAGAACTAAAACTCTCAAATGTCAATAGTTATATAAGTATCAGTTTTCTAATTATCATCTGTCAGATTACAATAACCATTCAATAGCATCTCCTTTTATAATATATATATATATGCAATTAAGATCATAATCATCTTTTTATAATATTTCTCCCTTTTTTGTCATTAATCAAAAAGATAATTACAGAGAATATATATATGTATATAAGCGATATAATTACAACAACTCTTTCTGTAAACAAGAATAATAATTGAAGACATTTACAGAAAAATGTATTGTTCAATCAAATCAAACAAGTAATACAAACATTACATTTTGTATTCAGAAACAAACAAAAACAGTTAGCGACCCCTCCTAAGTATATCACTTATAGCATTACATATTTTATCTCCTAGATGCCTAATATCATTTCTGATGTCGTTAAGCACTGCATCTAGGTTAGGAGGTAGCTGGGTTTGCTGTTCTGCTTGAACTGAATAACTTTGTTGTTGTTGTTGTTGTATATGGTCTGTATCAGGTTGTTGTTGTTGTTGTCGTTGAGGTTTATGCATGGCCTGGAACTTTTGCAAATCTTTGACACTAAATGCTCTCATGCCTTTAGTTTCAGAGGGCCAATCGGATAAATTCAATTGGCTTGTAATGAGTTTACATACAGCATCACCATAAAATAACTTTGAAATCATATACTGTAGTTGAGAAGTGAAAACATCAAACCAATTGATTTGAATTCTATTCAGCAAGCTATAAGTTGCATATAAACAACTTCTGCTGACTTCCATATTGTGTCCAACTCTCTGAAATAAATTTGCATGCAATATATTTGCAATAAACCTTGCCTCTGTATTCAGACTTTCCATTAATCTCATTTCAGAATATACATCTAGAATTTTTGATAAAGACTGAATGTTCCATTCCAGTTGTCTTATTATGCCAAATCTGTTGGTAACAACAACACCTTCATTCTTTAATCCTAAAACTTCAAAAATTAACTCAGGAGACAATATAAACTCCTATTCATTTATTTGAGTTTTCAGAAAATTTCCATTATTGACCAGATTGTTATAAAAAGCTGCAATAAGCTCTGTGTATTGCTTCCATTTCGTTCCTACTGGTAAGAATTTAATGAGGCCTTGAAACTCAAACAGATCTCTTATGTTCATCAAATTTCTGAATTTTATTGGACGAGCATGTAGAATCTGACATGTAATCAGATTATTGTATTTCTGCAATGCTTCTTCAGATCTAAAATGAATTGTATTACCTTGAATGTTTAATGTTGTACACAAAGAAGGTGATACCTGAAGCCGTGATTCAGAGTTTAATTCATCTTTAGGAACCTTTTCTTAAAAATGAATGTCATGTTGTTCCTCTTCCAAAATATTATCTTGAAGCTGCTCAAGTAAGCTTGATTCTTCAGCTTCAACAGTGTTAGGAACATTGTCAATATGCTTAACATTCATCTATTCAGTCTCTATAGAATGTTCAGAGTACAATTTTTCCACAAATTCTACAGTCGGTGTATCTGTCTGTAATTGTTCATTTTGTTCAACGGATATGTCCATTGATTCATGCTGTGAATTCTCAAACTCTGCTTCTATAGATTCTGTAGAAGGCTGGTTAACTTTTAGCTCTTCTAGAGTCTTAACAATTTCAATATCTGCTACTCCAGACAATTCAGCCTTTGAACTAGTTACTGCCTCAACATTGTCAATTATATCTGCAATAACTTGTTCAATGTCAGGTGCCTGATGCTCTGATTTGTCAATTTCTGCATCATCAGGACTTGTACTAACAGAAAAACTTGAGCTCATATTTGACTTGGATTTCTTCTCAAGTTTTCTAGCAAGGGAAAATAAAGTCTCATTATCTTCATTAGTTTCAATGTGTTTGGAACTGATGAGTTTATCAGATGCACAATAAGGTACAATGTCTAGACATACATTGTCCTTTGGAAATAAATTTTCATCTGATTTTCCTTTTTCAATAGACTTTGTTTCCTTAGACATAATTTTTCTGACTTTCCTTCTTCTATAACATTTTTGTTTCTCCTTTTCAAGTATTGCTGTTTTCTTTTCAAATTGCTCCATAAAAGTTTTCTACTTTAATTCTTCTAAGGCACTTTCTATTGCAACAGCCTTTCGAAGACTGTCAACTTTTATTTTGTCTACAGCAATATCTGATTCTACTTGTTTTGAATATAAAGGAGTAGGGATAGCTGATTCATGCTCCTCCTCAAATGCATGTAGTCTTGTACCGTTTATAGGAGTTTGAGGAGTTCTATTTGATGAACCTACACCTTTTTCCAAATATTTTGCATACTGTTCCAAAAATGCAATCTCAACACATTTCATTCTATATTCTCTATCATATTTACTTCGAATACCCATGTATGTAATACTTGCATCAGTATGTTGAAGTTCTTGTCTAACTTCATCTAATATATTCTCTAAGGAAAGAAGTAATCTTTATAAAGTTATGCTAACCTTTTGTCCACTCGAAATATTTTCTTGAACCAAGTACGTGGAACTTCATCATTCTCTATTTCTTTTCCTTTTGCATCTCTTCTGCTTTTGCCTTTTCCTCTGCCACGACCTTTGTAGAACTTGGAGACCATCGTCGTAGATTGTAACAGCAACAAGTGGGAAAGATTTTCTTGACAAAGTTTGCAAATAACCTAAGTCCCCGTGTAAAAAGTGTTTAAATAGAGTTTTTAGGCGTATAACTCAACGTGAAGAGAAGTCGGGTTTAGAAATTAAATAAATATTGAATAAAATTTATTCAATCAAGGTACTCGAAATATTCAAGTATAACTCATTGAGTTAACTAACCTAACGAGTAAAACGCTGTCTAGAGGCAGTTTTACACGTTACCTTATCTAGTATAACGTCTAGTTAGTACACCTAAACAAGTTTCGGATGCTTCCAACTAAAACCTTCCGAAAACAACACATATGCTAAACTTAACATTATCTTGAGAACATTGTAAACTATTTGAACATTTTGTCTTTTGAATCTAGAATAGTTTATTTGTCTTTTTAAATTATTTCATCAAGATTTTAAGAGGACATTAATTCAGATTGATTAAGATCTGTATTTTAAATTATATTAATCTGTTTTTGACATTGTTAATGCTCCCCCTACAAATATACTTCAAATATATTCAATCAAAATACAAAATATACTTGTAGTGACAATAGATGTTAAGTATAACTATACTTTTACATTTTCTTTTCAGAGACTTCCGTTATCCTGACATCATCAAAAATGATTTCCAGAATCAATTCCTACTGTATATGAATCAAAACACAACTTTGAACACAATTTGATTAATTCAAGGAGAATAAAAGAATGTATCTCAAATAAACGTTTTCAAAAGTACTAATGTTGATTCAATAAATCAGTAGTCATATTGGTATAAACTATATGCGATTCAAAGATATCTGTAATTAATGAAACAACTTTTTCTTTTCAAAACAGTAAATATTGATAATTTTCTTTAAAAGTTAGTTTGAAAAGCTTGAATCATACAAGAGCTTTCTAATGTACCTGTGTAATGAGCTTTCAGTCAACAATCCCAGATCTAATCAGGACCTTAGGTTGCCAGATTTAAAGAATCCTTTTTCAGGACAACAATCCTTACATACCTATCTGCTCAAGTACAAAAGGCTCGTGATCAAACTGATCAATAAACTCTCAAAGATTTTTACTTTGTAAGAACTTTTCATTTTAAGCATAGTATATATGTATTCCATTAATACAGATGCAATAAAACACAAATCTCATACAATTTTTACTTCAATGATTATACTGAGAATATGAATCAGTTTCAATAAGCTTATACTTTTGATTAACAGTTTAAGATGTGTTACACATAACTTATTCTACAAGTTTAATCAATTAAGTCAAATTTATGCATGATCATATGCATTTTCCTTGATTCAAAGAAAACATTTAATCAAAATTTCAGAATGTCAGAAGTATTTAATGTTTTTCATTTACACTTCCACTTAAAATCATAAAAACCATTAAAATTGATAAACTACTTAAAATCAATAAGATACTACTATGATTTTACAATAAATACATAGTATCTTAAGCAACAGTTTAGATATTACTTTAGATATTTATAATAAGTATATAATATCTATGAGGTGAACAACATCATCAATAATATTTATCTTTTTATGTGGAGTTTAAGCATTTTACACATCACAGCCTACAAATACCTAAATTTAATCTAATGTTGCAGAATATATTTTCGTCTAGAGGTTTTGTAAATATATCAGCTAATTGATTTTTACTAGACACAAATTCTATTTTAATTTTTCCTTTAATTACGTTATCTCTTAGAAAATGATGTCTAACCTCTATATGCTTTGCTCTTGAATGTAATATAGGATTTTTGGAAAGATTTATTGCAAAACTACTATCACAATAAATCTCAGTTGTATCATAAGATAATCCAAAATCTTCTAAAGTTTGCCTTATCTACAGAATCTAAGTACAACACAATGCAACAACAACATATTCAGCTTCTGTAGTGGAAAGTGCTATACAGTTTTGCTTTTCACTAAACCATGACACCAAATTATTTCCCAATAATTGACATGTGCCACTGGTACTCTTTCTATCAGATTTAGATCCTACATATTCAGCATCAGTATATCCTATAAGATCTATTGAACTATCCTTAGAATAATACAGTCTGAAATTTTTAGTTCCTTGTATATATTTAAATATTCTTTTAACTGCAATTAAGTGTGATTCTTTAGGATTAGATTGAAATCTAGCACAAACACATACAGCAAACATAATATCAAGTCTACTAGCAGTCAAATAAAGTAAAGAACCAATCATACTTCTTTATTTTCTTTGATCTATAGATTTTCCTATGTCATCAATATCTAACTTTAAAGTAGTACTCATAGGAGTTCCTCGAATCCTTGTATCATTAAAATTAAATTTCTTAAGCATTTCATCTGCATATTTTTCCTGATTTAAAAATATACCTTTATCCATTTATGACACTCAGCAAATTAAAACCTAGGTTTTCTACAAATAGTACATTCGAAATAACACAAGTAGGAGTTATTTGAACATTGCCCATACCTATGATTTTATCTTTGCTTTTGTTTCCAAATGTTACACTTCCTTTCATGGTATTTGTAAAATTTTGCAATAGACTTTTTTGTCCGGTCATGTGACTTGACGCTCCACTGTCCAAGATCCATTTTGATGTTGTTTCCTCCTACAACACAAATTAAGAAAAAGCTTTTCTTGGTACCCGATGTTGTTGAGGACCAAGTTCATTAAATGCATATTTCTTCTTTTTGTTTAAAAATAGTTTAACATTATCATTTATATTTTTATTAGTTGTAAGTACTATTGATTTATCATTAGCTTCATACTCACATATAGTATTATTGCTTTTGCAATCATTCTTTTTGTTTTCAGATGTAGTATAATCAAGACCAAACATATTTTTATCAGATGTTAATTTATTTTGGTCATGCTTATACATTTCAGTAAGTTCATACCAAGATTTTGTACTTGTATTAACACTTTCCGTACATACAAAATCTTTTTCTACACAAGAATTTTTTGTTTTATCACATGTAGAATGAGTAAGTGGTCTAATACCATTGTATTGAATTACATGCTCAGGTTTCTGAATTTTCAATTTACTATAATTGTCTAAAATTTTAGAAACATTAGAAATTGAATTTCCAGAACAAGAAATAAGATTTTTAGAAACATTTATAGCCATGTTAGAAGTACAATTTGAAAAATCACATTGATTTATATTATTACTGCATGATTCATCCCTTGAAGTACCTACTTCTACATATTTATTACCTTGTTTCATAATAAAAGGAATTTTAGTCTTAGATTTACTTGAACTGCAACTAATAAATCCTTTATTGCCTTGAGATTCAGGATAATCAAATCCTAAGCCAAATTTATAAGACACCGCAGGGGTACTAGTTACTTTGTCTAACTTAGTTTGACTTAAATTCCATTTCTCAAAGGTAGAATTTAAATCTTGCTCTCTCATTTTTAATTTTTCTATCTCTAATTCAAGTTCATTTATATTGTTTCTCAACATTTCATTTTCAGATTCTATCTTTAATTTTTCAGCATTTATATTCTGTATTTGTTCATGCAAGATACATTCATTAAATCTAAATTTTTGCAAATCTCTAGCATGATTTTCATTATCACATTTAAACTTTTCTAAAGTAGTAGATAGGAAACAATTTTCTTCTTCCGTAATGGATGAAGATTTTCTAATATTCTTATTTTCCAGTTTACATACTTTAAGTTTTTGTAATAATGCATGATAAGCACATAATAATTCATCAAAGTTGAAATATGAATGACTTTTAGGATCAGATATTACCTCAGACTCATCTGCCATGAAGCACACATGAGCAACGTCTTCTAACTCTTGTTCTCCTTCTGAATGTGAAGATTTTGATGCTAATTCCTCAGATTTAGACTCTTCAGACGTGTCATCCCAAGTGACCTTCAAAGCCTTTTTCTTGTAAAACTTTTTCTGAGTTTTCTGAGCCGTCTTCTTCTGATTTGTCCTACTTTACTTTTCATTTTTCCTCATAGGACAATCTGGAGAAAGATGTCCAGGTTTCTTATAGTTGTAACATACATACTTTCTGGATGAAGAATTCTTGTCATTCAATGATTTTGACGTTGAGGGTTTATCATTTTTGTTCCTTTGCTATTTCCTAGCTTTCCATGCTTTCTTGAATTTTCTAGTCAACAAAATCAAATCCTCGTCAGAATCAGTAGATATATCAGAATCTAAATTAATTTCGAAGGCTATTTCTTTCTTCATTTTTAGTTTGTTGTGACTTAGTGATTCATTTAATTGAACTTCATAAGCTGTTAAATTTCCTATAAGTTCATTCATAGTATAAACATTTAAATCTCGTGATTCCTCAATTGATGTTACTTTCAGAGACCATTTGGAACTTAGGGATCTGAGAATTTTCCTCACCAAATCCTTCTGTTCAAAATTCTTTCCTAAACATTTTAAAGAGTTTATGATATCAAGAAATCTGGAAAACATCTCAGAAATATTTTCGTCTTCATGCATCTTAAAGAGTTCATACTTATGAATCAACATGTTTATTTTTGTCTCTTTAACTTGAGAAGTACCTTCATGTGAAACTTCTAATGCATGCCACACCTCATAAGCAGATTTATATGCCGACACTTTACTGAACTGTTCATAACTCAATGCACAAAATAAAATATTTAAGCCCTTAGCATTCAGAGTTTCATTTTCTTTTTCAGTAATTGTCCAAGTATTATAAGGAGAAGTTAACGGAGTATATGGTTTAGAAATCATGAACCACAAATTATGATCTATACTTTGAAGAAAAACAGTCATCCTATATTTCCAATATTCAAAATGTATTCCATCAAATAAAGGAGGACAATTAAGATTTTGGCCTTCATATAAAGAAAAATTACCATTTCCAATAGCCATTTTACCTTAGATTTTTCAACCTATTTGATTTCAAACAGTCTAAAAATTTAAAACAATTTGAGCCTTAAATCAATAGAGTTAAACGTATGCTCAGATATTAATTTCCGTTAAAAAACAAGGAAGGTAGAATAAGCAATGATATTAAATAAGTTGGTATCGATTTTATATCAAAGATTATTCACAAAGCTCTAATACCACTTGTAGGATCGTATGGCTACACAAGAGGGGGGTGAATTGTGTATCTTTAATATTTTTTGAAATACAATTGAAACTTTAAAACTCAAAAACAAGTCGAGACATTGTTTTCATAGCATCATTTTTATTCAAGGTTTCAATTACAATATACAATTCAATTCTCCTCAGAAATTGTAGATGCAATTATATTTCGATACCATGTATCATCTAAACAATTTCATAACTTCAAACAGAGAAAAGTAATTTGCGGAATTTAAAACTTTTCTCCCTATTTGAGATCTCTCTTCTTCTTCTTTTTCTTCTTCAACAATTCTTCAATGACGAATATCTTGTCTTTTCATGCTTCACTGAATTTGCTTTCTTCTGATACTTCAAATCTTTAGTGACAAAAATCTTACCTTTTAATGTTTCACTGAACTTTCTTCCACTTGAGAGATTTTCCCTGAGAAGAGGTGTTCTTGATCCCTGAAAAAGATTTTTCTTTTGGTGTGCAGGGATGGTTTGATCTTTGAAAAGATTTTTTGTTTTGATCTTTGAAAAGATTTTTCGTTTTGTGTGCAAGGATAAATTGATCAACGAGAATTCTATGCCTTTTATACTGTATCTTCATTTCATGCATATCCTTCACGTTTAACCACCACCAGTTTTCCACTACTCCATGTCTTTTCTTTTTCCTTCATTGAAACACACATGTTCTAACCCACATTTATATTTCGAATTTTCTTTAATCATTAGTCCTGGATCTCTGAAAAATTTCCTACAAAATAAACATTCTCGTCCAAAAGTTTTTCATCAGTGTAATAAGAAGTCGTTACTTTAATGTTAACTAAACGAGTAACACAAGTATATATATAACTTAACGTTTCTAACTTAAAAAGTTCCTCATGTGCCATTTCACGTGACAAGTACTGTAGCTAACTCAATGAACTATGTCCGTGGTGTTATGCTATCTCAACGAACCATCTCCGTTGTGTTATGATAACTCAACGAATCAGTAATAAACAAATGTTTTTATAATAAGAATTTTACCATGTGCAAAAATAACAACTTAAGTTTATAACGCTAACCTAACGTGTTGCCTTAGTGTTCAATATAGTAACTCAACGCGTTTAGTTATGTTAACTTAACGAGTTAAACATGAGCACCTCACGTAATACAATACAACATTCGTAACTTATAATTTCACCACGTGTATAACACTAACTTAACGAGTTCGTCTATTCTTTTACTCACTAACTTAACGAGTTATCACGTGACCTATTTTAACCTTTAAGCCTCTAACTTAACGAGTTCTCACGTGACCTCTATACAAACAAAACTCTAACTTAACGAGTTGTCTAAACGTGCACTGTTCATGATACAGAAGATATAACATTAAAACATATCATGCTTTTCAATAAAAACACATGTTAACTTAACGTTTAGCTAAATGAGAAATTAATGCAACGAAACGACTAGATATTAACTTCAGATCCAATACAAACAAGTATTTATATTAGTAAGCTTTTTCTGTATTAATTGATGATTTTAATTTCTTTTCAGAAGCAATAGTAATTGAGCAAATATGATTATTTTCATTCAGCACACATCATCAAAACAAAAATATTCAACAAAAGTAACGACTTCTTATTACACTGATGAAAAACTTTTGGACGAGAAAGTTTATTTTGCAGGAAATTTTTTAGAGATTCAAGACTAATGATTAAAGAAAATTCGAAATATAAACGTGGGTTAGAACGTGTGTGTTTCGATGAAGGAAAAAGAGAAGATGTGGAGAACTGGAAAACTGGTAGTGATTAAACTTGAAGGATATGCATGAAATGAAGATACAATATAAAAGGCATAAAATTCTCGTTGATCAATTTATCATTGCACACAAAAAGAAAAATCCTTTCAAGGATCAAACCATCCCTGCTCACCAAAAGAAAAATCTTTTTCAGGGATCAAAAACACCTCTTCGGGAAAATCTCTCAAGTGGAAGAAAGTTCAGTGAAGCATAAAAAGGTAAGATTTTCGTCACTGAAGATTTGAAGTATCAGAAGAAAGAAAATTCAGTGAAGCATGAAAAGACAAGATATTCATCACTGAAGAATTGCTGAAGAAGAAAAAGAAGAAGAAGAAAGATCTCAAACAGGGAGAAAAGTTTTAAATTCCGCAAATTAGTTTTCTCTATTTGTAGTTATGAAATTGTTTAGATGATACATGGTATCGAAATATAATTGCATCTACAATTTCTAAGGAGAATTGAATTGTATATTGTAATTGAAACCTTGAATAAAAATGATTTTATGAAAACAATGTCTCGACTTGTGTTTAGAATGAAAAAGTGCATATTATTAACGGTTAAATGATGGTTAATTGCATAATATTTAGCTTATCATGTGAGAATTAAGCCATTATGTTATAATTGGACTGTTATATGCTTTAATTGAGGAATCTGCTTAATTTTTGGGAATTAATGTTAATTTAGTACATTGATGAACTGTCGGTAAATTGGAGGCTGTGAAATTCTTAAGTATCCGAAAATGCATCTGAGCATCGGATAGTTATACCTGTAACTCTCCGAAATGTTATTTTATGTTTAAACTGCTGCTGACACGTGTTGAGAGCTGGTAGATTTACTTACGTTATAACTCGTTAAGTTAGTATAACTGCACGCGTTGAGTTACATGAAAATACACTAAGGCAACGCGTTAGGTTAGCGTTATAAACTTAAGTTGTTATTTTTGCACGTGTTTTATAGTTAAATCAACGAAGGAAGTCCGTTGAGTTATTTGTAACTCCACGGACTATATATTTTCTAATATACCACTGTAGCGGTTGTAGGAACAAACAGTTGGAAGGAAAAACCACGTTTACACGTATCATGCAAGAATTCAATCGCGTAGGGAGAAAGAAATCATTGCTGTTGATCTGAAGGAAGGAAATCCAACCGACCATTCAAGCAGAAGTAGTTACTACTGAAGAAATATAAAAGAAAAGAAGATAAAAAGAAGAAGGGTGTGTGATTGATGGACGGCTAGTGTATACAGAGGAGGAGCACCGAGCATTCTACAGACAATATCGGCAATTCTCCGAAGTATCACACCAACCATCGTTATCACCACCATAATCACCAATCATCGGAGGTCTATGTGCATACTTGCCTGATGTCGGGTCGATTCCGAGCCAAACACAGTGCTTGACAACCATTGTGAGGAGTGATCGCGTCGCGGGAAGGAAAGACATTTTCACTAAGCGCCGACTCATATTTCAGGAGATCGTAAAGCTTTTAGCCTTGGCTTCAGGTTGATGCCTGTATGCTGAAGAGGAGATCATCTTGCAATTCTGGACTCGCGATTCTATAGGGAGAGGAGACAGAATTGTAAGTGGTTTAATTTTCAATGGTGTAATCACGTTGCAAGTAGTGTCGGAAGTATTTACTGTCAAGTGAGATTACTTTACATTTCACCTTTCGCCCATCACATCAAAACAAAAATACCAAAAACAATTTATCTTTGTTTGTATGTTGTATTTGAGTGTTGTATTGTTTGTGTTGTATCGTGATTAATGTTATCTGTATCAGTTTTATGATTGTTTTATGTTAGTTTTAATTTTACAGTTTACTAAAATTGGTTCGTACAAAACAACTTAAAGATTTTAATGGTTACTGTTTGAATCATTTGAATGATAGTATTGCTTAATGATAAATCGAATGTTAACTAGCATTAAAAAGCTTAATTGATGTTATTTACAATCTATGGAATCGCCCAATGGTTGGCCGAATTCCTCTGTAAATAGCAGTATTATAAAGAAGAGACAGGCTCGTGGAGTTAACTTAAGTCCGCGAGGATAGTCCGTTGAGTTAGCTATAACTCAACGAACTTAGTCCGTTGAGTTAACTATAACTCAACGGAGTGCTTATTGAATATAAATTTGAATTGTTCACAATCAAACATTTCTTAAATTCGTCAGCAATTCCCTATGGGATCGACCTGTACTTGCACACTGATACAATAGACACTGTGCACTTGCAGTTAAAGTACAAATTGGAATTGATATCTAAATTGTATTAAAGATTGTTTGTTTACTTCTAAAAGAAAGAATAGGCATAAAGATAAATTAACTAATTAAAAATAGGAGTAACAAATCCAAGTTTTTCTAGTGTAGTGCTGGGAAAACACGAACAAGTTTTATGGCGCCGTTGCTAGGGAATTGAATTGAATTGAATTAATATAAGCAACTGATAGAGCTGTTTCATTTTAATAGCCAGAGTTGTGTGTTTTCTTTTGTAATTGAGAATATGGCATATGCTTATGCTCAAAGATTTCTAAAACCTTTAATTAGCATATGTGAATTCTGCAATTCTGAAGGACACGACATTTCTGATTGTTTGAAATTGAGACATTTACAGATTGATAGATCCCATGAACAACAAATGAATTATCCTCAATATAATAGAGCCGAGTATGAGAATCCTATAGTTTACCCAACTGATGGTCAGTATAGAATGTGTAATATGATGAGAGACACTGAAGTTTGGGATAGCTATGACAGACTGGAGCATAGTATAGAGCAAAATCTGGACAAACTGGAATACTTTGTGTGTCAACAACAAGAAGTCAACAATTTAAACTATAAGGAGGCATATTCAGAACCTAAACAGGATATAATTTACGAAACTGAAAAAGCCATAAAGAAGATTGATCAAAAATTGAATGCAATGAAATTAGATGATCTGGAAACAAAATTAAAAGTATTAGACAAAAATGCAATGAAAATACAAGTTTTGCATCAGGACAATGAAAATTATAATGTTATAAACCTGCACAACTTGCAAAATATACAACAAACAGAAAACACTAATGTAAGAGAATTTAAAGAATGCACTTTAAAACTAAAAACAATTAAAGATCATAATCACGAAAATGATATACAAAAACATCATGAAAGTAACGAAAATCTGGAAGATGTATGTGTAACATTAAGATCTGGAACTGATATACCACCAAGAACTCAAAATGAAAATGATATGAAGGTGGACAAGAGTAAAAATCAAAATGATAATGAAAATGTAATAGCTGAAAATCTAGAAATCACTGAAGAACAATCTGAATCTGCAATTGAAGCTAAAAATGATCAAACAAATCAACTGAAAGAAAAAGAGTCTTTGAAATCAAAATCTTTAGCACCCTATCCTGAAAGATTACAACAAACAATTCCTGAAAAATAAGAAAAAATCAGAGAAATTTTTGAAAAAGTACAAGTTAACATTCTTTTGTTAGATCTATTGCAGAATATGCCACCTTGTGCTAAATTTCTGAAGGATTGGTGTACTAAGAAAAGAGAGCGAAATGTTCTTAGAAAGGTCTTTTAGCTGAGCAAAGTAGTTCCCTATTTCTGCCACAAATTCCTAAAAAGTTATCTGATCTTGGAATCCCTATTATATCATACACCATAGGAAATACCATTCTAGAAAGAACCTTAATAAACTTAGGTGCAGGTATAAATGTTATGCCAAGTGATATATTTGCATCCTTAGGATTAGAGGGCTTAACTCTTACTAGTACTGTTATTCAATTAGCTGATAGAAGTATAAGATGCCCTTGAGGAAAAATAGAGGATGTCTTAATTAAAACCAAGAATTTTATATATCCTATTGATATTGTAATTTTGGATTCCCAACAAATTAAGCATAAAAATAGTGATACATCTTTAATTTTGGGAAGGCCATTTTTGGCAACATCAGGGGCTGTTATAAATTGTAAAACTGGAGTAATGAAGTTAGCATATGGTAATGAGGATGCTCAATTAAATATTTTCAAACTAGAAAGGTTTGAGGAGTTAGAAATGTCCTTACATACCATAGACTTTTAGAGGATGAAGGAGATATGTTAGATGATGTGATTCAAGAAGAATTAAATAGGCAAATCAATTCTGAAACTTTAGAAGAAAGTGAAAGCATAAATATAGAAGGAGATCAGGAAGAAATTAATTTAAAAAATGATGATGTTCAATTAGGAGCTCTAGCTTCTGATGGGCAGCATTTAGAATTAAAATATTTACCTCCTGAATTAACCTATATATTTTTGGAAGATAAACGGACCTGTCCAATCATTATTGCTTCAGATTTGAAAGAGGATCAAATAGCTAAATTAAAAGATGTAAAAAGTTATAAAGAAGCAATAGGATGGACTATGACTGATATAAAAGGGTTAAGTTCAACTTTATGTTTTCACCACATATATTTAGAAGAGAATGCTAAACCTGTTAGAATTCCTGAGAGGAGATTAAATCCAAACCTTAAAGAAGTAGTTAGGAAGGAAATAGTTAAATGGTTAGATAATGATATAATTTATCCGATTTCTGATAGCTCGTGGGTTAGTCCAATCCATGTAGTTCCCAAGAAATCAGGATTAACAGTTATTAGGAATGAAAGTCAAGACTTGATACCTACTAGAATTCAATCAGGCTAGAGAGTATGTATAGATTATAGAAAGCTGAATGTTGTGACTAGGAAAGATCATTTTCCCTTACCTTTTATAGATCAAATGCTGGAAAGATTAGCAAGGCAAGAATATTTTTGTTTCCTAGACGGGTATTCAAGGTATAATCAAATTACAATAGCATTAGAGGATCAAGAGTAAACAATTTTCACCTGTCCTAATGAAACTTATGCTTTTAAAAGAATGCCATTCGGATTATGCAATGCACTAGCTACCTTTCAAAGGTGTGTGCATGGCATATTTACTAGAATGACTGAAGAATTTTTAGAAATATTTATGGATGATTTTACTGTATATGGTAACTCATATGAAGTGTATTCAAGCAATTTAGACCAAATATTAAAACGCTGTGTGGAAAAAAATCTGGTTTTAAATTGGGAAAAATGTCACTTCATGGTTAAACAAGGAATAGTCTTAGGGCATGTTGTTTCTAAAAAAGGGTTGGAAGTAGATAAAGCTAAAATAGAAGTAATTTCTAATCTACCAGAACCTAAATCAATAAAAGATATTAGATCATTTCTAGGACATGCTGGTTTTTATAGAAGATTTGTTAAAGACTTTAGCAAGATAGCTAGACCTTTAACTAATCTATTAAAAGATGTTCCATTTAACTTTGATAAAAATTGCAAGGAAGCATTTTTCAGACTTAAGACTAGCTTAATTTCAACTCCTATAATTCAAGCACCTAATTGGAACCATCCATTTGAATTAATGTGCGATGCTTCTAATTTTGCTGTAGGAGTAGTGTTAGGACAGAAGATAGAAAAATCTCCTAGAGTGATTCATTATGCAAGCAAAACCTTAAATGATACTCAAGTTAATTACAGAACCATTGAAAAAGAATTATTAGCTATTGTGTTTGCTTTAGAAAAGTTTAAATCATATTTGATTGGAGCTAAAGTAATAGTATACACGGATCATTCAGCTCTAAAACATCTAATAAAGAAAAAAGAAACTAAACCTAGATTGATTCGATGGATATTATTATTGCAAGAATTCGATCTAGAAAATAAAGATAAAAAAGGTTGTGAGAATGTAGTAGCAGATCATTTATCAAGATTACAAATAGAAAAATCAAATATTGAAATTAAGGATAATTTTCCTGATGAACAATTAATGACCATCAACACAATGCCTTGGTATGCAGACATAGTTAATTACTTAGTTACTAGTTTAACACCTAAGGATTGGAATAGATAGGATAAGAAATTGTTTTTCTTAAGAGTAAAATATTACTATTGGGAAGACCATTACTTATTTAAGAAATGTCTTGATCTGGTTTTAAGGAGGTGTGTTCCAGAAACTGAATATTCGAGCATATTGTCTTTCTGTCATGACCAAGCTTGTGGAGGACATTTTGGTTCAGGGAAAACTGTTGCAAAAATTCTGCAATGTGGGTTTTATTGGCCAACACTATTCAAAGATGCTCATAAATATTGCTTAAGTTGTTTAAGATGTCAACAAATAGGACGAATATCAAAGAGGAATATGATGCCTCTTAATCCTATTGTTGAGGTTGAAATCTTTGATGTGTGGGGAATAGATTTTATGGGTCCATTTCCTATGTCTAATCAATTTAATTACATATTGTTGGGGGTGGATTATGTATCTAAATGGATAGAAGCTATTCCTACAAAAACTAACGATAACAAAGTGGTAATACAATTTATAAGAACAAATATATTTGCCAGATTTGGAATACCTAAAGCTATTATCAGTGATAGAGGAACTCATTTCTGTAATTGAAGTTTTGAAGCCTTAATGAAGAAATATGGAGTAAACCACAAAATTGCAACATCATATCATCCGCAAACAAGTGGACAAGTAGAAAGTGCAAACAAACAAATTAAATTAATCTTGGAAAAAGTAGTAAATCCTACTAGAACATATTGGGCTAATAGATTGATAGATGCACTTTGGGCTTATAGAACTGCTTATAAAACGAGCTTAGGTATGTCACCTTTTAGGCTAGTATATGGAAAAAGTTGTCATTTACTTGCTGAAATAGAACATAAAGCTTATTGGGCATTAAAAACTCTGAACACTAATTTAAATCAAGTTGCTGAAAATAGGAAAATGCAACTAATTGAATTAGAAGAATTTAGAAATGAAGCTTATTCGAAGACTGTAAGAGAAAAAGAGAAAATTAAATTCTGGCATGATAGAAAAATTATTCCTAAAAGCTTTGAAATAGAACAAGAAGTATATCTTTATATGGCTAGACTCCATAACCATCCAAGAAAATTAAGATCTAGATGGGTAGGACCTTACATAGTTCGAAATGTTTATCCTTATGGAGCTATTGAAATTGAAAATGCTAAAAATCAGAATATATTTAAAGTAAATGGACAAAGACTTAAACCTATTCTGAAAACACCAAAAAACTCCTTTGGAATTATAGAAGAAGTTAGAGTAGAGGACTACTCGAGTTTTACTTAGTAAGAAATCAGTTTTTATGTTTATATATATATATAAAAAAAAAACATTAAAAATATATATAAAACATAAAAATAGTTGCGGTTCAATCGACTCGATCCATCGGTATGACCGGAAAATTAAAAAAAATATTTAGGTCTGACCGAAGCGTAGCATTGGTATGACCGGAACATTAAAAATTTTTTTGGTTTTACCGAAACATAGTATCAGTTCAATCGAAAGAAAAGTAAAAAAATAAAAAAATATTTAGGTCTGACCGAAGCATAGTATCAGTTAAACCAGAAAAAAAATTGTATATTAGTTTTCAGAAAAAATATTGATTTTATCGAAACATAGTATCGGTTCAACCGAAAGAAAAATAAAAAAATAAAAATATTTAGGTCTGATCGAAGCATAGTTTCGGTTAAACTTGTAAAAAAACAGAAAAACTATTTTTTGTAATATTTTTATTATTATAATTGCTTGTACGGGAAGTCCGTTGAGTTACGCTTAACTCAACGAGCATACTCCGTTAAGACTTGAGTTACGCTTAACTCAACGGAGTACTGTAGCTAAGATCGCGGATAAAATAGTAATAGTTGGTTCGAGAAATGACCCGATTACCCGCCTAAACTTAGTGCTTATTTAAACTATAACCTAGGGTTTTGGGGGGCATTATCCGGCAAATCATTTAGAATCTAGAATAGTAGAAATCAGAGCGATTCCGTGCTGTTGTGTAACTCCATGATGAGGAAGATGATGCCTGAATTCTGGGAAGATGTTGTTGATACATCAGAATTTCTGAAGGAATCAGGAGAGTGGCACACGCGGTAGAAGATCAGAAATACGACAAGAGAGAAAGAGCTACAGAAGGTAGAATCAGAACTTTTCAAGTTTAGAAGAGATTTAGTAGATATGTGTATACAAATACCTCAAATAATGGAAACACGAATCAGAATAGCAACAGAAATAGCTATAAGCAAGGAAAGACAAATAAGGCCAAGTAATGAAGTTGCCCTAGAATTAATCCAGCGTAAGTCCCGGGTCTAGTTCAAAAGATGAATCTGTAGACAAGCTAAATGGGCGATCTGGGAGCAAGAAAGGAAAGAAAATGAAGAGGCAACTGAAGAACGGGAGGAACCAACTGCTGAAAGACTTGTTCCTGAGGAACAGCAGTTTGGACCTTCAGTTCCACCATTTAAGCCATTGGCACGAGCAGAAATGATGGGGCCTTCGATTGAAGAAGAAATAAGAGAATTTGCAGAACTGGTTCAAGTTGGAAAAAACCAAGGAGAATCAGAAGATTTGGTAGTGGCTAAAGCACACTTGGTGTTTGATGCACTGTACAAAAAGAGGGCTACAGAAAAGTTGAAAGCCCAATATAAAATTAAAGTGGAACAGCATCAAGAAGCTACTGCCAAAACTGCTGTTAGATATGCTGCAAAAGAAGCTGAAGTTGGTCCTTTGAGACCAGCAATTATTGGAAGAATTAAATAGGAAGAGCCAGTACCTGTGGTTCGAGGGCCTGTAGAGCCTATTTTTGTAGATTTAATTTCAGAAGATGAAGAGGAAGAACAGGCACAACTAATCAAAAAAAAGAAAGAAAAAGAAAAAGTGCCTGAATATGAAGAAATTAAATCTGAAGTACCAATTTTTACAGGGCCTGTGGAGCAGATTTTTATTAACCTGCTATCCGAATATGAGGAGGAGCAAGAGGAGCAAAGAAAAGAAAAAAACAGGCTGAAATTAGTTTGCAGCCTGTACAAGAAGAAATAGAAATAAGGGCAGAAACTGAATTGCCCGTGACTCCATCCCAATTTTTTACAGAATCAGAAAGAATAGTAACAGAAGAGATTGGTAGTCAGGAGGAAGAAGAAAGAGTAGAAAATGAAGAGGCTGAAAGAAGCCATTTGGACAAAAATAATTTCACAGATTCCACTAAAGAGCAAGAAACTCTTCAGCAAATTATGGAAAGAATTCAAGACAGAGTGGAGAGTTCTGCCGGCTCACCACCACAAACAAAAGCAAAAGCAAAAATTCAGGAATCTGAAGAGAATGTCCAAATGCAGCCTATGCTAGAGGAAGAGCAAAAGCAAACCCCTCTGGAGCAAGAAAGTCACCTTCCTGACTCGATTGAAACAACAATTTTGAATGAAGTACATTTTTGTAATCAAGAAGCTTATACCAAATACCAAGAAATAAGGGGTTACGATATTATTTACAGTAGACCAGTAAATTGGGATGGAATGCAAGAAATCAAAGATCTATTTGAATTCCAAGGTCTACTACAATTTATATCTCAAGAAAGAGGGCATGCAGTATATGAGAATTTAGTGCCTTGTTTCTATGCAAATTTAAGAGAAGGAGAAGGAGGATTAATTTCAAACGTGGAGGAAGCTGATGTACAGATAACACCAGAGCTTCTCCATAACATATTTGGTTTAAAGAATGAAGGAACAAAAATTTTGGAAGATACAATTGCAGTTGAATGGACTGAGCAGCAAATTAAGGATTGTTTAGCTATCAATCCTGGTGTGCCATTATTAAACAGATTGAAGCATTTAAATGGTAAAGCACACATGGTAGCTAACATTCTGATTAAGAAAGTCTATCAACGACAGGGCCATGACATAGAATTAAGTCAATTTGTCAAATGGGCCACGTATGCAATTATAAATAAGATCCAAATAAATTGGTCTGCAGTTTTTATCTCCAAGCTGAAAATAGTGAAGAAGAAATTATTTTATGGAGATTTGATTCCACTACTGATGGTGGATTGTATTGATTTCACTAAATGGACATAAAAAAGGATTAGATCTAGAACCATTTCAGTGAAAGAATACAGAAATTTTGTAGTTGCAGAATTAGCTGTACCTTCTAGAGAAATTGCAGGAGCAGTAGAGAGGATAAATCAATTAGAGCAGCAATTAGAAAAACTCTAGAAGGAAGTAGATGAACTTAGGCATAAAGATTAAATTGTATTGTTCGTCTACTTATGTAAAATTGTATGAAATTGTCTGATGTACTTGTAATGTAATTGATTCGTATTAATGAATATAATTTTTCAGATGCAATTTTCATATGTATTTGGATGTGAAATGAATGGAATTTATTGAATATTATGTTATTTGTGGAACTTTATGAATATGTAATAGATTTACAATTTGCTGAATGACAGGATAACTACTTAAAAATTTCTGCATGTTATAAAGTAAAATGTAAATTCTGCATAACATAAAATGACCTGCAATTTAAATCTTTATATAATGTTCAGAATTAAATATATTTTAATCAAAATGAGGCATTAATGACATAGATTTAACTTTATTACAGTTAGCAGAATGATAAAAAAAAAAAAAAAACAGAATAGAAAACTTACGAGAGTGAAACTTAGAAGTTGCCAAGTGTTAACTCAATGAAGTAAATCCGTTGAGTTAACCGTAACTCCACGAGGTCAGTAATATAATATAAGGTCACTCCATTGAGTAATCTGTAACTTAACGAAGTTAGTCCGTGGAGTTAGCAACAGTAACAGACTATGTTCTGTTGAGTAATCTGTAACTCAACGAGGTTAGTTCATGGATTAAGCAGAACAGTTATTCTTTTAACCACAAACGAAACTTCGTCGGTTTAGCGGTTACCAAAATTTGAAATTAGTAGTGGTACACGTACCCATAAAAACAGGAACCACGATGCACGTTGCAAGACACGTTCTTGCAACGAGATTTATTCACTTTATGGATGCGCAGTATATATATGAAACAGAATGTTATTTACGAGTTACCAGCACTTTTAAAAGAAAGGAGAAAGGGTTGGAGGAACTGAAAGGAGAAGCAGCTGATTCAACCTTCATCCGATAACAAATATTTATAGAATGGAAAGCTTTAGACTGGTATGTAATTAATCTTCTACTATTTATTTATGAGCACATGGACTCATTCTCTAAGCACTAAATGATTAGTAAGAACACCTACCTAGGAATTTTCATTGTAGAGGAGTACTGAAAAATTTTCTAAACTGAACTTTAACGAAATTCTTTGGGGTGTAGCTAACCTTTCTTTAAAAGAGAACGTAGAGATGGTTGCTCTAGTTGAAAAACCATTAGGAGAGATTCTGTATCCTGAATTAATTGATTAACCTTCATGTATTCGATTGCCAAACTTTGAGGGAGATAGGTTTGAACTGAAATCTAATTATATTAGTCAAATGCCACATTTTCATGGATTAGAAAGAGAGGATGCCTATTATTTCCTTAGAGAATTTAACGAAGTTTGTCAAATGATGAGAATGCTGAACATGAGTATAGATGCTATTAAACTTAGATATATCTCTTTTGCTTTAAAAGATACAGCTAAGAGATGGTTATATACTCTGTCGCCTGATTCAATTTCTACATGGACTGAATTTTACTTTGTTTTTCTAGAAAAATACTATCCAACACATCAAACAATTAAAAAGAAGAAAGAAATATTAATGTGTAGCCAAAAATAGGGTGAATCATTCTAGAAATATTTTGAAAGATTTAAAGATTTAATGACTCAATGTCCACATCATGCAATTAGTAAAGCACAATTAATAGGCATAATTTATGAAGGCATAGATGTTTCAATGAAATGTTTATTAGAATCTACTTGTCAAAATGGATTTTTAAAATTATGTAGTGAAGAAGCATGGGCATATTTAGAAAATTTTGCAAAAAGAACTGCATAGTGGGAAAATTTGGTTGAAGCTATTGCAGATAAAAGATTATTGCCAAGAGGAATGCATGAAATAGATTCCAATACTATGCTTGAGGTGAAATTAAATGAATTAACAAAGAAAATAGAAGAGTTATCATTAAATCAAAAGCTAGTAGAAAAGAATACAAACATAAATGACTTAGATATTATTTATGCTAGAAACCAGAGAGATAACTTGGGAAATTCTTATAATCCTAATTGGAGAAATCACCCGAATTTATCTTGGAGAAACAACAATTTCCAGGGAGGAGAAAATATAAATGAGAAGAACATAAGTTATGAAGTATTAATTGAACAAGGAGCTAGAATAGAGAAATTAGAAAAGATAATCCAACAAGTAAACAATCATCTAGAATTTATATTTGGAAATGCTGCAAATCAAAATCAGAATAGAAATATATCACTTAGACAGAAGGAACCAATGGAAGTTAGACCTACTGGAGGATTGCCAATACTAGCTATAACTAATCCTGTTAATAGAACGGTTAATGAAATTGATACCTCTTCTGGGAGGGCAGCTAAATGAAGCAGTATATCTGAAGCAACTATCTGTATGTATATATGTTTTTATTTTTATTTTAAGTTAATAGTATCGTAGAGTTAATTTTTAACTCAACGAACTTAGTCTGTTGAGTTATGCCTTAACTCCACGAGGGTGTGCAGTAGTTATGTTAATTTTTGTCTCTGCTAAATTTTTATTTTTTATTTTACAGAATCGACAAATGGAATTGATGCAATTACCATTGGATGCACAAAGGGAAATACTAAGTAACTTGTCAGCTAAAGATCTGTGCAGGTTGTGTTGTGTATCAAAGGAAATTAAAGACTATATTGAAGAAAAATATTTTTAGGGACTACAAGCTACAAAAATGACTAAGATTAGAGATGAATTCATATGGAGGTCATTTAATCGTAGTTCAAATACCCATGAATATCTTGCTATGGAAGAAACTACTGGAATTCCACCCAATGCATTAGAAGGAATGAGTCATATTATGGGGATAGATGAAGGATTAATCATATACAAGACGAGACAAAGGTATGCAAGTTTATCATTACCTGATATTTTGATAAGAAATCCTATAATAGGAGAAGAATGTAATATAGGAAGACCTAATATATTTGAAGCACCAACTGAAAATTGTGGGTCAGCTTTAATATTTTTTGATAAAAATTCTACAATTCTTGAAAAATTATATTATTGGAGACCTACAGGAAATTGGGGTGAAGATTTACGCTTAAGTGTGTATAATTTTCTGAACAGATCTTGGAATGAAAACATTATAATATATCTAGGACATAAATCATTAATTAACCAAACACATGTCATACTTGATGGTTATATCTATTTAGTCACGGAGATATCAATAGCATATAGATCTAATTTATACATAGTGAGCATAGACAGTTATGATGATTATATAGAAATTTTACCTGTACCGAGTGAAATAGCTAAACCACCATCTAAAAAATTTAATGAAATTCAAATAGGAATGTGGTATAATGAAGAAGATAATCCTACTTTATGTTTGATAAGATGGTGGGAGGAACTGATGAAATTTCAAATATGGATTATGGAAGACATGAATGAATGGAAGTGGGAAGAGGAGTATATTGAAATAGATGTAGAAATAGAAACTGCTACATTACCTTGGAACCAAAAAGGATCCCTTTCTGCATTACATATCATTAATGGTAATACACTCGTATTTGGAATTTATAATATATTGCATGTTTACAAATTAAAAAGGAACAAGAACTGCATTAAAAAAGAATTAATAGCAAGAAGAACTATGCCTAAAAAGTTTGCTTGGACTGATACATTTATTCCATTTGTTTCTACTTTTCAATCATGTTCTTAAGTTGTGATTTTGTGTGTTTAAGTTGTGTATTCTGCATTTATTTTTAGAGTAAAAAAAAAAGAATTTTGAAGTTTTCATGTTCATTTTAAAAAAAAAAAAAACAAACAAACAAAACAAAATATCAATCCAGTTTGTTGGTATTTGTTCTAGGAAACCAACTAGCTTGCTTGTGAGCCACCAAAGGCATAGGAGCCTAGGTTCCACACAAGACATTGATTTATTAATATCTGTTAAATGTTATTTTGTTTTATATTTTGTGTTTATCTAGGAATGAAAAGTTTTTCAGAATCAAAAATTGGAATATGCAGAAAGAGATACAAATGAAACAAGGTATGTAACCAATTACTTATCCTGAATTTTAAATCAAACAAAACTTTATTCATGCCTGCTACAATTACTGTACTTATTGTCAAATCTTTTACATTGAGGACAATGCAAAATGTAGGTATGGGAGGGAGGTAATTAAAGTAACAGCCATGTAAGTTTGTTAATTAAAAGAATTAAAATGGTACTGCAAAGTTTTGAGGAAATTGAAAATTTTTATGAACTTGTAACTATCCGATAATTGAGACTATAAAATTTTTATAAACTGCTTGAATGTCATATTTAGAAGGCTATAGAAGATGCTATAGAATTTATTATTTATGTAAATCTAGATATAGTATCTTATGATTTTTCTGAATTTCATGAGTTTAACAGTTTCATGATTTTAAAATGAAATCAGAATATTTAATGTTTAATCAGAAAATTATCTGAAGTCCTGAAGGAGCTGAGATGTGAATTCTAGATTAAATGAAACACATATGATGAAAGATACATTTACTTTGACTGATTGAACTTGTAGAATGATTTATGTGTAGATCTTATTAAACTACAGATAAAATATGAGCTTATTGTTAAGGATTCATATTTTTAGTAAATGATAGAAGCATGATTATATGAGATTGGTGTTTTACTGCATCTGTATTAATGAAATATGTGCATATACAGTATATGATTAATGCTTTGTTTTGTGTGTGCATTTATTTTTAGAAAAAAAAAAAGAAAACAGAAAAGAAAAAAAAAAAACCTTGAGAGTTTATTGACTTGTTTGATCACGAGCCTTTTGTACTTGAGCAGATAGGTATGTAAGGATTGTTGACCTGAAAAAGGACTCTGAAAAACTGGCAACCTAAGATCCTGATCAGATATGGGATTGTTGACTGAAAGCTCGTTACATGGGTACATTAGAAAGCTCTTGTATGATTCAAGCTTGTCAAATTAACTTTTAAAGTACACAAAAAAAAAAAGAAAAAAAAAGAAAAAGAAAAAAACATATATTGTTCTGAAAAGATACAAGTGTTTTGTGAAATACAGATATCTTATGAATCGAGTATATTTTCTGTTATCTAGAATTGCTAAAATATGAATCTGGAATTGACTTTTGAAGTTGTTTAATGGAAATACAATTCTTTATTCTACTTGTCTTAATCAAATTGAATTGGATTGTACTTTGATTCGTATGTTGTTGAAATTTCTTCTAGAAAAACTTATTGGAAAATTTAGGATTACAGATGATGAAAAGAAGAACAAACAATAATATAATTAACACCTATATGAAGATGATATACTTTGTATGTAATTTACATATATTCTAAATATCTTTGCAAGTTGATTACTGAAACATATAGAATATATGTTTATGCTAAACAGAAGAAAAAAACAAAAGGGGAAGAATTAATTCTAGCACTTTTTAAAAGACCAATTAATTAGATCTTAGTTTGCTAAGGGACTAGCAAAATTTAGGTATGGGGGAAGTGTTTAGAATGAAAAAGTGCATATTATTAACGGTTAAATGATGGTTAATTGCATAATATTTAGCTTATCATATGAGAATTAAGTCATTATGTTATAATTGCACTGTTATATGCTTTAATTGAAGAATCTGCTTAATTTTGGGGAATTAATGTTAATTTAGTACATTTATGAACTATCGGTAAATTGGAGGTTGTGAAATTCTTAAGTATCCGAAAATGCATCTGAGCATCGGATAGTTATACCTGTAACTCTCCGAAATGTTATTTTAAAACTCAAAAACAAATCGAGACATTGTTTTCATAAAATCATTTTTATTCAAGGTTTCAATTACAATATACAATTCAATTCTCCTCAGAAATTGTAGATGTAATTATAACTCGATACCATATATCATCTAAACAATTTCATAACTACAAATAGAAAAAACTAATTTTCGGAATTTAAAACATTTCTCCCTGTTTGAGATCTTTCTTCTTCAGCAATCCTTTAGTGACGAATATCTTGTCTTTCTCTGCTTCATCGTATTTGCTTTCTTATGATACTTCAAATCTTCAGTGACAAAAATCTTACCTTTTTATGTTTCACTGAATTTTCTTCCACTTGAGAGATTTTGCCCGAGAAGGTGTTTTTGATCCCTGAAAAGGATTTTTCTTTTGGTGTGTAAGGATGGTTTGATCCTTGAAAAAATTTTTCTTTTTGTGTGCAAGGATGGTTTGATCAACGAGAACTCTATGCCTTTTATACTATATCTTCATTTTATGCATATCCTCCACGTTTAATCACTACCAGTTTTCCACTTCTCCACGTCTTTTCTTTTTCCTTCATCGAAACACACGCGTTCCAACCCACGTTTATATTTCGAATTTCCTTTAATTATCAGTCTTGGATCTCTGAAAAATTTCCTGCAAAATAAACTTTTTCGTCCAAAAGTTTTTCATTAGTGTAATAAGAAGTCGTTACTTTAATGTTAACTAAACGAGTAACACAAGTATATATATATAACTTAACGTTTCTAACTTAACAAGTTCACCATGTGCCATTTCACGTGACAAGTACTATAGCTAACTCAACGAACTAAGTCTGTGGTGTTATGCTATCTCAACGAACCAGCTTAACCTTTCTTTCAAAAGGTTAAACGATAACTCACCAAAAACAGTTTAAGTTTCAGATAATTACGGATGTAAGTCATCGAAAAACTCTTTATATGATAAAACTAGTGAGACACGTGTCAAGACCTGAAAACATGACTTAAGTTACCTTTCGGATAGTTACGACTGTAAGTTTCCGAAAAACTTTAACTCACCGATTCAGTAATAAACAAATATTTTTATAATAAGAATATTACCACGTGCAAAAATAACAACTTAAGTTTATAACGCTAACCTAACGTGTTGCCTTAGTGTTCAATATAGCAACTCAACGCGTTTAGTTATGTTAACTTAACGAGTTAAACATGAGCACCTCACATGATACAATACAACATTCGTAACTTATAATTTCACCACGTGTATAACACTAACTTAACGAGTTCGTCTCTTCTTTTACTCACTAACTTAACGAGTTATCACGTGACCTATTTTAACATTTAAGCCTCTAACTTAACGAGTTCTCACGTGACCTCTATACAAACAAAACTCTAACTTAACGAGTTGTTTAAATGTGCACTGTCCATGATACAAAAGATATAACTTTAAAACATATCATGCTTTTCAATAAAACCACACGTTAACTTAACGTTTAGCTAAATGAGAAATTAATACAACGAAACGACTAGTTATTAACTTCAGATCCAATAAAGACAAGTATTTATATTAGTAAGCTTTTTCTGTATTAATTAATGATTTTAATTTCTTTTCACAAGCAATAGTAATTAAGAAAATATGATTATTTTCATTCAGCACACATCATCAAAACAAAAATACTCAACAATCTCCCCCTTTTTAATGATGACAAAACCATATTAAATCAATTATGAAATATGTATAACTCAACAAAGCACCTTCGTTGGGTTAACTTTTAATTCAACAAACTTGTTTGTTGACTTAAGTTCACTTAAGCTTATTTCTATTGTTTGTGTAAATTTTACCTCTCAGAACTAAAACTCTCAGATGTCAATAATTATATAAGTATCAGTTTTCTAATTATCATCTGTCAGATTACAATAACCATTCAATAACATCTCCTTTTATAATATATATATGCAATTAAGATCATAATCATCTTTTTATAATATTTCTCCCCCTTTTTGTCATTAATCAAAAAGATAATTACAGAGAATATATATACATATATAAGAGAATTACAACAACAATTTCTATAAACAAGAATAATAATTGAACACATTTACAGAAAAATGTATTGTTCAATGAATCAAACAAGTAATACAAACATTACATTTTGTATTCAGAAACAAACAAAAATAGTTATCGACCCCTCCTAAGTATATCACTTATAGCATTACATATTTTATCTTCTAGATGCCTAATATCATTTCTGATGTAGTTAAGCACTACATCTTAGTCAGGAGGTAGCTGGGTTTGCTGTTCTGCTTGAACTGAATAACTTTGTTGTTGTTGTTGTATATGGTCTATATCAGGTTGTTATTGTTGTTGTCTTTGAGGTTTATGCATGGCCTGTAATTTTTGCAAATCTTTGACACTAAATGCTCTCATGCCTTCAGTTTCAGAGGGTCAGTCGGATAAAGTTAATTGGCTTGCAAGGATTTTACATACAGCATCACCATAAAATAACTTTGAACTCATATGCTGTAGTTGAGACATAAATACATCAAACCAATTTATTTGAATTCTATTCAGCAGGCCATAAGTTGCATATAAACAGCTTCTACTGACTTCCAAATTGTGTCCAACTCTTTGAAATAAATTTGCATGCAATATATTTGCAATAAACCTTACCTCTGCATTAAGATTTTCCATTAATCTCATTTCAGAATATACATCTGGAATTTTTGATAAAGACTGAATGTTCCATTCTAGTTGTCTTATCATGTCAAATCTGTTGGTAACAACAACACCTTCATTCTTTAATCCTAAAACTTCAAAAATTAACTCAGAAGATAATAGAAACTCCTGTTCATTTATTTGAGTTTTCAGAAAATTTCCATTCTTGACTAGATTGCTATAAAAAGCTGCAATAAGCTTTGTGTATTGCTTCCATTTCGTTCCTACTGGTAAGAATTTAATGAGGCCTTGAAACTCAAACAAATCTCTTATTTCCATCAAATTTCTGAATTTAATTGGACGAGCATGCAGAATCTGACATTTAATCAGATTATTGTATTTCTGCAATGCTTCTTCAGATCTAAAATGAATTGCATTACCTTGATTTGTAATATTATACACAAAGAAGGTGATACCTGAAGCCGTGATTCAAAGTTTAATTCATCTTCAAGAACCTCTTCTTCAAAATGAATGTCATGTTGTTCCTCTTCCAAAATATTATCTTGAAGCTGCTTAGGTAAGCTTGATTCTTCAACTTCAACAGTGTTAGGAACATTGTCAATAAGCTCAACATTCATCTTTTCAGTCTCCATAGAATGTTCATAGTTCAATTTTTTCACAAATTCTACAACCAGTGTATTTGTCTGTAATTGTTCATTTTGTTCAACAGATATTTCCATTGATTCATGTTGTGAATTCTCAAACTCTACTTTTATAGATTCTGTAGAAGGCTAGTTAACTTTTAGCTCTTCTAGAGTCTTAACATTTTCAATATTTGCTACTCTAGACAATTCATCCTTTGAACTAGTTACTGCCTCAACATTGTCAATTATATCTGCAATAACTTATTCAATGTCAGGTGTCTGATGCTTTGATTTATCAATATCTGCATCATCAGGACTTGTACTAATAGAAAAACTTGAGCTCATATTTGACTTATATTTCTTCTCAAGCTTTCTAGCAAGGAAAACTAAAGTCTCATTATCTTCATCAGTTTCAGTATGCTCAAAACTGATGAGTTTATCAGATGCACAATAAGGTACAATGTCTAGACATACATTGTCCTTTGGAAATAAATTTTCATCTGATTTTCCTTTTTCAATAGACTTTGTTTCCTTAGACATAATTTTTCTGACTTTCCTTCTTCTATAACATTTATGTTTCTCCTTTTCAAGTATTGCTGTTTTCTTTTCAAATTGCTCTATAAAAGTTTTCTGCTTTAATTCTTCTACGGCACTTTCTATTGCAACGGCCTTTCGAAGACTGTCAACTTTTGTTTTGTCTACAGCAATATCTGATTCTACTTGTTTTGAATATAAAGGAGTAGGGATAGCTAATTCATGCTCTTCCTCAAATGCATGTAGTCTTGTACCGTTTATAGGAGTTTGAGGAGTTCTATTTGATGAACCTACACCTTTTTCCAAATATTTTGCATACTGTTCCAAAAATGCAATCTCAGCACATTTCATTCTGTATTCTCTATCAAATTTACTACGAATACCCATGTATGTAATATTTGTATCAGTATGTTGAAGTTCTTGTCTAACTTCATTTAGTATACCTTTAGGAAAGAAGTAATCTTTATAAATTTCAGCTAACCTTCTATCCACTCGAAGTATTTTCTTGAACCAAGTACGTGGAACTTCATCATTCTCTATTTCTTTTCCTTTTGCATCTCTTCTGCTTTTGCCTTTTCCTCTACCACGACCTTTGTAGAACTTGGAGACCATCGTCGTAGGTTGTAACAGCAACAAGCGGGAAAGATTTTCTTGACAAAGTTTACAAATAACCTAAGTGCCCGTGTAATAAGTGTTTAAATAGGGATTTTAGGCGTATAACTCAACGTGAAGAGAAGTCAGGTTTAGAAATTAAATAAATATTGAATAAAGTTTATTCAATCAAAGTACCTAAAATATTCAAGTATAACTCGTTGAGTTAACTAACCTAATGAGTAAAACGCTGTCTAGAGGCATTTTTACACGTTACCTTATCTAACATAACGTCTAGTTAGTACACTTAAACAATTTTCGGATGATTCCAACTGAAACGTTCCAAAAACAACACACATGCTAAACTTAACATTATCTTGAGAGCATTGTAAACTATTTGAACATTTTATCTTTTGAATCTAAAATAGTTTATTTGTCTTTTTAAATTAGTTCATCAAGATTTTAAGAGGACATTAATTCAGATTAACTAAGATTTGTATTCTAAATTATATTAATCTGTTTTCGACATTGTTAATGCTCTCCCTACAAATATACTTCAAATATATTCAATCAACATACAAAATATACTTGTAGTGACAATAGATGTTAAGTATAACTATACTTTTAAATTTTCTTTTCAGAAACTTCTGTTATCCTAAGATCATCAAAAATGATTTCCAGAATCAATTCCTATTGTATATGAATCAAAACACAACTTTGAACTCAATGCGATTAATTCAAGGAGAATAAAAGAATGTATCTCAAATAAACATTTTCAAAAGTACTAATGTTGATTCAATAAATCAGTAGTCATATTGGTATAAACTATATGCGATTCAAAGATATCTGTAATTAATGAAACAACTTTTTCTTTTCAAAATAGTAAATATTGATAATTTTCTTTAAAAGTTAGTTTGAAAAGCTTGAATCATACAAGAGCTTTCTAATGTACCCGTGTAATGAGCTTTCAGTCAACAATTCCAGATCTGATTAGGACCTTAGGTTGCCAGATTTAAAGAATCCATTTTCAGGACAACAATCCTTACATACCTATCTGCTCAAGTACAAAAGGCTCGTGATCAAACTGATCAATAAACTCTCAAAGATTTTCACTTTGTAAGCACTTTTCATTTTAAGCATAGTATATATGTATTCCATTAATACAGATGCAATAAAAACACAAATCTCATACAATTTTTACTTCTATGATTGTACTTAGAATATGAATCAATTTCAATAAGCTTATACTTTTGATTAACAGTTTAAGATGAGTGACATATAACTTATTCTACAAGTTTAATCAATTAAGTCAAATTTATGCATGATCATATGCATTTTCTTTGATTCAAAGAAAACATTTAATTAAAATTTCAGAATGTCAGAAGTATTTAATGTTTTTCATTTACATTTCCACTTAAAATCGTAAAAACCATTAAAATTGATAAACTACTTAAAATCAATAAGATACTACTATGATTTTACAATAAATACATAGTATCTTAAGTAGTAGTTTAGATATTACTTTAGATATTTATAATAAGTATATAATATCTATGAGGTGAACAACATCATCAATAATATTTATCTTTTTATGTGGAGTTTAAGCATTTTACACATCACATAGCCTACAAATACCTAAATTTAATCTAATGTTGCAGAATGTATTTTCGTCTAGAGGTTTTGTAAATATATCAGCTAATTGATTTTTACTAGACACAAATTCCAATTTAATTTTTCCTTTAATTACGTTATCTCTTAGAAAATGATGTCTAACCTCTATATGCTTTGCTCTTGAATGTAATACAGGATTTTTGGAAAGATTTATTGCAGAACTACTATCACAATAAATCTCAGTTGTATCATAAGATAATCCAAAATCTTCTAAAGTTTGCCTTATCCACAGAATCTGAGTGCAACATAGTGCAGCAGCAACAAATTCAGCTTCTGTAGTAGAAAGTGTTACACAGTTTTGCTTTTTACTAAACCATGACACCAAATTATTTCCCAATAATTGACATGTGCCACTAGTACTCTTTCTATCAGATTTAGATCCTGCATAATCAGCATCAGTATATCCTATAAGATCTATTGAACTATCCTTAGAATAATACAGTCTGAAATTTTTAGTTCCTTGTATATATCTAAATATTCTTTTAACTGCAATTAAGTGTGATTCTTTAGGATTAGATTGAAATCTAGCACAAACACACACAACAAACATAATATCACGTCTACTAGCAGTCAAATAAAGTAAAGAACCAATCATACTTCTGTATTTTCTTTGATCTATAGATTTTCCTATGTCCTCAATATCTAACTTTAAAGTAGTACTCATAGGAGTTCCTTGAATCCTTGTATCATTAAAATTAAATTTCTTAAGCATTTCATCTGCATATTTTTCCTGTTTTAAAAATATACCTTTATCCATTTGCTTAATTTGAAGTCCTAGAAAATATGAAAGTTCTCCTATCATACTCATTTCAAACTGATTAGTCATCTCTTCATACTCATTTCTATCAACTTATCAGAGGTTGCTCCAAAGATTATATCATCCATGTATATTTGAACAACAATCTAATCTTTACCATCTCTCTTAATAAATAGAGTATGATCCACTTTTCCCCTGATATAGCCTTTTTCTATTAAAAAAGTAGACAATCTTTCATACCATGATCTAGGTGCTTGCTTCAAACCATATAAGGCTTTCTTCAATTTATACACAAAGTCAGGATTTTTAATATCTTCAAATCCAGGTGGTTGTTTTACATAGACTTCTTCATTAATTAAACCATTTAGAAATGCACTCTTTACATCCATTTGATATAATTTAAAATCCATATAACAAGCATAGGCCAATAATATTCTAATACTTTCTAACCTAGCCAAAGGAGCAAATGTTTCATCATAATCTAATCCTTCTTCCTGTGTATACCCTTGTGCAACTAATCTAGCTTTATTCCTTATAATTTGACCAGTTTCATTAGTTTTGTTTCTAAAGATCCACTTTGTACCTATTATAGACTGATTTTCTGGTGGAGAGACTAATTCCCATACATCATTTCTGATTAATTGATTTAGTTCTTCTTGCATTGCCACTATCCAATTTTCATCAGATAATGCTTCTTGTATATTCCTTGGTTCCACCATAGAAACAAACATACACATACTATTTAAATTTACTGAAGCTCTAGTTTTAACTCCCTCATTAATATTACCAATGACTTGAGTAATGGGATGTGATGAAAAATAACGCTAATTTCTCTGATTTTCCTCAATATTCTCATCAACATCTAAAATTCCATCACTTTCATCATTAGTTTGATCATTTAAGTTCATATTTTTGATTTTTTCAGATAAATCATCAATCTCTCTATTGATCTCTAACTCATTTGGAAAATTGATCATATCATCATTATCAGCTTTAGATTGAGATTTTCTAAGAGAATTTTCATTGAAGCTTACATGGAGGGTTTCTTCAATAGTCCTAGAAGTCTTGTTATATACTCTATAGGCTTTACTTCTAGTAGAGTAACCTACAAAAATTCCTTCATTCGATTTGGCTTGAAATTTATCCCTTTTATCCTTAGTATTAAGAATAAAACACTTGCAGCCAAATGGTTTCATATAGGAAATTTTTGGAACCCTATTAAACATAGTTTCAAAAGGAGTTTTATTAACATAAGGTCTTAAATGACTTCTGTTAATAACATAACAAGCTGTATTTACTGCTTCAGCCCAAAGATTTTGAGGTAACTTATGTTCATTCAACATAGTTCTGGCCATTTCTTGAAGTGATCTATTCTTTCTCTCAACAACACCATTTTGACACGGTGCTCTTGGAAAAGAAAATCTGTGATCAATGCCATGCTCATTACAATAGTTATCCATTTGATCATTATCAAATTCAATTCCATGATCACTCCTAAGTTTTTGAATAGAGACACTTTGCTCATTTTGAACAAAATTGCAAAACATTTTAAATTTTTCAAAAACTTCTGTCTTAGATGCTAGAAAATATACCCATGTGTATCTAGAGAAGTCATCTACTAAAACAAATACATACCATTTACCACCAAGACTCATGATTCTTGTTGGTCCAAATAGATCCATATGTATAAGTTCTAAGACTCTCTTGCTTGAAATATCAGTTTTGGATTTAAAAGAGTTTTTGTGAAGTTCACCTAACTCACATGCATCACACATAAAGTTCTTTGAGTATTTAATCTTTGGTAAACCTCTCACTAAATGTTTTCTAGATAGTTTATGTAACAGTCTCATATTTATATGCCCAATCCTTCTATGCCATAGATATGCATCACTAGTTTCAGCTAGCAAAGATGAATTTAAATCAACTGCACCAGAAGGTAAAGATAAAATACATACAGAACCTTTTCTTTTAGCAATAAACTTAATTTCATCTATATTTTTATCAATTATTTTGCATACATTATCTTCAAACACTACATAATATCCATTTTCAGTTAGTTTTATGACACTCAATAAATTAAATCTTAGGTTTTCTACATATAGTACATTCGAAATAACACAAGTAGGAGTTATTTGAACATTGCCCATACCTATGATTTTATCTTTGCTTTTGTTTCCAAATGTTACACTTCCTTTCATGGTATTTGTAAAATTTTGTAATAGACTTTTCTGTCCAGTCATGTAACTCGACGCTCCACTGTCCAAGATCCATTTTGATGTTGTTTCCTCCTGCAACACAAATTAAGAAAAACTTTTTCATGGTACCCAATGTTGTTGAGGACCTAGTTCATTAAACGCATATTTCTTCTTTTTGTTTAAAAATAGTTTAACATTATCATTTATATTCTTATTAGTTGTAAGTACTATTGATTTATCATTAGCTTCATACTCACATATAGCATTATTGCTTTTACAATCATTCTTTTTGTTTTTAGATGTAGTATAATCAAGACCAAATAGATTTTTATCAGATGTTAATTTATTTTGGTCATGCTTATACATTTCAGTAAGTTCATACCAAGATTTTGTACTTGTATTAACATTTTCCGTACATACAAAATCTTTTTCTACACAAGAATTTTTAGTTTTATCACATATAGAATGAGTAATTGGTCTAATACCAATGTATTGAATTACATGCTTAGGTTTCTGAATTTTCAGTTTACTACAATTGTCTGAAATTTTAGAAACATTAGAAACTAAATTTCCAGAACAAGAAACAAGATTTTTAGAAACATTTATAGTCATGTTAGAAGTACAATTTGACAAATCACATTGATTTATATTATTACTGCATGATTCGTCCTTTGAAGTACCTACTTCTACATATTTATTATCTTGTTTCATAATAAAAGGAATTTTAGTCTTAGATTTACTTGAACTGCAACTAATAAATCCTTTATTGGCTTGAGATTCTGGATAATCAAATCCTAAGCCAAATTTATAAGACACCGCAGGGGTACTAATTAGTTTGTCTAACTTAGTTTGACTTAAATTCCATTTCTCAATGGTGGAATTTAAATCTCTCTCTCTCAGTTTTAATTTATCTATCTCTAATTCAAGTTCATTTATATTGTTTCTCAACATTTCATTTTCAGATTCTATCTTTAATTTTTCAGCATTTATATTATGTATTTGTTCATACAAGATACATTCATTAAATCTAAATTTTTGCAAATCTCTAGCATGATTTTCATTATCACATTTAAACTTTTCTAATGTAGTAGATAAGAAACAATTTTCTTCTTCCATAATGGATGAAGATTTTCTAATATTCTTATTTTCCAGTTTACATACTTTAAGTTTTTGTAGTAATGCATGATAAGCACATAATAATTCATCAAAGTTGAAATCTGAATGACTTTCAAGATCAAATATTACCTCAGACTCATTTACCATGAAGCACACATGAGCAACGTCTTCTAACTATTGTTCTCCTTCTGAATGTCAAGATTTTGATGCTGATTCCTCAGATTCAGACTCTTCAGACGTGTCATCCCAAGTGACTTTCAAAGCCTTTTTCTAAGTTTTCTGAGCCGTCTTCTTCTAATTTGTCCTACTTTGCTTTTCAGTTTTCCTCGTAGGACAATCTAGAGAAAGATGTCCAGGTTTCTTACAGTTGTAACATACATACTTTCTAGATGAAGAATTCTTGTCATTTAGTGATTTTGACGTTGAGGGTTTATCATTTTTGTTCCTTTGCTGTTTCCTAGCTTTCCATGCTTTCTTGAATTTCCTAGTCAGCAAAATCAAATCCTTGTCAGAATCAGTAAATATATCAGAATCTGAATTAATTTCGAAGGCTATTTTTTTCTTCATTTTTTAGTTTGTTGTGACTTAGTGATTCATTTAATTGAACTTCATAAGTTGTTAAATTTCCTATAAGTTCATTCATAGTATAAACATTTAAATCTCGTGATTCCTCAATTGATGTTACTTTCTGAGACCATTTGGAACTTAAGGATCTAAGAATTTTCCTTACCAAATCCTTCTGTTCAAAATTCTTTCCTAAACATTTTAAAGAGTTTATGATATCAAGAAATCTGGAAAACATCTCAGAAATATTTTCGTCTTCATGCATCTTAAAGAGTTCATACTTATGAATCAACATGTTTATTTTTGTCTCTTTAACTTGAGAAGTACCTTCATGTGAAACTTCTAATGCATGCCACACCTCATAAGCAGATTTATATGCCGACACTTTACTGAACTGTTCATAACTCAATGCACAAAATAAAATATTTAAGCTCTTAGCATTCAGAGTTTCATTTTCTTTTTCAGTAATTGTCCAAGTATTATAAGGAGTAGTTAACAGAGTATATGGTTTAGAAATCATGAACCACAACTTATGATCTATACTTTGAAGAAAAACAATCATCCTATATTTCCAATATTCAAAATGTATTCCATCAAATAAAAGAGGACGATTAAGATTTTGGCCTTCATATAAAGAAAAATTACCATTTCCAGTAGCCATCTTACCTTAGATTTTTCAACCTATTTGATTTTAAACAGTCTAAAAGCTTTAAAACAACTTGAGCCTTAAATCAAGAAAGTTAAACATATGCTCAGATATTAATTTCTGTTTAAAAACAAGGAATGTAGAATAAGCAATGATATTAAATAAGTTGGTATAGATTTTATATCAAAGATTATTAACAAAGCTCTAATTCCACTTGTAGGATCGTATGGCTACACAAGAGGGGGGTGAATTGTGTATCTTTAATATTTTCTGAAATATAATTGAAACTTTAAAACTCAAAAACAAGTCGAGACATTGTTTTCATAAAATCATTTTTATTCAAGGTTTCAATTACAATATACAATTCAATTCTCCTCAGAAATTGTAGATGCAATTATAACTCGATACTATATATCATCTAAACAATTTCATAACTACAAACAGAGAAAACTAATTTTCAGAATTTAAAATATTTCTCCCTGTTTGAGATCTTTCTTCTTCTTCTTTCTTCTTCAGCAATTCTTTAGTGACGAATATCTTGTCTTTCTCTGCTTCACCGAATTTGCTTTCTTATGATACTTCAAATCTTCATTGACGAAAATCTTACCTTTTTATGCTTCACTGAATTTTCTTCCTCTTGAGAGATTTTGCCCGAGAAGGTGTTTTTAATCCCTGAAAAGGATTTTTCTTTTGGTGTGCAGGGATGGTTTGATCCTTGAAAAGATTTTTCTTTTTGTGTGCAAGGATGGTTTGATCAACGAGAACTCTATGCCTTTTATACTGTATCTTCATTTCATGCATATCCTTCACATTTAATCACTACCAGTTTTCCACTTCTCCATGTCTTTTCTTTTTCCTTCATCGAAGCACACACATTCCAACCCACGTTTATATTTCGAATTTCCTTTAATCATCAGTCTTGGATCTATGAAAAATTTCCTACAAAATAAACTTTCTCGTCCAAAAGTTTTTCATCAGTGTAATAAGAAGTCGTTACTTTAATGTTAACTAAATGAGTAACACAAGTATATATATATAACTTAACGTTTCTAACTTAACGAGTTCACCATGTACCATTTCATGTGACAAGTATTGTAGCTAACTCAACGAACTAAGTCTGTGGTATTATGCTATCTCAACGAACCAGCTTAACCTTTCTTTCGGAAGGTTAAATGATAACTCACCGAAAACAGTTTAAGTTTCGAATAGTTACGGATGTAAGTCACCGAAAAACTCTTTATATGATAAAACTAGTGAGACACGCGTCAAGACTTGAAAACATGACTTAAGTTACCTTTCAGATAGTTACAACTGTAAGTCTCCAAAAAACTTTAACTCACCGATTCAGTAATAAACAAATGTTTTTATAATAAGAATTTTATCTCGTGCAAAAATAACAACTTAAGTTTATAACGCTAACCTAACGCGTTGCCTTAGTGTTCAATATAGCAACTCAACGTGTTTAGTTATGTTAACTTAACGAGTTAAACATGTGCACCTCACGTGATACAATACAACATTCGTAACTTATAATTTCACCACGTGTATAACACTAACTTAACGAGTTCGTCTCTTCTTTTACTCACTAACTTAACGAGTTATCACGTGACCTATTTTAACCTTTAAGCCTCTAACTTAACGAGTTCTCATGCGACCTCTATACAAACAAAGCTCTAACTTAACGAGTTGTCTAAACGTGCACTATTCATGATACAGAAGATATAACTTTAAAACATATCATGCTTTTCAATAAAACCACACGTTAACTTAACGTTTAGCTAAATGAGAAATTAATGCAACGAAACGACTAGTTATTAACTTTAGATCCAATACAGACAAATATTTATATCAGTAAGCTTTTTCTGTATTAATTGATGATTTTAATTTCTTTTCACAAGCAATAGTAATTGAGCAAATATGATTATTTTCATTCAGCACACATCATCAAAACAAAAATACTCAACAACTACATATGTGGCCCACTTGACAAATTGACTATGTTCAATGTTGTGGCCTTATCGTTGGTAGACATTTTTAATCAAAATGTTAGGTACCATGTGTGCTTTATCATTTAAGTACTTCAATTTGTTTAATAGTGGCACACCAGGATTGATAACTAAACAATCTTTAATTTCCTATTCTATCCACTCGACGACAGTTGTGCTCTCTAGAATTTCTATTCCTTCATTTTTCAATCCAAAAATGTTGTGGAGAAGCTTTGGTGTTATTAGTATATCAACTTGGTCTACGTTGAAAATTAAATTTCCTTCTTCCTCTCTCAAGTTTGCATAAAAGCATAGCACTAAATTTTCATACACTGCATGCCCTTTCTATTTAGAAATAAATGTCAGTAAACCTTGGAACTCAAATAAGTTTTTAATTTCCTACATACCATCCCAGTTTACTGGTCTAGAGTATATAATATCATACCCCTTTATCTCTTGATATTTGTTATATGCTTCCTGACTCCAAAAGTGAACTTCATTTAGCATAGTTGCTTCAACCAGGTTAGGAATCTGAATTTGTTGCTCTAGAGGGGTCTGTTTTTGAATTCCTTCCTCAAAATGTTGAACTTGTGTTTGTTGGAAATGATACAGAGATTCTTGCAATTCTATTCCTCTTTTTGTCTATGGTGGAGCTGGCAGAACTCTCCACTCTTCTTTCTTGAATTCTTTCAATAATTTGTTGAAGAGTCTATCCCTCTTCAGTGGAATCTATCGAGTTTTTTCCTTTTTGTTCAGTATGTACTTGTTCAGCTTCTTCTTTTTCTTCTTCCTCCTGACTACCAATCTGCATTGTTACTATTCTTTTTGATTCTATGGTAGATTAGGATGGAGTCACGGGCAAATCAACTTCTACCTTAACTATTTTTTCTATTTGTACAGGATGCAAACTAATTTCAGCTTGTTTTCCTTCTTCTCTTTGCTCTTGCTGCTACTGCTTCTGCTCCTCCTCCTCCTCAGATTCAGATAGTAGATCTACAAAAATAGGCTCTTTATGCCCTACTGATATTATAGACTCAGAATTAATCTTTGCTTGAGCTTTAGGCACTATCTCTTTTCCTTTCCTTCTTCTTAATAACTGTGTTGATCTTCCTCTTCCTCCTCTAAGATTAAATCTACAAAATTGGGCTCTGCAGGCCCTTAAGCCATAGGTACTAGCTCTTCCTATTTTACTATTTTTATAATTACTAGTCTTGAAGGACTAGCTTCAGTTTCTCTTGCAGCTAGTGATCTAGCTGCTTCTTGATATTGTTCTACTTTAATTTTATACTAAGCCCTTAACTTTTCTTTGACCCTTTTCTTGTAAAGTGCATCATATAGTAAATGTGTTTTTGCCATAGCCATATCTTTAGAATTTCCTTAGCTCTTGGCAACTTTAACAAGCTTTGCAAATTCTCTCCATTCCTTTAGCATTGATGGCCCCAAAAATGTTGCTTTTTCTAACGGCCTTGGTGATAGAATGGATGGTCCTAGTTGTTGTTCCTCAGTAACTGGTTTTTCAACAGTCGACTCTTCAACTACAGATTCTTTAGCTGCTTTCCTTTATTGCTCTTGGATTTCCCACTAGGCATGTCCAGCAATATGTCTTATAAACCATAATCGTGACTTATGCTGAATTAACTCTAGGGCAACCTCGTTGTTTGGTTTATTTTCCTTTTGTTGTGAAAAGATCAAATAAACATGGAGCATCTAGGGGTGGCGTGGAGAAGAGATTTGCGTGGAAGAGAGGATTGCGAGTGGAGAATTCGAAGAACAACAAATTTACGTGGTTCCCCAACACGGGTACGTCCATGGGTGATCAATCTATCGTGTTTTCTTGCTGTATGGTTGCTGGTACAAAGAAGGGGGAGAACAAAATCAATGGATTGTTTGGCATGACATCCCTTGGACGTGGATGATCCCTTACATATATAGGGGCAACGGTTGGTGATACCCAAAAGACAAGTTTGCCCTTGTACAAATTATCAAAGAAATACAACAATATTCAATGACACATACATATACTTGATGAAAGACACACGCATCACAAATCTCCACCTTGTCTTTCATCAATCTTCACCACGAACGGGTGATGGATCACCAAGACCCAACTTGTGTCAGTAGCAGCAATAGACATTGAGTAAGTCCAAGCAATGCTTGAACTTACTTTCAACAACGCCCTTTGTAAACATATCAGCCAAATTGTCCTTTGTGTTGACCTTCATAATCTTTATCCTGTCTTCATTCCTGAGGAAGTGATACTTAACATCAATATGTTTAGTTCTATCATGAAAAACATTATCTTTAGAGAGACAAATAGCGCTAAAACTATCACAGAAGATATCAACTTTATCAATGCGCCAACCAAAGTCTCCAAGGAAGCCTTTCAACCAAATCCCTTCCTTCGCAGCTTCTGTCACAGCCACATACTCAGCCTCAGTTGTGGACAAAGATACCGTAGGCTGAAGAGTTGATTTCCAACTCACAATAGAACCTGCAAATGTAAAGACATAACCAGATAATGATCTCCTTCTATCAACATCACCTGCATAGTCTAAGTCTGTATAACCAGCCATAGTACAATCCTCATCTGCTGCATACATCAAGCCAACACCTAGAGTTTCTTTCAAATATCTGAATATCCTTTTAACTGCTTTCCAATGTTCCCTGCCCGGATTGGACATGAACCTACTAACAACACTCAAAGGATATGCCAGATCAGGCCTAGTGCATACCATAGCATACATAAGATTTCCAACTACTTGTGCATAAGGAACTCGCTACATATCAAGCTTCTCAGAATCAGTTTATGGACACATCGCAGATGACAATTTGACATTTCTATCATAAGGCGTGCTAATGGCTTTGCATGAAGCCATACCAAATCTGCTAAGGATCTTCTCAATATACTTCTGTTGATTCAAAAGCAGCTTACCAGAATTTCTTTCACGCCTAATCTCCATTCCAAGAATTCTGCTAGCTAGGCCAAGATCCTTCATATCAAATTCTGATTTTAATGTGTCCTTCAACTCCTGTATCACTTCGATATTCTTCGCAGCTATAAGAATATCATCAACATACAATAACAAATAAACATGTGTACTCTTATCAAGAGTTTTAACATATACACATGAATCATAGTTGCTGCGTCTAAAACCAACTTTAATTATAAAGGCATCAAACCTTTTGTACCATTGGTGTGGTGACTATTTAAGTCCATACAAGGACTTATTTAATTTGCACACCCAATCAGATTTAACTTTCACCACAAACCTTGTTGGTTGTTCCATCCAAATATTTTCTTCCAACTCACCATGCAAGAAGGCCGTCTTTACATCTAGTTGTTCCAATTCTAAATTCTGTGCTGCAGTAATAGATAACAAAATTCTAGTAGATGTATGACGTACAACAGGAGCAAATACCTCATTGAAGTCAACTCCTTCTCACTGTGAATAACCTTTGGCGACTAATCTTGCCTTGTGCTGCACACCTGCATTGCCTTGTGTCCCAATCTTCTTCTTATAGACCCATTTGCAACCAACAATATTTGTGTTCTTTGGATGTTTCACCAGTTCCCAAGTCTTGTTCTTATGGAGAGATTGGAGTTCCTCCTCCATAGCAGACATCCAAAGACCAGCTTCTGAATCTTTCATTGCAACTTCATATGTAGGTGGCTCAATAGAATCCTCCACCTCAATTGCTACTTGTAAGGCAAAAGCAACAAAACTGTCGTAGCCATATCTAATCGAAGGTCTAACGTCTCTTCTAGGACGATCTTTGCCAATGGTTCTTTGTAGTGGTTGCTTCACCTCTTCCTCCTCAACTTCATTCTCCTGAGTTTCAGATGAAATTTCTCTAATTTCAACTTGATCAGTGATAGGTAGTTGCTGTGTGTCATCTATCTTCATCTGTTCAGGAAGGGTGTGCTCAATTTCTAGTGTTTCACCTGCTAGTTTATCTGTTGCCTGCAAAAGAGAATTCTCATCAAAAGTAACATCACGACTATATATTACTTTGTGAGACTTAATATCATATATCATGTATCCCTTTACACCAACACCATAGCCCACAAATATGCCTTTCTTGGCACGTGGTTCCAGCTTGCCATTGTTCACATGATAGTAAGTTGGACACCCGAAAATTCTGAGCTTTGAATAACTAGTAGATCTTTTCAACCATACCTCAAGAGGTATCTTCCCATCTAAGGCACTAGAAGGGGACCTGTTCACCAGATAGGAAGTTGTGTTAACAGCGTCTGCCCAAAACTTCTTGCTTAAACCTGCATGAGACAGCATACAACGTGCCTTTTCTAGGAGTGTTCCGTTCAATCTTTCAACCACTCCATTTTGCTAAGGGGTATACCTAACAGTGTTATGTCGTGTAATGCCTTCATCTTTGCAAAAGTAATCAAATTCTTGAGAACAAAACTCAAGACCATTATCAGTTCTAAGATATTTTACCTTTTTTTCTATTTGGTTTTCTACCTGCTTCTTCCAATGCTTGAAGTAAGAAAAAGTTTCACTTTTGTGTGTCAAAAAGAAAACCCAGTTCATCCTTGAATGACAATCAATGATAGAAAGAAAATATCTGGAACCTGCAATAGAAGGCTGACGTGAAGGCCCCCAACAATCAACATGAATATAATAAAGAACTCCCTTGGAGCTATGCTGACTATGTGCAAATGATACTCTTTTATGTTTGCTAGAGACACAATGCTTACACATGTCAATACAAGCAACCTTGTGCCCATCAAACTTGCCCAGACTACTCAGTTTCTGCATTCCTTTCTGCCCCAAATGACTCATCCTTGAGTGCCACATGATAGAAAAATCTTGTTGACCAAATATAGCTGATGTAGCTGCGCCAACAATTGGAGTGCCCTGCAAAATGTATAAGGGACCAGATTTGGTTCCCTTCATAACAACTAACAAGCCTTTTAGTATGCTGATCTTTCCCTCACCACCTGTATATCTATAACCCTTAGCATCAAGGGCCATCAGTGAGATCAGACTTTTCCCAAGCTTATGAATAAAGGAAAGGCTGTTGTGGTAGAAACTAGTTCTGTGTTAGGTGATGACTTTTCTCTTACAATTTGTTGCAGTGCCTATTCTGATGATCAGTGGATTATGGACTCAGGAGCTTCACATCATGTGACTCCTACTAGGGAGTATTTTGACACCTACGAGCAGGTGGAGGGTGGTCAAGTGACTTTGGCCAATGATGATGTGTGTTCTAGAGTTGGTGTGGGCACTATAAAATGGAGAGATCCCTTCCAGAAATGGCTTGAACCTTGATGAAACTCTTCGAAACTTCAGATGCAAACCCAGAGATGTCCAACCTGGCTCTGATACCAGTTGTTGTGCAGAAAGATCAAACAAACGTGGAGCATCTAGGGGTGGTGTGGAGAAGAGATCTATATGGAAGAGAGGATTACGAGTGGAGAATTCGAAAAACAACAAATTTATGTGGTTCCCCAACACGGGTACGTCCACGGGTGATCAATCTATCGTGATTTCTTGCTGTATGGTTGTTGGTACAAAGAAGGAAGAGAACAAAATCAAGGGATGGTTTGGCATGGCATCCCTTGGACGTGGATGACCCCTTACATATATAGGGGCAACAGTTGGTGATACCCAAAAGACAAGTTTTTCCCTATACAAATTATCAAAGAAATACAACCATATTCAATGACACATACATATACTTGATGGAAGAGACACGCATCACACCTTTCTCTATCTATAGCAACTTCTGTTGCTACTTTAATTCTTGTTTCTACTATTTGAGGTATTCTAATATCTAAATCGACCAAAACTTTTCTCTAGTAGAAGATGTCAGATTCTACCTTTTCTAGTTCTTTTTCCTAAGTTGTGTTCCTAATCTTTTGTCTTATATGCCATTCTTCTAATTCTCTGAGAAATCTCATGGTGTCAACTTCTTCCTAGAACTTTGGCGTCATCTTGACTTCGTGGTGTGACGGAACAGAACAGAATCACTTTGATCTCTACTGTTCTAAGGTCTAAATAATTCTACGAATAATGCCCCCAAATTTGAAGTTTTAGTATAAATAAACTCTAAGTTTTCGCAGGTAATCGAGTCAGTTTCCTGTGCAAATTGTCGCTATCTCACTCACTTCTCCGTGGAGTTACGGTTAACTCCACAAACTAAGTCTGTGGACTTAACTACAGTACTCCATTGAGTTACAGTTAACTCAACGGAGTAAGTTCATTAACTTATCCTAGACTCAACGGAGTAAGTTCGTTGAGTTAAACATAACTCAATGGACCTCCTGTAAAGTTATAACTAATAAAAATACTTATAATAATAATTTTTTACTTCGGTCAAGATCAAAGAATTTTTGGTCTAACTGATTCTTAATTTTTCAACATTTTAGAATTTCGGTCAAACCATTATATTTCTTAGTTGAACCAAAATTAAATACCTCCTTTTTTTTTCTACTAGTTGAACCGATACCAAGCTTCGATAAAACTGACATTTTTACTTAATATAATATATATATATATATATTATGTTTTAGTCAAACTGATGGATCCTTTCAATGCGACCGTAACAATATTTTTTCTTTTAAAATATGTTTCAATAAAATCGATAATTTCTTTCAATTGAATCGTGACATTTAAAATAAGTTTTTTTTTTTTAAAAAACAAACATCTATTTCTTACTAAGTAAAGCTCGAGTAGTCCTCTACTCTTACTTCTTCTATAATTCCAAAGGAACTTTTTGAAATCTTCAGAATAGGTCTAAGTCTTTGTCCATTTACTTTAAATATATTCTGATTTTTATTCAATTGCTCTATAGGGATAAATATTTCGAATTATGTAAGGTCCTGCCTATCTAGATCTTAATTTTCCTAGATGATTATGAAATCTAGTCATGTAAAGATATACTTCTTGTCCTATTTCAAAAGTTTTTGGAATAATTTTCTTGTAATGCTAGAACTTCATTTTCTCTTTTTCTTTTACAGATTTCGAATAAGCTTCATTCCTAAATTCTTCTAATTCAATCAATTGCATTTTTATGTTTTCAACAACTTGATTTAAATTGGTGTTCAGAGTTTTTAATGCCCAATAAGCTTTATGTTCAATTTCAGCTGGTAAATGGCAACTTTTTCCATATACTAGTCTAAAAGGTGACATACCTAAGCTTGTCTTATAAGCAGTTCTATAAGTCCAAAGTGCATCTATTAATCTATTAGTACAATCTTTTCTAGTAGGATTTACTATTTTTTCTAAGATTAACTTAATTTGTTTGTTTGCACTTTCTACTTGTCCACTTGTTTGCAGATGATATGATGTTGCAATTTTGTGGTTTACTCCATATTTCTTCATTAAGGCTTCAAAACTTCTATTACATAAATGAGTTACTCTATCACTAATAATAGCTTTAGGTATTCCAAATCTAGCAATTATATTAGTTCTTATAAAATGTATTACAACTTTGTTGTCATTAGTTTTTATAGGAATAGCTTCTATCCATTTAGATACTGTAAGGAGTAAAATTGTGCATTTTTATGTGATATTATTTGTGCTTCTTATGACTTAAATGTTAAATAATGCACGATTATAATTGAAATATCATCACATAGGCATTTACATGTTTATGCATGATTATGGGATTTAATGACTTAAATTTTCACAACTTAGCCCTTTTGTTGATTATTGACTTAATGATCATGGGAATGAATAGTGATTATTTACTTAGATGTCTTAGATGTTTTCTTCTTGTTATATTTTAATTTGTTTGCTTAAGTTTTAAAGGTTATCTAAAGGAAATAAGATGGATGAATCTCAACCGTTGGATCTACCAAGGAAGAGATCAACTACCAAGTCTATTTAAAAGGAAGGACAACCCAAAACTAGGTTTTGTCTTCTCCTCTCTAAGAAAAAACGTGGCTCCTTCTTCTCCTTGGATTACCGGCAGCCAAAACTCCTTGGAAGCAAGTCACTTCCTCTCTGGTGTTGCTGATTTTGGTGGTGCGTGGAGAGAGAAAGTTGGACCCAAGGGAGGTGTGTTCATGGAAGCTCCAAGGAAGGGCGTGGATGTATAAAAGGTGATTTTGTTGGGTGCAACTCCCCTTCTTCTTCGGTGTACAACTTTCTTGCGTGGAGGATAGTAGGAACCTCTTGTAGAGAGGCCTCTTCATCCGGTTTGAAAGAGATATGCATGGAGAAAGCAAGGAAGGAGCCAACTAGGGCATGGTTGGTGGACGTCCATGAGAAGGAAGCCTGTTGCCTTCATCCTTTGGTGAAATCTTGAAGCCCCTTAGTATTTCAAGAGGAAAACGTGGTGTGATAGGCCATGTTGGAGTCTTGAGGACGTGAGGGAGGCCAACTTCAAGGTGTTGGAGATTTAAAGGTATAACTTGGAGTGGGTTGACCAAAAACTAATATTATGTTTGCATATGTTGTCTTATCATTGTGTTTGATGTTGTTTTTGTATTGCATATGTCTTTGCATGTTTAGGTTTATTTTTAGTAGTATAATCTTCATTTTTATGTTGTAAAAGTCTTAGTTCGTTTAATGAAACTTGCCCTTGAAAATGAATGATTTTCGTGTAGATATGTGAATACATGTAGTCAAGGTGTTCGTTTACTGTAAAGACAACTTTCCTTGTGTTGTTTTCTTTGTAAATCAAGTTTTTCTCAATGTTTTTCATCGATTATTAATCCATTTTTGTAGAGAAATAAAATACTATTCTTTCTGTATACTTTCTTTAATTGTTTGAGCATGTTTGGTTTGATTTTTCCATTTTATACGAGAAGTGTATTCTCAGTTCGAAATCACACTTTCGATCAGTAGTTTTACGGAAATGTCTGATGCGATTTCTCCCTCTGTGAAGTATGTTTTTAAGATCTGTAAATTGGTTTTATTAGATTGATAAGGCTACTATCGTTCAGCGGTGATTTCATAGATTTTCATGAAGAATTGATAAAGTTCTCAAGTTTTTACTGTGAGTGTGTGTTTTGAATTATTTCAAGATCGTTTTGCGCACCTTACTAGGGCTTAATGTTATTTTCAATTGAAGACGATTTAGACTGTAAAATCACTGTTTTCTTTTAGATAACTTGAAACCCTTTCCAGTTCATATTTTTACATGATTTTTCAATTCTTATGTTGGGAGAAATCATTATTATAAGTAGAGATATTTTCTGTGATTTCGGAGAAGAAGTTAGGAAGGGAGCGGATCTTTTGTAGTTTCGGATTCTAGCCAAACAGAATCCTGCCCTACATTACTCCTTTCATAAAAGACGCTTTTGGTAGATTTTTTTAGTGTTTCTTGATTCTATTTTGTAATAAATTTCGTGTAGATTACAGTCATGTAAATTTTGTATTTTTTTAGAATGTATTTCATTGGTTTTTGATTTTTTCTATTAGAGGTCGCAGTAATTTTGAATTCCTGTTCGGCTGCCAGTTTCAGTGCTCGACTCCTGAGTGTTTCCTGCACTGCAAAACTTTATGGAAAGCCTTTCTATCAATTTTTCATATTAGTAGTATGAGTCTTTGTTCAAAACCCTCTGATTTTGCCGAATTTCATGGAGTTTTGACCGAGTTATGATTTTTGCACCAAAGGTGCATTTTTGGAAAGTTTACATAATGGTTCTACGTTCTATTAGTAAATCCAACACTTCTAGACTTTTGTAATGATTTAGTCTATGAAATTACTATCATTTCGAAGATAACTCGAGGATCTTTCCAACCAATATTTTCTATGGATTTTTCAATGTCCAGGTTGGATGTAAGGAGAGTTAGAAATTGGGCTTAATTTATGTAATTTCAGAGATGAAACTCATTAATTTTCTTGAGTTTCCTAAGGTTTAACCTCTGGAGCTTATTGGATTTATGACGATACTTGAACTCTTTATCGTCTTTATGTAATTATTACCTATTAATATGTAATTAAAGTTTTTATCATGGTTTTAGTGATGTGAATATTTTGCTAAGCATTTATTTCCTTGAATTTGTTTAAGACAAGCTTCTTATGGATCGACCCACTCTTGCATATGCTTAATACAATAGGTACCGTGTGCTTGCGGTTTATAAATATAAAATTTGGGATTTTCGTGTTTTAATTCTAAATACAACAAATTTCCTTACAGATACATAATCCACTCCTAAAAATATATAATTAAATTGATTAGATATAGGAAATGGACCCATAAAATCTATTCCCCACATATCAAAGATTTCAACTTCAACAATAGGGTTCAGAGGCATCATATTCCTCTTTGATATTCTTCCTATTTGTTGACATCTTAAATAACTTAAGCAATATTTATGAGCATCTTTGAATAGTGTTGGCCAATAGAATCCACATTGCAGAATTTTGGCAGCAATTTTCCCTGAACCAAAATGCCCTCCACATGTTTGGTCATGGTAGAAAGACAATATGCTCTGATATTTAGTTTTTGAAACACACCTCCTTAAAACCAAATCAGGACATTTCTTAAATATGGGTCTTCCCAATAGTAATATTTTACTCTTGAAAAGAACAATTTCTTATCCTATCCATTCCAATCTTTAGGTGTTAAACTAGTAACAAAGTAATTAACTATGTCTGCATACCAAGACATTGTGTTGATGGTCATCAATTGTTCATCAGGAAAATTATCCTTAATTCCAATGTTTGATTTTTCTATTTGTAATCTTGGTAAATGATCTGCTACTACATTCTCACAACCTTTTTTATCTTTAATTTCTAGATCAAATTCTTGTAATAACAATATCCACTGGATAAATTTAGGTTTAGTCTCTTTCTTTGCTATTAGGTGTTTTAAAGCTGAATTATCTGTGTATACTCTCACTTTAACTCCAATCAGATATGATCTAAACTTTTCTAAGGCAAACACAACAACTAATAGTTCTTTTTCAATAGTTGTATAATTAACTTGAGCATCATTTAAAGTTTTGCTTGCATAATGAATAACTCTAGGAGATTTTTTTATCTTCTATCCCAATACTACTCCTACAATAAAATTAGATGCATCGCACAATAATTCAAATTGATGGCTCCAATCAGATGCTTGTATTATAGGAGTTGAAATTAAGCTAGTTTTAAGCTTGAAAAATGCTTCTTTGCAATTTTTATCAAAGTTAAATGGGACATCTTTTAATAGATTAGTTAAAGGTCTAGCTATTTTGCTAAAATCGTTAATGAATCTTCTATAAAATCTAGTATGTCCTAGAAATGATCTAATATCTTTTACTGATTTAGGTTCTAGTAGATTAGAAATTACTTCTATTTTAGCTTTATCTACTTCCAGCCCTTTCTTTGAAACAACATGTCCCAAGACTATTTCTTGTTTAACCATGAAGTGACATTTTTCCCAATTTAGAACCAAATGTTTTTCCACACAGCATTTTAATACTTGATCTAAATTGTTTAAACACACTTTATATGAAGTTCCATACATAGTAAAATCATCCATAAATATTTCTAAGAAATCTTTAGTCATTCTAGTGAATATGCCCTACATACACCTTTGAAAGGTAGCTAGTGCATTGCATAATCTGAATGGCATTCTTTTAAAAGCATAAGTTCCATTAGGACATGTGAAAGTTATTTTCTCTTGATCCTTTAATGCTACTAGAACTTGATTATATCCTGAATACCCGTCTAGGAAACAAAAATATTCTTGCCTTGCTAATTTCTCTAGCATTTGGTCTATAAAAGGTAAGGGAAAATGATCTTTCTTAGTCACAACATTCAGCTTTCTATAGTCTATACACACTCTCCAGCCTGATTGAATTCTAGTAGGTATCAAGTCTTGACTTTCATTCCTAATAACTATCAATCCTGATTTCTTGGGAACTACATGGATTAGACTAACCCATGAGCTATCAGAAATCGGATAAATTATGTCATTATCTAACCATTTAACTATTTCCTTCCTAACTACTTCTTTAAGGTTTGTATTTAATCTCCTCTCAGGAATTCTAACAGGTTTAGCATTCTCTTCTAAATATATGTGGTGACAGCATATGGTTACACTTAACCCTTTTTGATTAGCCATAGTCCATCATTTTACTTCTTTATAAGTTTTTACTACATCTTTTAATTTAGACATTTGATCCTCTTTTAAATCTGAAGCAATAATGATTGGACATGTTTGTTTTTCTTCTAGAAACATATAGGTTAATTCATGAGGTAAAGGTTTTAAATCTAAATGTTGACCATCAGAAGCTAGAACTCTTAATTGAACATTTTCATCTTCACTATTAAACTCTTCTTGATCTTCTTCTACATCTATGCTTTCACTTACTTCTAAGGTTTCAGAATCTAGTTGCCTATTTAATTCTTCTTAAATCACATCATCTAGCATATCTCCCTCATCCTCTAAAAAGTCTATAGTATGTAAGGACATTTCTAACTCCTCAAACTTTTCTGGTTTGAAAATGTTTAATTGAGTATCCTCATTACCATATGCTAACTTCATCACTCCAGTTTTACAATTTATAACACCCCCTGATGTTGCTAAGAATGGTCTTCCCAAAATTAAAGATGTATCATGATTCTGATGCTTAATTTGTTGGGAATCCAAAATCACAATATCAATGGGATATATGAAGTTGTTGAATTTAATTAGGACATCTTCTATTTTTCCTCTAGGGTATCTTATACTTCTATTAGCTAATTGAATGACAGTCCTAGTAGGGATTAAGCATTCTAATCCTAAGGATACAAATATATCACTAGGCATAACATTTATACCTACACCTAGGTCTATTAAGGTTCTTTCTAAAATGGTATTTCCTATGGTGCATGATATAACAAGGATTCCAAGATCAGATAACTTTTTAGGAATTTGTGGTAGAAATAGGGAACTACTTTGCTCAGCTAAAAAGACTTTCCTTAAAACTTTTCACTCTTTTTTCTTAGTACACCAATCCTTAAGAAATTTAGCATAAGGTGGCATTTTCTACAATAAGTCTAACAAAGGAATGTTAACTTGTACTTTTTCAAAAATTTCTCTAATTTTTTCTTGTTTTTCAAGAAATGTTTGTTGTAATCTTTCAGGATAGAGTACTAATGATTGTGATTTACAAGATTCTTTTTCTTTCATTTCATTTGTTTGATCATTTTTAATCTCATTTTCAGATTCAGATTTTTCTTCATTAATTTCTAAGTTTTCAGATATTACATTTTCATTATCATTTTGAATTTTGTTCTTATCCACCTTCACATTACTTTCTTTTTGAATTCTTGGTGGTATATCAATTCCAGATCTTAATGTTATACATACATCTTCCAGATTTTCATTACTTTCATGATGTTCTTGTATTTCATTTTCATAATTTTGATCTTTAATTGTTTTTAGTTTTAACTTACATTCTTTAAATTCTATTGCATTGGTATTTTCTTTTGTTTGAATGTCTTGCAAATTATGCATATCTGTAATGTTAAAGTTTTCATTTGTGTTTTCCTATTGCATAACTTGTAATTTCATTGTAAATTCATCTAATGCTTTTAATTTTCTTTCTAGATCATCTAGTCTCATTGCATTCAATTTTTGATCAATTTTCATTATGGTTTTTTCAGTTTACTCATGGAATTTTTGACTCATTCCAATGTGTTGTGTTCCTTTCACATATCTAATAATCCTTTTGGTCACCTGCAAATGTGCTTTGTGAGGTTGTTCCATAAATTTGCTTATCAGGCCAACTCCATACATAATATCAAGACATGTGTATGTCAAGTATCTCAACATCCCTACAAGTTGCTTAAAATAGGTAGGATCTATTATTGACCCTTCTTCAAATTTAGACAGCTTTGTCCCAACCTCCACAAGTGTCTTACATGGATTTGCATCTTTCATCTAAAATTTCTTCAAAATATTTTGAATGCAGCTTGTTTGATTGACAAAAATACCCACATTATCTTGTTTTACTTCCAAACCCAAGAAGTAGGAAGGCATTCTCAAATCAGACATTTCAAACCTTTGTATCAACAATTGCTAGAAATTCATTGATAGGCATGCACTTTTTAAGTTCAACATCCATGAAAAGGGAATCTATGCATCCATTCCATGCATAAGGGACTTGTTTAAGTTCGTATAAAGCCTTCTTCAATAAGAATACTTTATTTACAATGCCAATTTGAGTGAATCCCAAAGGTTGTTTTACATACACCTCCTTTTTTAAAGGACCAATTCAAGAAACTAATTTCACATCCATATGATACAACCTCCCTCTAGTTGTTCCGAGTCGCCTAAGTAAATTCCAGATATGATATCAATTTTAGGTTTTGAATATTCTTCCCTATAATTTAATTAGTTGACTTCTTATTGCTAATACATGTATTGTTCTAGTTTGTCCATGTTTTGCTCTAAGCTACGCTCTAGTCTGTCATACGTATCCCAAACTTGATTGTCTCTCAACATATTGCTTGTTCTAAACTAACCATTAGTTGGGTAAACTATAGGATTCTCATGCTCAGTTCTATTATATTGAATATAATTCATTTGTTGTTCATGTGATCTAACCATCTACAATCGTCTCAATTTCAAATAATTAGAGATATCATGACCTTCGAAATTGCAGAATTCACATATGCTAACTACAGGTTTTAGAAATCTTTGAGCATAAGCATATGCCATATTCTCAATTATAAAATAAAACACAAAACACTCATTCTGATATTAAAACAAAACAGTTCTCTTAGTTGCTTAGCTTCTCAATCCCTAGCAACGACATTAGAAAAACTTGTTTGGGGTTGTTAAGTTAAATCATAAACTGGTCTATTCGATGGTGCCAGAAAACTTGTATTGATTTAAATTTATGCTTATATTAATAAATTCTTTTAGAAGTAAACAAACAACCTTTCACACAAATTAGATATTAAATCCAATTTGTATTTTAACTACAAGTGCACAGTGTATTATGTATTTGTGTAAGAATTTAGTACTATTTTGGTTTTTATATTGGATTTTATATGTGTTCAGTTAAGCACTCCGTTGAGTTATAGTTAATTCAACGGATTTAGTTTGTGGAGTTATGGTTAACTCAACAGACTAACCTTGTAGACTTAAGTTAACTCCACGAGCCTATATTTCTAGTTAAATACTGCTATTTACAGAGGAATTTGGCTAATCATTGAGCAGTTCCACAGAATGTAAATAACATCAATTAAGCTCTTTAATGTTAGTTAATATTAGATTTGTCATCAAGCAATACTAACATTCAGATATTTCAAATAGTAACCATTAAAATCTTTAAGTATCAAGGACGAATCAATCTCAATAAATAATAAAACTATTTTCTATTTTCTGAATCAAACAAACATAAAGCATTCACAATACTAACAATGATAACATTAATCACGATACAAAACAAACAATACAACACTTTGATACTAAATGTAAACATAGATAATTTGTTGTTTTTGGTATTTTGTTTTGATATGTTCTTGAAGATGAGCAAAGGTGAAATGTAAAAATCTCTATCGACAATAAAAACTTCTGTCACTACATGTGACGTGATTACACCATTGAAAACTTAATCACTTACAATCTTGCCTCCTCTCCCTATAGAATCGTGAATCAAGAATTGTAAGATGATCTCCTCTTCAACATACTGGTATCAACCTGAAACCAAGGCTAGAAGCTTTACGATCTCCTAAAATATGAGTCGGTGCTTGGTGAAAATGACTTCCCTTTCTACGACACGATCGCTCCTCACAGTGGTCATCAGTCACCATGTTTGGCTCGGAATCGACCCGACTTCTGAAAGGTATCCTCAAAGACCTCTAATGGTTGGTGATTTTGGTGGTGGTGTGGAGCTTCAAGGAACTTCTGATGTTTCTTGTAGTTAGCGTGGTTGTTTAGAATGAAAAAGTGTATAATATTAAGGGTTAAATGATGGTTAATTGCATAATATTTAGCTTATCATATGAGAATTAAGCCATTATGCTATAATTGCATTGTTATATGCTTTAATGAAGGAATCTGCATAATTTCAAGGAATTAGTATTAATTAAGTACATTTCTAAACTATCGGTAAATTACAGGTTTTTAATTCCTATGTATCCGAATTGTCTGTTATTTTAGAGAGTTATATTTTATGTACTGGACAATTATGTTTTAAATGCTAAAAGAATATTCAGGTACACAGTAACAACTCGTTGAGTTAGTGTTCTTTTTGTTGAAAGATCACATGCCAACTCGTTGAGTTACAAGTTTAAAGGTGTAAAAAGATCATGTGAAAACTCGTTGAGTTAGCGAGTAAAAATTGTAAGTTGTATATATGAACTTGTTAAGTTAGAATTATGCACGTGTTGAATTTAAATGCTTTATTATGTCATGTGAGTTGCACATGTATAACTCGTTAAGTTAGCATAACTATACATGTTGAGTTACTTGAATATACACTAAGGTAACGCATTGTGTTAATAGCTTATAAGTTATTTCTTTACTACACATGTTTTATAGTTAAATCAACGAAGTAAGTCCGTTGAGTTATCTGTAACTCCATGGACCATTTATTTTCTAATATGCCACTGCAGTAGTTGTAGAAATAGGAAATTCGAAGGAAAACCACGATTACATGTATCACGCAGGAATTCACTTGTGGAATGAAGAAGAAATCACCATCGTTGATATGAAAGAAGGAAATCCAACCGATCATCTAAGCAGAAGTAGTTACTACTGATAGAAATATAAAAGAAGAGGAAAAAGACGAAGAAAGTGTGTGTGTAGAGTGGAGAACCGTGCTAACTATAGGAAGCGTTAGAAGTTCTCTAAAGCTCCACACCACCACCAAAATCACCAACCATCGGAGGTCTATGAGGATACTTTCCTGATGTTGGGTCAATTCCGAGCCAAATACGGTGCCTGACAACCACTACGAGGAGTGATCGTGTCGCGAGAAGGGAAGCCAATTTCACCAAGCACCGACTCATATCTCAAGAGATCGTAAAGCTTCTAGCCTTGGTTTCGGGTTGATGCTAGTATGCTCAAGAGGAGATCATCTTGCAATTTTGGACTCATAGTTCTATAGGGAGAGGAGGCAAGATTGTAAGTGATTAAGTTTTTAGTGGTGTAATCATGTCGCATGTAGTGACAGAAGTTTTTACTATTGATAGAGATTTTTACATTTCACCTTTCATTCATCTTCAAGAATATATCAAAACAAAAATACCAAAAACAACAAATTATTTGTGTTTACATTTAGTATTAAAGTGTTGTATTGTTTGTTTTGTATCATGATTAATGTTATCATTGTTAGTATCGTGAATGTTTTATGTTAGTTTGATTTAGAAAATAGAAAATAGTTTTCTTGTTTACTAAAATTGATTTGTTCCAGATACTTAAAGATTTTAATGGCTACTATTTGAAATATTTGAATGTTAGTGTTACTTAATGATAGATCTAATATTAACTAACATTAAAGGGCTTAATTGATGTTATTTACATTTTGTGGAACCACCCAATGGTTGGCTGAATTCCTTTGTAAATAGCAGTATTTAACTTGAAAGATAGGCTCGTGGAGTTAACTTAAGTCCATGAGGTTAGTTTGTTGAGTTAGCCATAACTCCACGAACTAGGTTCGTTGAGTTAACTGTAACTCAACGGAATGCTTCCTAAACATATATAAACTCCAATGTAAAAATGAGAACAATACATAATGCTTACTCAATCTCTGTGGGATCGACTTGTACTTGCACACAAATACAATATACACTATGCACTTGTAATTAAAAATACAAATTGGATTTAATATCTAATTTGTGTGAAAAGTTGTTTGTTTATTTCTAAAAGTAAATTATTTATATAAGCATAAAAACAAATAGAAGTTCATGATTTAACTTAACAAGCACGAACAAGTTTTCTAGCACCGTTGCTGGGGAATTGAAATACTAAGCAACTGTGAGTGCTGTTTTGTTTTAATGGCAAAGGGAGTGTTGTGTGTTTTATTTTATAATTGAGAATATAGCATATGCTTATGCTCAAAGATTTCTGAAACCTATAGTTAGCATATGTGAATTCTATAATTTAGAAGGTCATGACATCTCTGATTGTTTGAAACTGAGACGATTGCAGATGGTTAGAGGACATGAACAATAAATGAATTATATTCAATATAATAGAGTTGAGTATGAGAATCCTATAGCTTACTGTAAAGTATCAATTTGTGCATTTTATATATGTTAAATCATGCATATTAAGGATTATAAGTCATCATTATATATGTTCTTATAAAGGATTACATGAAAATCATATTTTTAGACATATGCATGAATTAGGGATTAAATAGTTGATAATGTACAAATTTATCTTTTATCAATTAAACACCAAGTCAATAGCCCTTGTTTTAGACATGATTTTTATAATTCTTCAATATATGACTTTATATACATTGTATGATTGCCAAATCACTTAAATATGATGTTAAACTAAAGAACTTTAGGTAATTCATGAATGCACATGTGAAAAAGTTGTGGACCAAAACCTTCCTAATTTGGCAACTTTCCATATATGGCAACTCATGCATGCATGTATACTATATTTGCATCATATGATTTATATTCAATGTATATGTGCATCCAACTTGGTTTTAAGTTTTATAGGTCAATAAATCATGAAATCAAGATGGATTAAAGAGGAAAAAACGTGGGCCATTGGATATGACTTATTAGAGATCAAGCAACAATAGCCTAGACTATGTAAAGTGCTTGGCCACTATAGGATCGTATGGCTACACAAGAGGGGGGGTGAATTGTGTATCTTTAATATTTTCTAAAATATAATTGAAACTTTAAAACTCAAAAACAAGTTGAGACATTGTTTTCATAAAATCATTTTTATTCAAGGTTTCAATTACAATATACAATTCAATTCTCCTCAGAAATTGTAGATGCAATTATATCTCGATACCATGTATCATCTAAACAATTTCATAACTACAAATAGAGAAAACTAATTTGCGGAATTTAAAACATTTCTCCCAGTTTGAGATCTTTCTTCTTCTTTTTCTTCTTCAGCAATTCTTCAGTGACGAATATCTTGTCTTTTCATGCTTCACCGAATTTACTTTCTTTTGATACTTCAAATCTTTAGTGACGAAAATCTTACCTTTTTATGCTTCACTGAACTTTCTTCCACTTGAGAGATTTTTCTCGAAGAGGTGTTTTTGATCCTTGAAAAAGATTTTTCTTTTAGTGTGCAGGGATGGTTTGATCCTTGAAAAGATTTTTCGTTTTGTGTGCAAGGATAAATTGATCAACGAGAATTCTATGCCTTTTATACTGTATCTTCATTTCATGCATATCCTTCACGTTTAACCACTACCAGTTTTCCACTTCTCCACGTCTTTTCTTTTTCCTTCATCGAAACACACACGTTCTAACCCACGTTTATATTTCAAATTTTCTTTAATCATCAGTCCTAGATCTCTGAAAAATTTCCTGAAAATAAACTTTCTCGTCCAAAAATTTTTCATCAGTGTAATAAGAAGTCGTTACTTTAATGTTAACTAAATGAGTAACACTAGTATATATATATAACTTAACGAGTTCACCATGTGCTATTTCACGTGACAAGTACTGTAGCTAACTCAACGAACTAAGTCCGTGGTGTTATGCTATCTCAACGAACCATCTCCGTTGTATTATGATAACTCAACGAACTAGTAATAAACAAATGTTTTTATAATAAGAATTTTACCATGTGCAAAAATAACAACTTAAGTTTATAACGCTAACCTAACGCGTTGCCTTAGTGTTCAATATAGCAACTCAACGCGTTTAGTTATGTTAACTTAACGAGTTAAACATGAGCACCTCACGTGATACAATACAACATTCGTAACTTATAATTTCATCACATGTATAACACTAACTTAACGAGTTTGTCTCTTCTTTTACTCACTAACTTAACGAGTTATCACGTGACCTATTTTAACCTTTAAGCCTCTAACTTAACGAGTTCTCACGTGACCTCTATACAAACAAAACTCTAACTTAACGAGTTGTCTAAACGTGCACTGTTCATGATACAGAAGATATAACATTAAAACATATCATGCTTTTCAATAAAAACACACGTTAACTTAACGTTTAGCTAAATGAGAAATTAATGCAACGAAACGACTAGTTATTAACTTCAGATCCAATACAGACAAGTATTTATATCAGTAAGCTTTTTCTGTATTAATTAATGATTTTAATTTCTTTTCACAAGCAATAGTAATTGAGCAAATATGATTATTTTCATTCAGCACACATCATCAAAACAAAAATACTCAACAATCTCCCCCTTTTTGATGATGACAAAACCATATTAAATCAATTATGAAATATGTTTTAACTCAACAAAGCACCTTCGTTGGGTTAACTTTTAATTCAACAAACTTGTTTGTTGACTTATGTTCACTTAAGCTTATTTCTATTGTTTGTGTAAATTTTACCTCTCAGAACTAAAACTCTTAGATGTCAATAATTATATAAGTATCAGTTTTCTAATTATCATCTGTCAGATTACAATAACCATTTAAATAGCATCTCCTTTTATAATATATATATGCAATTAAGATCATAATCACCTTTTTATAATATTTCTCCCCCTTTTTGTCATTAATCAAAAAGATAATTACAGAGAATATATATATATATATAAGAGATAATTACAACAACTCTTTCTGTAAACAAGAATAATAATTGAAGACATTTACAGAAAAATGTATTATTCAATCAAATCAAACAAGTAATACAAACATTACATTTTGTATTCAGAAACAAACAAAAAACAGTTATTGACCCCTCCTAAGTATATCACTTATAGCATTACATATTTTATCTCCTAGATGCCTAATATCATTTCTGATGTCGTTAAGTACTGCATCTAAGTTAGGAGGTAGCTGGGTTTGCTATTCTACTTGAACTGAATAACTTTGTTGTTGTTGTTGTATATGGTCTGTATCAGGTTGTTGTTGTTGTTGTTGTCATTGTGGTTTATGCATGGCCTGGAATTTTTGCAAATCTTTGACACTAAATGCTCTGATGCCTTTAGTTTCAGAGGTCCAGTCAGATAAAGTCAATTGGCTTGCAAGGATTCTACATACAACATCACCATTAAATAACTTTGAACTCATATGCTGTAGTTGAGACATAAAAACATCAAACCAATTGATTTGAATTCTATTCAACAGGCCATAAGTTGCATATAAACAGCTTCTGCTGACTTCCAAATTGTGTCCAACTCTTTGAAATAAATTTGCATGCAATATATTTGCAATAAATCTTGCCTCTGCATTCAGATTTTCCATTAATCTCATTTCAGAATATACATCTGGAATTTTTGATAAAGACTGAATGTTCCATTCTAGTTGTCTTATTATGTCAAATCTGTTGGTAACAACAACACCTTCATTCTTTAATCCTAAAACTTCAAAAATTAACTTAGGAGATAATATAAACTCCTATTCATTTATTTGAGTTTTGAGAAAAATTCCATTCTTGTCTAGATTGCTATAAAAAGCTGCAATAAGCTTTGTGTATTGCTTCCATTTTGTTCCTACTGGCAAGAATTTAATGAGGCCTTGAAACTCAAACAGATCTCTTATTTCCATCAAATTTCTAAATTTTATTGGACGAGCATGCATAATCTGACATGTAATCAGATTATTGTATTTCTGCAATGCTTCTTAAGATCTAAAATGAATTGCATTACCTTGAATTTTTAATATTGTACACAAAGAAGATGATACCTGAAGCCGTGATTCAGTGTTTAATTCATCTTCGGGAACCTCTTCTTCAAAATGAATGTCATGTTGTTTCTCTTCCAAAATATTATCTTGAAGCTGCTCAGGTAAGCTTGATTCTTTAGCTTCAATAGTGTTAGGAACATTGTCAATATGCTCAACATTCATCTATTCAGTCTCTATAGAATGTTCAGAGTACAATTTTTTCACAAATTCTACAACCGGTGTATCTGTCTGTAATTGTTCATTTTGTTCAATAGATATTTCCATTGATTCATGTTGTGAATTCTCAAACTCTACTTTTATAGATTCTGTAGAAGGCTGGTTAACTTTTAGCTCTTCTAGAGTCTTAACATTTTCAATATCTGCTACTCCAGACAATTCAACCTTTGAACTAGTTACTACCTCAACATTGTCAATTATATCTGCAATAACTTGTTCAATGTCAGGTGCCTAATGCTTTGATTTGTCAATTTCTGCATCATCAGGACTTGTACTAATAGAAAAACTTGAGCTCATATTTGACTTGGATTTCTTCTCAAGTTTTTTAGCAAGGGAAAATAAAGTCTCATTATCTTCATCAGTTTCAGTGTGTTCGGAACTGATGAGTTTATCAGATGCACAATAAGGTACAATGTCTAGACATACATTGTCCTTTGGAAATAAATTTTCATCTGATTTTCCTTTTTCAATAGACTTTGTTTCCTTAGACATAATTTTTCTGACTTTCCTTCTTCTATAACATTTTTGTTTCTCCTTTTCAAGTACTGCTGTTTTCTTTTCAAATTGCTACATAAAAGTTTTTTGCTTTAATTCTTCTAAGGCACTTTCTATTGCAACAGCCTTTCGAAGACTGTCAACTTTTGTTTTGTCTATAGCAATATCTGATTCTACTTGTTTTAAATATAAAGGAGTAGGGATGCTGATTCATGCTCTTCCTCAAATGCATGTAGTCTTGTATCGTTTATAGGAGTTTGAGGAGTTCTATTTGATGAACCTACACCTTTTTCCAAATATTTTGCATACTATTCTAAAAATGCAATCTCAGCACATTTCATTATGTATTCTCTATCATATTTACTTCGAATACCCATGTATGTAATACTTACATCAGTATGTTGAAGTTCTTGTCTAACTTCATCTAATATATTCTCTAAGGAAAGAAGTAATCTCTATAAAGTTCTGCTAACCTTTTGTCCACTCGAAATATTTTCTTGAACCAAGTATGTGGAACTTCATCATTCTCTATTTCTTTTCCTTTTGCATCTCTTCTGCTTTTGCCTTTTCCTTTGCCACGACCTTTGTAGAACTTGGAGACCATCGTCACAGGTTGTAACAACAACAAGCGGGAAAGATTTTCTTGACAAAGTTTACAAATAACCTAAGTCCCCGTGTAATAAGTGTTTAAATAGGGTTTTTAGGCATATAACTCAACGTGAAGAGAAGTCGAGTTTAGAAATTAAATAAATATTGAATAAAGTTTATTCAATCAAGGTACCCGAAATATTCAAGTATCACTCGTTGAGTTAACCAACTTAACGAGTAAAACGCTGTCTAGAGGCAGTTTTACACGTTAACTTATCTAACATAACGTCTAGTTAGTACACAACAATTTTCGGATGCTTCCAACTGAAACATTCCGAAAACAACACACATGCTAAACTTAACATTATCTTGAGAACAATGTAAACTATTTGAACATTATGTCCTTTGAATCTAAACTAGTTTATTTGTCTTTTTAAATTATTTCATCAAGATTTTAAGAGGACATTAATTCAGATTAACTAAGATTTGTATTCTAAATTACATTAATCTGTTTTCGACATTGTTAATCCTCCCCCTACAAATATACTTCAAATATATTCAATCAAAATACAAAATATACTTGTAGTGACAATAGATGTTAAGTATAACTATACTTTTACATTTTCTTTTCAGAGACTTTCATTATCCTAAGATCATCAAAAATGATTTCCAGAATCAATTCCTACTGTATATGAATCAAAACACAACTTTGAACACAATTTGATTAATTCAAGGAGAATAAAAGAATGTATCTCAAATAAACGTTTTCAAAAGTACTAATGTTGATTCAATAAATCAGTAGTCATATTGGTATAAACTATATGCGATTCAAAGATATCTGTAATTAATGAAACAACTTTTTCTTTTCAAAATAGTAAATATTGATAATTTTCTTTAAAAGTTAGTTTGAAAAGCTTGAATCATACAAGAGCTTTCTAATGTACCCGTGTAATGAGCTTTCAGTCAACAATCCCAGATCTGATCAAGACCTTAGGTTGCCAGATTTAAAGAATCCTTCTTCAGGACAACAATCCTTACATACCTATCTGCTCAAGTACAAAAGGCTCGTGATGAAACTAATCAATAAACTCTCAAAGATTTTTACTTTATAAGAACTTTTCATTTTAAGCATAGTATATATGTATTCCATTAATATAGATGCAATAAAACACAAATCTCATACAATTTTTACTTCTATGATTGTATTGAGAATATGAATTAGTTTCAATAAGCTTATACTTTTGATTAACAGTTTATGATGAGTTACATATAACTTATTCTACAAGTTTAATCAATTAAGTCAAATTTATGCATGATCATATGCATTTTCCTTGATTCAAAGAAAACATTTAATCAAAATTTTAGAATGTTAGAAATATTTAATGTTTTTCATTTACACTTCCACTTAAAATCGTAAAAACTATTAAAATTGATAAACTACTTAAAATCAATAAGATACTACTATGATTTTACAATAAATACATAGTATCTTAAGCAGTAGTTTAGATATTACTTTAGATATTTATAATAAGTATATAATATCTATGAGGTGAACAACATCATCAATAATATTTATCTTTTTATGTGGAGTTTAAGCATTTTACACATCATGTAGCCTACAAATACCTAAATTTAATCTAATGTTGCATAATGTATTTTCGTGTAGAGGTTTTGTAAATATATCAGCTAATTGATTTTTACTAGACACAAATTCTAATTTAATTTTTCCTTTAATTACGTTATATCTTAGAAAATGATGTCTAACCTCTATATGCTTTGCTCTTGAATGTAATACAAGATTTTTGGAAAGATTTATTGCAGAACTACTATCACAATAAATCTCAGTTGTATCATAAGATAATCCAAAATCTTCTAAAGTTTGCCTTATCCAAAGAATCTGAGTGCAACACAGTGCAGCAGCAACATATTCAGCTTCTGTAGTAGAAAGTGCTACACAGTTTTGCTTTTTACTAAACCATGACACCAAATTATTTCCTAATAATTGACATGTGCCACTGGTACTCTTTCTATCAGATTTAGATCCTGCATAATCAGCATCAGTATATCCTATAAGATCTATTGAACTATCCTTAGAATAATACAGCCCGTAATTTTTAGTTCCTTGTATATATCTAAATATTCTTTTAACTGCAATTAAGTGTGATTCTTTAGGATTAGATTGAAATCTAGCACAAACACACACAGCAAACATAATATCAGGTCTACTAGCAGTCAAATAAAGTAAAGAACCAATCATACTTTTGTATTTTCTTTGATTTATAGATTTTCCTATGTCATCAATATCTAACTTTAAAGTAGTACTCATAGGAGTTCCTTGAATCCTTGTATCATTAAAATTAAATTTCTTAAGCATTTAATCTACATATTTTTCCTGATTTAAAAATATACCTTTATCCATTTATGACACTCAGCAAATTAAAACCTAGGTTTTCTACAAATAGTGCATTCGAAATAACACAAGTAGGAGTTATTTGAACATTGCCCATACCTATGATTTTATCTTTGCTTTTGTTTCCAAATGTTATACTTCCTTTCATGGTATTTGTAAAATTTTGTAATAGACTTTTTTGTCTGGTCATGTGACTTGACGCTCCACTGTCCAAGATCCATTTTGATGTTGTTTCCTCCTGCAACACAAATTAAGAAAAACTTTTTCTTGGTACCCAATGTTGTTGAGGACCAAGTTCATTAAACGCATATTTCTTCTTTTTGTTTAAAAATAGTTTAACATTATCATTTATATTCTTATTAGTTGTAAGTACTATTGATTTATCATTAGCTTCATACTCACATATAGCATTATTGCTTTTGCAATCATTCTTTTTGTTTTCAGATGTAGTATAATCAAGACAAAACATATTTTTATCAGATGTTAATTTATTTTGGTCATGCTCATACATTTCTGTAAGTTCATACCAAGATTTTGTACTTGTACTAACACTTTTCGTACATAAAAAATCTTTTTCTGCACAAGAATTTTTTGTTTTATCACATGCAAAATGAGTAATTGGTCTAATACCAGTGTATTGAATTACATGCTCAGGTTTCTGAATTTTCAGTTTACTACAATTGTCTGAAATTTTAGAAACATTAGAAACTGAATTTCCAAAATAAGAAACAAGATTTTTAGAAACATTTATAGTCATGTTAGAAGTACAATTTGACAAATCACATTGATTGATATTATTACTGCATGATTCATCCCTTGAAGTACCTACTTCTACATATTTATTACCTTCTTTCATAATAAAAGAAATTTTAGTCTTAGATTTACTTGAACTGCAACTAATAAATCCTTTATTACCTTGAGATTCAGGATATTCAGGATAATCAAATCCTAAGCCAAATTTATAAGACACCGTAGGGGTACTAGTTAGTTTGTCTTACTTAGTTTGACTTAAATTCCATTTCTCAAAGGTAGAATTTAAATCTTGCTCTCTCAGTTTTAATTTTTCTATCTCTAATTCAAGTTCATTTATATTGTTTCTCAACATTTCATTTTCAGATTCTATCTTTAATTTTTCAGCATTTATATTCTATATTTGTTCATGCAAGATACATTCATTAAATCTAAATTTTTGCAAATCTCTAGCATGATTTTCATTATCACATTTAAACTTTTCTAAAGTAGTAGACAGGAAATAATTTTCTTCTTCCATAATGGATGAATATTTTCTAATATTCTTATTTTCCAGTTTACATACTTTAAGTTTTTGTAATAATGCATGATAAGCACATAATAATTCATCAAAGTTGAAATTTGAATGACTTTCAGGATCAGATATTACCTCAGACTCATCTGCCATGAAGCACACATGAGCAACGTCTTCTAACTCTTGTTCTCCTTCTGAATGTGAAGATTTTGATGTTGATTCCTCAGATTCAGACTCTTCAGACGTGTCATCCCAAGTAACCTTCAAAGCCTTTTTCTTGTAAAACTTTTTCTGAGTTTTCTGAGCCGTCTTCTTCTGATTTGTCCTACTTTGCTTTTCATTTTTCCTCATAGGACAATCTAGAGAAAGATGTCTAGGTTTCTTACAGTTGTAACATACATACTTTCTAGATGAAGAATTCTTGTCATTCAATGATTTTGACATTGAGGGTTTATCATTTTTGTTCCTTTGTTGTTTCCTAGCTTTCCATGCTTTCTTGAATTTCCTAGTCAGCAAAATCAAATCCTCGTTAGAATCAGTAGATATATCAGAATCTGAATTAATTTTGAAGGCTATTTCTTTCTTCATTTTTAGTTTGTTGTAACTCAGTGATTCATTTAATTGAACTTCATAAGCTATTAAATTTCCTATAAGTTCATTCATAGTATAAACATTTAAATCTCGTGATTCCTCAATTGATGTTACTTTCTGAGACCATTTAGAACTTAGGGATCTGAGAATTTTCCTCACCAAATCCTTCTGTTCAAAATTCTTTCCTAAACATTTTAAAGAGTTTATGATATCAAGAAATCTGGAAAACATCTCAGAAATATTTTCGTCTTCATGCATCTTAAAGAGTTCATACTTATGAATCAACATGTTTATTTTTGTCTCTTTAACTTGAGAAGTACCTTCATGTGAAACTTCTTATGCATGCCACACCTCATAAGCAGATTTATATGCCGACACTTTACTGAACTGTTCATAACTCAATGCACAGAATAAAATATTTAAGCCCTTAGCATTTAGAGTTTCATTTTCTTTTTCAGTAATTGTCCAAGTATTATAAGGAGTAGTTAATGGAGTATATGGTTTAGAAATCATGAACCACAATTTATGATCTATACTTTGAAGAAAAACAATCATCCTATATTTCCAATATTCAAAATGTATTCCATCAAATAAAGGAGGACGATTAAGATTTTGGCTTTCATATAAAGAACAAGGTATGTAATTGATTATTTATCCTGAATTTACATTTAAACCCAGTTCGTGGAGTTATTCATTAACTTAACGAATTAAGTTCGTTGAGTTAGGTGCTTCTATTAAACTACTTGTAGAATGATTTATGTGTAGATCTTATTAAACTACAGAAAAAGTATGAGCTTATTGATATGGATTCATATTTTTAGTAAATAATGGAAGCAAGAATATATGAGATTTGTATTTTATTGCATCTGTATTAATGAAATACGTATATATATTGTGTTGAAAAGAAAAGAAAAAAAAAAAATAGAAAAACTTTGAGAGTTTATTGACTTGTTTGATCACGAGCCTTTTGTAATTGAGTAGATAGGTATGTAAGGATTGTTGACCTAAAAAATGACTTTAAATTTGGCAACCTAAGATCCTGATCAGATCTAGGATTGTTGACTAAAAGCTCGATACATGGGTACACTAGAAAGCTCTTATATGATTCAAGTTTTTCATATTAACTTTTAAAGTACAAATATGCATATACTGTTCTGAAAAGATAATAGTGTTTTGTGAAATACAGATATCTTTTGAATCGAGTATATTTTCTGTTATCTAAGATTGCTGAAGTATGAATCTAGAATAGACTTTTGAAGTTGTTTATCTAAGATACAATTCTTTATTCTACTTGTTTTAATCATATTGAATTGGATTGTGTTTTGATTCATATGTAGTTGAAATTTATTCTAGAAATCATATTAGAAAATTCAGGATAACAGATATTTGAAAGAAAGAAAAAATGATAATATAATTAACACCTATATGATGCTCATATATTTTGTATGTAATTTACATATGTTTTAAATATATTTGCAGTTTGAAGAGGAGAAAACAAACTTAAAACAGATTACTGAAAAATACAGAATATCTATATAGTAATCTAATTTATGTATTCTGAAGAAAAAACAAAATGAAGAATTAAGTCTAGCACTTTAGAAAGACCAACTAGTTAGATCTTAGTTTGCTAAGGGACTAGCAAAATTTAAGTATGGGGGAAGTGTTTAGAATGAAAAAGTGCATAATATTAATGGTTAAATGATGGTTAATTATAGAATAATTAGCTTATCATATGAGAATTAAGCTATTATGTTATAATTGCACTATTATATGCTTTAATAAAAGAATTTGCATAATTACCAAGAATTAACATTAATTTAGTACATTTCTGAACTATCGGTAAGTTGTAGGTTTTTAATTCTTGGGTATCCGAATTGTTTGTTATTTTGGAGAGTTATATTTAATGTACCGAATAGTTATGTTTTAATTGCTAAAAGAATATGCAGGTACATAGTAACAACTCGTTGAGTTAGTGAGTAAAAATCGTAAGTTGTATATTTGAACTCGTTAAGTTAGATTTATGCATGTGTTGAATTTAAATGCTTTATTATGTCACGTGAACTGCACATGTATAACTTGTTAAGTTAGCATTACTGTACGCGTTGAGTTACATGAATACACACTAAGGTAATACATTGTGTTAGTAGCTTATTTCTTTATTTTATGTGTTTTATAGTTAAATCAACGAAATAAGTCCGTTGAGTTATCTATAACTCCATGGATCATTTATTTTCTAATATACCACTATAGCAGTTGTAGAAACAAGACATTCAAAGGAAAACTATGATTGCACGTATCACGTAGGAATTCACTCGTGGATTGAAGAAGAAATCACCATTGTTGATATGAATGAAGGAAATCCAACCGATCATCTAAGCAGAAACAATTACTATAGAAAGAAATATAAAAGAAGAGAAAAAATACGAAGTGTGTGTGTGTGTAAGGGTGGAGAACCGTGGTAACTGCAGGCAACGTCGGAAGTTCCCTGAAGATCCACACCACCATCAAAATCACCAACCATCGGAGGTATGTGAGAATACTTTCTTAATGTTTGGTCGATTTCGAGCAAAACATAGTGCTTGACAACCACTATGAGGAGTGATCGCGTCGTAGGAAGGGAAGCCATTTTCACCAAGCACCAACTCATATCTCAAGAGATCGTAAAGCTTCTAGCCTTGGTTTCGGGTTGATGCCAGTATGCTAAAGAGGAGATCATCTTGCAATTTTGGACTCGCGATTCTAAAGGGAGAGGAGACAAGATTGTAATTGATTAAGTTTTCAATGGTGTAATCACGTCACATGTAGTGACGGAAGCATTTACTATCGATAGAGATTTTTACATTTCACCTTTCATTCATCTTCAAGAACATATCAAAAGAAAAATACCAAAAACAACAAATTATCTATGTTTATGTTTAGTATTAAAGTGTTGTATTGTTTGTTTTGTATCGTGAGTAATGTTATCATTGTCAGTATTGTGAATGTGTTATGTTTGTTTGATTTAGAAAATAGAAAATCATTTTACAATTTACTGAAATTGATTTGTTCTAGATACTTAACAATTTTAATGGTTACTGTTTGAAATATCTGAATGTTGGTATTGCTTAATGATAAATCTAATATTAACTAACATTAAATGGCTTAATTGATGTAATTTACAATTTGTGGAACTGCCCAATGGTTGGCCGAATTTCTCTATAATTAACAATATTGAACTAGAAAAATTAGGCTTGTGGAGTTAACTTAAGTCCACGAGGTTAGTCCGTTGAGTTAGCCATAACTCCATGAACTAAGTCCGTTGTATTAACTGTGACTCAACGGAGTGCTTACTGAACACATTTATACTCCAATATAAAAATCGGAATAGTATACAATTCTTACTCAATCTTTGTGGGATCAACCTGTACCTGCACACAAATACAATATACACTATGCACTTGTAGTTAAAATACAAATTGGAATTAATGTCTAATTTATGTGAAAGTTTGTTTGTTTACTTCTAAAAGAAATTATTTATATAAGCATAAAAACAACACCAAACAAGTTTTCTAGCGTTGTTGTTGGGGAATTAATCAAGTTCTCTAGTGTTGCCTAAAAAAATAGAAGTTCACAACCAATACAAATCATTTAGAACTTAGAATAGTAGAGATCAGAGAGATTCCATTCTGTTTCGTCACACCACGATGACGAAGATGACGCCTGAGTTCTGAGAGGAAATAGACACCACGAGATTTCTCAAAGAATAAGAAGAATGGCATACAAGACAAAAGAGCAGGAACACAACAAGGGAGAAAATACTAGAAAAGGTAGAATATGATATCTTCTTCTGGGAAAGAATTTTAGTTGATTTAGACATTAGAATCCCTCGAATCATGGTAACAAGGATTAAAGTAGCAACAAAACTTGTAGTTAATAGAGAAAGAAAAATAATACCAAACAATGAGGTTGCCCTAGAGTTAATCTGGTGCAAGTCAAGATTATGGTTCGTAAGACATTGCTAGACATGCCTAGTGGGAAATCAGGGAGCAACAGAGAAAAGAAGTTGAAGAACATACAGCTGAAGAACATGAGGAATCGACTACTAAAAGACATGTCCCTAAGGAACAATAGCTAGGACCTTCAGTTCCACCAATAGAGCCATTACAACGAGTAGCATTTGCTTGGCCAAGAACTGAAGAAGAAGATAAAGAGTTTGCCAACTTGGTCAAAACAGTAAAAGACCAAGGAGATGATGAACAAATGGCTATGGCCAAGACACATATTCTATATGATGCCATAAAGAAAAGAAGGGTCGAGGAAAAGTTGAGGGCCTATATAAAATTAAAGTAGAGTAACATTAGGAAGTAGCTAGATTAAGGGCTACAAGAGAAACTGAAGCTGGTCCTTCGAGACCAGTACTTATAGAAAAAATAAAATAGGAAGAGCCAATACCTATGGCTCGAGGGCCTACAAAGCCTATTTTTGTAGATTTAATCTTAGAGGAGGAAGAGGAAGACTAGACACAGCTAATTAGAAGAAGGAAAGGAAAAGAGATAGTGTCTGAAGCTCTAGAAGAGATTAAACCTGAGCTAGTAATATCAGTAGGGCCAATCTTTGTAGACCTGCTATCCGAATCTGAGGAGGAGCAGGAGTAGTAGTAGCAAGAGCAAAGAGAAGAAGAAAAATAGGCTAAAATTAGTTTGTAGCCTGTACAAACAAAAGAAATTGAAATTAGGGCAGAAGCTGATTTGTCTGTAACTCCATCCCAATCTACCACAGAACTAAAAAGAATAGTGACAATGCAGATTGGTAGTCAGGAGGAAGAAGAAAGTGAAGAAACTAAACAAGAAGGAAATATCTCTACGGATTCCACTAAAGAGCAAGAGACTCTTCAGCAAATTTTTGAAAGAATTCAAGATAGAAGAGTGGAGAGTTCTGCTGGCTCTCCACCATAGACAGAAGCAAAAGCAAAAATGCTGGAATCTCCAAATCATTTCCAACAAATTCAAGTTCAACACATTGAAGACGAAATTCAAGAACAAACCCCTTTGGAGCAACAAATTCAAATTCCTAACCCTACTAAAGCAACAGTTCTGAATGAAGTACACTTTTGGAGTCAGAAAGCATATAATAAATATCAAGAGATTAGGAGTTATGATATTATATACAGTAGACTAGTAAACTAGGATAGTATATAAGAAATCAAAGAATTATTTGAGTTCTAGGGTTTACTATAATTTATTTCTCAACAGAAAAGGCATGCAATATATGAAAATCTAGTGCCCTGTTTATATGCAAATTTAAGAGAGGAAGAAAGACAATTAATTTCCAACATGGAGCAAGCTGATGTATAGATAACACTAGAGCTTCTCCATAACATATTAGGATTGAAAAATGAAGGGATAGAAATTCTAGAAAGCACAACTACAATCGAGTAGACAGAACAAGTTATAAAGGATTGTTTAGCTATCAATCCTGGTGTGTCATTATTGAACAGACTGAAGTACTTAAATGGAAAGGCACACATGGTGGCAACTATATTGGTGAAAACTATTTATCAAAGACAAGGCCACCATATTGAACTTAGTCAATTTGTCAAATGGGCAACATATGCAATTGTAAACAGAATTCAAATTAATTGGTACAAAGTTTTATCTCCAAGTTGAGAGCAGCAAAGAAGAAACTATTTTATGGAGATCTAATTCCACTACTGATGGTGGACAGTATGGACTTCACGAAATGGACGTCTAAAAGGATAAGATCTAGAGCCATTTCAGTGAAAGAATACAGAAATTATAATGTTGCAGCTGTTGAGGTATCTGTACCTTCTAGAGACATTATTGGAGCTGTTGAACGAATAAATCAATTAGAGCAACAACTAGAAAAGCTCCAGAATGAAGTAGATGAACTTAGGAGAAAAGACTAAATGTATTGTTCGTCTACTTATATTTGTATTGAAAAAATATCTAGCTGTATGTAAATGTAAACTATTTATATAAATGAATGTTTGAATTCAGATGTTTTTCAATTCGTGTTTGAGAATGAATGATATAATTGAGAACTGTATTGAATAATATATAGTTGTTTAAAGATGTGCAAGACTATTTAAAAGATTTACAAATTTTAAAAATGACATGATTAAATGCATGATGTTTGGTTAATGCTTGAATATATCTGCATACTGAAAAGTAAAATGTAAATTCTGCATAACAAGAAATGAACTATAAGTTAAATATGCATATAATGTTCAGATTTAAATGAATTTAAGCTAGAACACTACATTAATGACATGTATTTAACTTTAATTAAGTTGACAAAATGTAGGAGAAAAAATATATAGAAGTTAATACGAGGAGTAAGTTTAGAAAAATTTGCTAAGTGTTAACTTAACGAACTTAGTACGTTGAGTTACGCTTAACTCCATGAGGTTAATAATATATAAGGTCACTCCGTTGAGTTATCTGTAACTCAACGAAGTTAGTCTATGGAGTTAGCAAACAGTAATCGAAGCTAGTCCGTTGAGTTATCTGTAACTCAACGAGGTTAGTTTATGGATTAAGCTGAACGATTACTTTTTCAACTACGAATGAAACTTCGTGGGTTTGACAGTTACTGAAATTTGAAATTAGAAGTAGAACACGTACCATAAAAATAGGAACCATATTGCACATTACAAGACACATTCTTACAATAAGATTCATTTACTTTATGGACGTGCATTATAAATATAGAACAGAATGTTATTTACGAGTTACCAACACTTGAGGAAAGAAAAGAAATTCGTTGGGGAATTGGAAGGAGAAGTAGCTGATTCAACTTCATCTATTAACAACTATTTACTAAAAACAAATCTTTAGACTAGTATGTAATTAATCTTCTGCTATTTTACTTTATGTCAAGAGTTTATGAGCACATGGATTCGTTCTTCTAGCACTAAACGATTAGTAAGAACACCTACATAGGATTATTCAACACAGAGACATATTGAAATATTTTCTGAATTAGACTTTAACGAAATCCTTAGGAGTGTAGCTAACCTTTCTTTAAAAGAGAACGAAGATATGGCTGCTCCACTAAAAAAACCATTAGGGAAAATTCTGTATCCTGAATTAGTTGATGAACCTTCATGAATTTGATTGCCAAACTTTGAGGGAGATAGGTTTGAACTGAAATCTAATTATATTAGTCAATTGCCACACTTTCATAGATTAGAAAGAGAAGATGCCTATTATTTTCTTAGAGAATTTAACGAAGTTTGTCAAATGATGAAAATGCCGAACATGAGTATTGATGCTATTAAACTTAGATATATCCCTTTTGCGTTAAAAGACATAGCTAAGTGATGGTTATATACTCTATCGCCTGATTCAATTTCTGCATGGACTAAATTTTGCTCTATTTTTTTGGAAAAATATTATCCAATACATCAAACGATTAAAAAAAAAAGGGAAATACTAATGTGTAGCCAAAAATAGGGAGAATAATTCTAGAAATACTTTGAAAGATTTAAAGATTTACTGAGTTAATGTCCACATCATGCAATGAGTAAAGCACAATTAATAAGTATAATTTATGAAAGCATAGATGTTTCAACGAAATCTTTATTAGAATCTACTTGTCAGAATGGATTTTTAAAACTATGTAGTGAAGAGGCATGGGTATAGTTAGAAAACTTTGCAAAAGGAACTACACAGTAGGAAAATTTGGCTGAAGCTATTACAGATAAAAGAATATTGCCAAGGGGAATGCATAAAATAGATTCAAGCACTATGCTTGAAGTTAAATTAATTGAATTAACAAAGAAAATAGAAGAGTTATCATTAAATCAAAGACTAGCAGAAAAGAATGCAAACATTAATGATTTAGATATTATTTATGCTAGAAACTAGGACAACTTTGGAAATTCTTATAACCCTAATTGGAGCAATCACCCAAACCTATCTTGGAGAAATAACAATTTCCAAGGAGGAGAAAATATAAATGACAAAAATATAAGTTATGAAGCATTAATTGAAGAAGGATCTAGAATAGAGAAATTAGAAAAGATAATTCAACAATTAAACGATCGTCTAGATCATGTATTTGGAAATGTTGCCATTCAAAATCAAAATATGAATAGAAATATACCCCCTAGACAGAAGGAATCAATAGAAGTTAGACCTACGGGAGGATTGCCAATACAAGTAATACCTAACCCTATTAATAGAACTGTTAATGAAATTGATACCTCCTATGGGAGGGAAGCTGAATGAAGTAGTATAACTGAAGTAACTATGTATAATATAGTAAGTAGAAAAATATAAAAAGAAAAAAATGTAAGTTTAATTGTAGTTAGTAATATCGTAGAGTTATTACTTAACTCAACAAACTTAAGTCCATTGAGTTATGACCTAACTCCACGAGAGTATGTAAGTAGCTATGTTAATTTTATCTCTATTAAATTTTTGTTTATATTATATAGAATCACAATAGATGGAATTGATGAAATTACCACTAGATGCACTAAGGGAAGTACTGAGTAACTTATCAGCTAAAGATCTGTGTAGATTGTGTTGTGTATGAAAGGAAATTAAAGATTGTGTTAGAAAAAAATATTTTCATGGACTACAAGCTGCAAAAATGACTAGAATTAGAGATGGATTTTTGTGGAAGTCATTTAATCGTAGTTCAATCAACTATGAATATCTGAATATGGAGGAAAGTGCTAGAATTCCACCCAATACATTAGAAGGAATAGATCATATTATGGGGATAGATGAATGATTAATTATTTACAGAACCAAACCAAGGTATGCAATTCTATTACCCAATATTTTGATTAGGAATCCTATCATTAGAGAAGAATGGAATATAGGAAGGTCTAATAGATTTGAAGTACTAACTGAAAATTGTGGGTCAGCATTAACATTTTCTAATAAAAATTCAACAATTCCTAAAAAATTGTATTACTGAAGACCAACTGGAAATTGGGATGAGGATTTATGCCTAAGTGTGTATAATTTTTTGAATAGATCTTGGACTGAAAATACTATGATATATCTAGGACAAAAAGCATTAATTAACAACATACATGTCATACTTGATGGATATATATATCTAGTCACAGATATATCAATTGCATTTAGATCTGATTTATACATAGTAAGCATAGATAGCTATGATAATGACTTTATAGAAATATTACCTATACCTAGTGATATAGCTAAACCACCGTCTACAGAATATGATAAAATTCAATTAGGAATGTGGTATAATGAATATGATGATCCTACTTTATGTCTGATAAGATGGTGGGATGAATTGATGAAATTTCAAATATGGATTATAAAAGACCTAAATGAATGGAAGTGGGAAGAGGAATATATTGAAATATTTGTAGAAATAGAAACAGCTATATTATCTTGGAATAAAAGAGGATCCCTTTTTGCATTCCAATTCATTAATGGAAATACACTTATATTTAGTATTGATAACATACTACAAGTTTACAAGTTAAAAAAAGAAATCAAACTGCATTAAAACAGAATTAATAGCAAGAAGAATTATGCCTAAAAAGTTTGCTTAGACTGACACATTTATTCCATTTGTCACTACTTTTCAATCATGTTCTTAAAGTATGATTTCGTGCTTTTAATGTTGTGTGTAATCTGCATTTATTTTTAGAAAAAAAGAAGAAAGAAAAATTTTAGTTTTAGTTTTATTTTATAAGAAAAAAAAACAACAAAATATCAATCCAATTTGTTGGTATTTGTTCTGGGAAACCAACTAGCTTGCTTGTGAGCTACCAAAGGCATAGGAGCCTGGGTTCCACACAAGACACTGATTTAACAATATATGTTTTGTTGTTAAATGTTATTTTCATATATATATTCTACTTTTATTTGTGAATGAAAAGTTTTTCAGAATCAAAAGATAGAGGATATTGAAGGAAATACAAAAGAACAAGGTATGTAATTGATTACTTATCTTGAATTTACATTTAAACTCAGTTCGTGGAGTTATTCATTAACTCAACGAATTAAGTTCGTTGAGTTAGGTGCTAAGTCAACAAAACAATATTCATGCCTGCTAACATTTATTGTATTTACTATAAAATCTTTTACATTGAGGACAATGCAAAATGTAGGTATGGGGGGGAAGGTAATTTAATTAAAAGCTAAGTAATTTTGTTATTTAGAGGAATTAGAATTGTGCTACAAATTCCTATGGATTTTGAAATTTTTTTTTATGAATATGCTATAACTATCTAGTAATTGAGACTATCAAATTTTTAAGAACTGTAACTACTTGAATGTTATATTTAGAATCTTATATAAGATGCTACAAATTTTACTATTAATATAAATCTGATATAGTATCTTATGTTTTTGATGAATTTTATGAGTTTAACAGTTTCACGATTTTAAAAAAAGAAATCAAAATGAAACTTAGTAAATGATCTAAAATCCTAAAAGAGTTGAAATGTTGATTTTTAGATTAAATGAAATACATATGATCAAGGATACATTTAATTTGATTGATTAAACTTGTAGAATGATTTATGTGTAAATCTTATTAAACTACAGAAAAACTATGAGCTTATTGATATAGATTCATACTATTAGTAAATAAGAGAAGCAAGATTATATGAGATTTGTGTTTTATTGTATCTGTATTAATGAAATACGTACATATATTGTGTTGAAAAGAAAAAAAAAAGGAAAAAAAGAGAGAAAAACTTTGAGAATTTATTGAATTGTTTGATCACGAACCTTTTGTACTTGAGCAGATAGGTATGCAAGGATTGTTGACCTGAAAAAGGACTCTTTAAATTTGGCAACCTGAGATTCTGATCAGATATGGGATTATTGATTGAAAGCTCGATACATGGGTACACTAGAAAGCTCTTGTATGATTCAAGCTTTTCAAATTAACTTTTAAAGTACAAATATGCATATACTGTTCTAAAAAGATAAAAGTGTTTTGTGAAATACAAAAATCTTTTGAATCAAGTATGTTTTCTGTTATCTAAGATTATTGAAGTATGAATCTAGATTAGACTTTTTAAGTTGTTTATTTGAGATACAATTCATTATTCTACTTGTTTTAATCATATTGAATTGGATTGTATTTTGATTCGTATGTAGTTGAAATTTATTCTGGAAATCATATTGGAAAATTCAGGATAACAGATGTTTAGAAAGAAGAAAAAGATGATAATATAATTACCACCTATATGATGCTAATATATTTTGTATGTAATTTACATATGTTTTAAATATATTTGCAAGATGAAGAGGAGAAAACAATGTTAAATAGATTACTGAAAAATACAGAATATCTATATAGTAATCTAATTTATGTATTTTGAAGATACAAAATGAAGAATTAATTCTAGCACGTTAGAAAGACCAACTTGCATAATATGTATGGGGCTAGCAAACTAGTTAGATTTTAGTTTGCTAAGGGCTAGCAAAATTTAAGTATGGGGGAAGTGTTTAGAATGAAAAGGTGCATAATATTAAGGGTTAAATGATGGTTAATTGCATAATATTTAGCTTATCATATGAGAATTAAGCCATTATGCTATAATTGCACTATTATATGCTTTAATGAAGGAATCTACATAATTTCAAGGAATTAGTGTTAATTAAGTACATTTCTAAACTATCGGTAAATTACAGGTTTTTAATTCCTAAGTATCTGAATTGTCTATTATTTCGGAGAGTTATATTTTATGTATTGGATAGTTATGTTTTAAATGCTAAAAGAATATTTAGGTACATAGTAACAACTCGTTGAGTTAATGTTCTTTTTGTTAAAAGATCATGTGCCAACTCATTGAGTTACAAGTTTAAAGGTGTAAAAAGATCACGTGAGAACTCATTGAGTTAGCGAATAAAAACTGTAAGTTGTATATATGAACTCGTTAAGTTAGAATTATACATGTGTTGAATTTAAATGCTTTATTATGTCACGTGAGCTGCACATGTATAACTCATTAAGTTAACATAACTATACACATTGAGTTACTTGAATATACACTAAGGTAACACGTTGCGTTAGTAGCTTATAAGTTATTTCTTTACTACACATATTTTATAGTTAAATCAACGAAGTAAGTTTGTTGAGTTATCTGTAACTCCACAAGCCATTTATTTTCTAATATGCCACTGTAGTAGTTGCAGAAACAGGAAATTCGAAGGAAAACCACAATTGCACGTATCACGTAGGAATTCACTTGTGGAATGAAGAAGAAATCACCATCGTTGATATGAATGAAGGAAATCCAACTGATCATCTAAGCAGAAGTAGTTACTACTGATAGAAATATAAAAGAAGAGGAAAAAAAGAAGAAAGTGTGTGTAGAGTGGAGAACCATGCTAACTGCAAGAAGTATCGAAAGTTCCCTGAAGCTCCACACCACCACCAAAATCACCAACCATCGAAGGTCTATGAGGATACTTTCCTGATGTCAGGTCGATTCTGAGCCAAACACGGTGACTGACAACTATTGTGAGGAGTGATCGCATCATGGGAAGGGAAGCCATTTTCACCAAGCACCGACTCATATCTGAGGAGATAGTAAAGCTTCTAGCCTTGGTTTCAGGTTGATGCCAGTATGCTGAAGAGGAGATCATCTTACAATTTTGGATTCGCGATTCTATAGGGAGAGGAGGCAAGATTGTAAGTGATTAAGTTTTCAATGGTGTAATCGCATCGCATCACATGTAGTAACAGAAATTTTTACTATCGATAGAGATTTTTACATTTCACCTTTCGCTCACCTTTAGGAACATATCAAAACAAAAATACCAAAAACAACAAATTATCTGTGTTTACATTTAGTATTTGTTGTGCGGAAAGATCAAACAAACGTGGAGCATCTAGGGGTGGCGTGGAGAAGAGATCTGCATGGAAGAGAGGATTGCAAGTGGAGAATTTGAAGAACAACAAATTTACGTGGTTCCCCAACATGGGTACGTCCACGGGTGATCAATCTATTGTGATTCCTTCCTATATGGTTGCTGGTACAAAGAAGGGGGAGAACAAAATCAAGGGATGGTTTGGCATGGCATCCCTTGGACGTGGATGACCCCTTACATATATAGGGGCAACGATTGGAGATACCCAAAAGACAAGTTTGCCCCTATACAAATTATCAAAGAAATACAACCATATTCAATGACACATACATAAACTTGATGGAAGACACACGCATCACAAATCTCCACCTTGTCTTTCATCAATCTTCACTATGAATAGGTGATGGATCACCAAGACCCAACGTGGGTCAGCAGCAGCAATAGACGTTGAGTAAGTCCAAGCAATGCTTGAACTTGCTCTCCACAACGCCCTTTGTAAACATATCAGTCGGGTTGTCCTTTGTGTTGACCTTCATAATCTTTATCCTATCTTCATTCTTGAGGAAGTGATACTTAACATCAATATGTTTAGTTCTATCATGAAAGACATTATCTTTGGAGAGACAAATAGCGCTAAGACTATCACAGAAGATATCAGCTTTATCAATGCGCCAACCAAAGTCTCCAAGTAAGCCTTTCAACCAAATCCCTTCCTTTGCAGCTTCTGTCATAGCCACATATTCAGCCTCAGTTGTGGACAAAGATATCGTAAGCTGAAGAGTTGATTTCCAACTCACAATAGAACCTGCAAATGTAAAGACATAACCAGATAATGATCTCCTTTTGTCAACATCACCTGCATAGTCTGAGTCTGTATAACCAGCCATAGTACAACCTTGATCTGCTGCATACATCAAGCCAACACCTGGAGTTCCTTTCAAATATCTGAATATCCTTTTAACTGCTTTCCAATGTTCCCTGCCCAGATTGGACATGAACCTACTAACAACACTCAAAGGATATGCCAGATCAGGCCTAGTGCATACTATAGCATACATAAAACTTCCAACTACCTGTGCATAAGGAACTCACTACATATCAAGCTTTTCAGAATCAGTTTGTGGACACATCGTAGATGACAATTTGACATTTCTATCATAAGGCGTGCTAATGGCTTTGTATGAAGCCATACCAAATCTGCTAGGGATCTTCCCAATATACTTCTGTTGATTCAAAAATAGCTTACCAGAATTTCTTTCACGCCTAATCTCCATTCTAAGAATTCTACCAGCTGGACCAAGATCCTTCATATCAAATTTTGATTTTAATGTGTCCTTCAGCTCTTGTATCACTTCGATATTCTTCGCAGCTATAAGAATATCATCAACATACAATAACAAATAAACATGTGTACTCTTATCAAGAGTTTTAACATATACACATGAATCATAGTTGCTGCATCTAAAACCAACTTTAACTATAAAGGCATCAAACCTTTTGTACCATTAGCGTGGTAACTGTTTAAGTCCATACATGGACTTATTTAATTTGCACACCCAATCAGATTTACCTTTCACCACAAACCCTGTTGGTTGTTCCATCCAAATATTTTCTTCCAACTCACTATGCAAGAAGGCTGTCTTTACATCTAGTTGTTCCAATTCTAAATTTTGTGTTGCAGCAATGGATAACAAAATTCTAATAGATGTATGACGTACAACAAGAGTAAATACCTCATTGAAGTCAACTCCTTCTCGCTGTGAATAACCTTTGGCGACTAATCTTGCCTTGTGCTGCACACCTACATTGCCTTGAGTCCCAATCTTCTTCTTGTAGACCCATTTGCAGCCAACAATATTTGTGTTCTTTGGACATTTCACTAGTTCCCAAGTCTTGTTCTTATGGAGAGATTGGAGTTCCTCCTCCATAGCAGACATCCAAAGAACAGCTTCTGAATCTTCCATTGCAGCTTCATATGTAGGTGGATCAATAGAATCCTCCACCTCAACTACTACTTGTAAGGCAAAAGCAACCAAACTATCGTAGCCATATCTAATCGGAGCTCTAACGTCTCTTCTAGGACGATCTTTGCCAATGGTTCTTGATGGTGGTTGCTCCACCTCTTCCTCCTCAACTTCATTCTCCTGAGTTTCAGATGAGATTTTTCTAATTTCAACTTGATCAGTGATAGGCGGCTGTTGTGCGTCATCTATCTCCATCTGTTCAGGAAGGGTGTGCTCAATTTCTAGTGTTTCACCTACTAGTTTCTCTGTTGCTTGCAAAAGAGAATTCTCATCAAAAGCAACATCACAGCTATATATTACTTTGTGAGATTCAATATCATATATCCTGTATCTCTTTACACCAACACCATAGTCCACAAATATGCCTTTCTTGGCACGTGGTTCCAGCTTGCCATTGTTCACATGATAGTAAGCCGGACACTCGGAAATTTTGAGCTTTGAATAACTAGCAGATCTTTTCAACCATACCTCAAGAGGTATCTTCCCATCTGAGGCATTAGAAGGGGACCTGTTCACCAGATAGGAAGCTGTGTTAACAGCCTCTGCCCAAAACTTCTTGCTCAAACCTGTATGAGATAGCATACAACGTGCCTTTTCTAGGAGTGTTTTGTTCAATCTTTCAGCCACTCCATTTTGCTGAGGGGTATACTTGACAATATTATACCGTGTAATGCCTTCATCTTTACAAAAGCTATCAAATTCTTGAGAACAAAACTCAAAACCATTATCAGTTCTAAGATATTTTACCTTTTTATCTGTTTGGTTTTCTACCTACTTCTTCTAATGCTTGAAGCAAGAAAAAGCTTCACTTTTGTGTGTCAAAAAGAAAACCCAGTTCATTCTTGAATGACAGTCAATGATAGAAAAAAAAAATCTGGAACCTGCAATAGAAGGCTGACGTGAAGGCTCCCAACAATCAACATGAATATAATCAAGAACTCCCTTGGAGCTATGCTGACTACGTGCAAATGACACTTTTTTTTGTTTGCCAAAGACACAATGCTTGCACTGTTAGGAACGAATGGCTTCACTAGAGGGGGGTGAATGGAGAACACTGTGAATTTATGTCTATTTTTTACTTTACTAACTAATTTGATTAATCAGTTTGCACAAGTAATAATCTGATAAAAATATCATGCATAGCAAAAATAAAGGTAAGAAACACAAGAGAATTTTAGGTGGTTCACCAGCTTGGCTAGTCCACCCCCAAGGGTCACTTGGGCTTCACTAAGTGTCTCAACACTTATACACTTGCTTTCAGGTCAAAGCAAGAACCAACCACATAGAAGTCTTCAGGTATAAACTCTAGAAAACCAACACTTAGAAGTTTTCAAGTATAAACTCCAAAAAACCAACCTCTTGAGTTTTCAGGTTGAAACTCAAACCAACAACTAAATGTAGCTTTCAGGTTGAAGCCACAAACCAATTGATCCTTCTTGGATCAGACTTTCAATGCATGGAGAGCTTTAAGAATCTTCTTGTAAATCCAACTTTTAATCGATTCTTTGTTGAACTGAATTTGAGCTTTCTTCTATATCAGTAATTGATCTGCAATGTATACTGTATCTCTGTATGTAATTGTATCTATAATCTCACTTGTAAGCTCTGCCGTATATTTGTTGTCTGCATTTTGTATAAATACTTAATATGTGCAACAATCATATTTTCCTCCAATGGATGTATTCTTCTGTACTTGATTAGGATCAAGTCCCAATATGGCAAGTGTCCGTTCAGAAAAACGTTTCAAGTCAACTTACCGATTTTCCTATTCTTTCGGATAATTAGCTATGGAACTCTCCGAAGAGTAATTGTAACTCACTGAACAGTTAAATACTTGACTCTATCAACTTTCCGATTTAGCACATGCATAAAAGACTGACTTAAGTTTCGGAAGGTTATCCTGTAACTCACCGAAATTCTTTAGGATTTCGAATAGTTATATTTCTAACTCTCCGAAAACTTATTTGAGCCACTGTTTGGAATTCTGCACGTGGGAAATTCAAAGACTTAAGTTTCGGATGGTTAAACTGTAACTCACTGAAACTCTTTTGAAATTTCGGATAGTTATCCTTCTAACTCTTCGAAGACCTATTTGAGCATCTGTCTGGATTTCTGCATGTGGAAAATTCACTGACTTAAGTTTCGGATAGTTAAACTGTAACTTACCGAAACTCTCTTTTAAATTTCGAATAGTTATCTAACTCTCTAATTTTCCCATTTAAACTTTCAACTACCGGCTTTCTCCATTTTGCACGTGCATAATAAAATGACTTAAGTTCCAGAAAGTTATGTTTGTAACTTACCAAAAAACTCAAATAGTTATCTAACTCTCCGACAAGTCTTTTAAGCTTCCGTTCTGTATTTCTGCACGTGGTTTATTGAATGACTTAACTTTCAGATAGTTATACCTGTAACTCTCCGAAAAATCCTTTAAGCTTCTAGATAGTTATCTCCTTAACTATCCGATCATTCAATCCCTTTAACTATCTGATTAAATAACTCTCCGAAGGCTTTGTAAAATCGGATAGTTATTCTTTTAACTGTCCGATAGCATTGATGCTGCTTTAAACTTGCTCTTCAGATACTTAGACTTGTAACTATCCGATTTTGCTAACTCTTCTTGATTTGCTCATCTGGAACCTTCTTGATCTTTTCATCTGCCTGAAAATAGTTCTAACAGCCTTTTGATCTAATGCAGTATTGACTTAACTGTGAAATACAATATGTTTCCTCACATAGGTTTTGCATTATCAAAATACTAGGGTCCTAACAATCTCTCCCTTTTTGATAATGACAAAAACCTTTACATTAAATTACATGTATTTTACTCCCTAGATTGTTGCTATACATTCAATCACATAGAAACTAAGTAAAGCAAAGAATTACAATAAATACAATGAAGTTAATTTCTTGCCTTGTCTGTGTGCTGGGAAAGCTCCCCCTACCTTCTATGTAATTTTCTATATTCTTCTCCCCCTTTTTATCATTAGATAAAAGGAGTTAAATACCAATTTTCTTTTGCTGAATTTTCTTCTCCCCGTTTTGTCATTAAATTTGTATCTAATGATATACCAATTTTTTGATCTTTGTATTCCCGTCAGATATCAAGTTGTGAAATGAATCAAATGCATCAATATCTTCAAATACCAATTTTTGATTTTCCATCAAATGAAGACTATTGATGTGTAGATCTCAATTGTTGATTTGCAGTCTATTTTTATCATTGCAGTCTATTTTCTTCTTTTCCTTTGATTTGTGTTGCCTTTCTTCTTTCTTATTCGAGCATAGTATCAATTGAAGTGTCAATTCCCTTAATCCTTGTCTGATGCTAGTTGTTGACATTCTATCATCTGAGAAGTCAATAATTGCTCTCCTGATTTGTGATATTTCTTCCTTTATTTTCGTGTAATTACTACATCATCTCTTGTGCTGTATAGCATACATTTATTGGTACCTATTCATTTGAACTAGATGAGCTACTAGAAGAACTACTCTCATCCCAAGCAGCCTTTAATGCCTTTTTCTTTTTGTAGCTCCTCTTCTTCTTCTTCATTTCTTTTTCTTCTTCTTGTTGTAGTGGACAATCAGGTTGTATATGTCCCTGCTTCTTGCATTTAAAGCATATTGGTGCATTGCTTTTTGATGTGCTAGCATGATTCTTTTTCTTCATCCATTTTCTGAATTTTCTAGCCAATAACACAACTTCATCATCATCCGAGCTTTGAAGTTCTTGTGTTGATGGAAAGGCTAGTTCTTTCTTTGTTTCAGTTTTCTTTTTATCATTACCTTCCTCAACTTTCCATTCCTTCATTTGAACTTCATGGGCCAGCAGGTTGCCCATTAGATCCTCTGCTGAGTATTTGTTGAGGTCTTTGGAATCTTGTATCGATGTGGACTTTTGCTTCCATTCCACAGTTAAGCTTCTGAGGATTTTCTATACTTGTTCACGAACAGAAAATTCCTTTCCCAAACCTCTTAAGCCATTAATAATCTCAGTGAATCTTGAAAACATATCAGTGATAGTTTCATCATCAAACATTTTAAATAATTCAAGCTTTCTAAGTAAAATACTTATTTTAGTGTCTTTCACTTGGCTGGTTCCTTCAAAGGTTATTTGAAGAGTGTTCCAAGCCTCGTGAGTAGATTTACAAGCTGAAACTTTATTATATTGTTCAGTAGATAAGGCACAATAAATAACATTCAGCCCTCAAGCATCCATTTGGATGATTCTCTCATCCTCCTCAATCTAGTCATCCTCATGACTAGGTGGAATAGGTGTTCCTAGAACAACCATTTTCCATAAACTCACATCTGAGCTTCTGAGGAAACATTCCATCTTGTTTTTCCAGTAATTATAATTAATATCATCAAATAGGGGAGGATGATGGATGTTCTGACCCTCTCTATGAAAAGATGTCATGATCTCAAATGGTTAAATCTATAAAAAGAGATCAACCTACTCTGATACCAATTGTTAGGAATGAATGGCTTCACTAGAGGGGGGGTGAATGGAGAACAGTGTGAATTTATGCCTATTTTTCACTTTACTAACTAATTTGATTAATTAGTTTGCACAAGTAATAATCAGATAAAAATATCATGCACAGCGAAAATAAAGGTAAGAAACACAAGAAAATTTTAGGTGGTTCACCAACTCGGCTAGTCCACCCCCAAGGGTCACTTGGGCTTCACTAAGTGTCTCAACACTTATACATTTGCTTTCAGGTCGAAGCAAGAACCAACCACACAGAAGTTTTCAGGTATAAACTCTAGAAAACCAACACTCAGAAGTTTTCAAGTATAAACTCCAAAAACCAACCTCTTGAGTTTTCAGGTCGAAACTCAAATCAACAACTGAATGTAGCTTTCAGGTTGAAGCCATGAACCAAATGATCCTTCTTGGATCAGACTTTCAGTGCATGGAGAGCCTTAAGAATCTTCTTTTAAATCCAACTTTCAATCGATTCTTTGTTGAACTGAATTTGAGCTTTCTTCTATATCAATAATTGATCTGCAATGTATATTGTATCTCTGTATGTAATTGTATCTGTAATCTCACTTGTAAGCTCTACCGTATATCTGTTGTCTGCATTTTGTATAAATACTTGATATGTGCAACGATTATACTTTCCTCCAACGGATGTATTCTTCTGTACTTCATTAGGATCAAGTCCCAATACAGCAAGTGTCCGTTCAGAAAAACGTTTCAAGTCAACTTACCGATTTTCCTGTTCTTTCGGATAATTAGCTATGCAACTCTCTGAAGAGTAACTGTAGCTCATCGAACAGTTAAATACTTGACTCTGTCAACTTTCCGATTTAGCACATGCATAAAAGACTGACTTAAGTTTCAAAAGGTTATCTTGTAACTCACCGAAATTCTTTAGGATTTCAGATAGTTATATTTCTAACTCTCCGAAAACTTATTTGAGCCACTGTTTGGAATTCTGCACGTGGGAAATTCAATGACTTAAGTTTCGGATGGTTAAACTGTAACTCATCGAAACTCTTTTGAAATTTCAGATAGTTATCCTTCTAACTCTCTAAAGACCTATTTGAGCATCTGTCTGGATTTCTACCTGTGGGAAATTCACTAACTTAAGTTTCGGATAGTTAAACTATAACTTACCGAAACTCTCTTTTAAATTTCGGATAGTTATCTAACTCTCTGATTTTCCCATTTAAACTTTCAACTGCCAACTTTCTCCATTTTGCACGTGCGTAATAAAATGACTTAAGTTCTGGAAAGTTATGTCTGTAACTTACCGAAAAACTCGAATAGTTATCTAACTCTCCGACAAGTCTTTTAAGCTTCTGTTTTGTATTTCTACACGTGGTTTATTGAATGATTTAACTTTCAGATAGTTATACCTTTAACTCTCCGAAAAATCCTTTAAGCTTCCAGATAGTTATCTCCTTAACTATCCAATCATTCAATCCCTTTAACTATTTGATTAAATAACTCTCTAAAGGCTTTGTAAAATTGGATAGTTATTCTTTAAACTGTCCGATAGCATTGCTGCTGCTTTAAACTTGCTCTTTGGATACTTAGACCTGTAACTGTCCGATTTTGCTGACTCTTCTTGATCTGTTCATTTGGAACCTTCTTGATCTTTTCATCTGCCTGGAAATAGTTCTAACATCCTTTTGATCTAATGCAGTATTGACTTAACTATAAAATACAATATGTTTCCTCACATAGGTTTTGCATTATCAAAATACTAGGGTCCTAACATGCACATGTCAATACAAGCAACCTTGTGCCCATTAAACTTGCCCAGACTACTTAGTTTCTGCATTCCTTTCTGCCCCAAATGACCCATCCTTGAGTGCCACATGACAGAAAAATCATGTTGACTAGATATAGCTGATATAGCTGCGCCAACAATTGGAGTGCCCTACAAAATGTATAAAGGACCAGATTTGGTTCCCTTCATAACAACTAATGAGTCTTTCAGTATGCTAATCTTCCTCTCACCACCTGTATATCTATAACCCTTAGCATCAAGGGCCATCAGTGAGATTAGACTTTTTCCAAGCTTTGGGATGTGCCAAACGTCCTCTAGAATTCTAATTGTGCCATCATGTAGTTTAAATTTTATAGTGCCCACACCAACTCTAGAACACACATCATCATTGGCCAAAGTCACTTGACCACCCTCCACCTACTCGTAGGTGTCAAAATACTCCCTAGTAAGAGTCATATGATGTGAAGCTCCTGAGTCCATAATCCACTGATCATCAGAATAGGCACTACAACAAACTGTAAGAGAAAAGTCATCACCTGACGTAGAACTGGTTTCTTCCACAGCAACCTTTCCTTTGTTCATAAGCTTGGGACAATGTGATTTCCAATGTCCTTTCTCCTTACAGTAATGGCAAGTATCCCTAGAGTACTTGCCCTTCGACTTGCTTCTACTTCTATTCTCCCCTCCACCTTGTCTCTGGCTTCTTCTCCTGTTCTCTTGCTGCTGAGCTGAGAGGCCAATACCACTTGCCTCGTTTCTACCATGCACCATGTGCCTGAGCTCCTTGGAATGAAGGTTGGACCTCACTTCCTCCAGTGTAATTGAATCTCTTCCAACTACACAGGACTGAACAAAGTTTTCATAACTTAATGGGAGTGAACAAAGCAAGATAAGAGCTGCATCTTCATCTTCTATGATTACTCCAATATTCTTGAGTTCCATCAGAATAGCATTTAGCTAATCTAAATGCTGCTTAAGAGGTACACCTTCTATCATCTTTAAAGAGAACAGTCTCTGCTTTAACAACAATTTGCTTGTTAAAGACTTAGTCATATACAATGACTCAAGTTTCTGCCATAGACCTAACGAGGTAGATTCATCAGCAACTTCTATTATAACTTCATCAGACAAACACAACAAGATGGTGGAATGAGCTTTCTCTTCCTGCAATTCAAACTCTAGCGAATTTCTGTTCAGAGTAGTATCCTTATTTAAAGGAGCCCAAATACCTTGTTGCTTTAGAAGTGCTTTCATCTTAATTTGCCATAAGCTGAAGCTATTCTTACCATCAAACTTTTCTATCTTCAACCCCGAAGTATTCATGTTTTCAAAACAACAAACAACTAGCAATACACATGAGATACAATGTGATTTCAACAAACACAATTCTGTGGCAAGGTACCCAATAGCAAGCAATATCTCAACAACAATATGCTACTGAATCTACTGATTTCAATGAAATGCAATCAGCCACAAGTCAAGCACACTACTTAGCACAAAATAGTAGCAAATACTCGCACAAACCAAGCACAAAACCATAATCACAAAATGCCCAAAATCTGACAATCAAAGAGTCACTTGTCCAAAAAACTACTATGCCCTAGCCAAACGCCTCTTGTTGTATCTCTCTGAACACAAAACTTCTAACCACGAAATTTTAAAGGAAAGAAATTCAAGAAGCTTACTATACGTCCTCAAAATTTGAGATGCAATGGAGCACAGACGAGGAAGGCGCACGACTTGACATCGGAGTGTGCAAACTAGCGCTAGCAACGACGGTAATTACAACAATGGAGAGATCCCTTCCGGAAATGGCTTGAACCTTGATGAAACTCTTCAAAACTCCAGATGCAAACCTGGAGATGTCCAACCTAGCTCTGATACCAGTTGTTGTGCGGAAAGATCAAACAAGCGTGGAGCATCTAGGGGTGGCGTGGAGAAGAGATCTGCGTGGAAGAGAGGATTGTGAGTGGAGAATTCGAAGAACAACAAATTTACGTGGTTCTCCAACATGGGTACGTCCACGGGTGATCAATCTATCGTGATTCCTTACTGTATGGTTGCTGGTACAAAGAAAGGGGAGAACAAAATCAAGGGATGGTTTGGCATGGCATCCCTTGGACGTGGATGACCCCTTACATATATAGGGGCAACGATTGGTGATACCCAAAAGACAAGTTTCGAAAAGTTATACCTGTAACTCACCGAAAAACTCGAATAGTTATCTAACTCTCTGAAAAGAAAACTCGGATAGTTATCTAACTCTCCGACAAGTCCTTTAAGCTTCCATTCTGTATTTCTACACGTGATTAATTGAATGACTTAACTTTCGGATAGTTATACATGTAACTCTCCGAAAAGTCCTTTAAGCTTCTAGATAGTTATCTCCTTAACTATCCAATCATTCAATTCTTCTTAACTATCCGATCATTTAACTCTCCGAAGGCTTTGTAAATTCGGATAGTTATTCTTCTAACTATCTGATAGTATTTGCTGTTGTTTTACTCTTCGAATACATGGACCTGTAACTGTCCGATTTTCCCGTAACTTGAAAGCAATATCATCTAGAACCTTCTCCATCTGTTTGTCTACTTGGGATTTGTTCTATCTGCCTTTTGATCTAATGCTGCACTGACTTATCTATGAAATACAATATGTTTCCTCACATAGGTTTTGCATTATCAAAATACTCGGGTTCTAACAATCTCCCCCTTTTTGATAATGACAAAATCCTTTACATTAAATTACATGTATTTCATTCCCTAGTGTATTTCTATACATTCAGTCACATAGAGAACTAACTGTCGAGGAGGGATTCCTCCCCTTAACTTTATGCTGACTTCTCCCCCTATCTGTGTGTTGAGTTTTTCTTTACCTTTTAATAATTCTTTTTCAGTTCTTGCTGGAAATACTGTAAGTGACCATATACTTCACTAATTTCTAGATTCTTCTCCCCCTTTTTGTCATTATATAAAAAGGTGAGGACTGTAAAACTGATATTGAATATATCCCGCACGAGTATAAGTTAGCAGAAAACAAGCTCCCATATGGTGAGCTTGAAAAAAAATATTTAAAGATCTTGTAAAGAACATATGCCTAGATTTCTTCTAATATGATTAAATGTTGATTTATTTAAAGGTTTGGTGAAAATATCTGCAAGTTGATTTTCTATTGGCACAAACTTAAGTGAGATGTCCCCTTTTTCCACATGATCTCTCAGAAAATGATGTCTGATCTCAATATGTTTGGCTTTGGAATGAAGTACTGTATTCTTGGATAGACTGATTGCACTACTGTTGTCATAGAAAATGATTGAATTTTGAATTTTCAGTCTATAATCTGCTAGAGTTTGCTGCATCCAAAGGATTTGAGCACAGCATAATCCTGCTACAATATACTCGGCTTCAGTAGTAGATAAAGCCATATAGTTTTGTTTCCTACTAAACCAGGAAATTAAAGAATTTCCAAGTAATTGACAAGTACCACTAGTACTTTTTCTGACAGATCTACTGCCTGCATAATCTGCATCACTATAGCTTGTTAAAATCAAATTACTGTCAACTGAGTAGAATAGTCTGAAATCTTTTGTTCCTTGTAGATATCTGAAAATTCTTTTGACTGATTTCAAGTGCGATTCCTTTGGTGATGCTTGAAATCTAACACATAAGCATACACTGAATATAATATCTGGTCTACTAGCTGAAAGATATAACAGGGATCCAATCATACCTCTATATTACTTTTGATCCACTGCAATACTTGAATCATCTATTTCCAATTTAATGCTTGAACTCATTGGAGTATTTGTAGGTTTGATGGTTTCATAACTAAATTTCTTCAACATCTCTTTGCAGTATTTTTCTTGGTTGACAAAAATGTCATTATGCACTTGATGAATCTGTAATCTCAAGAAAAACTTCAATTCCCCCATCATGCTCATTTTGAATTTATTTTTCATCAAATTCTGAAATTCGTGACAGAGATCTTCTGAAGTGGCTCCAAAGACTATATCATCAACATATATCTGTACAATCAAGATATGCACATCAAAAGTTTTGATAAAAAAAGTGTTATCCACTTTGCCTATAGAAAAATTGTTTTCAATTAAAAACTTTTTCAATTTCTCATACCAAGCTCTAGGTGCCTATTTCAAACCATATAGAGCCTTTCTTAGTTTGTAGACATGATTCGGCTTGAATTCATCTTCAAATCCAAGAGGTTGTTTAACAAACACTTCTTCCTGAATTTCTCCATTTAAGAAGGCACTTTTTACATCCATTTGAAACAATCTTATCTTCATACTACTTGCAAAAGCCAGCAACATTCTGATAGCTTCAATCCTAGCTATAGGAGCAAAAGTTTCTTCATAGTCAATACCTTCCTACTGATTGTAGCCATGTGCAACTAATTGAGCTTTATTTCTAAGAATGTTACCTTCTTTATCTAATTTATTTTTGAAAATCCATTTAGTTCCAATGATGGATTTTCCTGCAGGTTTTTCTACAAGTTCCCAAACATTGTTTTTCTAGAACTGATTTAATTCTTCCTGCATAGCCATTGTCCAGTAGGTATCCTTACATGCTTTATCTACTAATTTTGGCTCTATTTCTAACACAAATGCACAAAAATTGCAGATATCTTGTGCTTTGCTTCTAGTTTGTACCCCTTTAGATATATTTCCAATAATTTGTTCCTCGGGATGATCAGATCTAAACTTCCAACTATTATGATTCTAATATCTATTGTTGAGATTCTGGTCTAACACTTGTGAATTGGTATTCTGCTTGCAGTTATCATCATCAAAGTATTCATTTTCACTATCATTTTTAATCTTCAACTTTTTGAAATTTTGAAACAGATCTTCATTAAACTGAACATTTATACTTTCCTCCACTCTTCTATCTTTAGCAAAATATACTTTGTAAGCTTTGCTTCTAGAGGAGTAACCAACAAGTATGGTAGGTTCAGACTTTGCATCAAACTTGTCTTTAGCATTTTCTGTATTTAAGACAAAACATTTGCATCCAAATGTCTTAAAATAGCCAACATTTGGAGTTTTATCAAACCAAATTTTGAAAGGTGTCTTACTCAACATGGATCTAATGTGAGTTCTGTTGGAAATGTGACAAGCTGTTCCTACAGCTTCTGCTTAGAGAAATTTAGGTAGATCCGAGGCATTTAACATAGTTCTAGCCATTTCTTGTAATGTCCTATTTTTCCTTTCCACAACCCCATTTTGAGCAGGAGTTCTAGGATAGGAGAATTCATGTAGAATTCCAAATGAATTGCAAAGATTTTCAAATTCTCCTCTATGATCACTTCTAATTTTCTTCACTATTAGTTCCTTTTGATTCTAAACTCTTATGCAGAAATTCCTGAACTCATTGCAAGTTTCATTTTTATGTGTCAAAATTATTACCCAAGTTAATCTAGAGAAATCATCAACAATAACAAAGGTATATTTTCGACCCTCAAGACTTGATACTTGAGAGGGACCAAACAAATCTAGATGAAGTAGTTCCAATGGCCTTTTGGTGGTAATAACATTTTTGATGTGAAGAGCAGCTCTCTTCTGCTTCCCTAGCATACACTCACTACACACTCTTAAAAGTGAGTTTAGGCAGACCCCTAACAAGATCACTCGTGGAAAGCTTTCTAATGTTCTTCATACTGATGTGACCAAGTCTTCTATGCCACACCCAATCATCTTCACTAGTTGCTACCAAACAGGAATTACTTGCAGAATTTTCACATGGAAAGTTTAATGTATATATTAAGCAATTTCTATTACCAATAAATTTTGTAACATTCATGGTAGGATCAATAATGTAGCAATTTTCAGCATTAAAAGAAATAGTATAACCTTTATCACATAATTGACCTACACTTAACAATTTTTTTTTTAATTCATTTGCATGCAAGACATTCTCAATTATACCATTTTCAGATATAATATTTCCTATTGCAGTTATTTTACACTTTTCATTATTTCCAAACTTAACAAATCCTGAACTTAAGTTTTTAACAAAGTCAAGAAAACTTTTCTTACCTGTCATGTGCTTTGAGCATCCACTATCCACGATCCATTTAGTTGAACGTGCTTGAAACTCCTTGTCACCCTACAAATCATACTAAAATTAAAGCTTTTGGTACCTAAATCTTCTTGGGTCCAGTAGAGTTAGTCCTTAAAACATTAAATCTATTGCCTTTTGGCAGCCACATATGACCTGATCTTCGTTTGATGGCAAACACAGTGATGTCATCTCTATAAGATCTAATCACACCACCACAATAAGGTATTTCCTATGGTGTAGCATACCCTAGGCCATATTTATTCCCATTAGATCGTTGAGATCCTATTATTTTATTTAATCTTTTTTGACCTTGAGTGAATTTACATATGGTATCTTTCGAATCTGATATAGTAGTTAATAGATTTTTATTTTCTTTTTTTAATTCATAGTTAACACAACTATACTTATCTAAATTTGATTTTAGATTTCTATTTTCAACTATAGTTGATTTTAATTCAGCAAATGAATTTTCTAAGCAATGATTTAACCTTTTAATTTCTTTCTTAAATTCTCTACACTTCACATATAAATTATCTATAGTAGACAGAAGACTGTTTATGTCTAAATCATCATGCTCATTTTTTGAAGTAGAGGAAGAAGAGCATACCTCTTGTGCTACAAAACACACGTTGGCTGTAGCTTCATCTTCAGAATCTGATGAACAACTTGAAGTGCTATTGTCATCCCACGTAGCTTTGAGAGCCATCTTCTTTTTGTCCTTCAATCTTTTCTTCTTATCTCCTTGATCCTCTTATGTCTGAAATGGACAGAAGGTCTATATGTGCCCTTGCCTTTTACATTTGAAACATGTAGGAATAGTTCTTTTAGAGTAGCTGGGCTTATTCTTTTTCTTCATGAACTTTCTGAAGTTCCTTGCCAGCAACATGATCTCATCATCATCTGAGCTTGGAACTTCTTCTATAGATGGGAATGTTATTTCCTTTTTCTTTTCAGCTTTCTTTTCAACAGCTCCTTCTTGCTCTTTCCAGTCCTTCATCTGAACTTCGTGGGCCAGAAGATTGCCCAACAGTTCTTCAATTGTGTAATTGTTAAGATCCTTGGAATCTTGAATAGAAGTGGACTTCTATTTCCACTCAATAGTTAAGCTCCTCAGAATCTTCTGTACCTATTCACGTGAAGAGAACTCCTTTCCCAAGTCTTTCAGACTGTTAATGATTTCAGTAAATCTAGAAAACATTTCAGTTATGTTTTCATTATCATTCATTTTAAACAGTTCTAGTTTTCTTAAAAGAATACTAATTTTTGTATCCTTAACTTGGCTTATACCTTCATGAGTAACTTGAAGGATTTTCCAAGCCTCATTAGCAGACTTACATGCAGATACTTTATTATATTGATCAGCAGTTAGTGCACAATAAATGTCATTCAGCCATCTAGCATCTAACTGGATGATTTTCTCATCCTCCTCAGACCAGTTTGTAACATCACTGGTTGGAAGTGTAGTTCCAAAAACAACAATCTTCTAGAGTTTAACATCAGAACTCCTAAGGAAACACTCCATTCTATTCTTCCAATAGTTAAAATTGAAACCATCGAATAGAGGAGGTCTGTGGATGTTTTGTCCCTCAACAAATTGAGCCATAAATTCAGATGGTTAAATCTTATGAAGGATTAACCTGGCTCTGATACCAATTATTAGGATCGGTAGACTCACTAGAGGGGGGGTGAATGGTGAATGTGTGTAACTTTTTATATTCTTTTTATTGTTGAATCAAATGATTCAACAAAAATGAAATGAGATGAAACTAAACGAATGCAAAGTAGTAAAGAAATATAACACACAGCAAGTTTTAGGTGCTTCACCAACTTGGCTAGTCCACCCCCAAGATTCACTTGGGCTTCACTAAGTGTTTCAACACTTACACACTTACTTTCAGGTTAAAGCAAGAACCAACAACACAGAAGTTTTCAGGTATAAACTTCAGTAAACCAACCTCTAGAGTTTTCAAGTCGAAACTCAAACCAATAACTGAATGTAGCTTTCAGGTTGAAGCCACGAACCAACAGCTTAAGTCTTTCAATCAGAGTTTTGGCGCATAGAGCTTTTTCTACAGTAGATCTTTAGAATATGCTTCACTATTTGCAGACTTGAGTGTAATTGGAATTGGAGTGTAGCTCACTGTATGTGGTATATACGTTCTCTATCTCTATTCCTCTCTTAAACTCCTCATATTTATACTAAAGGTATAACGATCATATTTTTCTTTCAACGAATGTATTCTGCTGTACTTGATTTAACTTCAGTCCCAAATACGGTAAGTTACCGTTTAGAAAGATATTTCAAGATATCCTTTCGATTTTCTTAACCTTTCGGATAGTTAGCTGTGTAACTCTCCGAAGAATGTTTGTAACTCATTGAAAGATCACTTAAGTCTTTCTACCATGTAGGATTCCAGATCATACAATGCGAGCTGTCATTCAATCGGATACTTGTAGCTGTAACTTACCGAACTGTTACTTAACTATCGGATAGTTAGCTATAGTAACTCTCCATTAAGTTTCCAATTGCTTCAATTCAGCACGTGCACAAAAGACTGACTTAAGTTTCGGATGGTTATACTTGTAACTCACCGAAATGCTTCAAGATTTCGGATAGTTATCTCTAGTAACTTTTCGATTTTCCTTTTAAACTTTTGTTTGGATTTCTACATGTGGGAAATTCAATGACTTAAGTTTCAGATAGTTAAACTGTAACTCACCGAAACTCTCTTTGAAAATTTGGATAGTTATCTAACTCTCCGATTTCCCCTTTTTAAGCTTTCAACTGCTGGCTTCTCCATTCTGCACGTGCGTAATAAGATGACTTAAGTTTCAGAAAGTTATACTTGTAACTCACCAAAAAACTCGAATAGTTATCTAACTCTTTAAAAAGAAAACTTGGATAGTTATCTAACTCTCCGACAAGTCCTTTAAGCTTCCGTTCTATATTTCTGCACGTGATTAATTGAATGACTTAACTTTCGGATAGTTATAACTGTAACTCTCCAAAAAGTTCTTTAAGCTTCCGGATAGTTATCTCCTTAACTATCTGATCATTCAATTCTTCTTAACTGTCTGATCATTTAACTCTCCAAAGGCTTTGTAGATTCGGATAGTTATTCTTCTAACTGTCTGATAGTATTTGCTGTTGTTTTACTCTTCAGATACATGGACCTGTAACTATCCGATTTTCCTGTAACTTGAAAGCAGTATCATCTAAAACCTTCTCCATCTGTTCGTCTACTTGGGATTTGCTCTATCTGCCTTCTAATCTAATGCTGCACTGACTTATCTATGAAATACAATATGTTTCCTCACATAGATTTTGCATTATCAAAATACTTGGGTTCTAACAAAAGCATTCTTTTGTTTTGGATTGTTTTATAAATATAAGTTTTGTTTAACCCACATATACAAGCTTGTTTATAGCATCTTATATACATCTCTATTTTCAATGTCTTTATAAGTTTCAAAAATGTCATTTTGATCCAACAAGTAGAAATGTGAAGTGCCATGACATCCTTTGCTATCATAGAAAGTGTTAGATAACTACTTGCATTTACCTTCCACCAAGTCAAAATGTCAAATGAAGGACCATCCTTTTCAATACTTTTATCCAAATATCTATCCATTTTAGGTTTGTTATTTTTGTTTTTCTCTTCCAATCTCATCTTATATAGAGTTTTATGATCTAATTCATTATCATCTAATTCTCTAAATTAGGTTGCTCTTTGCAAAGAGGACTTGTGTGCACATGAAACTATTCATTGTGTCCAAATAAAAGCTTCATCTATCATTGATCATTGCCAACAATTCATTTGCTTTGTTTTCATCATAGTCTTCCAAAACAAAACTGAACATACCCCAATTTATAACTGAGGATCCAATAGAACTGCTACTAAGAGCATGAAATTAACTCTTTCAAGTTTGCCCATACTTTCAAATTTAGTTTGCATCTTTGTAGCCATTGAACTCGAACATGAATATCTATTATTGCACCAACCACAAAAAAGTCTTACAATCTTGCAAAATTCACTAAAATAACAATTGCAAGTAACATGCAAGCTAGAAGACAAATTTAGTTACATCATAAAGATGCTTTAGAAACTTTGCGGTAATCCTTGCATTATCCCAATCTTCACTAGATGAGAGTTGTAAGCTAATCTCATATGTAAAAAATGGTTCTTCTATTCTTTCAAATGGCTTTTGAAATTTCAAGCCATAATCAAATATGAGATAGGTAGCATTCCACCTTGTTGGAATATTAAGGCACATTGTAGATTGGGATTGTATTCCTTCTTGCTCTACATGTGAATTAAATTGTTTTGCTCTTTGAGGTAAACTTTACATATTTTACTGAAGCATGGATTGAATTTATAGAATCATGTGACTAATTGAGCCCATCCTTAACAATTAAATTTAGAAAGCACAACATCTCATGTGGAAATCTATCCATCTAAAGCATGCTTCTTCCTTTTAAAAATTTTTTTAAACATTGAATGGTAAGATCATTAGAACTAGCATTATTGAAAATCATTGCAAAAATATTATCTATTGCTTAATCAAGAAGGCATAACTTGATGCATTTCCAATGTCTTTTGCCTTTATGACTATGGATTACAGAAAATTTATAATTTTTTTTTAAAATTTCCAATCATCATTAATAAAATGGGACATAAGACATACGAATGAAACATTTTATATCAATGTCCAAATGTCGTGGTAAAGGAGATGCCAAACTTTGAATTGGCTACCAAGCTTTCAACTTTTCTTTTTACTTTCATAGGGTGTTATCAAATCTCTAACAACAATAGTATGAGAAATAGGCATACAATTGGGTTCTGCCACAGACATAAGAAACCAAATCCTAGTCACTCCACAAAATTAAATGGCAATCTGTCAATTGCAATCATTTTAACAAATAACTTTACTATTTTCTTATTCATATCTCTAAGAAATAAGTTCTCATTGTACAACATTGAATGCTAAAATCTTTTGCCTCTTATCATGTGATGGATTTTTAGAACATTTCCTAATATGACCATGCAATGTACTAGTAGTAGAAGTAGAATCATAATAATTGCATCTTACCCTTTTTATGGTGCCACAAGTATCCTTTCTTTGGTGAAAAGTTTCCAAACATCAAACTTTGGATTGCAATATCCTTTCTTAGAAAGTCCACTAGATATTTTTATGGCATATTAGTCTTTTTGTTTGATGTGTCTTGTTCATTCTTGAGCATCAGATTACTCCCCTTATCATCTTGAATACTTTCCATATACAAAAATAATAAAACAAAAAATCAATCCTTGTGAAACATTAAACATTTGCAAAACTTTAAAGATTTTGGCACTTATTATCAATAGAAAGCAAGGAAATAGAAAATACCTTTGTAGAAGTAATACTGTTTGTTGAAGCCATGTAGTGTGGTGGAGCAACAAATGTGATTCATAACTGGAAATGTAATTATTGAAAAACTCACCACTTTACAATAACAGTTATCTATTTATCATGGTTGGATAATGTGAAACAAAATTATAAAAATGAAGAGAGAAGATTGAACTCAAAGGAGGAGAAGATGCACCTATGTCATAATGTCACCTTTGTCCAACTACAGACCACCCAACATCTTGCCTGCATGTCCTACCCTTGTGTCCTGCTTGCGTCTAGCTTCCTCCCCTTATGTTTTGGCTACCTGCAATGAAGGGAGTCTAGTGACTTCTAAGATGAAGAGAGTCCAATGTTTTCCTTTTAGGTTTTCCTGTGTAGCTGTGTGGTTTTGCCTTACATCCTTACCCACATGCACATTTTTGTTCAAGATGGTCATGGGAGGACTTAGCATTTGCATTCTAGGTTTTCCTTAGATGTTTAGATCATTAGATAATTAGAATATTAAAATAGGTGTTTTAGTTTACATTTTAGATATTATCATTTATTTATTTTAGATTTTAGTTTAGATGTTTCTTTGAGTTTAAATGTTTAAGATTAAATTATTTAAGGTTTTAATGTTTTATAATATATTATATTATATCCTATCATATTTTATATATATAGATTTTGGTTTGGTTTGACTAAATCATTCTTCAAACCAAAATCAAATCATTTCAGATATAGCCATCCTTATTTTGTTGAAATAAGGTATGTAATCTTGGTCATTGGATGATAATAACCAATGCCACAAATCACTACCATAAGCCATCTAGTGGTTTTAATTTGTAATTTAAATTTCAAAATTCACTATTTAAAAAACCAATAAAAATTCCACCCTTTCTTGTCCATCCTTTCATCCCTACTTCCTAGTCGTCCATTGACTTTATGCCCACCTCTTCCTATCCACCCACTTCTTCATCCCTACCCTACCATCAACATATATTATTGTTGCATTTGAACATTGTATCATTATGATTTTTTTGTGTTTGCATTTTAATATTTACACTAACACCACCTGTGGAGGTTAATCTATTTACAATCAATCCTGAGCTTGAATTTAGGAGGGTTAGTGTTAAGTAGAAATAAACTATAATGACTTGTCAATCATTCATAAACATGAATCTTAAAAATAATTTGTCAATGGCATAACTCTTTTTGGTGCAATGAAAAGAAATAAGATAGACACCTTGGGTGTAATATTCTTAAGATAAGGGCTTTGTATTGATACTTAGATTTAGGTGAAAATAAGCAAGGATTTTTACACGTTAATGAATAGGTGCAGATAAAGTAGTCTAGACCACCAAAATTAAGCTAGCAACTTAGAATATAAGAACCTTGATTAGTAACATTATGTAATTAGTGGGTAAAATAATAAGAAAAATTAACATATTATGTTTAGATGTATGAGTGGTAATACTTTAAGAGAAACTAAAAGATGATTTTATTAGGAATAAATGGATTACATTCATTAAAGATAAGAAAAATTGGTTTAAGTAATTTGGTCATATCTTTAAGAGGTTAAAAGATCCACCACTTAGGAGGATAATTAATTAGTGTAGAGGAAGACCTAAAATTACTTATTTAAACATTGTGAGAAAATGTTTAAATTTATGAAATTTAATTGAAGATTTGACCATAGATAGATATTATTTGGAAGAAAATGATTTCATATGGTTGACCTAACATAGTGGATTGATAGCATGGGTTGTTATTTTAATACTTACACTAATACTAATCTTATTATTGGTACTAGGGTTAATATTTTGAAATAGTACTATTAGTATCTAATAAAAATACAAAAAATAACTAATGTTAGTGTTATATTATATGTTGAGGATATTAATATCAATATTCTATTAATTTTTTAGCAATTTCTAAAAGCACATGAAATTACTATTAACATTAAGACTTGTTTGTACATAATGGAAAGTCATTAAAGGAAAGAAAGAAAGTTAAAAAAAGGAAAATACAAAAAGTCAAGACAAAAAGAAGCTACTTGTATATGTTAAAAAAGTTATGAATTTAGAATAAAAATGAATCATAAATTTTACTTTTAAAATAAAATATTAATATCAATAGAATTTAATATTAATATCAAATAAAATATTAAATATTATTAAAATACTAAGAAAATATTAATAAAAATGCATAAATTAAATACAAGTGCATAGGCTATCAATATTAAATTTTGTTTGTATTATTAAAAATCATATATATTAAATTTTTTTTAATATGCTTAAATTTGCTTTTAGTAATTTTTTTAGTCATGATTGCTTAGTGTGAAGGAGAGAAGGGAGAGGTGTGGCAGGAGAGGGGAGGGCACAAATGTGGGTGAACGTGGAGGGTAGGTGAGGTTAGGCAAACATGGTGGGGGTTTGAGTTCAAGCAAACATGGTGGGGGGTTGAGGTCAAGCAAACACGTAGGGGGGTGTGGCAGGAGAGGGGAGGGCACAAAAGTGGGTGAACATGGAGGGCAAGTGAGGTTAGGCAAACATGGTGGGGGGTTGAGGTCAAGCAAACACGTAGGGGTAGTTGGGCAAATGTGGAGGGTATTAGGATCATATGACTCACCAAAGGGGGGGTGAATGGTGTGTGCGTGTAATTTTAAGTTCTTTTCAAACTAAATTAGTTGATTTGCTTAATGAATGAGAACGAATAGTTAATAAACATGCACAATAATAATAAACTCAATACACAAAGAAATTTTTAAGTGGTTCACCAACTTGGCTAGTCCACCCCTAAGATTTACTTGGGCTTCACTAAGTATTTAAATACTTACAACACTTGCTTTCAGGTTGAAGCAAGAACCAACATTTGAGCTTTCAAGTAGAAGCTCAACAACCAACCTTTCTCGAGCTTTCAAGTTGAAGCTCTTAACCAATAGTGAGTTTTCAGGTAGAATCTCACAAACCAATAGCTTTAAGCTTTGAACTAGAGTTTGAGTGCAAGGAGCTTTTGTGCTTCAGTATGCATGAGAATATTTCTCTTATGTATTTGCAGGCTGAGTGTATTGCTGGAATTTTTGAGTAGCTCATAATATTTGATAATCATTATCTTTATCTTCCCTTTACTGATCATATTTATACCAAGAGGTATAACGATCATATTCACTTCTAACGGATGTTTTCTACTGTACTTACTAAATTTACAGGTCCAAATATGGTAAGTTATCATTCGGGAAGGTGTTTGAAGATAACATTTCAATTTTCTTTGACTTTTGGATGGTTATCTGTGTAACTCTCCAACGAAAATCCGTAACTCACCAAAAATCCACTTAAATCCTTTTATTTGTCTATAGTTCAGATATTTGCAGCTGTAACTTACCGAAATGTTTTTAACTATCGAACGGTTAGCTATGGTAACACTTTGATTTCTTTCAAAGCTACCAATTATTGTCTTCTTATTTCAACATGTGCATAATAGAATTGTTAGGATTGAAAGGCTCACTAGAGGGGGGGTGAATGGTGTGTGTGTGTAATTTTAACTTCCTTTTAACTTAAATGGTTGATTCAATTTATCTATGATCTTAATTAATCAATATACATGAAAAATAGTAAATAGTAATGAACACAAGGAGATTTTTAGGTGGTTCACCAACTTGGCTAGTCCACCCCTAAGATTCACTTAGGCTTCATTAAGTATATGAATACTTACAACACTTGCTTTCAAGTTGAAGCAAGAACCAACACTTGAGCTTTTAGGTTGAAGCTCAGCAACCAACCTTTCTTCGAGCTTTCAATTACAAGCTCTTAACCAATAGTGAGTTTTCAGGTAGAAACTCACGAACCAACACTTGAGCTTTGAAACAGAGTTTGAGCGTAGGGAGCTTTTATACTGTAGTGAACTTTAGAATATTTCTGTATTTTGCGGACTTGAGAGTGTTTCTAGAATTTTTGTGTAGCCACAATATTTATGATCATTGTCCTAATCTTCCCTTTACTTCTCATATTTATACCAAGAGGTATAACGATCATATTCACTTCTAACAGATGTTTTCTGCTATACTTACTATGTAGTCAGTCCCAAAAATAGTAAGTTACCATTTTGTATACTATCTAGCTTGTAACTTTCTGATTCCCTTTGATTTTTGAATGGTTAGCAATGTAACTCTCCGAAAGACAACTGTAACTCACCAAAAATCCACTTAAGTCCTTTTGTCTGTATCACGTGGGATTTTAAGTCATACATGTGAAGTGTCTTAAGTTCGGATGATTATAACTATTAACTTACCAAAGCTCTTCTACTTTCAGATAGTTAGCTACAGTAAACTCTCAATTCTTCTTCTAAGCTTTTGACTACTTTCTTATTTCTGCACGTGCAAAATAAGATGACTTAAGTTTTAGATAGTTAAATCTGTAACTGTAGAGTCATAATTTATGCATATTTTATATAGTTAATTCATGCATTTTAGGTGCTTAAAGCCATATACTCATAAGTGCTTAATGAAGATTTAAGTTATAATGAGTTTTGGGCAAATAATGTAGTTATGGGCCTAAATGAAGAAAGTAATGTATAAATGAGACTCTATTTATTATTTCGCAATTCATGAAAACACATTTTACATCTTGGTGGCAATACAATTGCATTTTATTAAGTAGATTAATTGTACTTTAGCACTTAGGATTAATTATTTAAATAAGTACATGGGTATTTTTGGAATTCAATGAAAAATATGATTTTTTCCCCTTTTGAAGTATCCATGTTTAGGAATATATCTTATCTTATTTCTTTAGTGTTTTGATGTATTTGTTTGAGTTTTGTAGGTTGAAAAATAAAGCAAATCAAGATAGGAGGAATCTTGGCCCTTGGATTGAAGTTCAAAGGTGGAGATCAAGCTCCACCACTTGGAGCCTCTATAAAAGAAGAGGCATGGCCAACGTCCAACCCTCTCTCGCGTGGGCTACATCCTTCTCAACTCGTGGAGCCGTTTGTTCCATTCTCCCCCTCAAGACCTCGTGGAGTTGGTGTCCTCCCCCCTCTCATGGAGCTCCAAGAAGGAGATTTCAAGGTTTGGCCGACCTCTTCTCCTCTCTTGGTGGCTGCTGGTAGGAGGACGGCTAGGACATTATTTCTAGACCTCGTGGGTGTTGTGTGGAGCACATTTCCAGCCGTGCAACTGTCTCCCTTCTTCTGTGGATCACTCCTAGTAAAAGAAAGGAAAGGGTTGTGGACTTAAGGTGGATGGCTACTTGTGCTTGGTGTTTGGTGGTGCTTGAAGGCCTCTCGCTTCCAGAAGAGAACTCATGTGGTGACAGCCACAAATTTCTTGGCTTGGAGGACGGCTAGGAGTGCATCTCTTGCATCATTCTTCTCCAAAACAAGCTTGGACTTCAAGGTAAAAAGGGTTGAAGTGGTTGAGCTCTCTAGGTTTTCATTTCTTTGTTTAAGTTGTGTTTGTTGTAATTTCAGTAGGTTAATGGTAGTTTTTAGATGTTGTAGTTATAGTTTTAGATGTAGTTGTAATGTTACATTGTAGTTTAATCATAGAACTTTAATTTTAGTAGCATATTATATTTAGTTTGAATGAATGAAAGCAAATTTTGGTTGAATCTTATGAATGTATGAATGAATGTGCATAATTCTTTTTGTTTATGTATAGTTACTAATCTGATGATTAACCCCATTTGTATACTTGTAAATGTTGTAAATACATGTATATTGGATGTGTCTATTCTTTACTTCAAGTTATTTTGAGGTGATTTGTAAGGAGTAAAATTGTGCTAATTTATATAGGATTATTCATGCTTATTAAAGCTTAAATGATACATAATGCATGTTTATAATTGAAATACCATCACTTTGGCATTTATATGATTATGCATGATTATTGAAGTAAATGACTTAAAATTGCACAATTTAACCCTTTATTTGATTATGACTTAAATGATAATGGAAATGAATGTTGATTAATACTTAGATGCTTTATGTTATTTCATGTTTTGTTATCTTTTAATGCGTTTGTTTAAGTTTAGTAGGTAAATAAAGGAGAGCCTATTGGATGTTCACAAGGGAATTTAAATGAAAATACAAGAGGGATTAAAGGGTAACTTTGGAAGATGACAAAAACCCACAACTCTCCTCTACTTAAGCTCGTCCAAGGGATATCCAAGCCTCATCTTTGAAGACCCAATTGAAGACTGACACCCTTCTCCTCCTCCTTCCTTCCTAGGGCAAGTGGTAGGCTCCTCCTTGTCGTTGGAGTAGAAGAGGAAGCTTGGGAAGCTTAGATCTGGTGGGCTGCCTCCCTTGTTCTTCTTCCAGCGCACTTGGAGGCCATTGACCTATCCCCCTCTTGTTCTTAGCATGGACGGCTGAAGGGAGAAGCTTAAAGACTCTTCCAACAATGTGGCTCCTGATTCTAAAGGAGTGGTGACAACATTCTTTGGAGAAGGAGTAAAATCCACGCAGGTGAAGAAGATTCAAAGTGCGGTTCCTTTGCTTGCTTGTTCCCATTGGAGATCCACTTCTTTGGAGGGTTGTGAGGAGGGGTGACAGTCTGATTCCAGCCTTTGCAAAGGATGTGAAGCATCCTTTCTAGTGGAAAAAGAGCATCCAATATAAGGAGAACTCCAAAGACTAAGATGGTGAGAAGATCAATCTTGTTTATATGTGTTTTGTTCTTCATTTTATGTTTTTCTTGATGTATGTAAAGACTAACGAATTTTCAGTAGTTATAATGTTATTTTTACTTTTATTTGAATGTGTGAATGATCTCCTCTCGTGATTTATGATTGTATAGTGTTTATATTGTGAATGGGTGCAAATAGTTGTGAATGGCTTGTACAGATTTTCATCTCCTCTGTTTTTAGAATTAGGGTTTATGTGCCTTGTTCATATCTCAAGTTTTTCTTACTATTTTTCATCGATTCTTAAGTCATTTTTGTAGAGAAATAAAAGATGATTCTTTCTGTATACTTTGTTTAATTTTTTGAGCACGTTTAGTTTTACTTTTACATTTTTTTAGGAAAGTGTATTCTCGGTTCGGAATCGCATTTTCAGTCAATAGATTTACGGAAATGTCTAATACGATTTCTCCCTTCATACATTATATTTTTAATCTCTGTAAATTGGGTTTATTAGATTCATGAGTCTATTTTCATTCAATGGTGATTTCATAGAATTTCATGAATAATTGATAAAGTTATCGAGATTTTACTAGAAGTGCGCATTCTATAATGTTTCAAGACTGGTTTGCGCACCTCACTAGGTTTTGATGTTATTTTCACTTGAGAATGATTTAGAATGTAAAATCACCATGTATATTTAGAATAACTTAAAACCCTTTCCAATGAATATTTTTGTATGATTTTTCAGTTCTTATTTTGGGAGAAATCGTTGTTACAAGTAGAGCTATTTTCTGTGATTTTGACGACCGAGTTAGGAAGGAAAGAATTTTTGTAGTTCCGGATTCTGTGCAACTAGAATCCTTGCCTTATGTTTCTCCTTTCAAAAAAGTAGGTTTTCCATAGAGTTTTTTAGTGTTTCTTGATACGATTTTGTAGGAAATTTTTTGTATATTACAATTATGCAAGTTTCGTAATTTTTAGAAATGTATTTCTTCAATTTTTTGATTTTTTCTTCTAGAGGTTGCAGTAGTTTTGAATTTCTATTTGGGTGCCAGATTTGGTGCTCGACGCTTGAGTGTTGACTATGCTGTAATCTTTGTGTAAAATAGTTCTGTTAATTTTCTTTATTAGTAATACAAGTCTTCATTCAAAGCCCTCTGATTTCACAGGATTTCATGGAGTTTGACTGAGTTACAATTTTTGCACCAAAGGTACCATTTTGGAAAGTTTTTAGAACGATTCTGTGCCCTATCAGTAAATCTGATATTTCTAGATTTCTATAATGAGTTAGTCTATGATATTACTTCTATTTTAAAGATATCTCGAGAATCTTTCCAAACAACATTTTATCTAGATTTTTGAATGTCCAGGTTGGAGGAAAAGAGAGTTAGAAATTGGGCCTCACTTCTGTGATTTCAAGGCCAAAACTCATTGATTTTCTTGAGTTTCCTAAAGGTTAACCTTAGGAGCTTATTGGATTTTGGGCGATATTTGAACTTTTCATTGTACTTATGTAATTTTATCCTATTAATTTGTAATTAGAATTTTTAGGATGACTTTAACGAAGTAAATGTTTTGCTAAACAATTATTTTCATGAATTCAATTAAGACAAGCTCCTTGTGGATCGACCCGCTCTTGCATATGCTTAATACAATAGGTACCATGCGCTTGCGGTTTATAAATGTAAAATTTGGGTTTTTCATGTATTTAATTGAATAACAACAAATTACCTTACATGATTCAATAACACCATGGTGGTAGTGTAGATTTTAATGTTGTGAGTGAAAAATGACAACTGTTCTCGGATTTACTATTTTTACAACTTTGATGTGAATGTTCAAAGGGTTTCTGATATCAGTTTCTCATGTTTTTTGGATTCCCAGACAAGCTCTCGAAGACTAGTTTGCAGTCATGGGTTTTAAAGAATTTTCTAGAGATTTTTCAGATGAGTTATCGATTTTATTCAATGGGTGTGCAACTGCTCTGTCTTTCCTGTCGGAATCTAGATTTTGTAGTGTTTTGTGAAGTGAATTTGAAGGGGTTCTAAATTAAATCTTTGCATGAATTTTCATGAGTTTTTAGTTCAAGAGATTATCTGTAAAAGCCCTTTGATTTCGGGCAATTTCATCAAGTATTGAGGGAGTTATGTTAGTTTTAGTTACCATCTACAAATCTGTATTGTTAAACTACTGAATGCACGTCTGTGTTAATCTTGGTGTTTACAGAGGTGTACTTAATGTTTTTGAATGAAATAAGTTAAGATTTCTAGTTGATCCATAGATGTTTCACTCTGTATTTTTTATGTGATTTTATATGCAATAGGATGAAGTGGGAGTTCGAAGGAAATGATGTAAAATCCTGTGTTTTCAGACAGAATTTATAGCATAATATTCTTATGTAAGGATGAATGAATCATGTGTAAAAGAGTATTTTGAATCAAACTTTGATCATATTTTCAAATCCCTGTTTTGGGCACCTCTGATATATTTAGTAAAGCCAAATCCTTGTGGATTCGACCCGTATTCGCTGAAATATACTACAAAAGCATCGTGCGCTTGTGGTTAATTTAAAATGAGTTTCGAGTTTAATGTTTTATCATTTTGCTTCCCCTTGTTAGTTTTCAAAACCTTATTTTGAGGACAACAAAAACCTCAACAAATTTTTAGCACTGCTGCCAGAGATTTGGTTATGTTTTTATCAAATTTCTTTGGCGCTTGTAAAAGATTTTTGAAAAGTGATGAGTGGTTGTGTGAATATTCTTTTATGTTGTGTTTATTTACTTGTTTTAACGTGTAGTTCAATTTGTTTTGTTAGTAATGTAAATTCTTGATATACCATATTATTACTTCACATTCAGATAGGTTTTTTCCATAATATGTGATGTTAGAATGGTTTAAAAGCAATGGTCAACAGGACATACCTACTACACGAAAGTTTAAGTGTATAGTATTTGTAATTATTCTGAAATGCAAACTTGTAACTGGAAAATTAAATTCTTCTATTTGCAAGACTTGTTACGAATTTTTTTCATATTTTTCCTATAAAGTTCAGTTTAAGATGTTTCTTTAGAGTATTTATATGCTTAATTCGGAGTTGTATGCAAGTTATGATTTTTCAAAGTTAGACTAGCATGTAGTTGCAATTTGAAAGTAGTCAGACTAGAATGAACTGGAAAATTGCTGTATTAGTAATCTTGTATTTCTATTGCATTATTCTTTAATTTTCTTCATTTAATTATTGTTTATTCTTTCATTGTTTAGTCATTCTTTTATTAAAATGGATTAAGGTTACTCACTTGGTTGCTACTTTTTGCAGATTTGAGTAATAGTGAATCACTTGAAGAGTTTAGATAAATTATAAACAAAAGGCTGGTAAAGATTAACTTAGTCGTTAATGCTTTATTTTCTTTTTATCTGATTTAGAGCTTATTTTCCATGGATGATTGGTCATGCCAAGTTGATGACTATTATGTCTATGATGAAAATGATTATATGCCATCATGTTTTTCTTGTTTTGCAGGTGATCATGTGACTAGTGAATGCCAAAATCACTTGCCTCATGAACAAAATTCTAGCATGCCATGTACTGTTTTAGAGTAGGAAAGTAATCCTATTCCATGCATGAAACATAATTCATATATTCATCATGATTTACCTAATCATGCATATGCGTCTACTAGTAAATCTGAAATTTCTTATCATGTATCTAATATAGATCTAAGTGAAGATATAGCTAAATTTAATGCAATTATGGACAACATTGCTAAAGATAAGTCTATTAGTAGTTATAGTAAGAGTGTTTTTCATGCTGATCCAATTGATGTGGATACAACATGTGATGACCTTGGAAAACAAATGGATGCATTTGTTACTTTAAGGTCAAGTAAGGAAGTGAGTAGGCATAGTAGTGAAATTCCTTTACCTGTAGGTCCTCTAGAGCCTTGTTGCAATCCATCTAGAGTAGAAATTTCTAAAGATTCTAAGGTTATCTCTAGAAGTGATAAGGGTAAGCAAGTAGTCTATGCCCCATTAGAATCATCTACTAGTGCCCCTTACCCTATTAGACTTAGAGTTGAATTAGGAGGAGATAAGTTAGATAAGATTAGAGAGACTTTTGAGCAAGTGAGAGTGAACATACCTTTATTGGAATTAATTTAGCAAGTTCCCTCACATGCTAAGTTCCTAAAAGATTTATGTACTAAGAAAAGAGTTAGAAAGATACCCAAGAGTGTGAACTTAGCAGAAGCAAGCAGTTCTTATTTTTATGATTACATCCCTAGAAAGTATAGTGATCCTGGGACTCCTACTATTTCATGCGTTATAGGAGACACTTCTTTTGAGGGAGCCTTATTAGACTTAGGAGCCATAGTGAATGTTATGCCTTCTAGCATTTATGAAGAATTAGGGTTAAACTGCTTGCAACCAACTAGAATAGTAATCCACCTAGCTGATAGATCATTTAGAACACCTCTTTGAGTAGTGGAAGACCTCCTGATTAAGGTCCAAGATTTTATTTATCCTATAGACTTCATAGTTATAGAGAACCACCTTGTAGTAGACCTTAAGAATAGCGCCTCATTAATTTTAGGTCGACCCTTCTTAGCAACAATTGATGCTTATATTGGTTGTAGGGAAAGTTTTATGCAGATTACTTGTGGAGATCAGAAGTTGCAATTAAATGTTTTCAACGTGGAAAGTGGCATGCGAGACCAACTGGAGGAAGAATTTGAAGTCAACTTGGTTGATGTGTTTGAAGAATTTGAAGATTCTTTTGAAGAAGTTGAAGCAAACTTTAATGTTGAAGATGATGAAGATTATTTTTCAGTATCAAGTGATTTTGAAGATGATATTTGCATGGAGATCAATGAAGCAAACCAAGTGGAAGTGGCTGAATTAGAAGAAGAAAAAGAAGAAGTTGAGCTAGAAGAGCAAGCTCAAGTAGAGTTGAAACCTCTACCTGTAGATCTTAAGCATGTATTTTTAGGAGAACTTGAGATGTGACCTAATATTATTTCTACCCATCTATCTAAGGATCAGGAAGCTAAATTGGTTGAAGTGCTTAAAGAAAATAGAAGAGCTATTGGATGGACTATGGTGGATATTAAAGGAATAAGCCCTTCTATTTGTACTCATAGAATTCATTTGGATCCTAGCTATGCTCCATCTAGGCAACCTCAAAGAAGATTAAATGTAAATATTAAGGAGGTAGTAAGAAAAGAAATTTTAAAATGGTTGGATCATGATATTATCTATCCTATTTCTAATAGTCCTTGGGTCAGCCCTATTCAGGTTGTTCCCAAGAAATCTAGTATTACAGTAGTAAAAAATGATAATGATGAGTTAGTCCCCACCAGAATGTAGACCAGGTGAAGAGTATGCATTGATTATGGGAAATTGAACAATGCTACCCGTAAGGATCATTTTCCATTGCCCTTTATAGATCAAATGTTGGAGAAATTGGTGGGGTAGGAATTTTATTGCTTTCTAGATGGCTATTCTAGTTACAACCAAATTCATGTTGCTTTAGAGGACCAAGAAAAGACAACCTTTACTTGTCCTTTTGGAACTTTTGCATTCTGACGTATGCCTTTTGGATTTTGTAATGCGCTTACGACATTTCAACGTTGTATGATGGGTATTTTCTCAGATATGATTGAGCGATTTTTGGAAGTATTCATGGATGACTTCTCAGTATTGGGATCTTCCTTTGAATAATGCTTGGAAAATCTAAGAATGGTTTTAGAGAGATGTATAGAGAAAGATTTAGTGCTAAATTGGGAAAAGTGCCACTTTATGGTAAAATGAGGAATTATTTTAGGGCACATAGTTTATGGTAAAGGATTAGAGGTGGATAAAGCAAAAGTGGATTTAATAGCAAACCTGCCTCCACCTAAGACTGTTAGAGATGTAAGAGCATTTCTTGGCCATGCTGGATTCTATTGAAGATTTATTAAGGATTTTAGTAAGATTGCTCAACCATTAAGTCGATTATTAGCAAAAGATACCAAGTTTGATTTCTCTAAAGATTGTGAAGTAGCGTTTGTCAAGTTAAAAGAGGCTTTATCCTCAGCTCCTATTGTTCATGCATCGGATTGGTCTCATCCTTTTGAGCTTATGTGTGATGCCTCTCATTATGCTCTAGGCGCAGTTCTTGGGCAAAAGATTGATAAGCTTCCCAGAGTTATCTATTATGCAAGTAGAACATTGAATGATGCCCAGAAAAATTATATAATGACAGAGAAAGAGTTTTTAGCAATAGTGTTTGCCTTGGAGAAATTTAGACCTTATTTGGTTGGCTCACACACTATTGTTTATACTGATCATAATGCCTTAAAGTATTTGTTGGCAAAACAAGATGCAAAACCTTGACCTACGAGATGGATCTTATTGTTACAAGAATTTGATTTGATAATTAAAGACAAGAGGGGTTGTGAAAATGTAGTTGCCAACCATCTATCAAGGCTATCTATTGGAGAATCTTCTGAGATACCCATCAGTGATGTTTTTCCAGATGAGTAGGTATTATCTATCAATGCTAAACCTTGGTATGCTGTTTGGTTTTTGTTAACTTCTATTTAGTTGTGAAAAGTTAAATCTTAAACTTGCTTATATCAGTAATTTCTTTTAGAAGTAAACAAACATCCTTTCACACAAATTAGATATTAATTCCAATTTGTATTTTTTAACTACAAGTGCACAGTGTATATTGTATTTTTGTACAAGTACAGGTCGATCCCACAGAAATTGAGTAAGAATTGTGTACTGTTCTGATTTTGATATTAGAGTATCAATGTTTTCAGTTAAGCACTCCGTTGAGTTACAATTAACTCAACGGACTTAGTTCGTGGAGTTATAGCTAACTCAATAGACTAACCTTGTGGACTTATAGTTAACTCCATGAGCCTATTTTTCTAGTTGAATACTATTATTTACAAAGGAATTTGGTCAACCATTGGGCGATTCCACAAATTGTAAATAACATTAATTAAGCTCTTTAATGTTAGTTAACATTAGATTTATCATTAAGAAACACTAACATTTAGATATTTCAAATAGTAACCATTAAAATCTTTAAGTATCTAGAACGAATCAATTTCAGTAAACTGTAAAACTATTTTCTATTTTCTGAATTAAACAAACATAAAACAGTCAAAATACTGACAATGATAACATTAATCACAATATAAAACAAACAATATAATACTTTAATAATAAATGTAAACACAGATAGTTTGTTGTTTTTGGTATTTTTGTTTTGATATGTTCCTGAAGATGAATGAAAGGTGAAATGTAAAAATCTCTATCGACAATAAAAACTTCTATCACTACATGCGACACGATTACACCACTGAAAACTTAATCACTTACAATCCTGCCTCCTCTCCCTATAGAATCGTGAGTCCAAAATTGCAAGATGATCTCCTCTTCAACATATCGGCATCAACTCGAAACCAAGGCTAGAAGCTTTACGATCTCTTGAGATATGAGTCGGTGCTTAGTGAAAATGGCTTCCCTTTCAGCGACACGATCACTCCTCACAATGGTTGTCAGGCACCGTGTTTGGCTCAGAATCGACCCAACATCAGGAAAGTATCCTCACAGACCTTCGATGGTTGGTGATTATGGTGGTGGTGTGGAGCTTCAAGGAACTTCCGATGCTTCTTATAATTAGTGCGGTCCTCCACTACTTCTGCACACACTTTTTCTTCGTCTTTTATATTTCTTACAGTAGTAACTGCTCCTACTTAGATGATCGGTTGGATTTCCTTCATTCATATCAACAATAGTGATTCCTACGTGATACATGCAATCATGGTTTTCCTTTGAATGTCCTATTTTTGTAACTACTACAATAGCATATTAGAAAATATATGGTCCATGGAGTTATAGATAACTCAACGGACTTATTTCATTGATTTAACTATAAAACACGTGCGATAATAAAAAACAAGTTCAGATGTTTTGGATAATTATAACTATAAGTATCCGAAACTTATATGTATTTCGGATAGTTAACAAATAACCTTCCGAAAGATAACTTAAGTCAAGCTTCCAGATTGTGACATGTGTCCTTAAGCAGTTTTATAATAAAAGGATATTTTGGATACTTACAGTCCTAACTATCTGATGCCCAAATGCATTTTGGATAGTTAACAAATAACCTTCCGAACATTCAATTAAGTCATGCATTAAGGTTTCAACACATGTATTCTAGGAAATAATAAAATACTCTTTAAACATTTAAAACATAATTGTCTGGTACATTAAACATAACTCTCCAAAATAACAAAAAATTTGAATACTTAAGAATTAAAGATTTGCAATTCAGAGACAGTTTAGAAATGTACTTAATTAACATTAATTCCCTAAAATTATGTAAATTCTTTCATTAAAGCATATAAGAGTGCAATTATAACATAATAGCTTAATTCTTATATGATAAGCTAAATATTATACAATTAACCATCATTTAACCTTTAATATTATGCACTTTTTCATTCTAAACACTTCCCCCATACTTAACTTTTGCTAGTCCCTTAGCAAACTACTAAGATCTAACTAGTTGGTCTTTCTAAAGTTGCTAGAATTAATTTTTTTCATTTTGTTTCTTCTTCAGAATAATAAATTAGATTACTATATAGATATTTTGTATTTTTTAGTAATCTATTTTAACATTTGTTTTCTCCTCTACAACATGCAAATATATTTAAACATATGTAAATTACATACAAAATATATTAGCATCATATAGGTGGTAATTATATTATCATTTTTTCTTCTTTTCAAATATCTATTATCTTGAATTTTCCAATATGATTTCCAGAATAAATTTCAACTACATACGAATCAAAACACAATCCAATTCAATATGATTAAAACAAATAGAATAAAGAATTGTATCTCAAATAAACAACTTCAAAAGTCTATTCTAGATTCATACTTCAGCAATCTTAGATAACAGAAAATATACTCGATTCAAAAGATATCTATATTTCACAAAACACTTTTATCTTTTCAGAACAGTATATGCATATTTGTACTTTAAAAGTTAATTTGAAAAGTTTGAATCATACAAGAGCTTTCTAGTGTACCCATGTATCGAGCTTTCAGTCAACAATCCTAGATCTAATCAGGATCTTAGGTTGTTAGATTTAAAGAGTCATTTTTCAGGTCAACAATCCTTACATACCTATCTACTCAAGTACAAAAGGCTCATGATCAAACTAGTCAATAAACTCTCAAAGTTTTTCTCTTTTTTTTCTTTTCAACACTGTATATATACATATTTCATTAATACACATGCAATAAAACACAAATCTCATATAATCCTACTTCCAATTTTTACTGAAAATATGAATCCATATCACTAAGCTCATACTTTTTCTGTAGTTTAATAAGATCTACACATAAATCATTCTACAAGTTTAATCACTCAAATTAAATGTATCCTTGATCATATGTATCTCATTTAATCCACAAATCAACATTTCAGCTCTTTTAGGATTTCAGATAATTTATTAAGTTTCAATTAAGCATTTTCTTTTTAAAATCGTGAAACTGTTAAACTGATAAAATTCAAAAAAAACATAAGATACTATATCTAGATTTGTATGAATAGTAAAATTTTGTATCATCTTATATAAGATTATAAATATAACATTCAAGTAGTTATAGTTCTTAAAAATTTAATAGTTTCAATTATCGGATAGTTACAGCAATTTCATAAAAATTTTCAATTTCCACAGAACTTTTGCAGTACCATTCTAATTCTTTTAATTAACAAAATTTCTTAGCTGTTAATCAAATTACCTCCCCCCCATACCTACATTTTGCATTGTCTCAATGTAAAAGATTTTATAGTAAATACAGTAAATGTAGCAGGCATGAATATTATTTCATTGACTTAGCACCTAACTCAACGAACTTAATTTGTTGAGTTAATGAATAACTCCATCAATTGAGTTTAAATGTAAATTCAGGATAAGTAATCATTACATACCTTGTTCTTTTGTATCTCCTTCAATATCTTCCGATTTTTGATTCTGAAAAACTTTTCATTCACACGTATAAGAGTAGGATATATAACAAAATAACACTTAACAACAAAACATAAATTGTTAAATCAGTGTCTTGTGTGGAACCTAGACTCCTATGCCTTTGGTGGCTCACAAGCAAGCCAGTTAGTTTCCCAGAACAGATACCAACAAACTGGATTGATATTTTGTTTTTCTTTTCTTATAAAATAAAACTAAAACTAAAATTCTTTTTCCTTTTCTCTTTTTTTCTAACAATAAATGCAGAATGCACACAACATTAAACGCACAAAATCACAGTTTAAGAACATAATTGAAAAGTAGTAATAAATGGAATAAACATGTCAGTCCAAGCAAACTTTTAGGTATAATTCTTCTTGCTATTAATTCTGTTTTAATGCAATCCGTTTTCCTTTTTAACTTGTAAACTTATAGTATGTTATCAATACTAAATATAAGTGTATTTCCATTAATGAAATGAAATGCAAATATAAGTGTATTTCCATTAATGAAATGAAATGCAGAAAGGGATCCTCTTTTGTTCCAAGATAATGTAGCTGTTTTTATTTCTACATCTATTTCAATATATTCCTCTTCCCACTTCCATTCATTTAGGTCTTTTATAATCCATATTTGAAATTTCCTCAATTCATCCCACCATTTGATCAGACATAAAGTAAGATCATCATATTCATTATACCACATTCCTAATTGAATTTTATCATATTCTAAAGATGGTGGTTTAGCTATATCACTAGGTATAGGCAATATTTCTATAAAGTCATTATCATAGCTATCTATGCTTACTATGTATAAATCAGATCTAAATGCAATTGATATATCTGTGACTAGATATATATATCCATCAAGTATGACATGTATGTTGTTAATTAATGCTTTCTATCCTAGATATATCATAGTATTTTCAGTCCAAGATCTATTCAAAAAATTATACATACTTAAGCATAAATCTTCATCCCAATTTCCAGTTGGTCTCTAATAATACAATTTTTCAGGAATGGTCAAATTTTTATCAGAAAATATTAAAGCTGACCCACAATTTTTAGTTGGTACTTCAAATCTATTAGACCTTCCTATATTTCATTCTTCTCTAGTGATAGGATTTCTAATCAAAATGTCGAGTAACAAAATTGCATACCTTGGTTTGGTTCTATAAATAATTAATCCTTCGTCTATTCCCATAATATGATTTATTCCTTCTAATGTATTGGGTGGAATTCCAACAGTTTCTTCCATATTCAGATATTCATAGCTGATTGAACTACGATTAAATGACTTTCATAAAAATCCATCTCTAATCTTAGTCATTTTTGCAACTTGTAGTCTATGAAAATATTTTTCTCTTACACAATCTTTAATTTCCTTTGATACACAACACAATCTGCACAGATCTTTAGCTGATAAGTTACTTAGTACTTCCCTTAATGCATCTAGTGGTAATTTCATTAATTCCATCTGTTGTGATTCTGTATAACATAAATAAAAATTAACAGAGATAAAATTAACATAGCTACTTACTTATCCTCGTGGAGTTAGGTCATAACTCAATGGACTAAGTTCATTGAGTTAAGTATTAACTCTATGATACTACTAACTATAATTAAACTTACATTTTTTTCTTTTTCTTTTTATTTTTTTCTACTTACTATATTATACATAGTTACTTAAGTTATACTGCTTCATTCAGCTTCCCTCCCATAGGAGGTATCAATTTCATTAACAGTTCTGTTGATATGGTTAGGTACTGCTTGCATTGGCAATCCTCTAATAGGTCTAACTTCCATTGATTCCTTCTGTCTAGGGGGTATATTTCTATTCATATTTTGATTTTAAATGGCAGCATTTCCAAATACAAGATCTAGACGATTGTTTAATTGTTGAATTATCTTTTCTAACTTCTCTATTCTAGATCCTTATTCAATTAATGCTTCATAACTTATATTTTTGTCATTTATATTTTCTTTTCCTTAGAAATTGTTGTTTCTCCATGATAAATTCAAGTGATTTCCCTAATTAGGGTTATAAGAATTTCCAAAGTTATCTTTCGGGTTTCTAGCATAAATAATATCTAAGTCATTAACGTTTGCATTTTTTTCTACTAGTTTTTGATTTAATGATAACTCTTCTATTTTCTTTGTTAATTCAGTTAATTTAACTTCAAGCATAGTGCTTGAATCTATTTTATGTATTCCCCTTAGCAATATTCTTTTATCTGTAATAGCTTCAACCGAGTTTTCCCACTGTGTAGTTCTTTTTGCAAAGTTTTCTAAATATGCCCATGTTTCTTCACTACATAGTTTTAAAAATCCATTCTGACAAGTAGATTCTAATAAAGATTTCGTTGAAACATTTATGCCTTCATAAATTATACCTATTAATTATACTTTACACATTGCATGATGTGGACATTAAGTCAGTAAATCTTTAAATCTTTCAAAATATTTCTAAAATGATTCTCCTTGTTTTTGGCTACACATTAATATTTCCTTTTTCTTTTTAATTGTTTGATGTGTTGGATAATATTTTTCTAGAAAAATAGAACAAAATTCAGTCTATGCAGAAATTGAATCACGTGGCAAAGTATATAATCATCTCTTAGTTGTGTCTTTTAAAGCGAAAGGGATATATCTAAGTTTAATAGCATCAATACTCATGTTTGGCATTTTCATCATTTGACAAACTTCGTTAAATTCTCTAAGGAAATAATAGGCATCTTCTCTTTCTAATCCATGAAAATGTGGCAATTGACTAATATAATTAAATTTCAATTCAAACTTATCTCCCTCAAAGTTTGGCAATCGAATACATGAAGGTTCATCAACTAATTCAGGATACAGAATTTCCTCTAATGGTTTTTCTATTGGAGCAGCCATATCTTCGTTCTCTTTTAAAGAAAGGTTAGCTACACTCCTAAAGATTTCGTTTAAGTCCAATTCAGAATATATTTCAGTACGCCTCTATGTTGAATAATACCTTTTGTAGCTCTTTTTCCCTCATTGTATTTTTGATCTTTTGTCTTGTGTGTCATTCCTCTGAATCTTTAAGAAATTCTGACATGTCAACTGCGTCCTCCCAGAATTCTAGTGTCATCTTTGTCATCGTGGAGTAACGAAATGGAACGGAATTGCTCTGATTTCTACTACTCTAAGTTCTAAATGATTTTACGAATAATGCCCCCAAATCCTAAGTTTTAGTATAAATAAACCTTAAGTTTAGGCGGGTAATCGGGTCATTTTCTCGCGTAAACTCTCGCTCTCTCATCTATCTCTCCATAGAGTAACAGTTAACTCCACGAACTAAGTCCATGGACTTAGCTACAATACTTCATTGAGTTATAGTTAACTCAATTGGGTAAGTTCATTAACTTATCCTAGACTCAACGGAGTAAGTTCATTAAGTTAAGCGTAACTCAACGGACTTTCCGTAAAATTATAACTAATAAAAATACTTATAATAATAATATTTACTTCGGTCAAGACCGAAGAATTTCCAATCTAACTGACTCTTATTTTTCTTTTTTTTCATCATTTTAGCATTTCGGTCAAACCGTTATATTCCTCGGTTGAACCAAAACTAAATACTCTCCTTTTTTTTTTCTTACTAGTTGAACCGATACTATGCTTCGGTAAAACCAACTTTTTACTTAATATAATATATAGATTTTTATATGTTTTTACATTTTGGTCCGACCGATGGATCTGTTGGTTGAACCGCAACGATTTTTTTCTTTTAATATATGTTTCGGTAAAATCGATAATTTCTTTTGGTTGAACCGTGACTATGTTTAAATAAGGTTTTTTTTTTTTATATACTTAGAAAATTTCTTACTAAGTAAAGCTCGAGTAGTCATCTACTTTTACTTCTTCTATAATTCCAAAAGAACTTTTTGGTATCATCAAAATAGGTCTTAGTCTTTGTCCATTTACCTTAAATATATTTTAACTTTTAGGATTTTCAATTTCAATAACTCCATAGGAATAAATGTTTCAACTTATGTAAGGTCCTGCCCACCTAGATCTTAATTTTCCTAGATGGTTATGGAGTCTAGTCATGTAAAGATATACTTCTTGTCCTATTTCAAAGGTTTTTGGAATAATTTTCTTGTCATGCCAAAACTTCATTTTCTCTTTTTCTCTTACAGTTTTCGAATAAGCTTCATTCCTAAATTCTTCTAATTCAATTAATTGTCTTTTCTTGTTCTCGGTAGCTTGATTTAAATTAGTGTTCAGAGTTTTTAATGCCCAATAAGCTTTATGTTCAATTTCAACTAGTAAATGACAACTTTTTCCATATACTAGCCTAAAAGGTGACATACCTAAGCTTGTCTTATAAGTAGTTCTATTTGTTGACATCATATTCCTCTTTGATATTCCTCCTATTTGTTGACATCTTAAACAACTTAAATAATATTTATGAGCATCTTTGAATAGTTTTGGCCAATAAAATCCAAATTGTAGAATTTTGGCAGCAGTTTTCCTTGAACCAAAATGCCCTCCACATGCTTAGTCGTGGCAGAAAGACAATATGCTCTTATATTCAGTTTCTGGAATACACTTCCTTAAAACCAGATCAGGACATTTCTTAAATAAGTATGGGTCTTCCTAATAGTAATATTTTACTCTTGAAAAGAATAATTTCTTATCTTGTCTATTCTAATCCTTAGGTGTTAAACCTGTAACTAAGTAATTAACTATGTCTGCAAACCAAGGCATTGTGTTGATGGTCATTAATTGTTCATTAGGAAAATTATCCTTAATTTCTATATTTGATTTTCCTATTTGTAATATAGATAAATGATCTGCAACTACATTCTCACAACCTTTTTTATCTTTAATTTCTAGATCAAATTCTTGTAATAATAATATCCATCGGATCAATCTAGGTTTAGTCTCTTTTTTTGCTATTAGGTGTTTTAAAGTTGAATGATCCGTATATACTATCACTTTAGCTCCAATCAAATATGATCTAAACTTTCTAAGGCAAACACAATAGATAACAACTCTTTTTCAATAGTTTTATAATTAACTTGAGTATCATTTAAAGTTTTGCTTGCATAATGAATCACTCCAGGAGATTTTTCTATCTTCTATCCTAGTACTGCTCCTACAGCAAAATCAGATGCATCGCACATTAATTCAAATGGATGACTCCAATCAAGTGCTTGTATTATAGGAGTAGAAATTAAGCTAGTTTTAAGCTTGAAAAATGCTTCTTTGCAATTTTTATCAAAGTTGAATGAGACATCTTTTAATAGATTAGTTAAAGGTCTAGCTATTTTGCTAAAATCTTTAATAAATCTTCTATAAAATCTTACATGTCCTAGAAGTGATCTAATATCTTTTACTGATTTAGGTTCTGGTAGGTTAGAAATTACTTCTACTTTAGCTTAATCTGCTTGTTGAGTATTTTGTTTTGATGATGTGTGCTGAATGAAAATAATCATATTTGCTCAATTACTATTGCTTGTGAAAAGAAATTAAAATTATCAATTAATATAGAAAAAGCTTACTGAGATAAATACTTATCTATATTAGATCTGAAATTACACTTTTAAATAACTAGTCGTTTCATTACATTAATTTCTCATTTAACTAAACGTTAAGTTAACGTGTGTTTTTATTGAAAAGCATGATATGTTTTAAAGTTATATCTTCTATACCATGAACACTGCACGTTTAAACAACTCGTTAAGTTAGAGTGTTATTTGTATAGAGGTCACATGAGAACTTGTTGAGTTAAAGACTTAAAGGTTAAAATAGGTCACGTGAAAACTCGTTAAGTTAGTGAGTAAAAGAAGAGACGAACTCGTTAAGTTAGTGTTGTACACGTGGTGAAATTATAAATTACAAATGTTATATTGTATCACATGAGGTGCACATGTTTAACTCGTTAAGTTAACATAACTAAACGCATTGAGTTGCTATATTGAACACTAAGGCAATGCGTTAGTGTTGAGTATTTTTGTTTTGATGATGTGTGCTGAATGAAAATAATCATATTTGCTCAATTACTATTGGTGAAAAGAAATTAAAATCATCAATTAATACAGAAAAAGCTTACTGATATAAATACTTGTCTGTATTGGATCTGAAGTTAATAACTAGTCGTTTCGTTGCATTAATTTCTCATTTAGCTAAACGTTAAGTTAACGTGTGGTTTTATTGAAAAGCATGATATGTTTTAAAGTTATATCTTCTGTATCATGAACAGTGCACGTTTAGACAACTCGTTAAGTTAGAGTTTTGTTTGTATAGAGGTCACGTGAGAACTCGTTAAGTTAGAGGCTTAAAGGATAAAATAGGTCACGTGATAACTCGTTAAGTTAGTGAGTAAAAGAGGAGACGAACTCGTTAAGTTAGTGTTATACTCGTGGTGAAATTATAAGTTACGAATGTTGTATTGTATCACGTGAGGTGCACATGTTTAACTCATTAAGTTAACATAACTAAATGCGTTGAGTTGCTATATTGAACACTAAGGCAACACGTTAGGTTAGCGTTATAAACTTACGTTGTTATTTTTGCACGTGGTAAAATTCTTATTATAAAAATATTTGTTTATTACTGAATCGGTGAGTTAAAGTTTTTCAGAGACTTATAGTCGTAACTATCCGAAAGGTAACTTAAGTCATGTTTTCAGGTCTTGACACATGTCTCACTAGTTTTATCATATAAAGAGTTTTTCGGTGACTTACATCTGTAACTATCCGAAACTTAAACTATTTTCGGTGAGTTATCATTTAACCTTCCGAAAGAAAGATTAAGTTGGTTCATTGAGATAGCATAACACCACGGACTTAGTTCGTTGAGTTAGCTATAGTACTTGTCACGTGAAATGGCACATGGTGAACTCGTTAAGTTAGAAACGTTAAGTTATATATATATACTTGTGTTACTCATTTAGTTAACATTAAAGTAACGACTTCTTATTACACTGATGAAAAACTTTTGGACGAGAAAGTTTATTTTGCAGGAAATTTTTCAAAGATCCAAGACTGATGATTAAAGGAAATTTGAAATATAAACGTGGGTTGGAACGTGTGTGTTTCGATGAAGGAAAAAGAAAAGACGTAGAGAAGTGGAAAACTGGTAGTGATTAAATGTGGAGGATATGCATGAAATGAAGATACAGTATAAAAGGCATAGAGTTCTCGTTGATCAAACCATCCTTGCACACAAAAAGAAAAATCTTTTCAAGGATCAAACCATCCTTGCACACCAAAAGAAAAATCTTTTTCAGGGATCAAAAACACCTTCTCGGGTAAAATCTCTCAAGTGGAAGAAAATTCAGTGAAGCATAAAAAGGTAAGATTTTCGTCACTGAAGATTTGAAGTATCATAAGAAATCAAATTTGGTGAAGCAGAGAAAGACAAGATATTCGTCACTGAAGAATTGCTGAAGAAGAAAGAAGAAGAAGAAAGATCTCAAACAGGGAGAAATGTTTTAAATTTTAAAAATTAGTTTTCTCTGTTTGTAGTTATGAAATTGTTTAGATGATATATGGTATCGAGTTATAATTGCATCTACAATTTCTGAGGAGAATTGAATTGTATATTGTAATTGAAACCTTGAATAAAAATGATTTTATGAAAACAATGTCTCAACTTGTTTTTGAGTTTTAAAGTTTCAATTATATTTCAGAAAATATTAAAGATACACAATTCACCCCCCTCTTGTGTAGCCATACGATCCTACAAGTGGTATCAGAGCTTTGTTAATAATCTTTGATATAAAATCTATACCAACTTATTTAATATCATTGCGTATTCTACCTTCCTTGTTTTTAAACAGAAATTAATATCTGAGCATTCGTTTAACTTTCTTGATTTAAGCTCAAGTTGTTTTAAAGCTTTTAAACTGTTTAAAATCAAATAGGTTGAAAAATCTAAGGTAAGATGGCTATTGGAAATGGTAATTTTTCTTTATATGAAGGCCAAAATCTTAATCATCCTCCTTTATTTGATGGAATAAATTTTAAATATTGGAAATATAGGATGACTGTTTTTCTTCAAAGTATAGATCATAAGTTGTGGTTCATGATTTCTAAACCATATACTCCATTAACTACTCCTTATAATACTTGGACAATTACTGAAAAAGAAAATTAAACTCTGAATGCTAAGGGATTAAATATTTTATTTTGTGCATTGAATTATGAATAGTTCAGTAAAGTGTTAGCATATAAATCTGCTTATGAGGTGTGTCATGCATTAGATGTTTCACATGAAGGTACTTCTCAAGTTAAAGAGACCAAAATAAACATGTTGATTCATAAGTATGAACTCTTTAAGATGCACGAAGACGAAAATATTTCTAAGATGTTTTCCAGATTCCTTGATATCATAAACTCTTTAAAATGTTTAGGAAAAAATTTTAAACAGAAGGATTTGGTGAGGAAAATTCTCAAATCCCTAAGTTCCAAGTGGTCTCAGAAAGTAACATCAATTGAGGAATCACGAGATTTAAATGTTTATACTATGAATGAACTTATGAAGTTCAATTAAATGAATCACTGAGTCACAACAAACTAAAAATGAAGAAAGAAATAGCCTTCGAAATTAATTCAGATTCTGATATATCTACTGATTTTGACGAGGATTTGATTTTGCTGACTAGGAAATTCAAGAAAGCATGGAAAGCTAGGAAACAGCAAAGGAACAAAAATGATAAACCCTCAACGTCAAAATCACTGAATGACAAGAATTCTTCATCCAGAAAGTATGTATGTTACAACTGTAAGAAACCTGGACATCTTTCTCCAGATTGTCCTATGAGGAAAAATGAAAAGCAAAGTAGGACAAATCAGAAGAAGACGGCTCAGAAAACTCAGAAAAAGTTTTACAAGAAAAAGGCTTTGAAGGTCACTTGGGATGACACGTCTGAAGAGTCTAAATCTGAGGAATCAGCATCAAAATCTTCACATTCAGATGGAGAACAGGAGTTAGAAGACATTGGTCATGTGTGCTTCATGGCAGATGAGTCTGAGGTAATATCTGATCCTGAAAGTCATTCAGATTTCAACTTTGATGAATTATTATGTGCTTATCATGCATTACTACAAAAACTTAAAGTATGTAAACTGGAAAATAAGAATATTAGAAAATTTTCATCCATTATGGAAGAAGAAAATTGTTTCCTGTCTACTACATTAGAAAAGTTTAATTGTGATAATGAAAATCATGCTAGAGATTTGCAAAAATTTAGATTTAGATTTGAATGAATCATGCATGAACAAATACAGAATATAAATGCTGAAAAATTAAAGATAGAATCTGAAAATGAAATGTTGAGAAACAATATAAATGAACTTGAATTAGAGATAGATAAATTAAAACTGAGAGAGAGAGATTTAAATTCCACCATTGAGAAATGGAATTTAAGTCAAACTAACTAGTACCCCTGCGGTGTCTTATAAATTTGGCTTAGGATTTGATTATCCAGAATATCCTGAATCTCAAGCCAATAAAGTATTTATTAGTTGCAGTTCAAGTAAATCTAAGACTAAAATTCCTTTTATTATGAAACAAGGTAATAAATATGTAGAAGTAGGTACTTCAAAGGATGAATCATGCAGTAATAATATAAATCAATGTGATTTGTCAAATTGTACTTCTAACATGACTATAAATGTTTCTAAAAATCTTGTTTCTTGTTCTAGAAATTCGGTTTTTAATGTTTCTAAAATTTTAAACAATTGTAGTAAACTGAAAATTCAGAAACCTAAGCATGTAATTCAATACACTGGTATTAGACTAATTACTCATTCTGCATGTGATAAAACTAAAAATTCTTGTGCAGAAAAAGATTTTGTATGTACGGAAAATGTTAATACAAGTACAAAATCTTGGTATGAACTTACTGAAATGTATAAGCATGACCAAAATAAATTAACATCTGATAAAAATCTGTTTGGTCTTGATTATACAACATCTGAAAACAAAAAGAATGATTGTAAAAGCAATAATGCTATATGTGAGTATGAAGCTAATGATAAATCAATAGTACTTACAACTAATAAGAATATAAATGATAATGTTAAACTATTTTTAAACAAAAAGAAGAAATATGCGTTTAATGAACTTGGTCCTCAACAACATTGGGTACCAAGAAAAAGTTTTTCTTAATTTGTGTTGCAGGAGGAAACAACATCAAAATGGATCTTGGATAGTGGAGCGTCGAGTCACATGACCGGACAGAAATGTCTATTACAAAATTTTACAAATACCATGAAAGGAAGTGTAACATTTGGAAACAAAAGCAAAGATAAAATCATAGGTATGGGCAATGTTCAAATAACTCCTACTTGTGTTATTTCGAATGTACTATATGTAGAAAACCTAGGATTTAATTTGCTGAGTGTCATAAAACTAACTGAAAATAGATATTATGTAGTGTTTGAAGATAATGTATGCAAAATAATTGATAAAAAAACAGATGAAATTAAGTTTATTGCTAAAAGAAAAGGTTCTATATGTATTTTATCTTTACCTTCTGGTGCAGTTGATTTAAATTCATCTTTGCTAGCTGAAACTAGTGATGCATATCTATGGCATAGAAGGATTGGGCAAATAAATATGAGACTGTTACATAAACTATCTAGAAAACATTTAGTGAGAGGTTTACCAAAGATTAAATACTCAAAGAACTTTATGTGTGATGCGTGTGAGTTAGGTAAACTTCACAAAAACTCTTTTAAATCCAAAATCGATATTTCAAGCAAGAGAGTCTTAGAACTTATACATATGGATCTATTTGGACCAACAAGAATCATGAGTCTTGGTGGTAAACGGTATGTATTTGTTTTAGTAGATGACTTCTCTAGATACACTTGGGTATATTTTCTAGCATCTAAGACAGAAGTTTTTGAAAAATTTAAAATGTTTTGCAATTTTGTTCAAAATGAGCAAAGTATCTCTATTCAAAAACTTAGGAGTGATCATGGAACTGAATTTGATAATGATCAAATGGATAACTATTGTAATGAGCATGGCATTGATCACAGATTTTCTTTTCCAAGAGCACCGTGTCAAAATGGTGTTGTTGAGAGAAAGAATAGATCACTTCAAGAAATGGCCAGAACTATGTTAAATGAACATAAGTTACCTCAAAATCTTTGGGCTGAAGTAGTAAATACAGCTTGTTATGTTAGTAACAGAAGTCATTTAAGACCTCATGTTAATAAAACTCCTTTTGAAACTATGTTTAATAGGGTTCTAAAAATTTCCTATATGAAACCATTTGGCTGCAAGTGTTTTATTCTTAATACTAAGGATAAAAGGGATAAATTTCAAGCCAAATCAGATGAAGGAATTTTTGTAGGTTACTCTACTAGAAGAAAACCCTATAAAGTATATAACAAGACTTCTAGGACTATTGAAGAAACCCTCCATGTAAGCTTCAATGAAAATTCTCTTAGAGAATCTCAATCTAAAGCTGATAATGATGATATGATCAATTTTCCAAATGAGTTAGAGATCAATAGAGAGATTGATGATTTATCTGAAAAAATCAAAAATATGAACTTAAATGATCAAACTAATGATGAAAGTGATGGACTTTCAGATGTTGATGAGAATATTGAGGAAAATCAGAGAAATTGGCGTTATTCTTCATCACATCCCATTACTCAAGTCATTGGTAATATTAATGAGGGAGTTAAAACTAGAGCTTCAGTAAATTTAAATAGTATGTGTATGTTTGTTTCTATGGTGGAACCAAGGAATATACAAGAAGCATTATCTGATGAAAATTGGATAGTGGCAATGCAAGAAGAACTAAATCAATTCATCAGAAATGATGTATGGGAATTAGTCTCTCCACCAGAAAATCAGTCCATAATAGGTACAAAGTGGATCTTTAGAAACAAAACTAACAAAACTGGTCAAATTATAAGGAATAAAGCTAGATTTGTTGCACAAGGGTATATAGAGGAAGAAGGATTAGATTATGATGAAACATTTGCTCCTATGGCTAGGTTAGAAAGTATTAGAATATTATTGGCCTATGCTTGTTATATGGATTTTAAATTATATCAAATGGATGTAAAGAGTGCATTTCTAAATGGTTTAATTAATGAAGAAGTCTATGTAAAACAACCACCTGGATTTCAAGATATTAAAAATCCTGACTTTGTGTATAAATTGAAGAAAACCTTATATGGTTTGAAGCAAGCACCTAGATCATGGTATGAAAGATTGTCTACTTTTTTAATAGAAAAAGGCTATATCATGGGAAAAGTGGATCATACTCTATTTATTAAGAGAGATGGTAAAGATCAGATTGTTGTTCAAATATACGTGGATGATATAATCTTTGGAGCAACCTCTGATAAGTTGATAGAAATATTCTCTAAAGAGATGACTAATCAGTTTGAAATGAGTATGATAGGAGAACTTTCATATTTTCTAAGACTTCAAATTAAGCAAATGGATAAAGGTATATTTTTAAATCAGGAAAAATATGCAGATGAAATGCTTAAGAAATTTAATTTTAATGATACAAGGATTCGAGGAACTCCTATGAGTACTACTTTAAAGTTAGATATTGAAAACATAGGAAAATCTATAGAACAAAGAAAATACAGAAGTATGATTGATTCTTTACTTTATTTGATTGCTAGTAGACCTGATATTATGTTTGTTGTGTGTGTTTGTGCTAGATTTCAATCTAATCCTAAAGAATCACACTTAATTGTAGTTAAAAGAATATTTAGATATATACAAGGAACTAAAAATTTCAGACTGTATTATTCTAAGGATAGTTCAATAGATCTTATAGGATATACTAATACTGATTATGCAAGATCTAAATATGATAGAAAGAGTACTAGTGGCACATGTCAATTATTGGGAAATAATTTGGTGTCATGGTTTAGTAAAAAGTAAAACTATGTAGCACTTTCTACTATAGAAGCTGAATATGTTGTTGTTGCACTATGTTGCACTCAGATTCTATGGATAAGGCAAACTTTAGAAGATTTTGGATTATCTTATGATACAACTGAGATTTATTGTGACAGTAGTTCTGCAATAAATATTTCCAAAAATCCTGTTTTACATTCAAGAGCAAAGCATATAGAGGTTAGACATCATTTTCTAAGAGATAATGTCATTAAAGGAAAAATTAAATTAGAATTTGTGTCTAGTAAAAATCAATTAACTGATATATTTACAAAACCTCTAGACGAAAATACATTCTGCAACATTAGATTAAATTTAGGTATTTGTAGGCTATGTGATGTGTAAAATGCTTAAACTCCACAAAAAAAGATAAATATTATTGATGATGTTGTTCACCTCATAGATATTATATACTTATTATAAATATCTAAAGTAATATCTAAACTACTACTTAAGATACTATGTATTTATTGTAAAATCATAGTAGTATCTTATTGATTTTAAGTAGTTTATCAATTTTAATGGTTTTTACGATTTTAAGTGGAAATGTAAATGAAAAACATTAAATACTTCTGACATTCTGAAATTTTGATTAAATGTTTTCTTTGAATCAAGGAAAATGCATATGATCATGCATAAATTTGACTTAATTGATTAAACTTGTAGAATAAGTTATATGTCACTCATCTTAAACTGTTAATCAAAAGTATAAGCATATTGAAACTGATTCATATTCTCAGTACAATCATAGAAGTAAAAATTGTATGAGATTTGTGTTTTTATTGCATTTGTATTAATGGAATACATATATACTGTGCTTAAAATGAAAAGTTCTTACAAAGTGAAAATCTTTGAGAGTTTATTGATCAGTTTGATCACGAGCCTTTTGTACTTGAGTAGATAGGTATATAAGAATTGTTGTCCTCAAAAAGGATTCTTTAAATCTGGCAACCTAAGGTCCTGATCAGATCTGGGATTGTTGACTGAAAGCTCATTGCACGGGTACATTAGAAAGCTCTTGTATGATTCAAGCTTTTCAAACTAACTTTTAAAGAAAATTATCAATATTTACTATTTTGAAAAGAAAAAGTTGTTTCATTAATTACAGATATCTTTGAATTGCATATAGTTTCTACCAATATGACTACTAATTTATTGAATCAACATTAGTACTTTTGAAAATGTTTATTTGAGATACATTCTTTTATTCTCCTTGAATTAATCACATTGAGTTCAAAGTTGTGTTTTGATTCATATACAGTAGGAATTGATTCTGGAATTTTTGATGATCTCAGGATAACAAAAGTTTCTAAAAAGAAAATTTAAAAGTATAGTTATACTTGACATCTATTATCACTACAAGTATATTTTGTATGTTGATTGAATATATTTGAAGTATATTTGTAGGGGGAGCATTAACAATGTTGAAAACAGATTAATATAATTTAGAATACAAATCTTAGTTAATCTGAATTAATGTCCTCTTAAAATCTTGATGAACTAATTTAAAAAGACAAATAAACTATTTTAGATTCAAAAGACAAAATGTTCAAATAGTTTACAATGTTCTCAAGATAATGTTAAGTTTAGCATTTGTGTTGTTTTCAAAATGTTTCAGTTGGAAGCATCCGAAAATTGTTTAAGTGTACTAACTAGACGTTATGTTAGATAAGGTAACGTGTAAAAATGCCTCTAGACAGTGTTTTACTCGTTAGGTTAGTTAACTCAATGAGTTATACTTGACTATTTCGGGTACTTTGATTGAATAAACTTTATTCAATATTTATTTAATTTCTAAACCCGACTTCTCCTCACATTGAGTTATACGCCTAAAATCCCTATTTAAACACTTATTACACGGGCACTTAGGTTATTTGTAAACTTTGTCAAGAAAATCTTTCCCGCTTGTTGCTGTTACAACTTGCGACGATGGTCTCCAAGTTCTACAAAGGTCGTGGCAGAGGAAAAGGCAAAAGCAGAAGAGATGCAAAAGGAAAAGAAATAGAGAATAATGAAGTTCCATGTACTTGGTTCAAGAAAATACTTCGAGTGGATAGAAGGTTAGCTGAAATTTATAAATATTACTTCTTTCCTAAAGGTATACTAAATGAAGTTAGAACAGAAATTCAACATACTAATGCAAATATTACATACATGGGTATTCGTAGTAAATTTGATAGAGAATACAGAATGAAATGTGCTGAGATTGCATTTTTGGAACAGCATGCAAAATATTTGGAAAAAGGTGTAGATTCATCAAATAGAACTCCTCAAACTCCTATAAACGGTACAAGACTACATGCATTTGAGGAAGAACATGAATCAGCTATCCCTACTCCTTTATATTCAAAACAAGTAGAATCAGATATTGCTGTAGACAAAACATAAGTTGACAGTCTTCGAAAGTCCGTTGCAATAGAAAGTGCCTTAGAAGAATTAAAGTAGAAAACTTTTATGGAGCAATTTGAAAAGAAAACAGCAATACTTGAAAAGGAGAAACAAAAATGTTATATAAGAAGGAAAGTCAGAAAAATTATGCCTAAGGAAACAAAGTCTATTGAAAAAGGAAAATCAGATGAAAATTTATTTCCAAAGGACAATGTATGTCTAGACATTGTACCTTATTATACATCTGATAAACTCATCAGTTCTGAGCATACTGAAACTGATGAAGATAATGAGACTTTATTTTTCCTTGCTAGAAAGCTTGAGAAGAAATACAAGTCAAATATGAGCACAAGTTTTTCTATTAGTACAAGTCCTGATGATGCAGATATTGATAAATCAGAGCATCAGGCACCTGACATTGAACAAGTTATTGTAGATATAATTGACAATGTTGAAGCATTAACTAGTTCACAGGCTAAATTGTCTAGAGTAGCAGATATTGAAAATGTTAAGACTCCAGAAGAGCTAAAAGTTAACCAGCCTTCTACAGAATCTATAGAAGTAGAGTCTGAGAATTCACAGCATGAATCAATGGAATTATTTGTTGAACAAAATGAACAATTACAGACAAATACACCGGCTGTAGAATTTGTGGAAAAATTGAACTCTGAACATTCTATAGAGACTAAAAAGATGAATGTTGAGCATATTGACAATGTTCCTAACATTGTTGAAGCTGAAGAATCATGCTTACCTGAGCAGCTTCAAGATAATATTTTGGAAGAGGTATAACATGACATTCATTTCGAAGAAGAGGTTCCTGAAGATGAATTAAACTCTGAATCACGGCTTCAGGTATCACCTTCTTTGTGTACAATATTACAAATTCAAGGTAATGTAATTCATTTTAGATCTGAAGAAGCATTGCAGAAATACAATAATCTAATTACATATCAGATTCTGCATGCTTGTCCAATTAAATTCAGAAATTTGATGGAAATAAGAGATCTGTTTGAGTTTCAAGGCCTCATTAAATTCTTACCAGCAGGAATGAAATGGAAGCAATACACAGAGCTTATTGCAGCTTTTTATAGCAATCTGGTCAAGAATGGAAATCTTCTAAAAACTCAAATAAATGAATAGGAGTTTCTATTGTCTCTTGAGTTAATTTTTGAAGTTTTAGGATTAAAGAATGAAGGTGTTGTTGTTACCAACAGATTTGACATGATAAGACAACTGGAATGGAACATTCAGTCTTTATCAAAAATTCCAGATGTATATTCTGAAATGAGATTAATGGAAAATCTGAATGCAGAGGCAAGGTTTATTGCAAATATATTGCATGCAAATTTATTTCAGAGAGTTGGACACAATTTGGAAGTCAATAGAAGTTGTTTATATGCAACTTATGGCCTGCTAAATAGAATTCAAATAAATTGGTTTGATGTATTTATGTCTCAACTACAGCATATGAGTTCAAAGTTATTTTATGGTGATGCTGTATGTAGAATCCTTGCAAGCCAATTGACTTTATCCGACTAGCCCTCTAAAACTAAAGGCATGAGAGCATTTAGTGTCAAAGATTTGCAAAAATTACAAGCCATGCATAAACATCAACAACAACAACAACCTGATACAGACCATATACAACAACAACGACAAAGTTATTCAGTTCAAGTAGAACAGCAAACCCAGCTACCTTCTAACTTAGATGCAACGCTTAACGACATCAGAAATGATATAAGACATCTAGGAGATAAAATATGTAATGCTATAAGTGATATACTTAGGAGGGGTCGATAACTGTTTTTGTTTGTTTCTGAATACAAAATGTAATGTTTGTATTACTTGTTTAATTCATTGAACAATACATTTTTCTGTAAATGTGTTCAATTATTATTCTTGTTTACAGAAATTGTTGTTGTAATTCTCTTATATATGTATATATATTTTCTATAATTATCTTTTTGATTAATGACAGAAAGGGGGAGAAATATTATAAAAAGATGATTATGATCTTAATTGCATATATATATTATAAAAGGAGATGTTATTGAATGGTTATTGTAATCTAACAGATGATAATTAGAAAACCGATACTTATATAATTATTGACATCTGAGAGTTTTAGTTCTGAGAGGTAAAATTTACACAAACAATAGAAATAAGCTTAAGTGAACTTAAGGGGGGGTTAGTGAACACCAGAATTCACAGAAAGGAAAGGAAAGTTCAAACTTTCCTTTTGTAAGTCGTTAGTGTGCATGTCAATTGATGGAAAGGAATTCTACACATTTCCGTCCATATATAAGATTCAATTTCCATTTCCGACGGAAATTTTCCCACCCTCGCGCACGCGATTTTCGCTTAGAGGGCACACGATTTTCGCCCTCTCGCGTACGCACTCACCCTCCCTCACGCTCGCCGTTGCCGTCACACTCGTAGTTGTGCTCGTCGTCACGCTTGCCGCTCGCACTCGCCCTCACAGTCGTCGTCGTACTCGCACTGGCAGTCGCGCTCACTATCGCACTCACTGTTCGCCCTCACAGAAGCCTCCTACGCGTAGCACCGTCGAAACCTCCTCACACCGAAACCACCCCTGCCCTCGCTGTCGCCTGAAGCCGCCGCTGTCACCTGAAGCCTCCACTATCACCCTAGCTGCCGCTGTCGCTCGAAGCTGTTGTCGCCCGTCGTTGCCCACCCAATAGGTTTGGCCTAAAGATACAAATCTTTATTCACTTTCAATAAACTCGAAGTGCAGTTGTTTTTTGCACTATAATAGCATCTGATACACGAGTGCGATGGAAGAATATTTTTTTCCCCAATTTTATTGCATGCTTTACTGATGCACGAAGGTAATAAACCAGATCTCATGTTTATAATACTAGTCAAACATGTTTAAGTGGAAAGAAAGTGTTGACTCTGTCATGTTTGACTAGTGAAAATCGAAATAGATTGTTGTTGTTAACCAAGGGATCTGCTAATGGTGATGTTTGCTTGAGCCAGCAACAAGTTGATGGTAAAAAACGTCTTCTTCAGTTGGTAAGTTTCTGTGTACTTCTGAACTAGTATTACATATATTTTGTAGGTCAATTTTCCCTTGGAACAAATCAATTAAAAAGTTACTTTGAAGACAGCGTATGAGTTATCAGCCACATTTTTCAGCATACACCTTTTTGCATAATTATACTACTACCTAGAATATGTAATCAAAATTTCTCTTTTGATTAGTAGCCTTTTATCTTGTGAATAGTTAACTTAGTTTTGATTCGTTAATATGAAAATTTGTAAATTTACTTGCAAAATGGTTTTCTTGCACATGTTACAAATTTTAATCCCAACATTCCTGATTTTTACATATACTTTTTACATTTGTGAAGTTATTTCATAAGCAAGTAGGTCCTTTTCTTATTTGCTAGATTTGTACATTTGTTGCTAATTTATTATATCTAATTTTCATTGATGATTGAAAGTAGCATTAATTTATGGAATCTGTAGTATGTGTGAGAAAGATGAAACATTGCTTGATAGCTAGGTATTCTTAACTACCACCTTTGCAAGAGTTTGGATTTTATTTTGTTATGCTGCTTTGAGATCTGGGAAAAAAAATTCTAGTCGAACATTTGTTTCCATTATAAATAGTTTATAATACTATTTTCTTCCTTCATGTTATGAGTTTCAAATGTCACTTTGTTCAATAGATGCACATTAGTTATAAGAATCAATTAAACCTTTGTCAAACATCACATAGAAGATTTGACCAATCTTTTGTGTAGAACTCCCACAAATTTCATTTTAAATGACGTGTGTAGCATGTCCAATGATTAATTGTTTTACTTTGTTTTTACTTTTGCAATTCTCTTATATGATTTTGACAAAAATATGAATGTAATGGTATTTGCAAATGCATATGAATATTTGTATTATTGTTGTTATTCCATATGTTTTATTGTAGTTGTTGAAACTATGCTTGTGTAGAAAATGAGTACTCCTGATAAGGGAAGGACAGGTGGAGGTAGAAGTTACATTAATTGGAATGCTGAAGCAGATGCGTATTTCTTAGATATTTTAGCAGAAGTATTGAATGAAGGAAATAAGAAAACTCATGATGGAAAAATCAAAGGTAGCACTTGGGATGAAGTAATTGAAAAATACAATACTAGAAGAAACACAGGTATCACAAGGAAGAATGTAGAAAGTCGCTTAAAAACTTGGCGACTAATGTATCGAAATTACTCCAAAATTGCCAACCAGAGTGGATGGGGTTGGAATTTCATCCAAGGTTACACTGACATTGATGATGAGATTTGGAAAGAGTTCGTTAAGGTTAATTTTTTAATCACTTATGACTTATAAAATATTGTAATCTTTATCTTTTTCCATTTGACTACAATTTTCTTTTTATAGGCACATCTAGAGTGTGAAAGCTACAAAGGCAAACCATGCTTGATATTTGAGCAATTGCAACAAATATTTGAAGGTAGTATGGCCACTAGGAATATGGCTAAACAAGGTGATGAGGTAGAGTTTGTGCCAAACACGTAGGATGTGGAAATGAACACTTTCAATACTACTCAGGAAACAATGGACATGGATTCTGATTTACCTCCTTCATCAGGAGGAAGTTCAAGGGTGGCAATTGAGAAGAAGAAGAGACGAGCAAGACCTCATGCAGTGTCCCATCAAATCATAGCAGATTCATTTAAAGATACATCAAAAGCCATTATGCATATGTGTGAAATAGATCAACAAAATCAAGCTACACGGAACGAGCAATTTAAAGAGTTGGTTGATACACAAAAAAAATTAGTTGAAGTACAGGAAAGGTTGGTTGATATTAAAGAAAAGACTAAAAACTATTTAGATCATACTGTTGCAGCGTTACTTCAGATTGAAGGTCTTTCTACAGAAGAACAATATGAAGCTATGGAGTTATTCCAAAAGCCAGAATTTTGTAAAATGTTCTTAAGTTTACCAACAGAAATGCGTTATGGATGGTTGAGGTTTAGGAAGTGAGCATATGGTTACAATGGATGAAATGTTTGTTTTGTGCATGAATTCACTTTCTTTCCAATCTTGAACTTCTTGTGTTTATGAAGTGTTTTCATGAATGTAATCTTTTATGGATGAAATCTTTTTGTGGAAGGTCATATATGGATGAAATGAACACTGGATATTATATATTGAAATGTGAAATGACTTCTCATTATGAAATGTAAAATGCTTTTTATTAGTTGAAACATCGAATGTCTTTTATTTTCTTAAAAATGTGAAATGTCTTTTTTTTTCTTAATGTGAAATGGTAAATTCGTAATATTTTTGTTATTTTGTAGGTGAGGATGAATCCCAGTGACATGTTTACTACTACAGTTGATAATGCAATTTCATTCATACTGGATGAAGAAGAAGTGGCTAGAAGAAGGCGACTACGTCTATTAATGTCATGGACAATTTTAGCAAAAATGGCAAGTACGTCACTATTACTATACAATAACACAAGTCGTATATATAGTAAAGAAGGTGCAGATTACATTAAGAGATTACTAGATCCTTGTCAACCTCATGAAGCTTACAATTGTCGAAAAATTTACAGAATGAGTCAAAGTGTGTTTAAAAGTTTTTGTTCTTTAATGAGAAATGAAGGAGTTATTGCTGATACCGACAACATTAGTGTAGAAGAGAAATTTGCCATGTTCCTTGTCACAGTAGGGCAAAATCAAAGGTATAGAGTAACAGTTGAGCGATTTAGTTGTTCAAGTTAGAGTGTTAGCAAATACTTTAATGAAGTATTAAATGCTATAATACGTCTACATCATGTGCTTATAGCAAGACCTTTATCTTCAACACCAAGTCGAATTGCAGATGATGTAAATGTTTATCCATATTTTAAGGTATGTATTCACTTTTGTATATATATTGTAGTTTTTATCTTATTTAAGGAATTAAATGATGTTTAATGTGTATAGGATTGCATTGGAGCTATTGATGGTACTCATATCAAAGCAACTATTTTTGGACAAGAAACAGCTAGATTTAGAAATAGGAAAGGTGAATTGTCTCAAAATGTGATGGCAGCATGTAATTTTGATATGAGATTTACATATATTTTAGCTAGTTGGGAAGGATCAGCAGCTGATGCTCGTATCCTTCAAGATGCAATTAGTACACCTAATGGTTTCAAAGTTCCTCCAGGTAAATGCAATTAGTATATTTTCAAGTAATATGCACATTATCATACTAATTTCTATTCTTCTATAGGTAAGTTTTACTTGGTAGATGCTGGATATCCCAATCGACTAGAGTATATTTGCCCATTTCGAGGTGTACGCTATCATTTATCTGATTATGTTAATGATAGACTTCCTAGTAATGCTGTAGAAAACTTTAACTACAGGCATTCACAACTAAGAACAGTCATTGAGCGTACATTTGGAGTTGTGAAACATCGTTTTTCAATCTTACGAGGTCAGATGCCATATCCATATGAAACACAAGTGAAGATTGTGATCGCATGTTTTTTACTTCACAATTTCATTCGATTGGCTGATAAAGAAGATTTACTTGAAGATTTGCAAGATGAGTTAGAAGAATTAAATATTACTGATGATATACAACCAATAGGAGAAGTGCATATGGATGGACATTCACAGGTTGGAACGAGTCAAGAACAACGAAAAGAATTAGCTGATAAGATGCGTGAGGATATGACGATGGCAATATGGGATGGAAGGACTATTTAAGTCCATTTATATTATACCTTTGGATCTTAATAAGTAATAAGTAGAATGCTTTGTATCTTTGGACTATTGTGTAGATTGATGTTGTAAAACTTTGGATGCTTTGTACTTTTAGACTACTTTTTAAATTTATGTTGTAATAATTAGAGCATGTATACTTTTTCAAGTCATTAATATTATTTTCATTTTTAAAAATAAAATTACAGATTGATGTATTAATTACACAATTTTAGGTAGTGTTTTATAATATATTTTGGTTGAAATCTTAAATCTATTAGTTCAAACCATAGATTATAAATTATTCTTATTATTTTAATCTTTAAATACAATTTAGTTTAAAATACATATACATATATATATATTTATTTATATATATATAAAGTATCGGTTTTCCCGAACAACCAATTCAAAAAATATATATACATATATATATATTTATATATATAAAAAGTATCGATTGAACCGAACATGTTCGATTCAACCAATTCAAAAAATATATATTTATATATATAAAAAGTATCGGTTGAACCGAACATGATCGGTTCAACCGATACATATATATATACATATATATATATTTTTATATATATAAAAAGTATCGGTTCAACCGATGCAAATATATATACATATATATATTTATATATATAAAAAGTATTGGTTGAACCGAACATGATCGGTTCAACCGATACAAATATATATACATATATATATAAAAAGTATCGGTTGAACCGAACATGTTTGGTTCAACCAATTCAAAAATATCATAAAAAATTACAAATATGCAAAGCCCTCTACTCAACCGATTAATATATATATATATATAACATAAATTATCGGTTGAAACGATGATCTTTCGATTCAACCATTTTCAATATTAATAAATATTAATAGTTTATAATCTATCGGTTAAATCGAAAGATCATCGATTCAACCGTTTTCAATATTAATAAATATTAATAGTTTATAATCTATCGGTTGAACCAATATATTTACGGTTCAACTGTTTTCCAATAAGTAAATATGTAAATAATAATAATATATCAGTAAATATTTTATTCTTCTGCTCAACAAAGACATTCTCGCTTTTGCCAAATTAAGTAAATATACATACATATATATTAAAATAATAATGGTAAACAATGGATTAATAATGATATATCTTTATATTATTTTTAAAAAAATTATAAATACACATAAAATATAATGTAATAATTAAAATAATATAAAAAATTTAAGAAAAAGAGAGAATAATATTAGACATATATATCTAAGAATTAATAATAAAAATAATAATAAAATTTAATTTACAAAGAAAAAATGAAGATGTAGATTTTTAATGGTAAAAGTATGCTTATCTTTTAGGGACCTTTTGCATTTTGATGATTATTATTCTATATTTACTAATGTACAATTAAAAACATTTAATGTACATAATTATATTTGAATATCAAATAAATTAATATTATTTTTAGGTGTAAATATAAAATTACAAATTAATGTATCAATTACACAATTTTAAATAGTGTATTAGAATTTATTTCATTATTTTTTCAATTTCCAAACATTCTCGCGTGCACTAAAGCCCCATAGGAATTCTAACTTTCTGAACTTTCCGATAGATGCACTAAACCCCTATGGAAATTCTGACATTCTAGACATTCTATTTCCTTTCCTTCTGAACTTTCCATTTCCTTTCCGTTTGGACTTTCCGGCGTGCACTAACAGCCCCTAGTCAACAAACAAGTTTGTTGAATTAAAAGTTAACCCAACGAAGGTGCTTTGTTGAGTTATACATATTTCATAATTCATTTAATATGGTTTTGTCATCACCAAAAAGGAGGAGATTGTTGAGTATTTTTGTTTTGATGATGTGTACTGAATGAAAATAATCATGTTTGCTCAATTACTATTGCTCGTGAAAAGAAATTAAAATCATCAATTAATATAGAAAAAGCTTACTGATATAAATACTTGTTTGTATTGGATCTGAAGTTAATAACTAGTCGTTTCGTTGCATTAATTTCTCATTTAGCTAAGTGTTAAGTTAACGTGTGGTTTTATTGAAAAGCATGATATGTTTTAAAGTTATATCTTCTGTATCATAAATAGTGCACGTTTAGACAACTCGTTAAGTTAGAGTTTTGTTTGTATAGAGGTCACGTGAGAACTCGTTAAGTTAGAGGCTTAAAGGTTAAATAAAATAGGTCACGTGATAACTCGTTAAGTTAGTGAGTAAAAGAAGAGACGAACTCGTTAAGTTAGTGTTATACTCGTGGTGAAATTATAAGTTACGAATGTTGTATTGTATCACGTGAGGTGCACATGTTTAACTCGTTAAGTTAACATAACTAAACGCGTTGAGTTGCTATATTGAACACTAAGGCAACACGTTAGGTTAGCGTTATAAACTTACGTTGTTATTTTTGCACGTGGTAAAATTCTTATTATAAAAACATTTGTTTATTACTGAATCGGTGAGTTAATGTTTTTCGGAGACTTACAGTCATAACTATCAGAAAGGTAACTTAAGTCATGTTTTCAGGTCTTGACACGTGTCTCACTAGTTTTATCATATAAAGAGTTTTTCAGTGACTTACATCTGTAACTATCCGAAACTTAAACTGTTTTCGGTGAGTTATCATTTAACCTTCCGAAAGAAAGGTTAAGCTGGTTCGTTGAGATAGCATAACACCACAGACTTAGTTTATTGAGTTAGCTACAGTACTTATCACGTGAAATGGCACATGGTGAACTCGTTAAGTTAGAAACGTTAAGTTATATATATATACTTGTGTTACTCGTTTAGTTAACATTAAAGTAACGACTTCTTATTACACTGGTGAAAAACTTTTGGACGAGAAAGTTTATTTTGCAGGAAATTTTTCAGAGATCCAAGACTGATGATTAAAGGAAATTCGAAATATAAACGTGGGTTGGAACGTGTGTGTTTTGATGAAGGAAAAAGAAAAGACGTGGAGAAGTGGAAAACTGGTAGTGATTAAACATGGAGGATATGCATGAAATGAAGATACAGTATAAAAGGCATAGAGTTCTCGTTGATCAAACCATCATTGCACACAAAAAGAAAAATCTTTTCAAGGATCAAACCATCCCTACACACCAAAAGAAAAATCTTTTTCAGGGATCAAAAACACCTTCTCGGGCAAAATCTCTCAAGTGGAAGAAAATTCAGTGAAGCATAAAAAGGTAAGATTTTCGTCACTGAAGATTTAAAGTATCATAAGAAAGCAAATTCGGTGAAGTAGAGAAAGACAAGATATTCATCACTAAAGAATTGGTGAAGAAGAAAGAAGAAGAAGAAAAATCTCAAACAGGGAGAAATGTTTTAAATTCCGAAAATTAATTTTCTCTGTTTGTAGTTATGAAATTGTTTAGACGATATATGGTATCGAGTTATAATTGCATCTAAAATATGAACAAATGTTAAGCATTTTAAGGAGTTATCGTGTTTGAAGATAATGTATGTAAAATTATTGATTAAAATACAGATAAAATTAAGTTTATTACTAAAAGAAAAGGTTCTGTATGTATTTTATCTTTACCTTCTGGTGTAGTTGATTTAAATTCATGTTTGCAAGCTGAAACTAGTGATGCATATCTGTGGCATAGAAGGATTGGGCATATAAATATGAAACTGTTACATAAACTATCTAGAAAATATTTAGTGAGAGGTTTACCAAAGATTAAATACTCAAAGGACTTTATGTGTGATGCATGTGAGTTAGGTAAACTTCACAAAAACTCTTTTAAATCCAAAACTGATATTTCAAGTAAGAGAGTCTTAGAACTTATACATATTGATCTATTTGGACCAACAAGAATCATGAGTCTTGGTGGTAAATGATATGTATTTGTTTTAGTAGATGACTTCTCTAGATACACTTGGGTATATTTTCTAGCATCTAAGACAAAAGCTTTTGAAAAATTTAAAATGTTTTGCAATTTTGTTCAAAATGAACAAAGTGTCTTTGTTCAAAAACTTAGGAGTGATCATGGTACGGAATTTGATAATGATCAAATGGATACTTATTGCAATGAGCATGGCATTGATCACAAATTTTCTTTTCTAAGAGCACCGTCTCAAAATGATGTTGTTGAGAGAAAGAATAGATCACTTCAAGAAATGTCCAGAACTATGTTGAATGAACATAAGTTACCTCAAAATATTTGGGCTGAAGTAGTTAATACAGCTTGTTATGTTATTAATAGAAGTCATTTATGACCTCTTGTTAATAAAACTCCTTTTGAAATTATGTTTTATAGGGTTCCAAAAATTTCCTATATGAAACTATTTGGTTGCAAGTGTTTTATTCTTAATACTAAAGATAAAAGGGATAAATTTCAAGCCAAAGTGGATGAAGGAATTTTTGTAGGTTACTCTACTAGAAGTAAAGCCTATAGAGTATATAATAAGACTTCTAGGACTATTGAAGAAACCCTCCATGTAAGCTTCAATGAAAATTCTTTTAGAGAATCTCAATCTAAAGCTGATAATGATGATTTGATCAATTTTCTAAAAGAACTAGAGATCAATAGAGAGATTGAAGATTTATCTGAGAAAATCAAAAATATGAACTTAAATGATCAAACTAATGATGAAAGTGATGTACCTTCAGATGTTGATGAGAATATTGAGGAAAATCGAAGAAATTGGTGTTATTCTTCATCACATCCCATCACTCAAGTCATTGGTAATATTAATGAGAGAGTTAACACTAGAGCTTCAGTAAATTTAAATTGTATGTGTATGTTTGTTTCTATGGTGGAACCAAAGAATATAGAAGAAGCATTATCTTATGAAAATTGGATATTGGCAATGCAAGAAGAACTAAATCAATTTATCAGAAGTGATGTTTGGGAATTAGTCTCTCCACCAAAAAATCAGTCCATAATAGGTACAAAGTGGATCTTTAGAAACAAAACTAACGAAACTAGTCAAGTTATAAGGAACAAAGCTAGATTAGTTACACAAGGGTATACATAGGAAGGACTAGATTATGATGAAACATTTGCTCCTATGGGTAGGTTAGAAAGTATTAGAATATTATTGGCCTATGCTTGTTATATGGATTTTAAATTATATCAAATGGATGTAAAGAGTGCATTTCTAAATGGGTTAATTAATGAAGAAGTCTATGTAAAACAACCACCCAAATTTGAAGATATTAAAAATCCTAACTATGTGTATAAATTGAAGAAAGCCTTATACGGTTTGAAGCAAGCACCTAAATCGTGGTATGAAAGGTTATCTACTTTTTTAATAGAACAAAGTTATATCATGGGAAAAGTAGATCATACTCTATTTATCAAGAGAGATGATAAAGATCAGATTGTTGTTCAAATATATGTGGATGATATAATCTTTGGAGCAACTTCTGATAAACTGATAATAATATTTTCTGAAGAGATGACTAGTTAGTTTGAAATGAGTATGATAAGAGAACTTTCATATTTTCTAGGACTTCAATTTAAGCAAATGGATAAAGTTATATTTTTAAATCAGGAAAAATATGCAGATGAAATGCTTAAGAAATTTAATTTTAAATGATACAAGGATTCGAGAAACTTCTTTAAGTACTTCTTTAAAGTTAGATATTGATGACATAGGAAAATCAATTGATCAAAGAAAATACAGAAGTATGATTGGTTCTTTACTTTATTTGACTGCTAGTAGACCTGATATTATGTTTGTTGTGTGTTTGTGCTAGATTTCAAACTAATCTTAAAGAATTACACTCAATTGCAGTTAAAAGAATATTTAGATATATACAAGGAACTAAAAATTTTGGACTGTATTATTCTAAGGATAGTTCAATAGATCTTATAGGATATACTGATGTTTATTATGTAGGATCTAAATTTGATAGGAAGAGTACTAGTGGCACATGTCAATTATTTGGAAATAATTTGGTGTCATGGTTTAGTAAAAAGTAAAACTATGTAGCACTTTCTACTACAGAAGCTGAATATATTGCTACTGCACTATGTTGCACTTAGATTCTGTGGATAAGGTAAACTTTAGAAGATTTTGGATTATCTTATGATGCAATTGAGATTTATTGTGATAGTCTGTAATAAATCTTTCCAAAAATCCTGTATTACATTCAAGAGCAAAGCATATAGAGGTTAGACATCATTTTCTAAGAGATAATGTAATTAAAGGAAAAATTAAATTAGAATTTGTGTCTAGTAAAAATCAATTAGCTGATATATTTACAAAACCTCTAGATGAAAATACATTCTGCAACATTAGATTAAATTTGGGTATTTGTAGGCTATGTGATGTGTAAAATACTTAAACTCCACAAAAAGATAAATATTATTGATGATGTTGTTCACCTCATAGATATTATATACTTATTATAAATATCTAAGTAATATCTAAACTACTGCTTAAGATACTATGTATTTATTGTAAAATCGTAGTAGTATCTTATTGATTTTACGTATTTTGTCAAATTTGATGGTTTTCAAAATTTTAAGTGGAAGTATAAATGAAAAACATTAAATACTTCAGATATCTTGAAATTTTGATTAGGTGATTTTCTTTGGATCAATGAAAATACATATGATCATGCATGAATTTGACTTGATTGATTAAACTTGTAGAATAGTTTATATGTCAATCATCTTAAACTACTAATCAAAAGTATGAGCTTATTGAAACTTATTCATATTTTCAATAAAATCATAGACGTAAAAATTGTATGAGATCTGTGTTTATTGCATCTGTATTAATGAAAAACATATAAACTGTGCTTAAAATGAAAAAGTACTTACAAAGTGAAAATCTTTGAGAGTTTATTGATCTATTTGATCACGAGCCTTTTGTACTTGAGCAGATAAGTATGTAAGGATTGTTGTCCTAAAAAAAAAGGATTCTTTAAATCTAGCAACCTAAGGTCCTAATCAGATCTAGGATTGTTGACTGAAAGCTCACTACATGGATACATTAGAAAGCTCTTGTATGATTCAAGCTTTTCAAACTACCTTTCAAAGAAAATTATCAATAATTACTATTTTGAAAAGAAAAAGTTGTTTCATTAATTACAGATATTTTTGAATCAAATATAGTTTCTACCAATATGACTAATGATTAGTTGAATCAAAATTAGTACTTTTGAAATGTTTAGTTGAGATACATTCTTTTATTCTCCTTGAGTTAATCATATTAAGTTTAAAGGTATGTTTTGATTCATATACGGTTGGAATTGATTCTTGAAATCATTTTTTGATGAATTAAGGATGACAGAAAGTTTCTGAAAAGAGAATTTAAAGTGTAGCTATAATTAACATCTATTTTATACAAATATGTTTTCTATGTTATTCAATATATTTGAAGTATATTTGTAGGGGGAGGAACTACAATGTCCAAAACAGATTAATATAATTAAGAATACAAATCTTAGTTAATTTGAGTTTAGTCCTCTTAAAATCTTGCTGAAATAATTTAATAGACAAACAAACTATTTTAGATTTATAAAAAGAATATTAGAATAGTTTACAATGTTCTCAAGATAATGTTATAAATTTTAAGGTATACCTTGTGTGGTGTGTTCGGAACGTTTCAGTTGAAAGCATTCAAAACTTGTTTTTGTTAAGGGTATTAATTAGACGTTATGTTATGTAAGGTAACATGTAAAACTGCCTCTAGACAGCATTTTACTCGTTAGGTTAGTTAACTCAACAAGTTATGATTAAATTTTTTGGATACCTTGATTGAATAAACTATATTCAATATTCATTTAAAATCCTAACCTGACTTATACATGTTGAGTTAGTCGCCTAAAAACCCTATTTAAACACTTATTACACGGGCACTTAGGTTACTTGTAAACTTGTTTGAAAATCTTTCCCACTTGGTTCTATTACAACCTACGACGATGGTCTCCAAGTTCTACAAGGGTTTTGGCAAAGGAAAAGGCAAAAGTAGAGGAGATGCAAAAGGAAAAGAAAAAGATACTAATGAAGTTCCACGTGCTTGGTTTAAGAAAATACTTCAAGTGGACAAAAGGTTAGCAGAAATTTATAGTGATTACTTCTTTTCTGAAGAAATACTAGATGAAGTTAGACAAGAACTTCAAAATATAGATACAAATATTAAGTACATGGGAATACGAAGTAAATATGATAGAGAATATAGAATGAAGTGTGCTGAAATTGCATTTTTAGAACAGTATGCAAAATATTTGAAAAATGGTGTAGGTTCATCAAATAGAATTCCTCAAATACCTATAAATGGTACAAGATTACATGCATTTGAGGAAGAACATGAATCTGCTATACCTACTCTTTTGTATTCAAAAGAAGTAGACTCAAATATTGCTGTAGATAAAAGAAAAGTTGAAATCTTCGAAAGGCTATAACAATAGAAAGTGCCTTTGAAGAATTAAAGTAGAAAACTTTTATAGAGCAATTTGACAAGAAAATAGCAATACTTAAAGAGGAGAAACAAAAAGGTTATAAAAGAAGGAAAATTAGAAAAATTGTGTTTGAGGAAACAAAGTTTACTAAAAAAAAAAAAATCAGATGAGCATTTATTTTCTAAAGGCAATGTATGTCTAGACATTGTACCTTATAGTGCATTTGATAAACTCATTAGTTCTGAGCATACTGAAACTAATGAATACAATGAGACTTTATTTTCTCTTGCTAGAAAACTTGAGAAGAAATCCAAGTCAAATATGAGCTCAAGTTTTTCTATAAGTACAAGTCCTGATGATGTAGAAATTGAAAAATCAAAGCATCAGGCAACTAACATTGAACAAATTATTGCAGATATAATTGACAATGTTGAGGCAATAACTAGTTCATAGGTTGAATTGTCTGGAGTAGATGATATTGAAAAAGTTAAGATTCCAGAAGAGCTAAATGTCAACCAGCCTTTTTCAAAATCTATGGAAGCAGAGTCTGAGAATTCACAACATGCATTAATGGAAATATCTATTGAACAAAATGAACAATTACAGATAGATACACTGACTATAGAATTTGTGGAAAAATTGAACTCTAAAGATTTTATAGAGACTGAACTAATGAATGTTAAGCTTAATGAAGATGTTCCTTACTCTGTTGAAGTTGGAGAATCAAGCTTACCTGAGCAGCTTCAAGACAATATTTTCATAGAGGAACAACATGACATTCATTTTGAAGAAGAAGTTCCTGAAGATGAACTAAACTCTGAATCACGACTTCAGGTATCACCTTCTTTGTGTACAGTATTACAAATTCAAGGTAATTCAATTCATTTTAGATATGAGAAAGCATTGCAGAAATACAATAATCTGATTACATGTCACATTCTGCATGCTCGTCCAATAAAATTCAGAAATTTGATGGATATAAGAGATATATTTGTGTTTCAAGGCTTCATTCAATTCTTGCCAATTGGAACGAAATGGAAGCAATACAAAGAGTTTATTGCAGCTTTTTATAGCAATCTGGTCAAGAATGAAAATATTCTGAAAACTCAAATAAATCAATAGGAGTTCACATTATCTCTTGAATTAATTTTTAAAGTTTTGGGATTGAAGAATGAAGGTGTTGTTGTAACTAACAGATTTGACATGATTAGACAACTAGAATGGAACATTCAGTCTTTATCAAAAATTCCAGATGTATATACTGAATTGAGATTAATGGAAAATCTGAATGCAGAGGCAAAGTTTATTGCAAATATATTGCATGCCAATTTATTTCAGAGAGTCGGACATAATATGGAAGTCAGCAGAAGTTGTTTATATGCAACTTATAGCTTGCTGAATAGAATTCAAATCAATTGGTTTGATGTTTTCACTTCTCAACTACAGCATATGAGTTCAAAGTTATTTTATGGTGATGCTGTATGTAGACTCATTGCAAGCCAATTGAATTTATCCGACTGGCCCTCTAAAACTAAAGGCATGAGAGCTTTTAGTGTCAAAGATTTGCAAAAATTTCAGGCCATGCATCAACCTCAACGACAACAACCTGACTGTACAGAACATATACAACCACAACAACAAAGTTATTCAGTTCCCGCAGAACAGCAACCCCAACTACCTCCTGACTTAGATGCAGTGCTTAATGACATCAGAAATGATATTAGGCATCTAGGAGATAAAATATGCAATGCTATAAGTGATATACTTAGGAGGGGTCGTTAATTGTCTGTTTGCTTGTTTCTGAATACAAAATGTAATGTTCGTAGTCATTGTTTGATTCATTGAGCAATACATTTTTCTATAAATTTTTACAATTCTTATTATTGTTTACAGAAAGTGTTGTTGTAAATATATCTCTTACTATATATATTCTCTGTAATTATCTTTTTGATTAATGACAAAAAGGGGGAGAAATGTTATAAAAAGATGATTATGATTTTAATTGCATATATTATAAAGGGAGATGATATTTAAATGGTTATTGTAATTTGACAAATGATTATATAATGAAAGGGGGAGAAATGATACTTATATAATTATTGACATCTGAAAGTTTTATTTCTGAGAGGTAACATTTACACAAACAATAGAAATAAGCTTAAGTGAACTTAAGTCAACAAACTTGTTTATTGAATTAAAAGTTAACCAAACGAAGGTGCTTTGTTGAGTTAAATATATTTCATAATTGATTTAATATGCTTTTGTCATCATAAAAAAGGGGGAGATTGTTGAGTATTTTGTTTTGATGATGTGTGCTGAATGAAAATAATCATATTTGCTCAATTACTATTGCTTGTGAAAAGAAATTAAAATTATCAATTAATACAGAAAAAGCTTACTAAGATAAATACTTGTCTGTATTGGATCTAAAATTATACTATTAAATAACTAGTTGTTTCATTGCATTAATTTCTCATTTAACTAAACGTTAAGTTAACGTGTGTTTTTATTGAAAAGCATGATATGTTTTAAAGTTATATCTTCTGAATCATGAATAGTGCACGTTTAAACAACTCGTTAAGTTAGAGTGTTATTTGTATAGAGGTCACGTGAAAACTCGTTGAGTTAGAGGCTTAAAGGTTAAAATAGGTCACGTGAGAACTCGTTAAGTTAGTGAGTAAAAGAAGAGACGAACTCGTTAAGTTAGTGTTGTACACGTGATGAAATTATAAGTTACGAATGTTATATTATATCACGTGAGGTGCACATGTTTAACTCATTAAGTTAACATAACTAAACGCATTGAGTTGCTATATTGAACACTAAGGCAACGCGTTAGGTTAGCGTTATAAACTTAAGTTATTATTTTTGCACGTGGTAAAATTTTTATTATAAAAACATTTGTTTATTACTAGTTCGTTGAGTTATCTGTAACACAATGGAAATGGTTCGTTGAGTTATCATAACACCACGAAGCTTTTTCGTTGAGCTGGCGTAACACCACAGACTTAATTCATTGAGTTAGCTACAGTACTTGTCACGTGAAATGGCACATAAGGAACTCGTTAAGTTAGAAACGTTAAGTTAATATCTACTTGTGTTACTCGTTTAGTTAACATTAAAGTAATGACTTCTTATTACACTTCATGAAAAATTTTGGAAGAGAAAGTTTATTTTGCAAGAAATTTTTCAAAGATCTAGGATTGATGATTAAAGAAAATTCGAAATGTAAACGTGGGTCAAAACGTGTGTGTTTCGATGAAGGAAAAAGAAAAGACGTGAAGAAGTGGAAAACTAGTAGTGATTAAACGTGGAGGATATGCATGAAATTAACATACAGTATAAAAGGCATAGAGTTCTCGTTGATCAAACTATCCCTTCACACCAAAAGAAAAATCTTTTCAGGGATCAAAATCACTCTTTAGGGAAAAGCTCTTAAGTGGAAGAAAATTCAGTGAAGCAGAAAAAGGTGAGATTTATGTCACTGAAAATTTGAAGTATCAGGTGAAAGAAAATTCAATGAAGCAGAAAAAGGTGAGATTTATGTTGCTGAAGATTTGAAGTATCAGGTGGAAGAAAATTTAGTGAAGTAGAGAAAGGTGAGATTTATATCACTAAAGATTTGAAGTATCAAGTGGAAGAAAGTTCAGTGAAGTAGAAAAAGGTAATATGTAAGTCACTGAAGATTTAAAGTATCAGAAGAAAGAAAATTCAGTGGAGTAGAGAAAGACAAGATATTCGTCACTGAAGAATTGCTAAAGAAGAAAAAGAAGAAGAAGAAAGATCTCAAATAGGGAGAAATGTTTTAAATTTCATAAATTAGTTTTCTCTGTTTGTAGTTATGAAATTGTATAGATGAAACATGGTATCGATATATAATTGCATCTACAATTTCTGAGGAGAATTGAATTGTATATTGTAATTGAAACCTTGAATAAAAATGATTTTATGAAAATAGTGTCTTGACTTGTTTTTGAGTTTTAAAGTTTCAATTATAATCGAAAATGTTGAAAAACACAATTCACCCCCCTCTTGTGTAGCCATACAATCCTACACTACTTCCAACCCTTTCTTTGAAACATCATATCCCAAGACTATTCCTTGATTAACCATGAAGTGACATTTTTCCCAATTTAGAATTAGACTTTTTTCCACATAGCATTTTAATACTTGGTCTAAATTATTTAAACATACTTCATATGAAGTTCCATAAATAGTAAAATCATCCATAAATATTTCTAAATAATCTTCAATCATTCCAATAAATATTTCTTGCATACACCTTTGAAAGGTGGTTGGTGCATTGCATAATCCGAATAGCATTCTCTTAAAAGCATAAGTTCCATTAGGACAGGTGAAAGTTGCTTTCTCTTGATCCTCTAATGCTATTGGAACTTAGTTATATCCTGAATACCCATCTAAGAAACAAAAATATTCTTGCCCTACTAATTTCTCTAACATTTGATCTATAAAAGGTAAAGGAAAATGATCTTTCCTAGTCACAGCATTCAGCTTTCTATAGTCTATACACACTCTCCAGCCTGATTGAATTCTAGTAGGTATCAAGTCTTAACTTTCATTCCTAATAAGTGTTAATCATAATTTCTTGGGAACTACATGGATTGGGCTAACCCATGAGCTATCAGAAATCGGATAAATTATGTTATTATCTAACCATTTCATTATTTCTTTCCTGACTACTTCTTTAAGGTTTCGATTTAACCTCTTCTCAGGAATTCTAACTAGTGTAGCATTCTCTTCTAAATATATGTGGTGACAACATAAAGTTGCACTTAACCCTTTTATATCAGTCATAATCCATCCTATTGCTTCTTTATAAGTTTTTACTACATCTTTTAATTTAGCAATTTGATCCTCTTTTAAATTTGAAGCAATAATGATTGGACATGTTCGTTTTTCTTCCAGAAATGGAGAGTAGAGATATGAAATTATAAATCCACGTACTAATTTTCTCTTTAATCCAAATTACTTTCTATTTGAATTTTCACTTTCTCCACTAACATTTTTGAATTTCCATGATCTCCACTTCGTAGATTCACCAAAACATTATCTTCCTGGAGTCTTGTAGAATATCTTCTAAGTCTTCGATTTAGTTGAACATTTATCCTTTAAGTCCTATCAAAACTCGAACACTTATCCTTTAACTTTTCGAGTTTTTGAGTACCTGTAAAACACGTGACTAAACAAGGAAACTTATCTATTCATTAGTCCTTACAAAACTCGAACAGTTATCTATCCATGCATAGAAAAACTCAAACACTTATCTAACTATTTGATTTTTTTCATTACCAAACGCACATGGAAAACACGTGACAACTTAAAACATTAAAAACACACATGCAGATAACTTAACTATACGAGTTTTTAACATAAAGTATTCGACAAAAACGAAACGTTAACTATCCGAAAGTTTAACTATTGCAAATCTAACTCTTCAGAAATCTTTAATTTATCCGACATAAAGATGAAACTTTCCGATAATCTGTTAACTATTATACCTAGAGAAATATACTTAAAGAATATTATGTAGACTTATTTAAAAACGTTAATAAAGCATATATCATCAAAATTAAATACCTAATCTCCTCCTTTTTGATGATGTCAAAACCTAATAAGTCACATAATTTATATCTCCCCCTTTTTGGCATTATAAAAAAGTAAATAAAATGTAAGGAAGAAAAAGATTCTAAGTACATATTGTTCAAAAAGATATTTTTAAACATGCATAAAATTTATGGATTAAGTATAAACTGTTTAAATATAAACTATGAAAAAGAATCACATGAGTATTAAAAGCAGTAAATAGTTTACATAATATTTGTGGTTACAAATTACAAGAAATAAATCATGTAATACATAATTTGTATAATCACAAGCCTCTTTGTCTTTGAAAAATACTGATCAGAGTGTCTGAAATTTGCTTTGCAATTTCTGTACTAACTCTATTTATCTGATCAAGTACTGCTTGATCTAAATCATTTTGTGAAACTTGTGATGGTTGCTATAAAAATTCAAAATGGATGTCTGTATTTATACATGTATTTGTATCTGTATGTATATCTTGTTCTGTAAATTGTGTTGATTATGGCTGTGTTTGTCGATCCTGTTGTTGTTGTTGTCTAAGGATAGGTGTATCTGCTTCCTAGTATTTGTGGAGTTCCTTTGCAAAGAAAGATCTTGACTTTAATCTCTTCTATAGCCAAGGTGTAATATCTGTTTGACTTGCCACAATTCTCAAAATCCTATCACTATAAAATAATTTACTCTGCAAATGTAAGATATGAGAAACAAAAATATCATACCAGTTCACCTATATATGGTTTATTAATGCATATGTAGCATAAAGACAACATCTGCCAACTTCTACCCCATGACCAAACCTCTGAAACAATGTAGCATGCAATATTTTGCAATAAAACGTGCTTGGCCATTTAAGTCATTTAGTAATGTCAATGGTTTGTTGGCAGTTGGATCTTTGGCTAAACTTGTAATGTCTCATCCCAATCAATAAACCTGTTTTCTTTCTGATAATTTAACTCCTTCATTTTTCAGACCAAGTACTTGATAAAGTAAATCTGGAGTTAAATAGATGTCATTGTCTTGTATATTGGAAACAGGAAGACCTTCTTCCACTATTAAGTTTGAGTAAAAACAACTGATAAGTTCAGGTATAGCAAGATGGCCTGACTGTTGTGGAAGTAGAGTCAACAAGCCTTGAAATTCAAATAGTTCTCGTATGTGTGCCATCCCTTCAAACTTAACTGGTTTTAAATATAAAACTGTAAAAGTTTTATATGTCTGAAATTTGTCATAACAGGAATTATTTCTGAATCATAATAGTGTATTTTCATCTAAACTCTATTCAGGATTAGGTATTTTCCTATCTTGATGTTTTGAAATGGGACTCATTTCAAAATTATCAGTAGTATCTAAATTTTCAGATCTTTCAGAACTGGTGGAATTGCCATCAAAACTATTATAAATGTCTGAAGTATCTGGTATTATTGTATCAATAATCTGCTAAAATTCTTCTGTGTTCTTTTGGAAACATTTCAGTAACAATAGTCTCTATAGCAATCTGTATATCAGCAACATGTATATCTATATGTGATCTATTTAACTATCTCTAGATGAAAGAATGTTCTATATCTATTTGTAGAATAGAATCATCTTGTATTTCTGAAATTTGTATATGTAAGACATTGGTAGTATCATATTCTATTTGTAACTGTGTATGTTGTTGATTATATACATTTATCAACAAGTATACTATATACTATAACAGACATAACCATATATGTAAAATGTAGTTTAAGCAACTATACCAAAACTCAAAAGTCTCTATTCGAGATACAGTAAGAGGAAGAATATCTGTACATTCCTCTTCAGATGAAATATCTTCAAAATTCATAAACTCAGTGTCTATGTTGTCAAAAATATCATCAAATTGGATATCATCTATATATGTATCATCAAAATTTCCTACATTCTCTCTTTCCATATGAAAAGAATGTGTGCTTGCAGCATTTTGTGAAAAATTGTCTATTGTATTAAAAGATACATTATGCACTAATGTGACACAATACCTTAGAGTATATGCTTGTAAGCCAATATTTGTCACATCTGTTGGGATTCCTGACAAAAATGTCTGTCCAGCTTCTGCAATGGAACATAGTTTTCCATTTTTCACTGATTCTTCTTTTTGCTGTAATATTCCTTGTACACCTGCAGTTAGTCTAAAATATTCAATTGTCTTTTCTTTTTCCAACTATATGTCTGCAGTGTTTCAGGTTGTTCAGGAGGTTCTAAAATTGTCTTAATTTCTCCTGTTAAAGGCACCTGGGGTCTTGATGGTCCTTCACCATGATGCCTAGGTTGTAATAATGGAATATAGAGTTTTAAGCTTTCAACCTCTACCATTTTGAGTTGATAAACTCTTTGTCCTTCACTTCGAAGGCCCATTTTCTTAATGGCAATTTGTTGTTCATCTAGACACTATTTAATGTTATCTAAAACAGCTAGGGGAAAATAATGTTGGGAATACAAGGATTGTAATTCCCTGTTTGCATTTTCGATCATTGGTCCCCACTTCTTTCCGTAGTAAGTGATAGACTGTACTGATGTCTCTTGTACATGTCCAGAACTTACAACCGTAGGGTTAGGTTGTAAATTTATTTTCCATAAATGCAATGCGGAAAGTTCAGTCTATTTTAGTCTAAACTGTGTTTCAGCATAATTGTGAATAAATTTCCAACAGAAATTTTTCTCATCTTGAACAGCTTTTCTGATTTCGTGTAGTACTTCGTTTGAAAAAGTGTATCTGTAGTAGATGTCGTTGATTTCACTCTGTATTTTCTGTAATTCCATCTCTCTTTTATGCACTTTTGTCATTCTACCACGTCCTCTTCCACATCTTGACATTATTGATTAATCTTCGCTTTGCACTGTAGAACTTAGTGGAAGTAAAGATTGTGAAGCTAGGGTTTTACCAAGGTAGAAACACGAAAGGTTATTTGTAAAACATTTATAACTCTTCGAGTTTATAAATGGATAAATGGATTCAATCATTGAAATCATAAATATAAGATCCGTTACCGATAAATAACTCGAGTGTTTGCAATAACTGTACAAGTTTTACAACCAATAATTGCAGAATACTTAGCGTAACTATTCATATAAAGAAAATAACTTCAGGCTAAGTGAAAAGTGAGAAAACTCGAAGACTTATGATAACTGTTCGAGTTTCTTGAAGGAATAGGTGTGAAAAGTCGAAGAGTTAAACAAAACTGTCCGAGTTTCGATTGAGACATTATAAGGCGGTGAAATTCAACACGTGCATAATTTGAACTTTAAGGTGTTCAAAAAGTTTCGGAGACTTATAAACCTAACTATCCGATGCTCAGGTGCAATTCGGAGAGTTACAGATAACCTTCTGAAAGATAGCTTAAGTCAATCTTCCAGATCACGACACGTGTACTTAAGTAGTTTTATAATAAAGAGATGTTTCAGATAGTTACAAATCCAACTTTCCAATGCCCAGACGCAGTTCAGAGAGTTACAGATAACTTACCAAAAATCTACTTAAGTCATGCATTATGGTTTGGACATGTGTACTTCAAGAAATAATAAAATAATCTATTGAACGCTCTAAAACACAACTGTCTGATACTTGCAATATAACTTGTCGAAACAATAGAGAATTCGGATACTTAAGAATTAAAAACCTACAAGTCACCGATAGTTCAGAAATGTACTTAATTAAAGTGTATTTCCTCAAATTATGCAGATTCTTTCATGAAAACATATAATAGTTCATAAGAAATGAAATATTATATGAGAAATTGCTCCTCCTACATAAATGTAGTGTAAAGAATCTATGGCGTACTTAATGTGGGTTGCCAAGCCCTAAGTAGATTTGGCTTTAAAAGGTCAAATAGCTTACATAAAGAGGATGCTAAGCCTTAAATAGATTTGAGTCTCTCTTTTTCTTTTCTTTTTTTTTAATTTAATTTGAATTAAATACAGAAATAAGTAGTAGAGTTAACAATTTAGACTTTCTAGCTTTTATCTTATGCAGTTTACAAAAGATAATTCATAAAGATATACCTACAAAAACTTAAAAAGAATTCAATAATTAGTACACAAACTTAAGACAATAAATATTGTACATTATGTGTAAAGAGTAGATAATAACAAAAAAAAAAATAACAAGGATTATATGCACAGATTATGGCAGGATTGTTGTAACACCTTGAAAGATAAATTAAGCTTGAGTACCTTGCCCTCCCTTCTTTTTTTTTTATTCATATAGATATTTTATGTATTACCTCCCATAATATCATCTTTTTACATGATCACAATCCCTTGCTTAGGGGAAAGATAACCAGTTACTCAATGACAAGTGAGAATAGGTAATAATAATTTTTTTTTTTTAAATATAATCTGAATTACTTGCAAAATGAGTTTTCAGTCAGCACATCCCAAACCAGTTGGTTTAAGTGACTAGGGTTTAAGATCTCCCAACGAACTTAATTACTCAAGTAATTACAGACAAAAACAAACAAAAAATAAAAAGAAGATAGTAAATTAAATTAGAGGCAATTGCAAGACTTAATTTTTCTAACAAAATGTTAATAACTTTCCTTTAATAAAAAGTACATACTTTCTATGTATTTTCCTGTTAAAATCTCTGTAATAGCATAGACATAAGTAACAAAAATATAGTTGGCACTCATATTGAATCAATTTAACTTTCCTTAAGTAATCTTTTATGATTTTTTCTTAAATAAATTGACTTCAATAAAAATCAGAATTTCATAAATTCTTAACTACCAGAAAATTGTAATTTGAAAATAGATATTTTATTATTTTTTTTTTTTTAATGATAAAGACATTAAATTCTAAAACTACCTTATAACAAACCAAAATACAATGAACATGACCATTTAAATATCAGATAACCTACAGATACCAAGTTCTAATCGTAATTTTGAGAAAGTATTTTCATCTAAGGGTTTTGCAAATAGATCGGCTAATTGTTCTATGGTAGGAACAAAATTTAATACTATTTTTCCTTTTATAAAATTATCCCTTAGAAAATGATGTCGAACTTCTATATATTCTGCTTGTGAATGTAACATAGGATTTTTAGATAAACTTATTGCAGAACTACTATCACAGAAAATCTTAGTTGATTCATAGTCTAAATTAAAATCTTTTAAGGTTTGTCTGATCCACAGGATTTGAGCACACCAAAGTGCAGTAGCTATATATTCAGCTTCAGTTGTAGATAATGCTACACAATTTTGCTTTTTGCTGAACCATGATACTAAAGAATTACCTAACAATTGACAAGTTCCACTAGTGCTTTTTCTTTCAAACTTACAACCTGCAAAATTAGCATCACTATAACCTACTAAGTTTAAAGAACTGTGTTTAAAGTAAAATAGTCTGAAATTGATGGTTCCTAATAGATATTTAAAAATTCGTTTAACAACAAGTAGGTGTGATTCCTTATGATTAGATTGATATCTAGCACAAGTACACACACTAAACATAATATCTGGTCGGCTAGCTGTTAAATAAAGTAATGAACCAATCATACTTCTATATTGTTTTACATCTACAGTTTTTCCAGAGTCATCTTTATTCAACTTGGTGATAGTACTCATTGGTGTATTCTTTGTTTTAGTGTTGTCTAAACCAAACCTCTTTAATAAATCTTGAGTATATTTTTCTTGTGAAATAAAAGTACCCTGATCTAATTGCTTAATTTGTAAGCCTAGGAAAAATGATAGTTCACCCATCATACTCATTTCAAATTGATTAGCCATGTCTTTCAAAAAGGACTCAACTAATTTATCATTTATTGCTCCAAATATGATGTCATCTACATAGATTTGAACTACTAATATATCTTTTTCGATCTTTTTGATAAAAAGAGTGTGATCTGCCTTTCCCATAGAATACCCTTTTTCCATAAAAAATTTAGATAATCTTTCATACCAAGACCTAGGAGCTTGTTTAAGGCCATATGGTGTCTTCTTAAGCCTGTAAACATATTCAGGATGTTTTGAATCTTCAAAACCTGGAGGTTGTTTTACATACACTTCTTCTTTTATATATCCATTTAAAAAAGCAGTCTTAACATCCATTTGATATAATTTGAAATCCATATAACAAGCATAAGATAACAAAATTCATATTGATTCTAGTCTAGCAATAGGAGCAAATGTTTCATCATAGTCAATTCCTTCCTCTTGCTTGTAACCTTAAGCAACTAATCTAGCTTTATTTTTAACTATATGTCCATCTTGATCTACTTTGTTTCTAAATACCCACCTTGTTCCTATTATGGACTGATTTTCAAGTGATGGAACTAGATCCCATACCTCATTTCTTATAAATTGATTTAGCTCATCTTGCATAGCTAAATACCAAAATTCATCTTCTAAGGCATCTTCTATTTTCTTAGGTTCTAGCAAACAAACAAATGAATAAGCACCACAAATGTTGACTATTGATAACCGAGTCCTAACTCCTTGATTAGGATTGCCTATAATCTGATCAATAGGATGAGATGAAGCATAACGCCAATTTCTATGTTGTTCCACATTTTCTATAGGTATGACATTATTTTCTTCTAAATTTTCATCATTCGAACTTAGATTTCTTATTCCGTCAGATAATCTATCAATTTCTCTGTCAACATCATTTGGTACTATTTATAGGAGAATTTTTGATCAAAGTTTTTAGCATGTCTTAAATCTAAATGAGAATTTTCATGAAATTTTACATGCAGGGTTTCCTCGATGGTTTTTGTTGATTTACTATAAACTCTATATGTTTTACTTCTAATGGAATAACCAACAAAAATACCTACATCCGACTTGGCTTTAAATTTGTCTCTTCGTTCCTTAGTGTTTAAAATAAAACACTTACAGCCAAAGGGTTTTAAATAACTTATTTTGGGAACCCTGTTATACCATATCTCATAGGGAGTTTTATCTAAAATTGGTCTTAGATGTACTCTATTTATAACATAGCATGCTGTATGAACTGCTTCTGCCTAGAGAAATAGGGGTAACTTATTTTCATTTAACATGGTTCTGGACATTTCCTGAAGTGATCTATTTTTACGTTCTACTATCCCATTTTGTGAAGGAGCTCTTGGAAATGAGTACCTATGATCTATGCCTAATTCTTCACAAAAGATGTCCATTTGATCATTATCAAATTCTGTACCATGATCACTCCTAAGTTTTTGAATTTTAACATTTTGCTCATTCTGAACTTTATTACAGAATATTTCAAATATTTCAAAAACTTCAATTTTATTAGCTAGAAAATAGACCCAAGTGAATCTAGAATAGTCATCAACTAGTACAAAAGCATAATGTTTACCTCCTAGACTGGTTGTTCTAATAGGTCCAAATAAATCCATATGCACTAGTTCTAATACTCTTTTGCTTGTTATTTCATTTAAGCTTTTAAAGGATGTTTTATGTAATTTACCTAGTTGTTAATTTTGCAATTAAGCAAGCATTATCTTTAATAATATCATAAGGCAAATTTAGAATACAAACAGATCCTTTCTTGTATACAGTGAATAAAATTTCGTTTGTAGACATGTCCATAATTTTACAAGAATCTTTTTCAAAAATTACTCTGTAAATCTTCATTGAAATAGGAACACTCAATAAATTAAAACCTAAGTTTTCCACTAATAAGACATCATTTATAAAGCATTTCTCAATTACCTGAACCTTGCCAGACCCAAGGATATTTGTTTTTCTTTTATTTCCAAAGGTAACTTGTCTATTCTTGGTCTTTGTTATTTCTGTAAGTAATCGTATATCTCCAGTCATGTAGCTGGATGCTCCACTATCCATTATCCATTTTGATTTTTGTACCTACAAAATAGTCAAAAAGAGATTTTATCTCTTGGAACCCATTTTTGAGTGGGTCTAAGAATTTTAAAGAGAGTCATATCAAAATAATCCATATTTTTAGACTTCAACTTATCTATTTTCTGATAATTATTCTTGTGTTCCTTTCTCTTAGTGTTATAATTATCAGAACATTTTTCTCTATGTAAATCAGAGTTGAAATTTTCATTTCTAACATTACTTGATTTCCAATATCCGATATTCTTTAAATATGAAGAAAATTGATCAAGAATATTAAAATTCTCAAATGTCTTAGCTTGATTCTTCTGAAGATTTCTTTTGAAATTCTTGCATCGTGTGCTATCATTTGTATGCTGCATTTTATCAACTTGCACATATTTTTCTCCCTTTTTAATCACACACGGAATAGTTTTTCTCTTACTATTCTTAGTACTGGAAATAAAGACATTACTTTTAGCAATATCATCATGTAATATATAATTTTCAGAAGATGCATTGTGTAAACCAATACCATGTTTTTCTACATTTGATATTTTACTACTTAGTTCATTTGTTATAGTTTGACTATTATTCCATTTACTTAATATAGCATTTTGATCGCAGACTTTAATCTTTAACACATCAATTTCTGAATTTAAATTAGTAATAGTCAGTTCCAGTTTTTCAATTTCACAAATCATTTTCTTCTTATCAGCAATTAAATTTTCACAATCAGCATGCAATTTTATTTCTATAGCAGTGAACTTTAAAATTTCCTAAGCATGCCTTTGATTTTCTTCTTTAAATTTATTCAACGTAGAGTTCAAAAAATCAATCTTATTTTCAGATTCATCTAGCATTTTCTTAGTGTCCTTTCTTTCTATTTTGACTTTCTTATATTTTCTGGCTAGTCTATTGTATTCAACAAGTAATCCATCAAAACTATCAAAATTTGCATTTTGATCAGAGGATACCTCACTGGATTTTTCTATAAAGCATACATTTGCCAGATTTTCTTCTGAATCTAATGTTGATGAGGATTCATTGTCTGATGTTGAATCCTTTGTTTCTTCACTTTGTGAAGCTGAAGAGTCATCCCATGTCACTTTAAGCGCCCTTCTCTTTCTGAATTTCTTATTCCTAAAATTCCTCCTCGAATTCTTCTTATCTTTGTTGAGAGGACAATCAGTTTGAAAGTGACCCGGCCTGTTGCACTTGTGGCATATACTTTTGTCTTTCGTGAATGACTTCTTCTCCATATCTCCAAATGTCTTTGCTGACTTGAAGTTCCTGCGTTTCTTCAACAGATTTCTAAATTTTTTAGTCAACAATAGTAAATTATCGTTAGAATCACTAGTGACTTTTGAGACTTTATCAGCCTCAAAAGCCAGATCCCTTCTATGATTTTTCCCTTTTGGATCTAAATGTTGTACTTCATAGGCTATTAGATTTCCTATGAGATCATCAAGAGTATATGTATTTAAGTCTTTGGACTCTTCAATAGATGTAGTCTTTTGAGCCCAAATTTTAGTTAAAGATCTAAGGATCTTTCTTACCAAGTCTCTTTCCTCAAATTTCTTACCTAAAGATTTTAATGAATTTACAATTTCAAGAAAACGGGAAAACATGTCAGAGATACATTCATTTTCATGAATTTTAAAAAGCACTAACATATTGATCTTAGATTCCTTGACCTGATTAGTACCTTCGTTGGCAACTTCTAAAGCATGCCATATCTTATATGTAGTTTGATATGCAGAAACTTTATTAAATTGATCATGAGATAAAGCACAAAACAAGATGTTTAAACCTTTAGCATTCAGTGTCATTCTCTCCTTTTCATCAAAAGTCCAAGTATCATATGGAGTCATAACTAACACTATAGGATTGCTAATTATATGCCATAATTTGAAATCGATTGATTGAAAGAATACTTTTATCCTATATTTCTAGTAGTCATAATTACTACCTTCGAACATAGGAGGACGATTAGTGGTCTGTCCTTTAGTCATAATTAAGATTTCAGAATTGTCCATTTTAAACAGATGATCTGAAGTAAATGACAGGAAAAACTGATTCCTAAATAGAGAATTGAAGGCTTTTCAGATGTTTTAAACAATTTAAGTGCACCGATACTAGTTGTAGCAGATCGTAGTAAATAAGTGAAAAACAACAGCTTTGATACCAATTGTAGGATCATCTATATCACAAGAGGGGGGTAAATTGTGTCTTTAGCAATTAAATACTAGCGAATAAAACAAGAGCACAAAACACTCGTAAATGAAATTCTATTCTTTTATTTCAAGACAGAATTTACAATATCTTTTCAGCTCAATTCCCTTCTTGACGGTTTTGATACATAAATGTTTGATATACAATTCAAATATAACAATGAAGCACTTATTGAAAACTAATTTCGAATTGTATAAAACCTGATCTTTCTTTGTCTTTGCTCAGCTTCTATATCTTTTCTTCTCCAATTATCAAATTTCCAGACTTCTTACGTTTGCAGCTCCTTTTCTAAAATTGCTTGGAATTTCAAACTTCTTCTAATGTTGGAGAATTTTTCAGAATATGAATATTCAAACTTAACTTTTTAGTTAGGGATCCGGATTGAATATTCAGACTTGGCTTTTGAGATTGGGATCCTTTGTTGTAATGTAGCTCGTACTCTCTATTTGTAGTCGAACTCTGTTGTCTTTCACATTCAGCATGTTCATCCACTTGATCCACAATCCATAATCCACGAACTAATTTTCTCTTTAATCCAAATTACTTTCTATTTGAATTTCCACTTTCTCCACTAACATTTTTGAATTTCCACGATCTCCACTTCGTAGATTCACCGAAACATTATCTTCTTGGAGTCTTATAGAATATCTTCTAAGTCTTCGATTTAGTCGAACATTTATCCTTTAAGTCTTGTTAAAACTCGAACACTTATCCTTTAACTTTTCGAGTTTTTGTGCACCTACAAAACACGTGACTAAACAAGGAAACTTATCTGTTCGTTAGTCCTTACAAAACTCGAACAGTTATCTATCCATGCATAGAAAAACTCGAACACTTATCTAACTATTCGATTTTTTTCATTACCAAACGCACATGGAAAACATGTGACAACTTAAAACATTAAAAGCACACATGTAGATAACTTAACTATACGAGTTTTTAACATAAAGTATTTGACAAAAATGAAACATTAACTATCCGAAAGTTTAACTATTGCAAATCTAACTCTTCAAAAATCTTTAATTTATCCGACATAAAGATGAAACTTTCCGATAATCTATTAACTATTATACTTAGAGAAATATACTTAGAAAATATTATGTAGACTTATTTAAAAACGTTAATAAAGCATATATCATCAAAATTAAATACCTAACAGTTTTGTTTCCTACTGAACCAAGAAACAAGTGAATGACCAAGCAACTGACATGTCCCACTGGTGCTTTTTCGATCTGATTTGCATCCTGCATAATCTGCATCACTGTATCCTGCTAATACCAATTGATTCTGTGAAGAATAAAATAAGCCAAAGTCTTTGGTACCCTGTAGATATTTAAATATACGTTTAACTGCTTTTAAGTATGATGCTTTTAGAGAGGCTTGATATCTTGCACAAGCACAAACACTAAACATTAAATCTAGTCTACTAGCTGTTAGATACAAAAGTGATCTAATCATGTCTCTATATTTCTTTTAATCTATTGGAATGCCAGAAATGTCCTTATCAAGTTTTTCATTTAAGTTCATGGGAGTACCTGCTGCTTTAGATTTATCCATACCAAATTTAAGGAGAATCTCTTTGCAAAATTTTTCTTGATTCAAGAAAATGTCATGCTGAAGTTAATGAATTTGTAATCCTAGAAAGAATTTTAACTCTCCCATAAGACTCATCTCAAATTCATTCTTCATTAAGATTTGAAAATCATGACATAGTTTATCATGTGTGGCACCAAAAATGATATCATCCACGTAGATTTGAATAATCAACATATGAGAACTTTCAGATTTGATGAATAAGGTGTTATCTGCAGTTCCTATGTTAAACTGATTCTCAAGAAGGAAACTCTTCAATTTATGATACCATGCACATGGTGCTTGCTTCAATCCATAGAGAGCTTTATTCAGTTTGTATACATGGTTTGGATTTTCTTCATCTTCAAAACCTGGTGGTTGTTTTACATATACTTCTTCTTGCAGAATGCCATTAAGAAATGCACTTTTAACATCCATCTGATAAAGCTTGATTTTCATACTGCTTGCAAAGGCAAGTAACATTCTAATTGCTTCAAGTCTTGCAACAGGTGCAAAAGTTTCTTCATAGTCGATCCCTTCCTGTTGGTTGTATCCCTAAGCAACAAGTCTAGCTTTATTTCTAATAATACTACCATTATTATCAAGTTTGTTCTTAAACACCCATTTAGTACCAATAATTGATTTTCGATAGGCCTTTCAATCAAGTTCTAGACTTCATTTTTCTTGAACTGATTTAGTTCCTCTTGCATGGCCATGATCCAGTATTCATCATTGTAGGCATCTTCAATTGTTGAAGGTTCAAGTTCAGACACAAAAGCACAATAATTACAAATATTTTGAATTTTGCTTCTTATTTGAACACCTTGATTTATATTCCCAATAATTTGTCCAATGGGAAGTTCAGATTTTGTCTTCTATGCTTTTTCTGTCTCAGTAGGTGTAGGCAGTGTTGAACTATCCTTTTTCTAAAGAATTTTTTGATTTATTAATTCACTTTCACTATCTATTATTAGCCTTTTCAATTTTCCTACCATGTCTTCATCAAAGAATACATTTATTGACTCTTCTACTCTTCTTTCATGTTCAAAATAGACCCTGTAGGCCTTGCTTCTTGAAAAGTATCCAACAAGTAGAGCAGGATCAGATTTTGCATCAAATTTGTCCTTTTGATCCTTAGTATTAAGCACAAAACAACTTGATCCAAATACCTTAAAATATCCAACATTTGGTATTTTACCATACCATAGTTCAAAAGGTGTCTTATGTAGGATAGGTCTAAGGTGAGTTCTGTTTATAGAATAGCATGCAGTATTTACAGCTTCAGCCCATAGAGACTTTGGTAGATCAGATGCATTAAGAATTGTCTTTGCCATTTCTTGTACTGATCTATTCTTCCTCTCTACAACTCCATTCTGAGCAGGAGTTCTTGGACATGAGAATTCATGCAGTATGCCAAAAGAATTACATAATTCTTCAAATTCTGAATTTTCAAATTTACCTCCATGATCACTTCTAATCTTCACGATTGATCCTTTTTCATTTTGAATTCTAATACAAAGATGTTTGAATTCATCACAGGCTTCATTCTTGTGTGTTAAGAAAATAACCCAAGTGAATCTTGTATAATCGTCAACTACCACTAAGGTATATTTTCTTCCTCCTAAACTAGTTGTCTATGTAGGACCAAACAAGTCCATATGCAATAGATCCAATGGTTGACGTGTGGCAATGTCTTCAATACTCTTATGTGCTAATTTCTTTTGTTTTCCAATTATACAGTCACTACACAATTTATCTCTCTTGAATTTGAGCTTAGGCACACCTCTAACAAGATCATGTTTGGTCAATTTTCTTCTAAGTCTCATGTTTGCATGATTTAATCTTTTATGCCATAACCATTCATCTTCATTAAAAGCAACTAAACATGCATCACTAGATATAATATCACATGGAAATTCCAAAGTATAAATTGAATTATTTTTATATCCAGTAAATTTGATTTCATGTGTATCCTGTTGTAATATAAAACAGTTTTCTGCAGTAAAAAGTATATTGTAACCCTTGTCACATAATTGACCTACACTTAGCAGATTCTATTTTAAACTATTTACATGTAAAACATTTTCTATTTTTCCATTTTCAGAAGCAACATTTCCTATGGCAGTAATTCTACATTTTTCATTGTTACCAAACTTAACAGATCCTAAATTTATTGATTTAACAGATTCCAGAAGTCTTTTCTTACCTGTCATATGCTTTAAGCAACCACTATCAATGATCCACTTGGACGTTTGAGCTTTCTTGTCCATGCAGTCTTGCAAGTCATGTTGAAATTAAGACTTTTGGTACCCATATCTTCTTGGGTCCATCACTGTTAGTCCTCTATATACTAAACTTGTTGCCTTTTGGTAGCCATATAGACGTAGATCTCTTCTTAATGACAAACACAGTTGTGCCATCTTTGTAAGATCTAATTTTTCCACCACAGTAAGGGGTTTCCTGTGGTACAGCATACCCTAAGCCAAATTTACTTCTTCCTATTCTTTAAGATCCTATGATTTTGTTTAAACTATTTTCTCCCTTAGTAAATTTACATACAATTTTCTTTAAATCAGTAACTTCAAATAACAGATTTTTATTTTCTTTTTTCAGATCAAAATTTTTACAACTATAGCTATCCATTTTAGTTTTTAATTCCCTATTATCAACTAAGGCTTTTTCTAGTTCAACAAAAACATCTTCTAGATAGGAATTTAAACTCTTTAATTCTTTCTTGTACTTCTTACATTTTACATATAAGTTGTCTACTATACAGAGAAGACTATCTATATCTACATCATCATTTTCTTTTTCTGAGCAATAGGGAGATGTAGAGCATACCTCTTGTGTAGAAAAGCACACGTTTGCAGATGCCTCCTCATCTGAGTCTGATGAGCTGCTGGATGAACTGCTGTCATCCCAAGTGGCTTTCAAGGCCATTTTCTTCTTATTCTTCCTTTTCCATTTCTATTTGTCCTCCTCCTGTTGAAAAGGATAGTAAAGTTGAATGTGTCCTAGTTTCTTGCACTTGTAGCATGTAGGGACTTTTGGTTTTGAGGAGCTGGTTTTGCCTCCTTGTCTTATCATCCTTCTAAAGTTCTTAGCCAACAGTAACACTTCGTCCTCATCTGAGCTTAGTTGATCTTCTGTTGAGGGAAAAGCTAGTTCTTTCTTTTTCTCTACTTTTCTTTCAGTGACTCCTTCTTCTTCTTTCCATTCCTTCATTTAGACTTCATGGGCTAGAAGGTTTCCCAACAGATCTTCAACTGAATAGTTATTCAGATCCTTTGAATCCAATATGGAAGTAGACTTCTGCTTCCATTCGACTGTCAAGATCCTTAGGATCTTTTGTACCTATTCACGATTAGAAAAACTCCTCCCAAGGCCTCTTAGTTCATTCACAATTTCTGTGAATCTAGAAAACATTTTAGTGATACTTTCTTTTTCAAGCATTTTGAATAATTCATATTTTCTTAACAAAATGTTGATTTTAGTATCTTTAACTTGGCTGGTTCCTTCATATGTAATTTGAAGGATCTTCAAAGCTTCATGGGAGAATTTACAAGTAGATATTTTATTATACTGTTCACTAGTTAGTGCATAGTAAATGGAATTAAGCCCACGAGCATCCATCTAGATGATTTTTTCATCCTCCTCAATCCAGTCACTTTCATGACTGATTGGAGTTGGTGTATCATGTACAACCATTCTCCAAAGTTTCACATCTGTACTCCTGAGAAAGCACTCCATCCTATTTTTCCAGTAGCTATAATTGCTACCATCAAAGAGGGGAGGTCGATGGATATTCTAACCCTCTACAGTGTGGAAAGCCATGATCTCAGATGGTTAAATCTATTAGCGAGATGGTTTAGAATGAAAAAGTGCATATTATTAACGATTAAATGATGGTTAATTGCATAATATTTAGCTTATCATATGAGAATTAAGCCATTATATCATAATTGCATTGTTATATGCTTTAATTAAAGAATCTACTTAATTTCGGTGAATTAATGTTAATTTAGTACATTTCTGAACTGTTGGTAAGTTGCAGGCTGTGAAATCCTTAAGTAACTGAAATGCATCTAGGCATCGGATAGCTAAGTTTATAAGTATCTAAAATGCACATGAGCATCAGATAGTTAAATTTATGCATGTGTTTTATAGTTAAATCAACGAGGTAAGTCCGTTGAGTTATCTATAACTCCACAAACTATTTATTTTCTAATATGCCACTGTAGCGGTTGCAGAAACAAGACAGTTGGAAGGAAAAACCACGATCGCACGTATCACGTAGGAATTCACTCGTCAAAAGGGAGAAGAAATTATCGTCGTTGATATGAATGAAGGAAATACAACCGACCATTCAAGTAGAAGTAGTTACCACTGAAGAAATATAAAAGAAAAGAAGAAAAAGAAGTAAGATGTGTATGTGTGTGTGATCGATGGGCATGGCCAGTGTATATAGAGGAGGAGCACCGAGCTTTCTGCAGACAGTATCGGCAATTCTCTGAAATACCACACCAACCATTATCACTACCATATCACCACCACCATAATCACCAACCATCGGAGGTTTGTGAGAATACTTTCTTGATGTCGGGTCGATTCTGAGCCAAACATAGTGTTTGACAACCACTGTGAGGAGTGATCGCGTTGCAGGAAGGGAAGCCATTTTCACCAAGCGCTGACTCATATCTTAGGAGATCGTAAAGCTTCTAGCCTTAGCTTCGGGTTGATGCCTGTATGCTGAAGAGGAGATCATCTTGCAATTCTAGACTCGCGATTCTATAGGGAGAGGAGGTAGAATTGTAAGTGATTAAGTTTTCAATGGTGTAATCGCGTCGTATGTAGTGACGGAAGTATTTACTGTCGATTAAGATTACTTTACATTTCACCTTTCGCCCATTTCCATGTTCATATTAAAACAAAAATACCAAAAACAACTTATTTGTGTTTGTATTTTGTATTTAAGTGTTGTATTGTTCGTGTTGTATCGTGATTAATGTTATCTTTGTCAGTGTTGTGATTGTTCTATGTTTGTTTTAGTTTTACATTTTACTGAAATTGGTTCGTTCAAAAGACTTAAAAGATTTTAATGGTTACTGTTTGAATTATCTGAATGTTACTATTGCCTAATGATAAATCCAGTGTTTACTAACATTAAAGAGCTTAATTGATGTTATTTACAATTTGTGGAACCGCCCAATGGTTGGCCGAATTCCTTTGTAAATAGCAGTATTAAATAGAAAATGCAGGCTCGTGGAGTTAACTTAAGTCCACGAGGTTAGTCCATTGAGTCAAACATAACTCAACGAACATAGTCCGTTGAGATAACTATAACTCGATGGAGAGCTTATTGAATATATAATTTTGATTGTTAACAAATGGAATAGTTCTCAATTCTTAAGCAATTCCCTATGGGTTCGACCTATACTTGCACACTAACACAATATACACAGTGCACTTGCAGTTAAAATACAAATTGGAATTAACATATAATTTGTGTGAAAGGTTGTTTGTTTACTTCTAAAAAAAATATAGGCATAAAGATAAATTAACTAAGTAAAAACAGAAGTTAACAAATCCAAGTTCTTTCAGTGCGTTGCTGGAAATCCAAACAAGTTTTCTGGTGTCGTGCTAGCCAACCATACAAGTTTTCTGGTGCCGTTGTCGAGGAATTGAATTAATATAAGCAATTGTTAGAGCTGTTTCATTTTAATAGCCAGAGTGTTGTGTGTTATCTTCTGTAATTGAGAATATGGCATATGCTTATGCTCAAAGATTTTTGAAACCTGTAGTAAACATATGTGAATTCTACAATTTTGAAGGTCACGACATTTCTGACTGTTTGAAACTAAGACGTTTGCAGATAGCTAGATCCCATGAACAACAAATGAATTATCCTCAATATAATAGAGCCGAGTATGAGAATCCTATAGTTTACCCAACTGCTGGTCAGTATAGAATGTGTAATATGTTGAGAGACATAGAAGTTTGGGATAGGTATGACAGACTGGAGCGTAGTATAAAGCAAAATCTAAATAAACTAGAATATTTTATGTGTCAGCAACAAGAAGTCCACCAATTAAACTATAAGGAAGCATATTCAAAACCTAAAATGGATATAATTTATGAAACCGAAAAAACCATAATGAAAATTGATCAAAAATTGAATGCAATGAGATTAGATGATTTAGAAAAAAAATTAAAAGCATTGGACGAATATACAATGAAAATACAAGTTATGCAACAGGACAATGAAAATTATATTGTTATAGATCTGCATAATTTGCAAAATATACAGCAAACAGAAAATACTAATGCAAGAGAATTTAAAGAAGGCACTTTAAAAAAATTGAAGATCATAATCAAGAAAATGATATACAAAAACATCATGAGAGTAACGAAAATCTGGAAGATGTTTGTGTAACATTAAGATCTGGAACTGATATACTACCAAGAACTCAAAATGAAAATAATATGAAGGTGGATAAGAGTAAAAATCAAAATGATAATGAAAAGGTAATAGCTGAAAATCTGGAAATCACTAAAGAACAATCTGAATCTGCTAATGAGACTAAAAATGATCAAACAAATTAACTGAAAGAAAAAGAATCTTGTAAACCACAATCTTTAGCACCCTATCCTGAAAGATTACAACAAACAATACCTGAAAAACAAGATAAAATCAGAGAAATTTTTGAAAAAGTGCAAGTTAACATTCCTTTGTTAGATCTATTGCAGAAAATGCCATCTTGTGCTAAATTTCTGAAAGATTGGTGTACTAAGAAAAGAGAGCAAAAAGTTCTTAGAAATGTATTTTTAGTTGATCAAAGTAGTTCCCTATTTCTGCCACAAATTCTTAAAAAGTTATCTGATCTTGGAATCCTTGTTATATCATGCACCATAGGAAATACCATTCTAGAAAGAACCTTAATAGACTTAGGTGCAGGTATAAATGTTATGCCAAGTGATATATTTGCATCTTTAGGATTAGAAGGCTTAACTCCTACTAGTACAATTATTCAATTAGCTGATAGAAGTATAAGATACCCTAGAGGAAAAATAGAGGATGTCTTAATTAAAATCAAAAGCTTTATATATCCTATTGATATTGTGATTTTGGATTCCCAAGAAATTAAGCATAAAAATAGTGATACATCTTTAATTTTGGGAATGCCATTTTTAGCAACATCAGGGGCAGTTATAAATTGTAAAATTGGAGTAATGAAGTTAGCATATGGTAATGAGGATACTTAATTAAATATTTTCAAATCAGGAAGGTTTGAGGAGTTAGAAATGTCCTTACATACCATAGACATTTTAGAGGATGAAGGAGATATGTTAGAGGATGTGATCCAAGAAGAATTAAATAGGCAAATCAATGCTAAAACTTTAGAAGAAAGTGAAAGCATAAATATAGAAGGAGATCTGGAAGAAATTAATTTAGAAAATGATGATGTTCAATTAGGAGCTTTAGCTTCTGATGGGCAACATTTAGAATTAAAACATTTACCTCCTGAATGAACCTATATATTTCTGAAAGAAAAACGAACATGTCCACTCATTATTGCTTCAGATTTAAAAGAGGACCAAATAGTTAAATTAAAAAATATAGTAAAAAGTTATAAAGAAGCAATAGGATGGACTATGACTGATATAAAAGGGTTAAGTTCAACGTTATGCTGTCACCACATATATTTAGAAGAGAATGCTAAACCTGTTAGAATTCCTAAGAGGAGATTAAATCCAAACCTTAAAGAAGTAGTCAGGAAGGAAATAGTGAAATGGTTAGATAATGACATAATTTATCCGATTTCTGATAGCTCGTGGGTTAGTCCAATCTATGTAGTTCCCAAGAAATCAGGATTAACAGTAATTAGAAATGAAAGTCAAGACTTGATACCTACTAGAATTCAATCACGCTAGAGAGTATGTATAGACTATAGAAAACTGAATGCTGTGACTAAGAAAGATCATTTTCCCTTACCTTTTATAGATCAAATGCTGGAAAGATTAGCAAGGCAAGAATATTTTTGTTTCTCAAACGGGTATTCAGAATATAATCAAATTCCAGTAGCATTAGAGGATCAAGAGAAAACAACTTTCACCTGTCCTAATGAAACTTATGCTTTTAAGAGAATGTCATTCGGATTATGTAATGCACTAGCCACCTTTCAAAGGTGTATGCAGGGCATATTTGCTGGAATGACTGAAGATTTCTTAGAAATATTTATGGATGATTTTACTGTACATGGCAACTCATATGAAGTTTGTTTAAAAAATCTAGACCAAATATTAAAACGCTATGTGGAAAAAAATCTAGTTCTAAACTGGGAAAAATGTCACTTGATGGTTAAACAAGGAATAGTCTTAGGGCATATTGTTTCTAAGAAAGAGTTGGAAGTAGATAAAGTTAAAATAGAAGTAATTTCTAATCTACCAGAATCTAAACTAGTAAAAGATATTAGATCATTTCTAGGACATGCTGGTTTTTATAGAAGATTTATTAAAGACTTTAGCAAAATAGCCAAACCTTCAACTAATCTATTAAAAGATGTCCCATTTAACTTTGATAAAAATTGTAAGGAAGCATTTTTCAAACTTAAAACTAGCTTAATTTCAAATCCTATAATTCAAGCACCTGATTGGAGTCATCCATTTGAACTAATGTGTGATGCATCTGATTTTGCTGTAGAAGCAGTGTTGGGACAGAAGATAGAAAAATCTCCTAGAGTGATTCATTATGCAATCAAAACCTTAAATGATGCTCAAGTTAATTACACAACTATTGACAAAGAGTAGTTAGCTATTGTGTTTGCCTTGGAAAAGTTTAGATCATATCTGATTGGAGCTAAAGTAATAGTATACACGGATCATGCAACTTTAAAGCACCTAATAGCAAAAAAAGAGACAGCCTAAATTGATCCGATAGATATTATTATTACAAGAATTTGATCTAGAAATTAAAGATAAAAAAGGTTGTGTGAATGTAGTAGCAGATCATTTATCAAGATTACAAATAGAAAAATCAAATATTGAAATTAAGGATAATTTTCCTGATGAACAATTAATGACCATCAACACAATGCCTTGGTATGCAGACATAGTTAATTACTTGGTTACTGGTTTAACACCTAATGATTGGAATAGACAGGATAAGAAATTGTTTCTCTCAAGAGTAAAATATTACTATTAGGAAGGCCTTTACTTATTTAAGAAATGTCCTGATATGGTTTTAAGGAGGTGTGTTCCAGAAACTGAATATCAGAGTATATTGTCTTTTTGTCATGACCAAGCTTGTGGAGGGCATTTTGGTTCAAGGAAAACTACTGCAAAAATTCTGCAATGTGGATTTTATTGGCCAACACTATTCAAAGATGCTCATAAATTTTGCTTAAGTTGTTTAAGATGTCAACAAATAGGAAGAATATCAAAGAGGAATATGTTGCCTCTTAATCCTATTGTTGAGATTGAAATCTTTGATGTGTGGGGAATAGATTTTATGAGTCAATTTCCTTTGTCTAATCAATTTAATTACATATTGTTGGGGGTGGATTATGTATCTAAATGGATAGAAGCTATTCCTACAAAAACTAATGACAACAAAGTGGTAATACAATTTATAAGAACCAATATATTTGCTAGATTTGGAATACCTAAAGCTATTATCAGTGATAGAGGAACTCATTTCTGTAATAGAAGTTTTGAAGTCTTAATGAAGAAATTTGGAGTAAACCACAAAATTGCAACATCATATCGTCCGCAAACAAGTGGACAAGTAGAAAGTGCTAACAAACAAATTAAGTTAATCTTAGAAAAAGTAGTAAATCCTACTAGAACAGATTAGGCTAATAGATTGATAGATGCACTTTGGGCTTATAGAACTGCTTATAAGACAAGCTTAGGTATATCACCTTTTAGGCTAGTATATGGAAAAAGTTGTCATTTACCAGCTGAAATAGAATATAAAGCTTATTGGGCATTAAAAACTCTGAATACTAATTTAAATCAAGCTTTTGAAAATAGAAAAATGTAATTAATTGAATTAGAAGAATTTAGAAATGAAGCTTATTCAAAGACTGTAAGAGAAAAAGAGAAAATGAAATTCTGGCATAAAAGGAAAATTATTCCAAAAAGCTTTGAAATAGGACAAGAAGTATATCTTTATATGGCTAGACTCCATAACCATCCAAGAAAATTAAGATCTAAATGGGCAGGACCTTACATAGTTCGAAATATTTATCCTTATGGAGTTATTGAGATTGAAAATCCTAAAAATCAGAATATATTTAAAGTAAATGGACAAAGACTTAGACCTATTCTGAAAATACCAAAAAGCTCCTTTGGAATTATAGAAGAAGGTAGAGTAGAGGACTACTCGAGCTTTACTTAGTAAGCAATTAGTTTTTATTGTCGTAAAAATAAATAATAATAATAAAAAATTTATTATAAAATATAAAAATCGTTGCGATTCAATTGATTGGATCCATCGGTAGGACCGAAACATAAAAATATCTATATTAATTTTCAGAAAAAGAAAAAAAATTAGGTATGACCGAAACATAATATCGGTTAAACTGGTAAAAACAAAAAAGAAAAAAAAGAAGAAAAATAAAATAAAATAAAATATATTATCTTAAGTATTTATTTTATTATTTTTATATATATCTATTTGTACGGAAAGTCCGTTGAGTTATGCTTAACTCAACGAACTTACTCTATTAAGTCTTGAGTTAGTCAACGAGCTTATTCCGTTGAGGTAACTGTAACTCAACGGAGTACTGTAGCTAAGACTGCAGATGAGAAAGCGAGATTTGGTTCGGGAAATGACCCGATTACCTACCTAAACTTAGGGCTTATTTATCTTAAACTTAGGGTTTTAGGGGCATTATCCGGTAAATCATTTAGAACTTAGAACAATAAAAATCAGAACGATTCCGTGCTATTGTGTAACTCCACGATGAAGAAGATGACACTTGAGTTCTGGGAAGATACAGTTGACACAACACAATTTCTGAAGGAATCAGAGGAATGGCATACGCGGCAAATGATTCGGAATACGACAAGAGAAAAGGAATTACAGAAGGTAGAATCTAAACTTTTTAGATTAAGAAGAATATTAGTAGATAGTGGTATACAAATTCCTCAGATAATGGAAACATGAATTAGAGTAGCAACGGAAATTGCAGTTAGTAAAGAAAGAAAAATCAAGACGAATAATGAAGTAACCCTAGAGCTAATCCAGCGAAAGGCCAGATTATGGTTCAAAAGGCGCATTGTTGGTCGTGGAAGTTGGGAAATATGGTGCCAGCAACAAAAAGGAGAATGGGAGGAACCAACTGCTAAAAGACCTGTTCCTGAGGAATAGCAGTTAGGACCTCCAGTTCAACCAACAGAGTCGTTGCCACAAGTAGTATTTGCTTAGCCTAGAACTAAGGAAGAAGAGAAAGAGTTTGCTAACTTGGTCAAAATAGCAAGAGACCAAGGTGATGATGAAGGAATGGCTACAGCTAAAGCACATATTTTATATGATACCATTAAGAAAAGAAGGGTCGAAGAAAAGTTGAGGGCCCAGTACAAAATTAAAGTTGAACATCAAGCTGCAATTGAACCAAGTGCTGCAAGAGGAGATGAAGCTGGTCCTTTGAGACCAGCAATTATTGAAAAAATTAAACAGGAAGAGCCAGTCCCTGTGGCTTGAAGGCCTACAGAGCCTACCTTTGTAGATTTAATTTCAAATGATGAAGAGAAAGAACGGGCACAATTAATCCAAAAAAGGAAAGGAAAAGAGATAGTGCCTGAATATCAAGAGGAAATTAAATCTGAAGTACCAATATTCAAAGGGCCTGTAGAGCCAATTTTTGTAAACCTGCTATCCGATTCTGAGGAGTAGGAGGAACAGCAGTAGCAGGAGCAAAGAGAAAGAAAATAGGCTGAAATTAGTCTGCAACCTGTACAAGAAGAAGAAACAGAAATTAGGGCAGAAACTGAATTGCCCGTGACTCCATCCCAATCTGCCACAGCATCAGAAAGAATAGTGACAAAGCAGATTGGTAGTCAGGAGGAAGAAGAAAGAACAGAAAATGAAGAAGAAGCTGAACGAAGCCATTTGGACAAAAATGACTTTACGGATTCCACTGAAGAGCAAGAAACTCTTCAGCAATTAATGGAAAGAATTCAAGACAGTGGAGAGTTCTGTCAGCTCACCACCATAGACAAAAGTAGAAGCAAAAATTCTGGAATCTGTAGAACATGTTCAAATGCAGCCTATGGAGGAGGAAGATCAAGAACAAACCCCTTTGGAACAACAAAGTTACATTCCTGACCCGACTGAAACAATAGTTTTGAATGAAATACATTTTTGGAGTCAGGAAGCGTATAATAAATATCAAGAGATTAGAGGTTATAATATCATTTACAGTAGACCAGTAAATTGGGATGGAATGCAAGAAATCAAAGAATTATTTGAATTCCAAGGTCTACTAAATTTTATTTCTCAAGAAAGAGGGCATGTAGTAATGAGAATCTAGTGCCCTATTTTTATGCAAATTTGAGAGAAGAAGAAGGAAAATTAATTTCCAGCGTGGAGGAAGCTGATGTACAGATAACACCAAAGCTTCTCCACAACATTTTTAGATTAAAGAGTGAAGGAAAAGAAATATTAGAAAGTACAACTACCGTTGAATGGACAAAACAAACTATAAAGGACAGTTTGGCTATCAATCCTGGTGTGCCTTTATTAAAAAGATTGAAGCATTTAAATGGTAAAGCACACATGGTAGCCAATATTTTGATTAAGAATGTCTATCAACGACAAGGCCATGACATAGAATTGAGTCAATTTGTCAAATAGGCCACGTTTGTAGTTGTAAATAGAATTTAGATAAATTGGTCTGCATTTTTTATCTCCAAGCTGAAAACAGTAAAGAAGAAATTGTTTTATGGAGACATGATTCCACTACTGATGGTGGACTATATCGATTTCACGAAATGAGCATCAAAGAGAATCAAATCAAGAACCATTTCAGTGAAAGAGTATAGAAATTTTGTAGCTGCAGAGATAGTTGTACCTTCTAGAGGAATTACAAGAGCTGTAGAGAGAATTAATCAATTAGAGCAATAATTAGAAAAACTCCAAAAGGAAGTAGATGAATTGAGGAATAGATACTAAATTGTATTGTTCATCTACTTGTAATTGTATATAATTGTATGAAAAATATCTGAATTGATTGTAATGTAAATTGATTCATATTAATGAATATATGTTTTTTAGATATATTTTTCATGTGTGTTTGAGAATGATGTACTGGATGAAGTATCTTGAATATTAAACAACTGTTTGAACATTATACAATTTGTTGAATGACAGGATAGATGATTGAAAATTTCTACATGTTGAAAAGAAAAAAAATGTAAATTCTGCATAACATAAAATGACCTGTAAGTTAAATATTTATATAATGTTCATATTTAAACGAATTTTGATTAGAATGATGCATTAATGACATAGATTTAACTTTATTTCAGTTAGCATAATGAAAAGAAAAAAAATAATAAAGAGGTACTTACGAGGAGTAAACTTAGAAGTTGCTAAGTGTTAACTCAACGAAGTAAGTCCGTTGAGTTAAACTTAACTCCACGAGGTCAATAATATAATATAAGGTCACTCCGTTGAGTTATCTGTAACTCAACGAAGTTAGTCCGTGGAGTTAGCAACAGTAATCGAAGCTATTCCGTTGAGTTATATGTAACTCAACGAGGTTAGTTTGTGGATTAAGCAGAATGATTATTCTTTTGACCATGAACGAAACTTCGTCGGTTTAGCGGTTACCAAAATTTGAAATTAATAATGGTACAGGTACTCATAAAAATAGGAACCACGCTGCACGTTGCAAGACACGTTCTTGCAACGAGATTTATTCACTTTATGGATGTGCATTATATATATAAAATAGAATGTTATTTACGAGTTACCAGCACTTTTAAAAAGAAAGGAGAATAGCGTTGGAGGAACTGGAAGGAGAAGCAGCTGATTCAACTTCATCCGTCAACAACTATTTATTGAGTATAAAGCTTCAAACTGAATCAACAAATGGAATTGATGCAATTACCGTAGGATGCACTAAGGGAAGTATTAAGTAACTTGTCAACTAAAGATCTGTGTAGGATGTGTTGTGTATCGAAGGAAATTAAAGACTATATTGAAGAAAAATATTTTCAGGGACTACAAGCTGCAAAAATGACTAAGACTAGAGATGGATTCATATGGAAGTCATTTAATCGTAGTTCAATTAGCCATGAATATCTGATTATAGAAGAAACTACTAGAATTTCACCCAATACATTAGAAGAAATAGATCATATTATGGGGATAGATGAAGGATTAATCATATATAGGACGAGACCAAGGTATGCAAGTCTATTACCTGATATTTTGATAAGAAATCCTATTACAAGAGAAGAATGGAATATAGGAAGACCTAATAGATATGAAGTACCAACTATAAATTGTGGGTCGATTTTAATATTTTCTGATAAAAATTCAACCATTCCTGATAAATTATATTATTGGAGACCTATAGGAAAATGGGATGAAGATTTATGCTTGAGTGTGTATAATTTTATAAATAGATCTTGGACTGAAAACACTATGATATATCTAGGACAGAAATCATTAATTAACAGCATGCATATCATTCTTGATGGATATATATACCTAGTCACAGATATATCAATAGCATTTGGATCTGATTTATACATAGTAAACATAGACTGTTATGATGAATATATAGAAATATTACCTATACCAAGTGAAATAGCTAAACCACCATCTGCAGAACATGATAAAATTCAAATAGGGATGTGGTATAATGAATATGATGATCCTACTTTATGTCTAATAAGATGGTGGGATGAATTGATGAAATTTCAAATATGGATTATGAAAGACATAAATGAATGGAAGTGGGAAGAGAAATATATTGAAATAGATGTAGAAATAGAAACTGCTACATTACCTTGGAACCAAAAAGGATCCCTTTCTGCATTTCATATCATTAATGGTAATACACTTGTATTTGGAATTTATAATATATTACATGTTTACAAATTAAGAAGGAACAAGAACTACATTAAAACAAAATTAATAGCAAGAAGAATTATGCCTAAAAAGTTTGCTTGGACTGACACGTTTATTCCATTTGTTTCTACTTTTCAATCATGTTCGTAAGCTGTGATTTTGTGTGTTTAATGTTGTGTGTTTTCTGCATTTACTTTAAAAAAAAAGAAAATTTAGTTTTAGTTTATTTTATAATAATAAAAACAACAAAATATCAATCCAATTTATTGGTATCTATTCTGGGAAACCAACTAGCTTGCTTATGAGCCACCAGAGGCATAGGAGCCTAGGTTCCACACAAGACAATGATTTATAAATATCTGTTAAATGTTATTTTGTTTTATATTCTGTTTTATCTGTGAATGAAAAATTTTTCAGAATCAAAAATTGGAATATGCAGAAGGAGTTACAAATGAAACAAGATATGCAACTGATTACTTATCCTGAATTTAAATTTAAACTCATTCGTTGAGTTAGGTGCTAAATCAACGAAATTGTATTCATGCCTGCTATAATTATTGTATTTATTGTCAAATCTTTTACATTGAGGACAATGCAAAATGTAGGTATGGGGGGGAGGTAATTAAAGTAACAGCCATGTAAGTTTGTTAACTAAAGGAATTAAAATGGTATTGCAAAGTTTTGTGGAAAGTGAAAATTTTAATGAACTTGCTATAACTATCCGATAATTGAGACTGTAATAAAATTTTTTTTTTTACATAAACTATAACTGCTTGAATGATATATTTAGAAGGCTATATAAGATGCTATATAATTTACTATTTATGCTAATCTAGATATAGTATCTTATGTTTTTTTTTTTTTTGAATTTCATGAGTTTAACAGTTTCACGATTTTAAAATGAAATCAAAATGCTTAACTGAAAATCAGTAAATTATCTGAAGTCCTGAAGGAGCTGAGATGTGAATTCTAGATTAAATGAAACACATATGATTAAAGATACATTTAATTTGACTGATTAAACTTGTAGAATGATTTATGTGTAGATCTTATTAAATTACAGAAAAAGTATGAGCTTATTGTTATGGATTCATATTATCAGTAAATGATAGAAGCAGGATTATATGAGATTGGTGTTTTATTGCATCTGTATTAATGAAATACATACATATACAGTATGTGATTAATGTTTTGTTTTGTTTTTGTTCTCTAAAAAAAAAATTTGAGAGTTTATTGACTTGTTTGATCACGAGCCTTTTGTACTTGAGCAGATAGGTATGTAAGGATTGTTCACCTGAAAAAGGACTCTTGAAATCTGGCAACCTAAGATCCTGATCAGATCTGAGATTGTTGACTGAAAGCTCATTAATGGGTACATTAGAAAGCTCCTATATGATTCAAGCTTGTCAAATTAACTTTTAAAGTATAATATATATATATATATACTGTTCTGAAAAAATACAAGTATTTTGTTAAATACGGATATCTTATGAATCGAGTATATTTTTCGTTATCTAGAATTGCTGAAATATGAATCTAGAATTGACTTTTGAAGTTGTTTAATGGAGATATAATTCTTTATTCTATTTGTCTTAATCATATTAAATTGGATTGTACTTTGATTCGTATGTTGTTGAAATTTCTTCTAGAAATCTTATTGGGAAATTCAGGATGACAGTTGATGAAAAGAAGAATAAACAATAATATAATTAATACCTACGTGATGATGATATACTTTGTATGTAAATTGCATATATTTTAAGTATATTTGCAGGTTGAAGAAGAGAAAACAATATTACTGAAACATACAGAATATCTATATGATAATACTAGTTCTTATGCATAACAGAAGAAGAAAAAAAAGGGGAGAATTAGTTCTAGCACTTTTTGAATGACCATTAATGAGATCTTAGTTTCCTAAGGGACTAGCAAAATTTAGGTATGGGGGAAGTGTTTAGAATGAAAAAGTGCATATTATTAATGGTTAAATGATGGTTAATTGCATAATATTTAGCTTATCATATGAGAATTAAGCCATTATATCATAATTGCACTATTATATGCTTTAATTAAAGAATCTGCTTAATTTCGGTGAATTAATGTTAATTTAGTACATTTCTGAACTGTTGGTAAGTTGCAAGCTGTGAAATCCTTAAGTATCCGAAATGCATCTAGGCATCGGATAGTTAAGTTTATAAGTATCTGAAATGCACATAAGCATCAGATAGTTAAATTTATGCATGTGTTTTATAGTCAAATCAACGAGGTAAGTCCGTTGAGTTATCTGTAACTCCACGAACTATTTATTTTCTAATATGCCACTGCAACGATTGCAGAAACAAGACAGTTGGAAGGAAAAACCATGATCACACGTATCACGTAGAATTCACTCATCGAAAGGGAGAAGAAATCATCGTCGTTGATATGAATGAAGGAAATCCAACCGACCATTCAAGCAGAAGCAGTTACCACTAAAGAAATATAAAAGAAAAGAAGAAAAAGAAGTAAGATGTGTATGTGTGTGTGATCGATGGGCATGGCTAGAGTGTATAGAGGAGGAGCATCGAGCTTTCTACAAACAGTATCGGCAATTCTCTGAAATACCATACCAACCATTATCACTACCATATCACCACCACCATAATCACCAACCATCGAAGGTCTGTGAGAATACTTTCTTGATGTCGGGTCGATTCTGAGCCAAACATAGTGCTTAACAACCACTGTGAGGAGTGATCGCGTTGCAAGAAGGGAAGCCATTTTCACCAAGCGCTGACTCATATCTCAGGAGATCGTAAAGCTTCTAGCCATAACTTCAGGTTGATGCCTGTATACTGAAGAGGAGATCATCTTGCAATTCTAGACTCACGATTCTATAGGGAGAGGAGGTAGAATTGTAAGTGATTAAGTTTTCAATGGTGTAATCGCGTCGTATGTAGTGACGGAAGTATTTACTGTCGATTAAGATTACTTTACATTTCACCTTTCGCCCATTTCCATGTTCATATTAAAACAAAAATACCAAAAACAACTTATCTGTGTTTGTATTTTGTATTTAAGTGTTGTATTGTTCGTGTTGTATCGTGATTAATGTTATCTTTGTCAGTGTTGTGATTGTTCTATGTTTGTTTTAGTTTTACATTTTACTGAAATTGGTTCGTTCAAAAGACTTAAAAGATTTTAATGGTTACTGTTTGAATTATCTGAATGTTACTATTGCCTAATAATAAATCCAGTGTTTACTAACATTAAAGAGCTTAATTGATGTTATTTACAATCTGTGAAACCGCCTAATGGTTGGCCGAATTCCTTTGTAAATAGCAATATTAAATAGAAAATGCAGGCTCGTGGAGTTAACTTAAGTCCACGAGGTTAGTCCATTGAGTCAAACATAACTCAACGAACTTAGTCCGTTGAGATAACTGTAACTCAACGAAGAGCTTATTGAATATATATTTTTGATTGTTAACAAATGAAAGAGTTCTCAATTCTTAAGTAATTCCCTATGGGTTCGACCTGTACTTGCACACTAACACAATGTACATAGTGCACTTGCAGTTAAAATACAAATTGGAATTAACATCTAATTTGTGTGAAAGGTTGTTTGTTTACTTCTAAAAAAAATATAGGCATAAAGATAAATTAACTAAGTAAAAACAGAAGTTAACAAATCCAAGTTCTTCTAGTGCGTTGTTGGAGATCCAAACAAGTTTTCTAGTGTTGTGCTAGCCAACCATACAGAGATCAACCTGGCTCTGATACCAATTTTTAGGACCTTAAGGCTTACCAGAGGGGGGTGAATGGTAATAATTCGTTTCTTAACCTTTTAGAAGAGTTTAATGTAAAGAGATAGCAAGCACACGATATAAGAATTCACACAGACTTTTAACAGCTAGTCCACCCCCAAGGGATACTTGGGCTTCACTAAACTCTTGCAAACTTACAATCACTTGCTTTAAGGTTTAAGCAAGAACCAACCAACCATTCACTTGAGCTTCCTTGACAAAGCTTCAATCAATCCTTTCTCTGATGTTTTGATCTGTGTACTTCAGTAAACACTAGCTTGTGAGCAATAGAGTTGAGTGCGTGATGAGCTTTTGAAATTCAGTCTGTAAATGTTGAAGATGATTTGATCTCTAAAGCTTTTCTTCTGTTGAGCTTGGTGTAAGTATGTATATGAGCAAAAGCTATCTAAATCTGTTGTCTGTATCTTGTATATATACCAAACATGTGTAACGATCATATTTTCTTCCAACGAATGTATGCTACTATACTTGTTAGACTTCAGTCCCAAATACGGTAAGTTACCGTTTAGAAAGTTATTTCAAGATGTCCTTCCAATTTTCTTAACCTTTCGGATAGTTAGCTGTGTAACTCTCCGAAGAATATCTGTAACTCACCGAAAGATCACTTAAGCCTTTCTGCCATGTAGGATTCCAAAATATATACTACGAGCTGTCATTCAATCGGATACTTATTACTATAACTTACCGAACAATTATTTAACTATCGGATAGTTGGCTACAATAACCCTCTGTTAACTTTCCGATTGCTTTAATTCAGCACGTGCATAAAAGACTAACTTAAGTTTCAGATGGTTATCCTTGTAACTCACCAAAACGCTTCAGGATTTCGGATAGTTATCTTTCTAACTCTCCGAAAACTTATTTAAGCTTCTCTTTGGAATTCTGCACGTGGGAAATTCCATGACTTAAGTTTCGAATAGTTAAACTTGTAACTCACCGAAAAACTCGAATAGTTATCTAACTCTCCGAAATGAAAACTCGGATAGTTATCTAACTCTCTAATTTTTCCTTTAAGCTTTTGACTGCCGACTTTTCCATTCTGCACGTGTAATAGGATGACTTAAGTTCCAGAAAGTTATACCTGTAACTCACCAAAAAACTCGAATAGTTATCTAACTCTCCGAAATGAAAACTCGGATAGTTATCTAACTCTCTGACAAGTCCTTTAAGCTTCCGTTCTATATTTCTACACATGATTAATTGAATAACTTAACTTTTGGATAGTTATACCTGTAACTCTCTAAAAAGTCCTTTAAGCTTCCAGATAGTTAACTCCTTAACTATCCGATCATTCAATCTTTTCATAGCTGTCCAATTTTCTGTAGTAGCACATTCTGAGATTTACTGCAACCTGCTTGTTGCTTCAATTTGTCTGTCTTCTGAACTTTTTGCTGTACTAACTAAACCTGATAAATACAATTCAAAACCTTACATTGATTTTTGCATTATCAAAATCTAGAGGTCTTTTCACTATTATGAGTCGTTTAGAGGAAGATGAGTTTCATGCTGATGTGTTTGTAGTTGAGTCTTCCTAGCTACTTGGATTAATGTCTTGTTTCTTTTGCACCCATTTTTTAGCGATCCTAAGCCGAGTGCCACCATAATAATGGGTTATTCTATAACCTTAAGGTGAGATAATATGGATCATCTCAAACTTTCATGAGAATCTAAAGGTTGTGTTTAGGACAGTTTTCAAGGTTCACACTTGGTATGTTAAGAATGGTGTTGGGGTAAGTAGTTGGAGAAATAAGGTGTATTCCACTATGAAATTAGTTAGTTTATGGTTGAAAAGAAGAAAAAAAAAAGAGAAAAAAAAAACAAGAGAAGAAATGTGATTTTTAAAAAAAAAATAGAAAAATCGAAAAAGAAAAAAAGAGAAAAAAAGAAGGAAAGAAAGCAATAAAGTAAATAGGTTGATTTGTAGTCCAATGGGTAGTGAGAATGGTGTGGGGAGTGAATAAAGTTTTCCTTTTGTTATCAATTTTTCCTTTCTTTGAGTGTTGAGGGTTTGGCATATCAAGTGTGGTATCTTGTCGACTTTGGACTAGACATTTTCCAATAGTTCTCATAGGAAGGAAGGAATCACTACCTACCATTTTGTGGTTATTGCATATTTTCATTATCGTGTGCTTTATATTCTCTTATATGTAGTGAGGGTGAGATTCTTCTTGATGCAAGGTAGATGGTCCTTATGGACAGGTGACTCCTTAAGCATGTTAGTGTTGACTTGTTGGAATTTAAAGGACTTGTGAGTTATCTTTCTTTTTGAGTCACTACTAGTGCCCAAAGACCTTGATAGCGGTAATTGTGCCTAGCAACCTTTTACTTGAGCTTTAATCTCTCTTGTTTTATGTTTTGTGTGTGTTCTCTTTTTAGTGTTTTAATGTGTTATGTATTGATTTTACATGGTTTTATTTTGTTTTGTTTTCATTTGTTTTGATTTAGACTTTGTGGGTATGTCTTCTACAAACCCTCTGGAGACAACACTTCGCCACTAGGGTGACCTAGGGGTTTAACGGCTTGTTGCATAAGCTAAATGCAACCGCAATTCCTATGAAAGTGAGTTAGGATTTCTATTTTTAGTAGTTAGTTTGTGTTTTTAAATAAGTATGCCACCTTGTCAATTGTGTTTATCTTTTAAACTTCTAGCTAGTTATGCTATGGACTAGCATAATTTAGGCTTGGGGGTTTTGTAGAGTCATAATTTATGCATATTTTATATAGTTAATTGATGCATTTTAGGTGCTTAAAGCCATATACTCATAAGTGCTTAATGAAGATTTAAGTTATAATGCATTTTGGGTAAATAATGTAGTTATGGACCTAAATGAAGAAAGTAATGCATAAATGAGACTCTATTTATTATTTCGCAATTCATGAAAACATATTTTACATCTTGGTGGCAATACAATTACATTTTATTAAGTAGATTAATTGTACTTTAGCACTTAGGATTAATTATTTAAATAAGTACATGGGTATTTTTGGAATTCAATGAAAAATATGATTTTTGCCCCTTTTGAAGTATCCATGCTTAGGAATATATCTTATCTTATTTCTTCAGTGTTTTGATGAATTTGTTTGAGTTTTGTAGGTTGAAAAATAAAGCAAATCAAGATAGGAGGAATCTTGGCCCTTGGATTGAAGATCAAAGGTGGAGATCAAGCTCCACCACTTGGAGCCTCTATAAAAGAAGAGGCATGGCCGATGTCCAGCCCTCTCTCGCGTGGGCTACATCCTTCTCAACCCGTGGAGCCATCTATTCCATTCCCCCCCTCAAGACCTCATGGAGTTGGTGTCCTCCCCCCTCTCATGGAGCTCCAAGAAGGAGATTTCAAGGTTTGGCCGACCTCTTCTCCTCCTCTCTTGGTAGCTGCTGGTAGGAAGATGGCTAGGACATTATTTCCAGACCTCATGGGTGTTGTGTGGAGCACATTTCCAACTGTGCAACTGTCTCCCTTCTTCCGTGGATCACTCCTAGTAGAAGAAAGGCAAGGGTTGTGGACTTGAGGTGGACGGCTACTTGTGCTTGGTGTTTGGTGGTGCTTGAAAACCTCCCGCTTCCGGAAGATAACTCGTGTGGTGACAGCCACAAATTTCTTGGCTAGGATGACAGCTAGGAGCACATCTCTTGCATCATTCTTCTCCAAAACAAGCTTGGACTTCAAGGTAAAAAGGGTTGAAGTGGTTGAGCTATCTAGGTTTTCATTTCTTTGTTTAAGTTGTGTTTGTTGTAATTTCAGTAGGTTAATGGTAGTTTTTAGATGTTGTAGTTATAGTTTTAGATGTAGTTGTAATGTTACATTGTAGTTTAATCATAGAACTTTAATTTCAGTAGCATATTATGTTTAGTTTGAATGAATGAAAGCAAATTTTGGTTGAATCTTATGAATGTGTGAATGAATGTGCATAGTTCTTTTTGTTTATGTATAGTTACTAATCTGATGATTAACCCCATTTGTATACTTGTAAATGTTGTAAATACATGTATATTGGATGTGTCTATTCTTTACTTCAAGTTATTTTGAGGTGATTCAATAAAACACCATGGTGGTAGTGTAGATTTTAATGTTGTGAGTGAAAAATGACAATTGTTCTCGGATTTACTATTTTTACAACTTTGATGTGAATGCTCACAGGGTTTTCGATATCAGTTTCTCATGTTTTTTGGATGCCCAGACAAGCTCTCGAAGAGTAGTTTGCAATCATGGGTTTTAAAGAATTTTCTAGAGATGTTTCAGATGAGTTATCGATTTTATTCAATGGGTGTGCAATTGCTCTGTTTTTCATGTTGGAATCCAGATTTTGTAGTGTTTTGTGAAGTGAATTTGAAGGGGTTCTGAATTAAATCTTTGCATAAATTTTCATGGGTTTTAGGTCAAGAGGTTATCTATAAAAGCCCATTGATTTCGGGCAATTTCATCAAGTATTGAGGGAGTTAAGTTCGGATGGTTATAACTATTAATTTACCAAAGCTCTTCTACTTTCAAATACTACAGTAACCTCTTGATTCTTCTTCTAAGCTTCTAACTACTTTCTTATTTCTGCACGTGCAAAATAGAATGACTTAAGTTTCAGATAGTTAAATCTGTAACCTTCTGAAACTCCTTATTTTTCGGATAGTTAACTTTCTAACTTTTTGAAAAATCCTTTTAAGCTTCTGTTCTAGATTTCTGCACATAGGAAATTGAATGACTTTAGTTTCAAATAGTTAGCTTTCCTAACTTTTCGATTTCCTTGAACTTCTAGATAGTTAGCACCTTAACTTTCCGATCATTCACCAGTTATCTTAAAAACTCTCCAAAGTCCTTGTATTTTCGAATAGTTATTTTTCTAACTATCCGAAGGTGTTTCTGCTACTTAAATTGACTCATCGGATACTTAAGCTTGTAATTCACCGAAGATTAATTTCTTTTGGATACTTAAGCCTGATAACCTTCCAATTTCCTATTTATCTCTTGTAGCAATTTCTAAACTATCTATATCGACTTATTTGCCTTCTAAGCTTTTATTGAACTATCTTATCTGTGAAATATAATTTGTTTCCTCACATAGGTTTTTGCATTATCAAAATACAAGGGTCCTAACAATCTCCCCCTTTTTGATAATGACAAAATCCTTTACATATAATTACATGTATTTCACTCCTTAGTTTATTTCTATACATTCAGTCACATCAAAAATAAGTAAAACAGATTTCTAGAGTTTACAAAAAATAAGTACAACATGATTTAGACAATATCTCCCCTTGTTTGAGTGTTGGGAATTCTCCCCCTACCTTCCATGTAATTTCTCTTTATACTTATCCCCTTTTTTGTCATTAGATAAAAGGAGACTTCTGATATTAGTAATTTTCGATATCTGATATCTAATAAAAGGAGACTTTTGATAAATCCTGCATGAGTATACGTTAGCAGAAAACAAGCTCCCATATGGTGAGCTTGAGGGATAATAAACATAAATCAAATATGAATGCATTATAAGTCATGCATAGAACATATGCCTAGATTTCTTCTAATATAATTAAATGTTGATTCATTTGAAGGTTTTGTGAAAATATCTACAAGCTGATTTTATGTTGGAACAAACTTAAGTGAGATGTGCCCTTTTTCCATATGATCTCTCAAGAAATGATGTCTAATCTCGATATACTTGGCTCTAAAATGAAGTACTGTATTCTTGGATAAGCTTATTGCACTACTATTATCACAATATATATCTGTATTCTAAATTTTTAGTCTGTAATCTAATAAAGTTTGCTACATCCATAAAATTTGAGCATAACATAGACCTACTGCAATATATTCTACTTTAGTAGTAGATAATGCAATATAGTTTTATTTCCTACTAAACCATGAAATTAAAGAATTTCCAAGCAGTTGGCATGTGCCACTTGTGCTTTTTCTATTTGATCTACTACCTGCATAATCTACATCACTATAATCTATTAAAGTTAGACTGCTATCAGTTGAGTAATATAGTCCAAAATCTTTAGAGCCTTGTAAATACTTGAAGATTCTTTTAACTGATTTCAGATGAGATTCTTTTCGTGATGCTTGAAATCTAGCACACAAGCATGCACTAAACATGATATCTGGCCTACTTGTTGATAAGTATAACAGAGATCCAATCATGCCACTATAATTCTTTTGATCTACTGCAATACTTGAGTCATCATTTTCAAGTTTAGTATTTGAACTCATTAGTGTATTTGTAGATTTGATATTTTCAAAGCCAAATTTCTTTAGAGTTTCTTTGTAGTATTTTTCCTGATTAACAAAGATATCATTTTTCACTTGATGGATCTGTAGTCCTAAGAAAATCTTAGCTCTCCCATCATGCTCATTTCAAATTTATTTTTCATCAAATTCTAAAAGTCATGACATAGTTTTTCTGATATAGCCCCAAACACAATATCATCAACATAGATTTGTACAATCAACATGTGTAAATCAAAAGTTTTGATAAACAAAGTGCTATCCACTTTGCCTATGATAAAATCATTATCAGTTAAGAATTTTTTCAATTTTTCATACCATGCCCTAGGTGGTGTTTCAGACCATATAAAGCTTTGTTTAATTTGTATACATGATCTGAATTGACTTTATCTTCAAATCTGGGGGGTTGCTTGACAAATACTTCTTCTTGTATTTCTCCATTCAAAAATGCACTTTTTACATCCATTTGAAACAATTTTATCCTTATATTGCTTGCAAAAGCAAGCAACAATCTGATAGCTTCAATTCTAGCTACAGGTGTAAAAGTTTCTTCATAATCAATGCCTTCTTGCTAATTATATCCTTGTGCAACCAATCGAGCTTTATTTCTAAATATGTTTCCATCTTCATCTAATTTATTTCTGAAAATCCATTTGGTCTCAATGATGAATTTTCCTATAGGTTTCTTTACTAATTCCTAGACATTATTTTTCTAGAACTGATTTAATTCTTCTTGCATAGCCATTGTCTAGTAATTATCCTTACAAACTTCATCTACTGATTTTGGCTCAAATTCTGACACAAATGTACAATAATTGCAAATATCTTGTGTTTTGCTTCTAATCTGTACCCCTTTGGTTATATTTCTAATTATTTGTTCTATGGGATGGTCTGATTTGAATTTCCAACTATTTTGATTCTTATTTGATGCTTGGGATCTAAATTTCTGCTTGCAGTTATCTTTTTCATAATTTTCATTTTCACTTTCACTATCAATCTTCAAGTTTCTAAAATTCTATATCAAATCTTCATCAAACTGAACATTTATACTCTCCTCTACTCTTCTATCTTTAGCAAAGTATACTCTATAAGCTTTGCTTCTAGATGAGTATCCAACTAGTATGGTAGGTTTAGATTTTGAATCAAACTTGTCTTTAGCATCTCTAGTGTTTAAGACAACATTTGCATGCGAATGTCTTAAAATATCCAACATTTGGAGTCTTATCAAACCAAAGTTCAAAAGGTGTCTTATTCTGTAGAGATCTGATATGAGTTCTGTTGGAGATCTAACAAGTTGTACCAATAGTTTCAGCCCAAAGAAATTTTGGTAGATCAGTGGCATTCAACATAGTTCTAACCATTTTTTGCAATGTTCTATTCTTTCTTTCCACAACTCCATTTTGAGTTGGAGTTCTAGGGCAAGAGAATTCATGCAAGATTCCAAAAGTATTGCAAAGATTTTCGAATTCATAATTTTCAAATTCTCCTCCATGATCACTTCTGATTTTCTTCACTATCAATTCCTTCTGATTTTAAACTCTTATGTAGAAATTTCTGAATTCATAGCATGTCTCATTTTCATGTGCCAAAAATATTACCCAAGTTAATCTAGAGAAATCATCTACAATAACAAGAGTATATTTTCGACCCCCAAGACTTGATATTTGAGTTGGGCCAAAAAGATCCAAATGTAAAAGCTTTAATGGCTTTCTGGTGGTAATCTCATTTTTGCTATGTAAAGAGGTTCTCTTCTGCTTGCTTAACATATAATCACTACACACCTTGTCTTTCTTGAATTCTAGTTTAAGTAGTCCTCTGACCAAATCATTTTTGGATAACTTTCTAAAAATCTTCATATTGACATGTCCAAGTCTTTTATGCCACAACCAATCATCTTCACTAGATGCTACCAAGCAAGAATTATTTACAGAATTTTCACATGAAAAGTTTAGTGTATATATTGAACAATTTCTAAAACCAGTAAATTTTATTTCATTTGTAGTTTGATCAGTGATGTAACAATTTTCAACAGTAAATGAAACATTATAACCTTTATCACACAATTGTCTTACACTTAATAAGTTTTGTTTTAGTCCATTAACATGCAAGTCATTCTCAATTCTAACATTTTCAAATGTTATATTTCCTATTGCAATAAATTTTTCATTATTACCAAATTTAACAAATCCTGAACTTAAGCTTTTAACTGAATCAAGAAATCTTTTCTTACTTGTCATATGTTTTGAGCATCCACTGTCCACAATCCATTTTGTTGTACGTGCTTGAAGCTCCTTGTTATCCTACAATTTATACTAAAATTAAGGCTTTCGGTACCTAAATCTTCTTAGGTCTAGCAAAGTTAGTCCTTAAAACATTAAATTTATTGCCTCTTGGTAGCCACATATGACCTGATCATCTTTTGATAGCAAATACAGTAGTGTCATCTCTATATGATCGAATCATGCCACCATAATAAGGTACTTCTTGTGGTGTAGCATACCCTAGGTCAAATTTAATTCCATTTGGTCGTTGAGATCCTATAATTTTATCTAGCCCTTTTTGACCTTGTGTAAATTTACAAATAGTACTTTTCAGATCAGAAATTTCAGTTAATAAATTTTTATTTTCTTCTCTTAACTCACAGTTATCACAACTATATTTATCCATGTTAGTTTTCAAATTTCTATTTTTAACAAGAGCTTTTTCTAACTCAACAAAAGAATCTTCTAAACAATTATTCAAACTTTTAATCTCTTTCTTATATTCTCTACATTTAACATATAGACTATCTACTATACACAAAAAACTATTTACATCTAAGTCATCATGCTCATTTTCTGATCAATAAGGAGAAGTGGAGTATACCTCTTGTGTTGCAAAGTACACGTTGGCTACAGCTTCATCTTCAAAATCTGAAGAACTATTTGAGGAGCTACTGTCATCCCAAGTAGCTTTAAGAGCCATTTTCTTTTTGTTCTTCTATCTTTTCTTCTTATCCGTCTAATCCTCTTCTATCTGTAATGGACAGAATGTTTGTATATGCCCTTGCCTTTTGCATTTAAAGCATGTAGGGATTGTTCTTTTGGAGGAGTTGTTCTTATTATTTTTCTTCATGAATTTTCTGAAATTCCTTGCCAACAGCATAATCTCATCATCATCTGAACTTAGAGCTTCTTCTGTTGAAGGAATGCAATTTTCTTTTTCTTCCCAGCCTTCTTTTCAACAATTCTCTTTTGTTTCCTTCCAATCTTTCATCTAAACCTCATGGGCCAGTAGATTGCCCAACAACTCTTCAATAATATAGTTGTTGAAGTCCTTGGAGTCTTGAATGGAAGTGGATTTTTATTTCCACTCAACAGTTAAACTTCTCAAAATCTTTTGTACATGTTCACATGAATAGAATTCCTTTCCCAAGCCTTTAAGACTATTAATAATCTCATTAAATCTTAAAAACATTTCAATTATGCTTTCAATATTATTCATTTTAAATAATTCTAGTTTTATCAACAAGATGCTGATTTTTGTATCATTTTCTTGACTTGTACCTTCATGAGTAACTTGAAGGATTTTCCAAGCTTCATGTGTAGATTTACAAGCAGAAACTTTATTATACTACTCAGCTGTTAGTGCATAGTATATAGCATTCAGCCCTCGAGCATCCAATTAGATGATTCTCTCATCCTCCTTAGTCCAATCCATGATATTACTAGTAGGAAGTGTAGTTCCAAGAACGACAATCTTCCAGAGTTTTACATCAAAACTCCTAAGGAAACACTCCATTCTATTCTTCCAATAATTATAGTTGGAACCATCGAATAGAGGAGGTCTGTGGATGTTTTGCCCCTCAACAAATTGTGTCATTAATCCAGATGGTTAAATCTTTCAATGGATTAACCAGGCTTTGATACCAATTGTTAAGATCGAAAGGCTCACTAGAAGGGGGTGAATGGTGTGTGTATGTAATTTTAACTTCCTTTTAACTTAAATGGTTGATTCGATTTATCTATGATCTTAATTAATCAATATACATGCAAAACAATAAATAGTAATGAACACAAGGAGATTTTTAGGTGGTTCATCAACTTAGCTAGTCTACCCCCAAGATTCACTTGGGCTTCACTAAGTATATAAATACTTACAACACTTGCTTTCAAGTTGAAGTAAAAACCAACACTTGAGCTTTCAAGTTGAAACTCAGCAACCAACCTTTCTTCGAGCTTTTAGGTACAAGCTCTTAACCAACAGTGAGCTTTCAAGTAGAAACTCATGAACCAACACTTGAGCTTTGAAATAGAGTTTGAGCACAGGAAGCTTTTGTGTTGTAGTGAACTTTAGAATATTTCTGTATTTTGTAGACTTGAGAGTGTTTCTGGAATTTTTGAGTAGCTCACAATATTTATGATTGTTGTCCTAATCTTCCTTTTACTTCTCATATTTATACCAAGAGGTATAACAATCATATTCACTTCTAACGAATGTTTTCTGCTATACTTATTATGTAGTTAGTCCCAAAAATAGTAAGTTATCGTTCTATATACTGTCCATCTTGTAACCTTCAGATTCCCTTTGATTTTTGAATGGTTAGCAATGTAACTCTTTGAAAGACAGCCGTAACTCACCAAAAATCCACTTAAGTCCTTTTGTCTATGTCACGTGGGATTTTAAGTCATACACGTGATGTATATTAAGTTTGGATGGTTATAACTATTAACTTACAGAAGATCTACTTTCGGATAGTTAACTACAGTAACCTCTCGATTCTTCTTCTAAGCTTCCAAATGCTTTCTTATTTCTACACATGCAAAATAGGATGACTTAAGTTTCAGATAGTTAAATCTGTAACCTTCCGAAACTCCTTGTTTTTCAGATAGTTAGCTTTCTAACTCTCCAAAAAATCCTTTTAAGCTTCTATTCTAGATTTCTACATGTGGGAAATTGAATGACTTAAGTTTCGAATAGTTAGCTTTCCTAACTTTCTGATTTCCTTGAACTTCCAGATAGTTAGCGCGTTAACTTTTCGATTATTCACCCAACTATCTTAAAAACTCTCCGAAGTCCTTGTATTTTTTAATAGTTATTTTTCTAACTATTTGAAGGTGTTTCTACTACTTAAACTAACTCCTCGAATACTTAAGCCTGTAATTCACCGAAGATTAATTTCTTTTGAATACTTAAGCCTAATAACCTTCCAATTTCCTATTTATCTCTTGCAGTAATTTCTAAACTATCTGTATTGACTTATCTACCTTTTAAACTTTTGTTGAACTGTCTTATCTGTGAAATACAATTTGTTTTTTCACACAGGTTTTTACATTATCAAAATACAAGGATCCTAACAAGAATGACTTAAGTTTCAGATAGTTCATTTTGTAACCTTCCAATAACATTCTATTTTTCGGATAGTTAGCTTTCCTAACTTTTCGAAAAGCCTTCTAAGCTTCTGATTGAATTTCTACACATGTAAAATTAACTGACTTAAGTTCTCAGATGGTTAAATCTTTCGGATAGTTAGCTCCTTAACTCTTCAATTTTCCAAAGTAGTCATCTTTTTTTTTAACTTTCTGAATGCCCTTTTATTTTCAAATAGTTATCCTTCTAACTATCCGAAGATATTTCTGCTACTTTTAAATGGTCTTCGGGAAACTTAAACATTTAACCTTCTGATTTTCTTCTTCTTTTGGATACATAAGCTTTAACCTGTGTTGTAACTATCCAAAGTTCTTGTATCTATTTATCTGCCTTCTGATCTTCAGTATGCTTAATTGTCTTGAGATATCTGTGAAATACACTTTGTTTCCTCACATAAGTTTTTGCATTATCAAAATACAAGGGTTCTAACAATCTCTCCTTTTTTGATAATGACAAAATCTTTTACATTAAATTACATGTATTTCACTCCCTAGTTTATTTCTATACATTTAGTCATACAAAAAATAAGTAAAACGAATTTACATTGAGTACAAAATACTGAAGTAAATATCTCCCCCTATTTGTGTGCTGGGAATTCTCCCCTTGCCTTCCATGTAATTTCTCTTTATTCTTCTCTCCCTTTTTGTCATTAGATAAAAGGAGATTTCTATGTTTGATATCATAATTCCTATAGGCAAAATCTTCTCCCCTTGTTAATCCTAAGTTTAGACAGATATTTTCCTATTGATTCCTTCTATTTCCTAACTTGCTCTTCCCCTAAGAGAATGCACACTTTAAAATCCTACAAGAGTACACGTTAGCAGAAAACAAGCTCCCATATGATGAGCTTTAGGGGTAATAAGCATAAATCCAATATGAATGCATTATAAGTCATGTATAGAGCATATGCCTAGATTTCTTCTAATATGATTAAATGTTGGTTCATTTAATGGTTTTATGAAAATGTCTACAAGTTGATTTTCTGTTGGAACAAAGTTAAGTGAGATGTGCCCTTTTTCCACATGATCTCTCAAAAAATGATGTCAAATATCAATATGTTTGGCTCTAGAGTGAAGTACTGTATTCTTGGATAAACTTATTACACTACTATTATCACAATAAATTTATGTATTCTGAATTTTCAGTCTGTAATCTACTAAAGTTTGCTACATCCATAGAATTTGAGCACAACATAGGCCTATTGCAATATATTCTACCTTAGTAGTGGATAATGCAATACAGTTTTGTTTCCTATTGAACCATGAAATTAAAGAATTTCCAAGCAGTTGGCATGTGCCACTTGTATTTTTTCTATCTGATCTACTTCCTGCATAATCTGCATCACTATAACTTGTTAAAGTTAGACTGCTATCAATTGAGTAATATAATCTAAAATCTTTAATGCCTTGTAAATACTTGAAGATTCTTTTGACTGATTTCAAATGAGATTCTTTTGGTGATGCTTGAAATCTAACACACAAGCATACACTGAACATGACATCTGGCCTACTTATTGATAAATACAACAGAGATCCAATCATGCCTCTGTATTTCTTTTGATCTACTACAACACTTAAGTCATCATTTTCAAGTTTAGTATTTGAACTCATTGGTGTGTTTACAGATTTGATGTTCTCAAAGCCAAATTTCTTTAGAGTTTCTTTGTAGTATTTTTCATGATTAATAAAGATGCCATTTTTCACTTGATGGATCTGTAGTCCTAAGAAAAACTTCAACTCTCCCATCATGCTCATTTCAAATTTATTTTTCATCAAATTTTGAAATTCATGACATAGTTTTTCTGATGTAGCTCCAAAAACAATATCATCAACATAGATTTGAACAATCAACATGTGCAAATCAAAAGTTTTAATAAATAATGTGTTGTCCACTTTACCTATGATGAAATCATTATCAGTTAAGAACTTTTTCAATTTTTCATACCATACCCTAGGTGCTTGTTTTAGACCATACAAAGTTTTGTTTAATCTGTATACATAATCTGATTTTTCTTCATCTTCAAATCTGGGAGGCTGCTTAACAAATACTTCTTCTTGTATTTCTCCATTCAAAAAAGCATTCTTTACATCTATTTGAAACAGTTTTATTCTCATACTACTTGCAAAAACAAGCAACATTCTGATAGCTTCAATTTTGGCTATAGGTGCAAAAGTTTCTTCATAATCAATACCTTTTTGCTGATTATATCCTTATGCAACCAATCGAGCTTTATTTCTAAGTATGTTTCCTTCTTCATCTAATTTATTTTTTAAAATCCATTTAGTCCCAATGATGGATTTTCCTACAGATTTCTTCACTAATTCCCAAACATTATTTTTCTGGAATTGATTTAATTCTTTCTACATAGCCATTGTCCAGTAATTATCCTTACAAGCTTCATCCACTGATTTTGGCTCAATTTCTGACACAAATGCACAATAATTATAAATATCTTGTGTCTTGCTTCTTGTTTGTACTCTTTTGGTTATATTTCCAATTATTTGTACTATTGGATGGTCTGATTTGAATTTCCAACTATTTTGATTTTGATTTGATGCTTGGGATCTGAATTTCTACTTGCATTTATTTTTTTCATATTCTTCATTTTCACTCTCACTATCAATCTTTAAATTTCTAAAATTCTGTATTACATCTTCATCAAACTGAACATTTATACTTTCCTTTACTCTTCTATCTTTAGCAAAATATACTCTAGATGCTTTACTTCTAGAGGAATATCCAACTAGTATGGTAGGTTTAGATTTTGAGTCAAACTTGTCTTTAGCATCTCTAGTATTTAAGACATAACATTTGCATTCAAATGTCTTAAAATATCCAACATTTGGTGTCTTATCATACCAAAGTTCAAATGGTGTCTTATTCAGCATCAATCTGATATGAGTTCTGTTAGAGATGTGACAAGTTGTACCAACAGCTTCAACCTAAAGGAATTTGGTAGATCAGTAGCATTCAACATAGTTCTAGCCATTTCTTGCAATGTTTTGTTCTTTCTTTCCACGACTCCATTTTGAGCTTGAGTTCTAGGGTAGGAGAATTCATGTACTATATCAAAAGTATTACATAGATTTTTAAATTCATAATTCTCAAATTCTCCTTCATGATCACTTCTGATTTTCTTTACAGTCAATTCTTTCTGATTTTGAACTCTTGTGTAGAAATTTCTGAATTCATTACATGTTTCATTTTTATGTGCTAAAAATATTACCCAAGTTAATCTAGAGAAATCATCTACAATAACAAGTGTATATTTTCGACTCTCTAGACTTGATATTTGAGTTGGACCAAAAAGATCCAGATGTAATAGTTCTAGTGACTTTTTGGTGGTAATCTCATCTTTGCTATGTAAAGAGGTTTTCTTCTGCTTGCCTAACATACAATCACTACACACCTTGTCTTTCTTGAATTCAAGTTTGGGCAATCCCCTAACTAAATCATTTTTGGATAACTTTCTAAGAATTTTCATACTGACATGACCAAGTCTTTTATGCTACAACCAATCATTTTCACTAGATGTTACCAAATAGGAATTATTTGCAATAGAATTTTCACATGGAAAGTTTAGTGTATATATTGAACAATTTCTAAAACTAGTAAATTTTATTTCATTTGTAGCTTAATTAGTAATGTAACAATTTTCAACAGTAAATGAAACATTATATCCTTTTGTAAAGATGATATTTGTGCACATTTTTATATGATAATTCATGCATTCTATGTCTTCAAACTCAATTTATATGCACTTATACAAGAAAATACATGTTAATCACATTTTTATGACATTGCATGAACATGTGCACAAATGCACCCCTTTAATGCAATTTTCATGAAACATACTATATGTTCATATGCTTGAATGTATGATTTATTAATTCTTAGGCCAAGAAAGAGATTTTAAATGTCATCAAGGTATTGAAATAATTTGATATGGCCACATATATTTTACACACTATGGTTATGTACTTGTGGACATTAAATGCAATAATGTGACATTGATTATGAATGATTTTAAATACATGTTACTAATTGATTCATTCATTGATGAACTTACATTTCAAATTGGTAAACATGTTAAAATGAATGTTACATACCTTAGAAATAAATATATTTCAAGTTCATAACTAGAGTTATTTTTGGCATGTATTACTAACATTACATGCATGAGTTAAATGGAATTTGTTATAGGTGAATGTTGGCCCTTGGATAAAGCTTTGGGATCATCAACTCTTGGATGATCAAAAATCTCTATAAATAGGCCTTGTAACCCACGAGCTCACCCCCTCTCCAACTTCAAAATTCGGAATCCCCCTTGGTGCTCCAAGCAAGGAGGTGAAGGAGCTCCACTCTTGGTGTTTTCTCTTCCAAACGGCTCTTGGAGGTAGGTATCTTCCTTTCCTTCTTCTCCACTTCCTCCTCTAGCATTCTTCACCATTAGGGAGGTTGAATTGCTGCTACAATTACTCCTTGAGGTGTTAAATTCATGGAGGAGAGGAGCATTGGAGAGACAAGTTGAGGTGTAGTGAAGTATCTTCAAGAGTGCACTCCTTGTTCTACACGTTCTGCATTCCTTTCAGCGTTGGACCTCCAATCCGTGAAAGGAACAAGCTGCATTAGACGTGGAGAATTGATGGAGAAGGTAGACATCTTTGGTGGCTGAAACAAGGAGGTGATGTCCCTTGTGGAAAGACCATTGGAGATGTGGGCTTAAGGTGAGGAGATGGACTTTGAGTGGAGATGGAGTTGTAATTTCAATTTTAGTAGTATGTGTTTGTTAATTGTTGTTGTTTGTGTTGTCCACGTGATTTCCCTTTAGTTTATTATTGAATTCTTGTTTTGGTTTCAATGTATTTCAATTCTAAGCTTAGTTTGAGTTTTTTCCTTCTATGTGTTTGATTTTATGTTTCTTTGTATGGATTTTGCTCAATGTTTGTTCCTCTAACTCTAACATAGATTAGACATTTTTTACTTAACTCTAACCTCCTGATTTACTTGGTTTTGATTGTATATAGCTTGTACTTAGTAGATTAGAGCATACATGGATGTAGATGTATGGTTATAAGTCCATGCATGGATGTAGATGTATGGTTATAAGTCCATGTATGCTAGTTTTGTAGTAGAATTAGTAGTTTGATGTAGTGTAATTTTATTTTCTATTTTTGTAGTGTAATAATTATTGTGTGATGCTTTCTCTTAAGTGATGGATAGAGGGGACATGAATGAGGTTTTTCATTACTGATTCAACTCTATATGAAGTCATTTCTAACATATACATGATTGTTAAGGCAAACATGTGATGAGAATGCATTTACACAAGGCATATCTCTATACTCTAGTGAATTTTATTTTTAATTGTTGATCCCTATGGACTGGACCCGTTCTTGCATGCTTTCTATAATTGACTCCGTGTGCTTGCGGTTATAAATATTAAAACTCGATTGTGTGTTAATTTCATAACATATAAACCTTGAACACCTTTATCACATAATTGTCCTACACTTAATAAATTTTGTTTTAATCCATTGACATGCAAGACATTCTCACTTCTACCATTTTTAGAAGTTATATTTCCTATTGCAGTAATTTTACATTTTTTGTTATTAGCAAATTTAACAGATCTTGAACTTAAGCTTTTAACTGAATCAAGAAATCTTTTCTTACTTGTCATATGCTTTGAGCATCCACTATCCACAATCTATTTTGTTATTCGTGCTTGAAGCTCCTTGTTATCCTGCAATTTATACTGAAATTACGAATTTTGGTACCTAAATCTTCTTGGGTTCAACAGAGTTAGTCCTTAAAACATTAAATTTATTGCCTCTTGACAACCACATATGACCTGATCTTTTTTTGATAGCAAATACAGTAGTGTCATCTTTATATGATCGAATCATGCCACCACAATAAGGTACTTCCTGTGGTGTAGTATACCCTAAGCCAAATTTAATTCTATTTTGTCGTTGAGATCCTATGATTTTATCTAGCCCTTTTTGACCTTGTGTAAATTTGCAAACAGTACTTTTTAGATCAAAGATTTCTACTAATAAATTTTTATTTTCTTCTCTTAACTTAGTTATCACAACTATATTTATCCATTTTAATTTTCAAGTTTCTATTTTCAACAAGAGCATTTTGTAACTCAACAAAAGAATCTTTTAAACAATTATTCAAACCTTTAATCTCTTTCTTATATTCTTTACATTTAACATATACACTATCTACTGTACAAAGAAGACTATTTACATATAAGTCATCATGCCCATTTTCTGAACAATAAGGAGAAGTAGAGCACATCTCTTATGCTGCAAAGCACACATTGACTGTAACTTCATCTTTAGAATCTAAAGAACTACTTGAGAAGCTACTATCATCCCAAGTAGCTTTAAGAGCCATTTTCTTTTTGTTCTTCCATCTTTTCTTCTTATCTGCTTGATCCTCTTCTATCTGTAATGGATAGAAGGTCTATATATGCCCTTACCTTTTGCATTTAAAGCACGTAGGGATTGTTCTTTTAGAGGAACTGGTCATATTGTCTTTCTTCATAAATTTTTTGAAATTCCTTGCTAGCAACATAATCTCATCATCATCTGAGCCCAAAACTTCTTCTATTGAAGGAAATGCAACTTCTTCTTTCTTCTCGGCTTTCTTTTCAACAATTCCCTCCTATTCCTTCTAGTCTTTCATCTGAACTTCATGGGCCAGTAGATTACCCAACAACTCTTCAATAGTGTAGTTATTGAGGTCCTTGGAGTCTTGAATGAAGGTGGATTTTTGTTTCCACTCAATAGTTAAACTTCTCAAAATCTTTTGTACCTATTCACGTGAAGAGAATTCCTTTCCCAAGCCTTTAAGATTGTTAATAATCTCATTAAATTTTGAAAACATGTCAATTATGCTTTCATTATCATTCATTTTAAATAATTCTAGTTTTCTCAATAAGATGTTGATTTTTGTGTCATTTACCTAGCTTGTACCTTCGTGTGTAACTTAAAGGATTTTCCAAGCTTCATGTGCTGATTTACATGCAGAAACTTTATTATACTGTTCAGTTGTTAGTGCATAGTATATAGCATTCAACCCTCGAGCATCCAATTGGATGATTCTCTCATCCTCCTCAATCCAGTTCATAACATTACTAGTAGGAAGTATAGTTCCAAGAACAATAATCTTCTAGAGTTTTACACCAGAACTCCTAAGGAAACACTCCATTCTATTCTTCCAATAGTTATAGTTGGAACCATTGAATAGAGGAGGTCTATAGATGTTTTTCCACTCAGCAAATTATGCCATTTAAAATCTAGATAGTTAAATCTTTAAACGGATTAACTAGGCTCTGATACTAATTGTTAGGATCGTATAACTCACTAGAGGAGGGGTGAATAGTGTGTGTGTGTAATTTTAAGTTCTTTTCAAACTAAATTAGTTGATTTACTTAATGAATGAGAACGAATAGTTAATAAACATGCACAATAGTAATAAAGTCAAGACAAAAAGAGATTTTTAGGTGGTTCACCAACTTGGCTAGTCCACCCCTAAGATTTACTTGGGCTTCACTAAGTATTTAAATACTTACAACACTTGCTTTCAAGTTGAAGCAAGAACCAACACTTGAGCTGTTGAGTATTTTTGTTTTGATGATGTGTGCTAAATGAAAATAATCATATTTGCTCAATTACTATTGCTTGTGAAAAGAAATTAAAATAATCAATTAATACAGAAAAAGCTTACTGATATAAATACTTGTTTGTATTGGATCTGAAGTTAATAACTAGTCGTTTCGTTGCATTAATTTCTCATTTAGCTAAACGTTAAGTTAACATGTGTTTTTATTGAAAAGCATGATATGTTTTAATGTTATATCTTCTGTATCATGAACAGTGCACGTTTAGACAACTCGTTAAGTTAGAGTTTTGTTTGTATAGAGGTCACGTGAGAACTCGTTAACTTAGAGGTTTAAAGGTTAAAATAGGTCACGTGATAACTCGTTAAGTTAGTAAGTAAAAGAATAGACGAACTTGTTAAGTTAGTGTTATACACGTGGTGAAATTATAAGTTACGAATGTTGTATTGTATCACGTGAGGTGCACATGTTTAACTCGTTAAGTTAACATAGCTAAACGCGTCGAGTTGCTATATTGAACACTAAGGCAACGCGTTAGGTTAGCGTTATAAACTTAAGTTGTTATTTTTGCACGTGGTAAAATTCTTATTATAAAAACATTTGTTTATTACTGGTTTATTGAGTTATCACAACACAACGGAGATGGTTCGTTGAGATAGCATAACACCACAGACTTAGTTCGTTGAGTTAGCTACAGTACTTGTCACGTGAAATAGCACATGGTGAACTCGTTAAGTTAGAAACATTAAGTTATATATATACTTGTGTTACTCGTTTAGTTAACATTAAAGTAACGACTTCTTATTACACTGATCAAAAACTTTTGCACGAGAAAGTTTATTTTGCAGGAAATTTTTCAGAGATCTAGGACTGATGATTAAAGAAAATTTGAAATATAAATGTGGGTTAGAACATGTGTGTTTCGATGAAGGAAAAAGAAAAGACATGGAGAAGTGGAAAACTAGTAGTGGTTAAACATGAAGGATATGCATGAAATGAAGATACAGTATAAAAGGCATAGAATTCTCGTTGATCAATTTATCCTTGCACACAAAACGAAAAATCTTTTCAAGGATCAAACCATCCTTGCACACAAAACGAAAAATCTTTTCAAGGATCAAACCATCCCTGCACACCAAAAGAAAAATCTTTTTCAGGGATCAAAAACACCTCTTCAGGAAAAATCTCTTAAGTGGAAAAAGTTCAATGAAGCATAAAAAGGTAAGATTTTCGTCACTGAAGATTTGAAGTATCAGAAGAAAGCAAATTCGGTGAAGCATGAAAAGACAAGATATTCGTCACTGAAGAATTGCTAAAGAAGAAAAAGAAGAAGAAGAAAGATCTCAAACGGGGAGAAATGTTTTAAATTCCGCAAATTAGTTTTCTCTGTTTGTAGTTATGAAATTGTTTAGATGATACATAGTATCGAAATATAATTGCATCTACAATTTTTGAGGAGAATTGAATTGTATATTGTAATTGAAACCTTGAATAAAAATGATTTTATGAAAACAATGTTTCGACTTGTTTTTGAGAATTAAAGTTTCAATTATATTTCATAAAATATTAAAAATACACAATTCACCCCCCTCTTGTGTAGCCATACGATCCTACAAGTGGTATTAGAGCTTTGTTAATAATCTTTGATATAAAATCGATACCAACTTATTTAATATCATTGCTTATTCTACCTTCCTTATTTTTAAACAGAAATTAATATCTGAGCATACGTTTAACTTTCTTGATTTAAGGCTCAAGTTGTTTTAAAGTTTTTAGACTGTTTAAAATCAAATAGGTTGAAAAGTCTAAGGTAAAATGGCTACTAGAAATGGTAATTTTTCTTTATATGAAGGCCAAAATCTTAATCGTCCTCCTTTATTTGATGGAATACATTTTGAATATTGGAAATATAGGATGACTGTTTTTCTTCAAAGTATAGATCATAAATTGTGGTTCATGATTTCTAAACCATATACTCTGTTAACTACTCCTTATAATACTTGGACAATTACTGAAAAAGAAAATGAAACTCTGAATGCTAAGGGCTTAAATATTTTATTTTGTGCATTGAGTTATGAACAGTTCAGTAAAGTGTCGGCATATAAATCTGCTTATGAGGTGTGGCAAGCATTAGAAGTTTCACATGAAGGTACTTCTCAAGTTAAAGAGACAAAAATAAACATGTTGATTCATAAGTATGAACTTTTTAAGATGCATGAAGACGAAAATATTTCTAAGATGTTTTCCAGATTTCTTGATATCATAAACTCTTTAAAATGTTTAGGAAAGAATTTTAAACAGATGGACTTGGTGAGAAAAATTCTCAAATCCCTAAGTTCTAAATGGTCTCAGAAAGTAACATCAATTGAGGAATCACGAGATTTAAATGTTTATACTATGAATGAACTTATAGGAAATTTAACAGCTTATGAAATTCAATTAAATGAATCACTAAGTCACAACAAACTAAAAATGAAGAAAGAAATAGCCTTCGAAATTAATTCAGATTCTGATATATCTACTGATTATGACGAGGATTTGATTTTGCTGACTAGGAAATTCAAGAAAGCATGGAAAGCTAGGAAACAGCAAAGGAACAAAAATGATAAACCCTCAACGTCAAAATCATTGAATGACAAGAATTCTTCATCCAGAAAGTATGTATGTTACAACTGTAAGAAACCTGAACATCTTTCTCCAGATTGTCCTATGAGGAAAAATGAAAAGCAAAGTAGGACAAATCAGAAGAAGACGGCTCAGAAAACTCAGAAAAAGTTTTACAAGAAAAAGGCTTTGAAGGTCACTTGGGATGACACGTCTGAAGAGTCTGAATCTAAGGAATTAGCATCAAAATCTTCACATTCAAAAGGACAACAAGAGTTAGAAGACGTTGCTCATGTGTGCTTCATAGCAAATGAGTCTGAGGAGGAAACAACATCAAAATGGATCTTGGATAGTGGAGCGTCAAGTCACATGACCGGACAAAAAAGTCTATTACAAAATTTTACAAATACCATGAAAGGAAGTGTAACATTTGGAAACAAAAGCAAAGATAAAATCATAGGTATGGGTAATGTTCAAATAACTCCTACTTGTGTTATTTCGAATGTACTATTTGTAGAAAACCTAGGTTTTAATTTGCTAAGTGTCATAAATGGATAAAGGTATATTTTTAAATCAGGAAAAATATGCAGATGAAATGCTTAAGAAATTTAATTTTAATGATACAAGGATTCGAGGAACTCCTATGAGTACTACTTTAAAGTTAGATATTGATGACATAGGAAAATCTATAGATCAAAGAAAATACAGAAGTGTGATTGGTTCTTTACTTTATTTGACTACTAGTAGACCTGATATTATGTTTGCTGTGTGTGTTTGTGCTAGATTTCCATCTAATCCTAAAGAATCACACTTAATTGCAGTTAAAATAATATTTAGATATATATAAGGAACTAAAAATTTCGGACTGTATTATTCTAAGGATAGTTCAATAGATCATATAGGATATACTAATGCAGATTATGTAGGATCTAAATCTGATAGAAAGAGTACCAGTGGCACATGTCAATTATTGGGAAATAATTTGGTGTCATGGTTTAGTAAAAAGCAAAACTGTGTAGCACTTTCTACTACAGAAGCTAAATATGTTGTTGTTGCACTGTGTTGCACTCAGATTCTGTGGATAAGGCAAACTTTAGAAGATTTTGGATTATCTTATGATACAACTGAGATTTATTGTGACAGTAGTTCTGCAATAAATCTTTCCAAAAATCCTGTATTACATTCAAGAGCAAAGCATATAGAGGTTAGACATCATTTTCTAAGAGATAACGTAATTAAAGGAAAAATTAAATTAGAATTTGTGTCTAGTAAAAATCAATTAGCTGATATATTTACAAAACCTCTAGACGAAAATAAATTCTGCAACATTAGATTAAATTTAGGTATTTGTAGGCTATGTGATGTGTAAAATGCTTAAACTCCACATAAAAATATAAATATTATTGATGATGTTGTTCACCTCATAGATATTATATACTTATTATAAATATCTAAAGTAATATCTAAACTGCTGCTTAAGATACTATGTATTTATTGTAAAATCATAGTAGTATCTTATTGATTTTAAGTAGTTTATCAATTTTAATAGTTTTTACGATTTTAAGTGGAAGTGTAAATGAAAAACATTAAATACTTCTAAAATTCTGAAATTTTGATTAAATGTTTTCTTTGAATCAAGGAAAATGCATATGATCATGCATAAATTTGACTTAATTGATTAAACTTGTAGAATAAGTTATATGTAACTCATCTTAAACTGTTAATCAAAAGTATAAGCTTATTGAAACTGATTCATATTCTCAGTACAATCATAGAAGTAAAAATTGTATGAGATTTGTGTTTTATTGCATCTATATTAATGGAATACATATATACTATGCTTAAAATGAAAAGTGCTTACAAAGTAAAAATCTTTGAGAGTTTATTGATCAGTTTGATCACGAGCCTTTTGTACTTGAGCAGATAGGTATGTAAGGATTGTTGACCTGAAAAAGGATTCTTTAAATCTGGCAACCTAAGGTCCTAATCAGATCTAGGATTGTTGACTGAAAGCTCATTACACGGGTACATTAGAAAGCTCTTGTATGATTCAAGCTTTTCAAACTAACTTTTAAAGAAAATTATCAATATTTACTGTTTTGAAAAGAAAAAGTTGTTTCATTAATTACAGATATCTTTGAATCGCATATAGTTTATACCAATATGACTACTGATTTATTGAATCAACATTAATACTTTTGAAAACGTTTATTTGAGATACATTCTTTTATTCTCCTTGAATTAATCGAATTGAGTTCAAAGTTGTGTTTTGATACATATACAGTAGGAATTGATTCTGGAAATCATTTTTGATGATGTCAGGATAATAGAAGTCTCTGAAAAGATTATGTAAAAGTATAGTTATACTTAACATCTATTGTCACTACAAGTATATTTTGTATTTTGATTGAATATATTTGAAGTATATTTGTAGGGGGAGGATTAACAATGTCGAAAACAGATTAATGTAATTTAGAATACAAATCTTAGTTAATCTGAATTAATATCCTCTTAAAATCTTGATGAAATAATTTAAAAAGACAAATAAACTATTTTAGATTCAAAGGACATAATGTTCAAATAGTTTACAATGTTCTCAAGATAATGTTAAGTTTAGCATGTGTGTTGTTTTCGGAACATTTCAGTTGGAAGCATCCAAAAATTGGTGTACTAACTAGACGTTATGTTAGATAAGGTAACGTGTAAAACTGCCTCTAGACAACGTTTTACTCGTTAGGTTGGTTAACTCAACGAGTTATACTTGAATATTTCGGGTACCTTGATTGAATAAACTTCATTCAATATTTATTTAATTTCTAAACCCGACTTCTCTTCACGTTGAGTTATACGCCTAAAAACCCTATTTAAACACTTATTACACGGGGACTTAGGTTATTTGTAAACTTTGTCAAGAAAATCTTTCCCGCTTGTTGTTGTTACAACCTACGATGATGGTCTCCAAGTTCTACAAAGGTCGTGGCAGAGGAAAAGGCAAAAGCAGAAGAGATGCAAAAGGAAAAGAAATAGAGAATGATGAAATTCCACATACTTGGTTCAAGAAAATATTTTGAGTGGACAAAAGGTTAGCAGAACTTTATAGAGATTACTTCTTTCCTCAGAGAATATATTAGATGAAGTTAGACAAGAACTTCAACATACTGATGCAAGTATTACATACATGGGTATTCGAAGTAAATATGATAGAGAATACAGAATGAAATGTGCTAAGATTGCATTTTTGGAACTGTATGCAAAATATTTGGAAAAAGGTGTAGGTTCATCAAATAGAACTCCTCAAACTCCTATAAACGGTACAAGACTACATGCATTTGAGGAAGAGCATGAATCAGCTATCCCTACTCCTTTATATTCAAAACAAGTAGAATCAGATATTGCTGTAGACAAAACAAAAGTTGACAGTCTTCGAAAGGCCATTGCAATAGAAAGTGCCTTAGAAGAATTAAAGCAGAAAACTTTTATGGAGCAATTTGAAAAGAAAACAGCAATACTTGAAAAGGAGAAACAAAAATGTTATAGAAGAAGGAAAGTCAGAAAAATTACGTCTAAGGAAACAAAGTCTATTGAAAAAAGAAAATCAAATGAAAATTTATTTCCAAAGGACAATGTATGTCTAGACATTGTACCTTATTGTGCATCTGATAAACTCATCAGTTCCGAACACACTGAAACTGATGAAGATAATGAGACTTTATTTTCCCTTGCTAGAAAACTTGAGAAGAAATCCAAGTCAAATATGAGCTCAAGTTTTTCTATTAGTACAAGTCCTGATGATGCAGAAATTGACAAATCAGAGCATCAGGCACTTGACATTGAACAAGTTATTGCAAATATAATTGACAATGTTGAAGCAGTAACTAGTTCAAAGGCTGAATTGTCTAGAGTAGCAAATATTGAAATTGTTAAGACTCCAGAAGAGCTAAAAGTTAACCAGCCTTCTACAGAATCTATAGAAGTAAAGTCTGAGAATTCACAGCATGAATCAATGGAAATATCTGTTGAACAAAATGAACAATTACAAACAGATACACCGACTGTAGAATTTGTGGAAAAATTGTACTCTGAACATTCTATAGAGACTGAACAGATGAATGTTGAGCATATTGACAATGTTCCTAACACTATTGAAGCTGAAGAATCAAGCTTACCTAAGCAGCTTCAAGATAATATTTTGGAAGAGGAACAACATGACATTCATTTTGAAGAAGAGGTTCCTGAAGATGAATTAAACTCTGAATCACGGCTTCAGGTATCACCTTCTTTGTGTACAATATTAAAAATTCAAGGTAATGCAATTCATTTTAGATCTGAAGAAGCATTGTAGAAATACAATAATCTGATTACATGTCGGATTCTACATGCTCGTCCAATAAAATTCAGAAATTTGATGGAAATAAGAGATCTGTTTGAGTTTCAAGGCCTCATTAAATTCTTGCCAATAGGAACGAAATGAAAGTAATACACAGAGCTTATTGTAGCTTTTATAGCAATCTGGACAAGAATGAAAATTTTCTGAAAACTCAAATAAATGAACAGGAGTTTATATTGTCTCCTGAGTTAATTTTTGAAGTTTTAGGATTAAAGAATGAAGGTGTTGTTGTTACCAACAGATTTGACATAATAAGACAACTGGAATGGAACATTCAGTCTTTATCAAAAATTCCAGATGTATATTCTGAAATGAGATTAATGGAAAATCTGAATGCAGAGGCAAGGTTTATTGCAAATATATTGCATGCAAATTTATTTCAGAGAGTTGGACACAATTTGGAAGTCAGCAAAAGCTGTTTATATGCAACTTATGGCCTGCTGAATAAAATTCAAATAAATTGGTTTGATGTTTTTATGTCTCAACTACAGCATATGAGTTCAAAGTTATTTTATGGTGATGCTGTATGTAGAATCCTTGCAAGCCAATTGACTTTATCTGACTGGCCCTTTGAAACTAAAGGCATGAGAGCATTTAGTGTCAAAGATTTGCAAAAATTCTAGGCCATGCATAAACCTCAACAACAACAACAACAACAACCTGATACAGACCATATACAACAACAATAACAAAGTTATTCAGTTCAAGCAGAACAGCAAACCCAGCTACCTCCTGACTTAGATGTAGTGCTTAACAACATCAGAAATGATATTAGGCATCTAGGAGGTAAAATATGTAATGCTATAAGTGATATACTTAGGAGGAGTCAATAACTATTTTTGTTTGTTTCTGAATACAAAATGTAATGTTTGTATTACTTGTTTGATTTGATTGAACAATACATTTTTCTGTAAATGTCTTCAATTATTATTCTTGTTTACAGAAAGAGTTGTTGTAATTATATCTCTTATATATATATATATATATATATTCTCTGTAATTATCTTTTTGATTAATGACAAAAAGGGGGAGAAATATTATAAAAAGATGATTATGATCTTAATTGCATATATATATTATAAAAGGAGATGCTATTTAAATGGTTATTGTAATCTGACAGATGATAATTAGAAAACTGATACTTATATAATTATTAACATTTGAGAGTTTTAGTTCTGAGAGGTAAAATTTACACAAACAATAGAAATAAACTTAAGTGAACTTAAGTCAACAAACAAGTTTGTTGAATTAAAAGTTAACCCAACGAAGGTGCTTTGTTGAGTTAAACATATTTCATAATTGATTTAATATGGTTTTGTCATCATCAAAAAGGGGGAGATTGTTGAGTATTTTTGTTTTGATGATGTGTGCTGAATGAAAATAATCATATTTGCTCAATTACTATTTCTTATGAAAAAAAATTAAAATCATCAATTAATACAAAAAAAGCTTACTGATATAAATACTTGTCTGTATTGGATCTGAAGTTAATAACTAGTCGTTTCGTTACATTAATTTTTCGTTTAGCAAAACGTTAAGTTAACGTGTGTTTTTATTGAAAAGCAAGATATGTTTTAATGTTATATCTTCTGTATCATGAACAGTGCACGTTTAGACAACTCGTTAAGTTAGAGTTTTGTTTGTATAGAGGTCACGTGAGAATTCGTTAGGTTAGAGGCTTAAAGGTTAAAATAGGTCACGTGATAACTCGTTAAGTTAGTGAGTAAAAGAAGAGACGAACTCGTTAAGTTAGTGTTATACACGTGGTGAAATTATAAGTTACGAATGTTGTATTGTATCACGTGAGGTGCACATGTTTAACTCGTTAACATAACTAAATGCGTTGAGTTGCTATATTGAACACTAAGGCAACGCGTTAGGTTAGCATTATAAACTTAAGTTGTTATTTTTGCATATGGTAAAATTCTTATTATAAAAACATTTGTTTATTACTGGTTCGTTGAGTTATCATAACACAACGAAGATGGTTCGTTGAGATAGTATAACACCACGAACTTAGTTCGTTGAGTTAGCTACAGTACTTGTCATGTGAAATAGCACATGGTGAACTCGTTAAGTTAGAAACGTTAAGTTATATATATACTTGTGTTACTCGTTTAGTTAACATTAAAGTAACGACTTCTTATTACACTGATCAAAAAATTTTGCACGAGAAAGTTTATTTTGCAGGAAATTTTTCAGAGATCTTGGACTGATGATTAAAGAAAATTCAAAATATAAACATGGGTTAGAACGTGTGTGTTTCGATGAAGGAAAAAGAAAAGACGTGGAGAAGTGGAAAACTGGTAGTGGTTAAACGTGAAGGATATGCATGAAATGAAGATACAGTATAAAAGGCATAGAATTCTCGTTGATCAATTTATCCTTGCACACAAAACAAAAAATCTTTTCAAGGATCAAACCATCCTTGAACACAAAACGAAAAATCTTTTCAAGGATCAAACCATCCCTACACACCAAAAGAAAAATCTTTTTCAAGGATCAAACATCTCTCAATTGGAAGAAAGTTCAGTGAAGCATAAAAAGGTAAGATTTTCGTCACTGAAGATTTGAAGTATCAGAAAGCAAATTCGGTGAAACATGAAAAGACAAGATATTCGTCACTAAAGAATTGCTAAAGAAAAAGAAGAAGAATGATCTCAAACAGGGAGAAAAGTTTTAAATTCCGTAAATTAGTTTTCTCTGTTTGTAGTTATGAAATTGTTTAGATGATACATGGTATCGAAATATAATTACATCTACAATTTCTGAGGAGAATTGAATTGTATATTGTAATTGAAACCTTGAATAAAAATGATTTTATGAAAACAATGTCTCGACTTGTTTTTGAGAATTAAAGTTTCAATTATATTTCATAAAATATTAAAAATACACAATTCACCCCCCTCTTGTGTAGCCATACGATCCTACATGAGCTTTCAGGTAGAAGCTCAACAACCAACCTTTCTCGAGCTTTTAGGGTGAAGCTCTTAACCAATAGTGAGTTTTCAGGTAGAATCTCATGAACCAACAACTTTAAGCTTTGAACCAGAGTTTGAGCTCAAGGAACTTTTGTGCTTCAATATGCTTCAGAATATTTCTCTTATGTATTTGCAAACTAAGTGTATTGTTGGAATTTTTGAGTAGCTCACAATATTTGATAATTGTTATCTTTATCTTCCCTTTAATGATCATATTTATACCAAGAGGTATAACGATCATATTCACTTCTAATAGATATTTTCTACTGTACTTACTGAACTTATAGGTCCAAATAGGGTAAGTTACCGTTCAGGAAGGTGTTTGAAGATAACCTTTCGATTTCCTTTGACTTTCAGATGGTTATCTGTATAACTCTCCAACGGAAATCCATAACTCACCAAAAATCCACTTAAATCCTTTTGTCTGTCTTAAGTTCGGATACTTGCAGTTGTAACTTACCGAAATATTTTTAACTATCGAATAGTTAACTACGGTAACTCTCAGATTTCCTTCAAAGCTTCCGACTACTGTCTTCTTATTTCAGCACGTGCATAATAGAATGACTTAAGTTTTGGATAGTTCATTTTGTAACCTTCTGATAACATTCTATTTTTCAGATAATTAGCTTTCCTAACTTTTTGAAAAGTCTTCTAAGTTTCCGACTGAATTTCTGCATGTGTAAAATTAACCAACTTAAGTTCTCAAATGGTTAAATCTTTCAAATAGTTAGCTCCTTAACTCTCCGATTTTGCAAAGTAGTCATCTTTTTTTTTTAACTTTCCGAAGGCCCTCTTATTTTCAAATAGTTATCCTTCTAAATATCCGAAGATATTTCTGTTGCTTTTAAATGGTCTTCTAGAAACTTAAACATTTAACCTTTCAAATTTCTTCTTCTTTCGGATACATAAGCTTTAACCTATGTTGTAACTATCTGAAGTTCCTATATCTGTTTATTTGCCTTCTGATCTTCAGTATGCTGAATTGTCTTGAGATATCTATGAAATACACTTTGTTTCCTCACATAGGTTTTTGTATTATCAAAATACAAGGGTTCTAACAGAGGGGAGGTGAGGTGAGGTTGGGCAAACATGGACGTGAAGGGAGGTTGGGTGAACATAGGTGCAAGGGGGTAGTGAGACACGAGGGGCAAGATTTTGGGCTTTTGGAAAATTTTCCAAAGGAGGGGGGGAGGAGGGAAAAGTCCCAAAAGTCTCAATATTTACATGGAGAAAAGTTTGAAATTTCTAACTTTTTATCTTCATAAATATCTTTATTTACTTTTCGAAGTTTTCAAACTTTCCTTTACAGACTTTTTGGGCAGCACAAACTCTCCCTCTTCTTAAAACCATAGCAATAGATTTGGATACTAATAAAATACATAAAAATTCCACATACTAACACTATTTTATTTGATAAATACTAGGCAGATATTTTACTTATAACACTATTATTTTTACAAGGGTGATGATCAATAATGAGATGTATCATGATAAAATACTGTTAGTATTTAAAAATGTCATATTGTAATGCTAATTTTATTGTTGGTATTAGTGTTTTGAAATACTAATACTAGTATTTAATACTAACATAAGAAGTAACTAGTGTTATGTTCTACATTGAGAATATTAATATCAACATTTCATTAATTTTTCTTATTAAAAAATAGATCAAAGAATGTGTAAAGGTTGTAAGATTATTCTAGAAGGAAACTTAACTACACAACATAAGTGTTAGTATTATATGCTAATATTAAGAAGAGAGACTAACATACATATGAATCCAAGAATTAGGTGGTGGAATTTAAAACGCGAAAAGAAAATGATATTAGATATAACTTGTTAAAGGAAAGAGTATAGGAATTAGATGGAGTGGTGAATAAATTTTGGAATGACTACTTGTATTAAAAAAGATTGATAAGAAAATCTTGGGAGTCTTGCAAGGTAGCTCTACTAAGTAAAGAAAATTGATGGTAGAATGAAGATGTGCAAAAGATAATAAAAGAAAAGAAATAATGGTATAAAATGTATAATAAATGTAAAAGTGAGAAAAATTTAGAGAAATATAAGCTAGCAAAAAGGAATGCTAAGAATTATATGCTAACATTGTTAGTGAAGTTAAAACTAAGGCCTAATAAAATTTATATGATAATTTAAACACAAAAAAGATAAAGTAGAAGATATAAATTTGCTAAGAGTAGAGAAATAAAAGAAAATGAAATAAAAGATAGGTGATGTTAGTATTTTAGGAAGTTTTTTGATGAATTTAGCATAGAAAATTCTTACATGCCAAATTATTCTAGTAGTATAAAGGATAAATTATAAGAGAAAAATGTTAATATAGACACCCAACATTTTTTAGTGTCTAAAAATAACATTAATATGTCATTTTCACATTTTTTCAGCTTTCTAAGTCTTTATCTTCTCTAGTTTATGTAGATTTTAAGGTGTTATTTAATTTTTCTTAGACTTCTTATTTTTTTGAAGTTTTTATGTAGATTCTCCTTATTTATATTTAGTTCTACTCATGTTTGTAAACTTTTCATGAGATCTAATCTATATTTTCACTTGATTTAGCTTGAAAACATGTATTTCTCTATTTCATATAAAGATTGGATTTTAATTTTTTTTTGCATTTTCAAAAGGAATTTTTTATAATGTTTAGAAATTAAATTTAATTATCTATGTATTATTAATTAGCTTGTCCTAACATTTTATATCAAAAATCATAGTTTAAGGCCTTTTTATGGACTTTTATGATTTATCCAAACTTCCATTAACATTTCTACCCAGGTCTGACATATCTCATTTTTTGTCAAAAAAGGTTGTATTTTATCTGATTCTTTTATTCTGAGCAAATTTCATAGAACTCTATCATGTGGAGATTTTGATCACTCAAAATAAAACCATTAACATAAACGCATAACTACCTTTTATCTAGCTTCTTTTTCATTTGTTCCTGCTAAGCAACAAACATCACAGAAATCTATCTTGCATCAATTTGATCTCAACACAACCATTTTTATGTATTTTCCTTTTCATTCTTTTATTTTGGGAGTATTTATGGTACAACAAAATTTTTGGGATGCCAAAGCGCTTCAAATCTTGAGCGTCTATTCAAACATATTACATATTGATGGCATGATAGGATTTGAAGTAAGAATCACATACCTGTAATTACAAAATAGTAGATACTTTTCTTTGAGACAATGGGCATCATAGAGTTTGCCTTCACATAATTCATTTTGAATCTCAAAATTAACATCAAATTATACGTTAAAGTGTTGTCAACACTAACGGATGATATGTGACACTTATAATGATGATAAGTTTTGGTATCAGTCTAGATAGTAGGATGTAATGGAGATGAAACTTTACAATCAATTGTTTTAATTTGTTGTGGAAATTTGTACTGAAAAATGCCCATGTCATAATATTTTAATTATTCTTCTAGTAGTGGGTTCTAACAATACAGAAGTTCTATTAGTTTTGATTATGGACTTAGGAAATCCAACTTTTAGTTTGACATATAGATGGGGGGATACTGAAATTTTTGTCACTTGTAGGGACATTTTGAAATATTAAGCTTGAGTAGCATAGGGCAAGGAGCTCCTGTTATCATTCTCTAAGGTGAGGTTTGTGCACTTGGAATCTGATGGAATTGAAAAATTTTTCCTTCAGATTCCAAGTGATAAGGTGTTTATGCAATTTGGAATCCAAATTCCTTAAGAAATTGAATTTCAATCAAGTGTAAAGGTTGAGAAAATGAATTCTCAACCTAAAAGGTCGAAATTCAATTTTCTGAACATTTTATTTATTTATTTTAAGGATTTGATTGAATCGAGTGAAATAGACTTTATTTTATTTTAATTTCAGTCGAACCGAAGAAATATTTCGATTCGCCCATAATGCCTCCTCTATATATATTTTTTAATATTATTATTATATTTTTTTTAACCTATTTTTTTCTTTTTAACTTCATTTATAAGTTTCACCTAATTTTAATTAAATAAGGAGTTAAATATGCATATCTAGTTTTAACAAATGATATATACAAATCAAATTTAATATATTATTTTAAACACTTATTATAAAATTATTATGATTATCTACAATGAAAATAGATTTTTATAAAACCAAACGTGACGACGTAAGATATAACATTATGATTCATTAAAGGGTAAGACAACATTTTGAAAATAAATTTGATAGGTTATTTTTAATTAAGTACTCATATCAAAAAATGTGAATATCTACATTGACATTTTTTTTCTAATTATAAAAATACTTAAATTCATCTTTTCGTAGACATTCATGGTATTTTTATTATGAATGCTCAAAATAACATATCAAATTTAATTTTGATATATCAATTAACAAGATTAAATATATGATTCATAAAGAAAATAATGCCAAAATCAAAAGTAAAAAAACAAAATAAAACAACGTAATTCAAATGAGGGTAAAATGTTATACAAACTCAGTATGCCATTTTCAAATATAGGAAAAATTACTATAAGTACTAAAATTAACATTTTCTTAAAATACTTTTAGATTTTTCAAAATATCTTAAATATAATAGTTATTTTTTGAGTTCAACATGTCATTGTTATAGTCCTATTTGTAAAATTTCTCTAAGTAACCATTTAATTGAGATGTATTTCAACTTAGATATTCTTAAATTTTTTATCTAAGTTGTAACTTCATTCAAAAACCTTTCTTTTAACTTTGATATTCCTATACATAAAAGTTACAATTCGATTTAATTTTTTCTTTTAACTTAGATATTTTTATGTTTTATCTAAGTTATAATTTCATTTAATTAACTTAATCTTATTCTTTTAACTCATTCTTTGGTTAATTACATTTTCACTAATTACTTTAATTTGTTACTTCATTAAAAATCAATTTTGTTCAATTCTATTATGTGCATAAACACCTAAATTTCAATTTTCATCAAATTTCAGAATATACATAAACACCTAGATTTCAAATTTTTTCCGTCAAATTCTGTAGAATTCAAATTTTGTTAAAATTCAAATTTTACAGAATTTAAATTCTAAATACACAAATAGACCTGAAAATACATCATGGAATAATCATTTCCTTAGCATATGTACAGTAATTACCAAAGTTGTGACTTACACTCTAAACTGATGTTTTTTATTTAAACCGATGCCTTCTTTCTTTTTATCTAACAGCAATAAATGAAACAATTGTGTAGTAATTGCAATAATTTATTTCACTACCATGGTCAATTTGTTTTACTTCCCTCTTGTTTTGAACTGAATCAGCTAGTTAGAACTTGGAAGATTTTATTTTGCCTGATTTGTAGGGGTTTCTTTTTCTAGTTAATGGTGGCCGGTTTCAGTCGCAATGACGTAAAAGCTGCGAGCAAGCCTGGGATCGGGATTCAACTTGATGGTGGAACTGTACCTGCTGATGATGTGAAGGTGACCAACGGATGGTTTGTACTAGTCCAACGCATGTTCAAGAAACGGCTCTAACGACGACCGCACAACTTAGGCCGGGGCAGGTGGCGAGAAGAAGTTTCTAGAGACATTGTCTTGACTCTGAGTAGCTTACAATAGACTGTGAGTTTGCCTAAAGCTTACGTGGATGTATGACATACTGCAGAAGTGTTGGTTAAATTAGCTGTTAATGCATTCTTGACCAATGTGCATATGCGACATGTTAGATCTTGCATGGCATTAACAATTTAGTTTAAATCGGACAAGACTAATACATGCCAGCAACCGATCATACGACACAGGCAACATCAGGTGGATGGAGATAGCGCGTCCACAGAAGGAAGAGAAAATATGTAGGCGTCGTCGATAACGACTTTAAAATTCGAAAATTCTGTGTAAGTGGATAAGGTAGATAGGCCAGGTTCTGGATAAGGAATATTTCTATGGTAAAATTTTAAAACTACGGTGTCGGTGTAAAAAATTTAAAAACATCCAAGGCAAAGATTTTTCAAAAATAAATTAAAATCAAGTGATCTAATCAATTGCATCAATCAATTACGATAATTTGTTAAAGTTAAATATGATTAAAGTGGTCATCATTCCTTTCTACCGTCGTAACCTTGCCTAAAGAAGACAACCATCTTTTCTCGCATCTCTCCTACAATAAAAGCCCAAACATAGGAAATTAACTTCACTTCTACAGCGTTCACGCTTCAGGCTCCTTTATTTTGTTTACGATAATTTGTTAAAGTTAAATATGATTAAAGTGGTCATCATTCCTTTCTACCGTCGTAACCTTGCCTAAAGAAGACAACCATCTTTTCTCGCATCTCTCCTACAATAAAAGCCCAAACATAGGAAATTAACTTCACTTCTACAGCGTTCACGCTTCAGGCTCCTTTATTTTGTTTACAAATAGTATCAACAGAAGATGTTTCCAGCATCACGCCCATAAAACGGGTGTAGTATACCATGACAAACAGTGCGTACTCGAGCACAAACTAGGTAATGTTTGATGCTTCAAGCAAAACAGATTCAATTTTACATCTTCAGAGTATAGATAACCTCTCGATCGATCCAAGCATCGGCTTCAACTCCAACGTCCTAAGCATTTAAGACAGACCCAGCAGTTTCTTTATGTCTTTCTGCAATGAAACAAGACAACAATCGAGAGAATGCACTAGGATCAAAACATGGAGAAAAATAGGCCATTCAGTAAATGATGAGCATATAATTGGGTGCGTGTTACCTCCATTTTCAAAGGGGAGGTGGTTGGAGCATAACGATCCACTACACGTCCCTCCTTGTCAACCAAGAACTTTCCAAAGTTCCACTTTATGCCATCTCCAAAGATGCCACCCTTGCTAGATTTTAGGAATTGATACAAGGGGGCAGTGTTCTTTCCATTCACGTCAACCTAACACAGGATATAACATGTGGATAATTCAAGTTACAAATGCCTCACATGAAGTACACTTTTTCCATATGAAATTGACCCATGCTATGTAAATAGTAATATAGAATAGAGACAACCTACAAGAAAGGAGTTGCAAGCAATGTAAAGTATTGAACCCAACAACAGGCTTCATGTAGAAGAATTTGTTAGGATCTTTTGACTCAACAAAGGAGAAGTGAATGATGATCTATGTGTTATTTGAAACTTTTTTTAACTTAACTAATCAATTTGATTAATCAGTTTACACAAATATTAAATAGATGTATAAACATGCATAGCAAAAATATAAACAAAAAATACAAGGAAATTTTAGATGATTCACTAGCTCAACTAGTCCACCCTCAAAGATTACTTAGATTTTACTAAGTGTCTCAATACTTATATACACTTGCTTTCAAGTCGAAGCAAAAACCAATCATTCATTTGAACTTTCTAATCGTAACTCTAACCAACCACTTAAAAGTTTTCAAGTATAAACTTCAGTAAACCAACTTCTTGAGTTTTTAAGTCAAAACTTAAACCAATTTATAACTTTCAAGTTGAAGCTACGAACCAAGTGATCTTTCTTAGATCAAACTTTCAACACTTGGAGAGCTTTAAGAATCTTCGTGTAAATCCATCCTTCAATCTATTCTTTGTTGTGTTTAATCTAATTTGAATTTTCTTCTATAACAGTAGCCGATCTACAATGTATATTGTATCTTTGTATGTGATTATATATGTAATCTCACTTATTAACTATTTTTAATATTGAATGATTTGTTTGTATTTATACTTGTAAGTCCAACGATCATATTTTCTTTTCAACGGATTGATTCTACTATAATTATTGTGTAGTCAGTCTTAAAAATAGTAAGTTACCATTCTGTATACTGTCCAACTTGTAACCTTCCGATTTCCTTTAATCTTCGGATAGTTAACTTTTGTAACTTTTCGAAAATTCAAATGACTGTTCTGTAACTTTCTGATGGATAAATACTTCCCTTACATTTATCACATCAGATTTTAAGTCATACACATGAGGTATCTTAAGTTCAGATACTTAACGAATGTAACTCACCGAAAAGTCTCTTTCTTTCAGATAGTTACGTTCTAAACCTTCCAAAACCTCTCTTCAAAACTTCTGATTATCTGTCACATGAGTATTTAAGTTCTACACAAAAGTCTTTAAGTTCAGATAGTTGTAACTGTTAACTTACCGAAACGTTTCAACTTTCGGATAGTTAGCTACAGTAACTTTCCGATTTTCCTTCTAAGCTTTCGACCACTATTTTCTTATTTCTGCATGTGTTTATTTGAATAACTTAAGTCTCTGATAGTTAATTCTCCAACATTTCGAAACCTTTCAGTTTTCGGATAGTTAGTTTTTCTAACTTTTCGAAAAATCCTTTTAAACTTTTGACTAAGTTTCTGAATTCTACACGTGCATAATTATTTGACTTAAATTTTCGAATAGTTAATTTTCCTAACTTTTTGATTTCCTTAGACTTTTAGATAGTTAACTCATTAACTCTCTGATTATTCAAGCAGCTATCTTACTAACTTTTTGAAGATCTTTTATTTTCGGATAGTTATCTTTCTAACTTTTCAAAGGTGTTTCTGCGGCTTTTAAACTAACTCTTTGGATACTTAAGCTTATAACTTACTAAAGATCCATTTCTTCCAGATACTTAAGCTGGTAACCTTCCTAAATTCCTGTTTTTCTCTAACAATAATTTCTGAACTATCTGTATCTGTTTATCTACCTTCTGATCTTCAATTTGCTAAACTGTCTTATGATATTTGTGAAATACAATTTATTTCCTCATATAGATTTTTACATTATCAAAATACAAAAGTTCTAACAGAATTTTCTTATTTACCATTGTCTATTATTAGCTGAAAGAGAAATCATCAGCTACAGTCACACAAATATAGCATGTACATGATCTTTGTCTCTGTTTGTCTAGCTATCTAGCTTTCTAAATCTATAGAATATACACAACATTATAGTTCATCTTAAATAATAGCTTTTTAAAGTCATGGATCAAATAATGGACTGATGGACAGGGTTCACGGATACGTGACATATGTCATCAGACGCTACCGCAAAAGAGGATTCACGTAATTAAAAGTAAGGTCGATTAAAGTTACCTTATCAAAGATGGGATACTCAGCCTTGAAACGGGTGCAAGCAAACTCTAATATCTGCTCATTGCTCCCAGGTTCTTGCCCTCCAAATTGATTGCATGGAAAAGCCAAAATTTCAAAATCTACGTGATTTGAAAGAATCCAATCATCAGTGAGTGACAAAGAACATTGAGCTAACATCACAAATCATGAATACAACAAAATGCTGCCTAAAAATAAGGACAATAAAAATAACATCGCATTTCATCCAGAAAAAAGGAAACACACGGCAACATTTTTACGAAATTTGCACCAGCCAGGAAGCAAGCTGAACCAAAATAAGAATGTATATCCAAGGAAGAAAATAACGACAATCACTGAAAAAAGAAAAACTTTGCACCTTTATCCTTATAATTCTCATACAGCTGACTGAGCTCTGTGTAGTTGGAATTAGTCAGGCCACTGAAACAGAATCACATCAGTAAGGATACAATCACGAACAAAAATAAGACTGGCAACATACAGAACCAATGCCCAAAAGATATAATAACTTCTGAGCTCCAGCGCAAGGAGAAAAGATCAAATTCCATGTTCAATTTAACTATATACCACTGAGATGCAACATTGACGATCAGAAGAACCTTTCCCTTGTATACACTGAGATCAACATCATTACCCCTAGCATCCTGCAGAAGACCCGACACGATGAATTTTACTTGAGGCATCAAAATAAACCCTAAATTGAAACATGGAAAGGAACCAGACGGCAAATCAACAAAAAAAAAAGGGATTGGGATGTGACGCTAACCTTGACGGTGAAGTCATGGACGGACTGGCTGGTATTGGAAGAGTTCCCCGCCATTTTTCGGAGACAAATCTGGACTGGCCGGCCAGGGCGCTCGCAGAATGGAAGCCTCGAGACGCGCAGAGTTTTTGAGTGATAGCAGGAACTTGAGGAGGCGAGCGGTGGAGGCGAACGGCACTGGTTTCGGTTGGTAGGCCGTAGGAGGATTATATATATATATATCATTTTTATGATTACTAAGTTTTAAATTTTAATAAAAGTGACAAATATTTTTATTCGATTAATTTTCTGACGGCTGTCGTCCATTACATTTCCCGTGGACGAGAGACTGGACACGTCGGCGTCTGCACCCGTGAAATGAACCGGTTTTGAAGATCTTCGGTCAAATCAATTTTTTTTATTTTGCATAATAAAATATAAATGTATTTGACAAATTTATTTAAATTTTTTTAATTTTCAACTTTTTAAAGTAAAATTTAAAGGTTAACATAGATATTTAATAAATGATTATGTTCATGACAGTAGTCTAACAATAAACATGTTAAAGAAGTTTTTAGATATATATATATTTTAAGTATCTAAAATATTTTAATTCTTCGTTTTGACTTTTGATAATATATGTATTATATAATTTATATATAACAATAATAAGTTAAAAATAATTAATAAATAAAAATATAAATTCCACATTTCTACAAGTATAATTGTATAAATAAAAATATAAATAATTATAAAGAAAAAACTTTTAAATTTTTTAGGTCGCTTGCATTAATATATATAAAACCATTATAAAAATTTCTTGTATTCTTTTTACATTGTTACTTTTGTAGTAAACTTTTATTATTGTGTTGATTGTAATATATTTAAGATAAAATTGAGAAACTTTGATATATATAATTCTTAGGGTGAAATAAAAATCAATAATAATTTTAGAAGACTTATTATTCACTCTCCTTTAATCAACTTGACAATGCATCAATCCTTCGTCAAGTTCTTTCTTTAACTATACACATCCTCGTATAGTTACCGTGCTAACTATACAAACCCTCATATAGTTATTTGCACAACTTTACAAACTCTCTTAAAGTTTACCTAAAACTCTTTTAAAAGAACATCTTTCAAAGTTTCCTCCACAATACCCTTTGTGGATAGGTTCTCTTTTTCAATTTATAATGTAATGCAAAGAGGAATTAATCATGACAATATAAACATAATAAAAACTTTCCTCTTGTAGATACGACAATTCTTGAATCTTCAGAAAATAAATTTGTTGACGTTGAGTTTCTTCGGATGACTTTCAACTCTCGTTCTTTAAGTATCTTCAAGACTTTTTCTCTATAGAGTTACTATCGATAGGGAACTCACTTCTAACTTTGATTTTACTCAATTTATATTATATAAAAAACTCTAACTGATTACACACGATCTTGCATACATGTTCTTTCTCTTTCAAATTTCCTACAACTGCTCATTACATGAATAGTAGAAAAATAACTAGGACAAAGGATAGATAACTTACCTAGGGTGATTTACTATGCAACAAAAACCTTAAACCCGGCCTAAGTAAACTACACTATTATAGAGAAGGAATTCTTACCCATAGTGTTTGCTCTTGAGAAATTCCGTTCTTATCTTTTAGGGTCAAAGACTATCATTTACACCGATCACTCAGCCATCAAGTTCTTGTTAGCTAAGCAAGACGCAAAAGCTAGGCTAGTTAGGTGGATCCTCCTACTCCAAGAATTTGATAGAGAAATACGAGATAAGAAAGGTACTGAAAACATTGTGGCTGACCATTTGTCTCGTCTTGTCATACCCCAAGAGGGAGTACCTATCGATGATTCATTCCCTAATGAACAGTTGATGGCGGTAACTTCAGTCCCTTGGTTTGCTAACATTGTAAACTACTTGGTGACAAAGCAAGTGCCTAAAAATTGGTCAGGCCAACAAATTAAGAGATTTATAGCCAAGGCAAGAGAATACCATTGGGATGATCCATATCTTTTCAAATCTTGTCAATACTTGATTATAAGAAGATGCATTGTAGGATCGTATGACTACACAAGAGGGGGGTGAATTGTGTTTTTCAACTTTTTCCGATTATAATTGAAACTTCAAAACTCAAAAACAAGTCGAGACATTGTTTTTCATAAATCTGATCTTTAAAGCATTTCTCTCTATTTGAGATCTTTCTTTTTCTTCTTCAGCAATTCTTCAATGACGAATATCTTGTCTCTTTCTACTTCATCGAATTTGCTTTCTCTTGATACTTCAGATCTTTAGTGACATAAATCTGATCTTTTTCTACTTCACTGAATTTTCTTCCATTTGAGAGTTTTTCCTTGAATAGTGTTTTTGATCCTTGAAAAGATATTTCTTTCAGTGTCCAAGGATAACTGATCAACAAGAATTCTATGCCTTTTATACTGTATCTTCATTTCATGCATATCCTCCACGTTTAATCACTGCCAGTTTTCCACTTCTTCACGTCTTCTCTTTTTCCTTCATTGAAATACACACGTTCTAACCCACGTTTACATTTCGAATTTTCTTTAATCATTAATCCTAGATCTCTGAAAAATTTCCTACAAAATAAACTTTCTCATCTAAAAATTTTCCATCAAGTGTAATAATAAGTCGTTACTTTAATGTTAACTAAACGAGTAACACAAGTAGATATATAACTTAATGTTTCTAACTTAACGAGTTCCTCATGTGGCAACTCACGTGACAAGTACTATAGCTAACTCAATGAACTAAATTTGTGGTGTTTCGCTAACTCAACGAACTATCCTCGTGGTGTTACGATAACTCAATGAACCAACTCCATTGTGTTACAGATAACTCAACGAACCAGTAATAAACAAATGTTTTTATAATAAGAATTTTACCACGTGCAAAAATAACAACTTAAGTTTATAACGCTAACCTAACGCATTGCCTTAGTGTTCAATATAGCAACTCAACATGTGTAGTTATCTTAACTTAACGAGTTAAACATGTGCACCTCATGTGATACAATATAACATTCATAACCTTTAATTTTACCACGTGTACAATACTAACTTAATGAGTTCGTCTCTTCTTTTACTCACTAACTTAATGAGTTTTCATATGACCTATTTTAACCTTTAAGCCTCTAACTTAACGAGTTCTCACATGACCTCTATACAAATAACACTCTAACTTAATGAGTTGTCTAAATGTGCACTGTTCATGATATAGAAGATATAATTTTAAAACATATCATGCTTTGCGATAAAAACACACGCTATCTTAACATTTAGTTAGATGAGAAATTAATGCAACGAAACGACTAGTTATTTAACTTGGTATAATTTCAGATCCAATACAGACACGTATTTATATCAGTAAGTTTTTTCTGTATTAATTGATGTTTTTAATTTCTTTTCACAAGCAATAGTAATTGAGTAAATATGATTACTTTCGTTCAGCACACATCATCAAAACAAAATACTCAACAATCTCCCCCTTTTTGATGATGACAAAACCATATTAAATCAATTATGAAATATGTTTAACTCAACAAAGCACCTTCGTTGGGTTAACTTTTAATTCAACAAACAAGTTTGTTGACTTAAGTTCACTTAAGCTTATTTCTATTGTTTGTGTAAAATTCACCTCTCAGAATTAAAACTTTCAGATGTCAATAATTACATAAGTATCATTTCTCCCCTTTGCATTATATAATTTAATAAGCATATAATTTTCTTTCATATTACATTATCATCTGTCAAATTACAATAACCACATAAATATCATCTCCCTTTATAATATATGCAATTAAAATCATAATCATCTTCTTCTTTTTGAATTTATACTATTTCTCCCCTTTTTTGTCATTAACCAAAAAGATGATTACATAGTATATAAATCAAGAGATAAGTGTATACAACTCAACTTTCTATAAACATAAATAAGAATTTGAACCATTTACAGAAAAATGTATTGTTCAAATAATCAAACAATAAATACAAACATTACATTTTGTATTTAGAATCAAGCAAACAAACAAATGACTTGACATTTATCTCTCTCTCCTAAGGATATCACTTATAGCATTACAGATTTTATCTCCTAGATGCCTAATATCATTTCTGATGTCGTTAAGCATTGCATCTAAGGAAGGACGTAGCTGGGGTTGCTGTTGTGCTTGATTTGAATAACTTGGCTATTGTGGTTGTATGTGTTCTATATAGTTAGGTTGTTGTTGTTGTCGTTGAGGTTGATGCATGGCTTGGTATCTTTGCAAATCTTTTACACTAAAAGATTTCATGCCTTTAGTTTGAGAGGGCCAGTTGAATAAATTCAATTGGTTTACAAGGAGTCTACATACAACATCACCAAAAAATAACTTTGAACTCATATGCTGTAGTTGAGAAATGAAAACATCAAACCAATTTATTTGAATTTTATTCAGTAAGCCATAAGTTGCATATAAACAACTTATGTTGACTTCCATATTGTGTCCAACTCTCTAAAATAAATTGGCATGCAATATATTTGCAATAAACCTTGCCTCTGCATTCAGATTTTCCATTAATCTCATTTCACTATATACATCTGGAATCTTTGATAAAGACTGAATGTCCCATTCCAGCTATCTAATCATGTCAAATCTATTTGTAACAACACCTTCATTTCGTAATCCCAAAACTTCAAAAATTAATTCAGGAGACAATGTGAACTCTTATTGATTTATTTGAGTTTTCAATATATTGTCATTCTTGACTAGATTGCTATAAAAAGTTGTAATAATCTCTTTGTATTGTTTCTATTTTGTTCCAACTAGCAAGAATTGAATTAGGCCTTGAAACTCAAATAGATCTCATATTTCCATCAAATTTCTGAACTTTATTGGACGAGCATGCAAAATCTAATATGTAATCAGATTATTGTAATTTTGCAATGCTTCCTCAGATATAAAATGAATTGAATTACCTTGAATTTGTAATGTTGTACACAAAGAAGGTGATACCTAAAGCCTTGAATCAGAGTTTAATTCATCTTCAGGAACCTATTCTTCAAAATGAATGTCATGTTATTCTTTTGTGAAAATATTTTCTTGAAGCTGCGTATGTAAGCTTGATTCTTCAGCTTCAACATTGTAAGGAACATCTTCAATATGCTCAACATTCATTCGTTCAATCTCTATAGAATGGTTAGAGTTCAATTTTTCCACAAATTCATTAGCCTGTATATCTATCTGTAATTATTCAATTTCTACAACAGATATTTCCATTTGTACATGCTATGAATTCTCAGACTCTGGTTCTATAGATTCTAAAATAGGCTGGTTGACATTACGCTCTTTTAGAGTCTTATCTTGTTTAATATCCGCTACTCTAGACAATTCAGCTGGTGAACTAGTTACTACCTCAACATTTTCAATTATATCTGCAATAACTTGTTCTATGTCAGTTGCCTAATGCTCTGATTTTTCAATTTCTGCATCATTAGGGCTTGAACTAATAGAAAAACTTGAACTCATATTTGACTTGGATTTCTATTTGTGTTTTCCAGCACGTCACCAGAATATCTGATTAGATCTCTAATAACGTACCAAAGAAACTAGATTTGTTACTTCTATTTTTACTTAGTTAATTTATCTTTATGCCTATTCTTTTTCTTTTAGAAGTAAACAAACAACCTTTAATACAATTTAGATATTAATTTCAATTTGTACTTTAACTACAAGTGCACAATGTCTATTGTATCAGTGTGCAAGTACAGGTCGATCCCACAGGGAATTGCTTAAAAGTTTAGAACTGTTTGTTTGTTAACAATCAAATTTATATAATCAATAAGCTCTTCGTTGAATTACAGTTAACTCAACGGATAAAGTTCGTTGAGTTATAGCTAACTCAATGGACTAACCTCGTGGACTTAAGTTAACTCCACGAGCTTGTCTTTTCTTTTTAAATACTACTATTTATAAAGGAATTCGGCCAACCATTGGGCGATTCCACAGATTGTAAATAATATCAATTAAGCTCTTTAATGTTAGTAAACACTGGATTTATCATTAAGCATACTAACATTTAGATAATTTAAATAGTAACCATTAAAATCTTTAGGTCTTTGAACGAACCAATTTTAGTAAACTGCAAAAACTAAAACAAACATAAAATAATCATAACACTGACAAAGATAACATTAATCACGATACAACACAAACAATACAACACTCAAAGACAACATACAATAGCAGATAAGTTGTTTTCGGTATTTTTGGTTTAATATGAACATGGAAATGGGCGAAAGGTGAAATGTAAAGTAATCTCAATCAATAGTAAATACTTCTATCACTACATACGACGCGATTACACCACTAAAAATTAAACCACTTACAATCTTGTCTCCTCTCCCTATAGAATCGCAAATCCAGAATTGCAAGATAATCTCCTCTTCAGCATACAGGCATCAACCCGAAGTCAAGGCTAGAAGCTTTACGATCTCCTAAAATATGAGTCGGCGCTTGGTAAAAATTGCTTCCCTTCCCACGACGCGATCACTCCTCACAATGGTTGTCAGGCACCGTGTTTGGCTCGGAATCGACCTGACATCTAGAAAGTATTCTCACAGACCTCCGATGGTTGGTGCTTATGGTGGTGATGGTGGTGGTAACGATGGTTGGTGTGGTACTTTGGAGAATTACCGATACTGCTTGTAGAAAGCTCGGTGCTCCTCCTCTGTACACATTGGCCGTCCATCGATCGTACATACACTTCTTTTTCTTCTTTTCTTTTATATTTCTTCAGTAGTAACTGCTTCTGCTTGAATGGTTGATTGGATTTCCTTCATTCATATCAACGACGATGATTTCTTCTCCTTGTGCAATACATGCAATCGTGGTTTTTCTTCTAACTGTCCTATTTCTGTAATCGCTACAATGACATATTAGAAAATAAATAGTCCGTGGAGTTACAGATAACTCAACGGACTTTCTTCGTTGATTTAACTATGCTTAGGTGCATTTCGGATACTTAAGAATTTCACAGCCTGCAACTTACCAATAGTTCAGAAATGTACCAAATTGACATTAATTCCCTAAAATTAAGCAGATTCTTTAATTAAAGCATATAACAGTGCAATTATAACATAATAGTTTAATTCTCATATGATAAGTTAAATATTATGTAATTAACCATCATTTAACCGTTAATAATATGCACTTTTTCATTCTAAACAATTTCTTTTCAAGTTTTCTAGCTAGGGAAAATAAAGTCTCATTATCTTCATCAGTTTCTGTATGCTCGGAACTGATGAGTTTATCAGATGCACTATAAGGAACAATGTCTAGACATACACTATCCTTTGAAAATAAATGCTCACCTAATTTTCCTTTTGCATCAGACTTTGTTTCCTTAGACATAATTTTTTTGACTTTTCATCGTCTATAACAAGCTAGTTTCTCTTCTTCAAGTATTGTTGTTTTCTTTTGAAATTGTTGCATAAAAGTTTTTTGATTCAATTCTTCTAAGGCACTTTCTATTGCTATTGCCTTTCGAAGACCTTCAACTTTTCTTGTATTCATAGCAATATTTGTTTGTTTTTCTTTTGAATATAAAGGAGTAGGAATAGCAGATTCATGTTCTTCCTCAAATGCATGTAGTCGTGTACCACTAATAGGGGTTTGAGGAATTCTAGTTGATGTACCTACACCTTTTTCCAAATATTTTGCATACTATTCTAAAAATGTAATTTCGACACACTTCATTCTATATTCCCTATCAAACTTGCTTCGAATACCCATGTATTTAATACTTTCAATGGTGTTATGAAACTTGTTTGCTTGGCTAGCATGACACCAGAAAACTTGTTTGGATCTCCAGCAACGCACTAGAAAAACTTAGATTTGTTAACTTCTGTTTTTACTTAGTTAATTTATCTTTATGCCTATTCTTTTTTTTATATAGAAGTAAACAAACAACCTTTAATACAAGTTAGATATTAATTCCAATTTGTATTTTAACTGCAAGTGCACAGTGTATATTGTATTAGTGTGCAACTACAGGTCGATCCCACAGGGAATTGCTTAAGAATTGAGAACTGTTCCATTTGTTAACAATCAAATTTATATATTCAATAAGCTCTCCGTTGAGTTACAGTTATCTCAACGGACTAAGTTCGTTGAGTTATGGCTAACTCAACAGACTAACCTCGTGGACTTAAGTTAACTCCACGAGCCTACCTTTCCTATTTACAAAGAAAATCGGCCAACCATTGGGCAGTTCCATAGATTGTAAATAACACCAATTAAGCTATTTAATGTTAGTAAACACTGGATTTATCTTTAGGCAATACTAACATTTAGATAATTCAAACAATAACCATTAAAGTTTTTTAAGTCTTTTGAACAAACCAATTTTAGTAAACTGTAAAACTAAAATAAACATAAAATAATCAAAACATTGACAAAGATAACATTAATCACGATACAAAACAAACAATACAACACTCAAATATAAAATATAAACACAGATAAGTTGTTTTTGGTATTTTTGTTTTAATATGAGCATAGAAATGGGCAAAAGGTGAAATGTAAAGTAATCTTAGTCGACAGTAAATACTTCTGTCACTACATGCGACACGATTACACCATTGAAAACTTAATCACTTACAATTCTGCCTCCTCTCCCTATAGAATCACAAGTGCAGAATTGCAAGATGATCTCCACTTCAGCATACAGGCATCAACTCGAAGTCAAGGCTAGAAGCTTTACGATCTCCTGAGATATGAGTCGGTGCTTCATGAAAATGGCTTCCCTTCCCACAACACGATCACTCCTCACAATGGTTGTTAGGCACTGTGTTTGGCTCGGAATCGACCCGACATCAGGAAAGTATCCTCACAGACCTCCGATGGTTGGTGATTATGGTGGCGGTAATGTGGTGGTGATAATGGTTGGTATGATACTTTAGAGAATTGCCGACACTGTCTGCAGAAAGCTCGGTGCTCCTCCTCTGTACACACTAGCCATACCCATCGATCACACACCCCTTTAATTCTTTTTCTTCTTTTCTTTTATATTTCTTTAGTAGTAACTGCTTCTGCTTGAATGGTCAGTTGAATTTCCTTCATTCATATCAACGACAATGATTTCTTCTCCCTTCGACAAGTGAATTCCTGCGTGATAAGTGCGATCGTGGTTTTTCCTTTCAATTATCCTAATTCTACAACCGCTATAGTGGCATATTAGAAATAAATAGTCCATAGAGTTATAGATAACTCACCGATATATAACTTAAGTAAATCTACCAGATCTCGACACGTGTCAGCAGCAGTTTAATAATAAAAGAAACATTTTGGAGAGTTACAGGTCTAACTATCTGATGCCTAGCTGCAATTTCGGATAGTTATAGGTAACTCACCGAAAGTTCACTTAAGACATGCATTATGGTTTCGACATGTGTATTTCAGGAAATAATAAAGTATTCTTTTAAAACATAACTGTTCGGCAATTTAAACATAACTCTTTGATACATGTTCGGTATGTTAAACATAACTATCCGAAATATCAAAAAATTTGGATACTTAAGGATTTCACAACTTGCAACTTACTGACAGTTCAGAAATGTACTAAATTAATCATTAATTCATCGAAATTAAGCAGATTCTTTAATTAAAGCATATAATAGTGCAATTATGATATAATGGCTTAATTCTCATATGATAAGCTAAATATTATGCAATTAACCATCATTTAACTAGTTAATAATATGCACTTTTTCATTCTAAACAAAACTCTAATCTAACTTCATTCAATATTCCTTCAAGAAAGAAGTATTCACTATAAATTTCTACTAACCTTTTGTCTACTTGAAGTATTTTCTTAAACCATGTTCGTGGAACTTCATCAATATCTATTTCTTTTCCTTTTTCATCTCCTCTACCTTTGCCTTTTCTTCTGCCACGACCTTTGTAGAACTTGGAGACCATCGCCACAGGAAGTAACAGTAACAAGCGGGAAAGATTTTTAGACAAAGTTTATACGAATAACCTAAGTGCCCATGTAATAAATGTTTAAATAGGGTTGAGGCTACTAACTCAACGTGTATAATAGTGGAGTTTGGATTTTAAATGAATATTGAATATAGTTTATTCAATCAAGGTACTTAAAATATTTAAGCATAACTCGTTGAGTTAACTAACCTAATGAGTAAAACGCTGTCTAGAGGTAGTTTTACACGTTACCTTATATAACATAACATTTAGTTAGTACACTTTACCAAAAAACAAGTTTCGGATGCTTTCAACTGAAACGTTCTGAACACAACACAAGTTATAATTAACACATATATAAAACATCTTGAGAACATTGTAAACTATTCTAATATTCCTTTTTATGAACCTAAAATAGTTTGTTTGTCTATTAAATTATTTCATCAAGATCTTAAGAGGACTAAACTCAAATTAACCAAGATTTGTATTCTGAATTATATTAATCTGTTTTGGACATTGTAAATCCTCCCCCGACAAATATACATCAAATATATTCAACAACATACAAAATATATTTGTATAAAATAGATGTTAATTATAACTACACTTTAAATTCTCTTTTCAGATGATTTTTGTCATCCTTAATTTATCAAAAAATGATTTCAAGAAACAATTTCGTTCGTATATGAATCAAAACGTAACTTTGAACTTAATATGATTAACTCAAGGAGAATAAAGGAATGTATCTCAAATAAACATTGTCAAAAGTACTAATATTGATTCAATAAATCAGCAGTCATATTGGTAGAAACTATATTTGATTCAAAGATATCTGTAATTAATGAAACAACTTTTAGCATTTCAAAACAGTAAATTTTGATAATTTTCTTTAAAAGTTAGTTTGAAAAGCTTGAATCATACAAGAGCTTTCTAATGTACCCGTGTAATGAGCTTTTAGTCAACAATCTCAAGTCTGATTAGGACCTTAGGTTGTGTTTGGATCTCCAGCACGGCACCAGAAAACTTGTTTGGTTACCCAACAACGCGCTAGAAAAAATTGGATTTGTTGACTTCTATTTTTACTTAGTTTATCTTTATGTGTATTTCTTTTTAGAAGTAAACAAACAACCTTTCACACAAATTAGATATTAATTCCAATTTGTATTTTAACTGCAAGTGCATAGTGTCTATTGTATTAGTGTGCAAGTACAGGTCGATCCCACAGGGAATTGCTTAAGAATTGCAAACTGTTTTGATTTTAACAATCAAATTTATATATACAATAAGCTCTCTGTTGAGTTACAGTTAACTCAACGGACTAAGTTCGTTGAGTTATGGCTAACTCAACGGACTAACCTTGTGGACTTAAGTTAACTCCATGAGCCTGCCTTTCCTATTTAATACTACTATTTATAGAGAAAATCGGCTAACCATTGGGCGGTTCCATAGATTGTAAATAACATCAATTAAGTTCTTTAATGTTAGTAAACACTAGATTTATCTTTAGGCAATACTAACATTCAGATAATTCAAATAATAACCATTAAAATTTTTAAGTCTTTTGAACAAACCAATTTCAATAAACTATAATACTAAAACAAACATAAAACAATCAAAACACTAACAAAGATAACATTATTCATGATACAAAACAAACAATACAACACTCAAATACAAAATATAAACATAGATAAGTTATTTTTGGTATTTTTGTTTTGATATGAGCATGGAAATGGGCGAAATGTGAAATGTAAAGTAATCTTAGTCGACAGTAAATACTTCTGTCACTACATGCGACGCGATTACACCACTAAAAACTTAATCACTTACAATTTTGCCTCCTCTCCCTATAGAATCGCGAGTCCAGAATTGCAAGATGATCTCTTCAACATATAGTCATCAACCCGAAGCCAAGGCTAGAAGCTTTACAATCTCTTGAGATATGAGTTGGCGCTTGGTGAAAATGGCTTCCCTACCCGTGACGCGATCACTCCTCACAGTGGTTGTTAAGCACTATGTTTGGCTCGGAATCGACCCAACATCATAAAAGTATCCTCACAAACCTCCGATGGTTGGTGATTATGGTGGTGGTGATGATGGTTGGTGTGGTACTTCAGAGAATTGCCGACGCTGATCCTCCTCTACACACACTAGCCACACCCATCGATCACACCCTTTACTTCTTTTTCTTCTTTTCTTTTATATTTCTTCAATGGTAATTGCTTCTGCTTGAATGGTTAGTTGGATTTCCTTCATTCATATCAACGACGATGATTTCTTCTCCCTTCGACGAGTGAATTCCTATGTGATACGTGCGATCGTGGTTTTCCTTCAAATGTCCTGTTTCTGTAACTGCTATAGTGGCATATTAGAAAATAAATGGTCCATGGAGTTATAGATAACTCAACGGACTTACTTTGTTGATTTAACTATAAAACACGTGCAATAAAGAAATAAGCTGCTAACCTAATGCGTTACCTTAGTGTGTATTCATGTAACTCAACGCGTATAGTTATGCTAACTTAACGAGTTAAATATGTGCATCTCACGTGACATAATAAAGCATTTAAATTCAACACATGCATAATTCTAACTTAATGAGTTCAGATATATAACTTAAGGTTTTTACTCGCTAACTCAACGAGTTCTCACGTGATCTTTTTATATCTTTAAACCTATAACTCAATGAGTTGTTACTATTCACCTAAATATTCTTTTAGCGTTTAAAACATAACAGTCCCGTACAATAAACATAACTCTCCGAAATAATAGAAAATTCGGATACTAAAGAATTAAAAACCAGCAACTTACCTATAGTTCAGAAATGTATTAAATTAACGCTAATTCCTTGGAATTATGCAGATTCTTTCATTAAAGCATATAACAGTGCAATTATAACATAATGGCTTAATTCTCATATGATAAGCTAAATATTATGCAATTAACCATCATTTAACCGTTAATATTATGCACTTTTTCATTCTAAACACTCCCCCCATACTTAAATTTTTGCTAGTCCCTTAGCAAACTAAGATCTAATTAATTGGTCTTTCTAAAAGTGCTAGAATTAATTCTTCCTTTTTTTTTATATGTTCAGCATAAGAACTTGTATTATATAGATCTTCTGTATGTTTCAGTAATATTGTTTTCTCCTCTTCAACCTACAAATATACTTAGAATATATGCAAATTACATACAAAGTATATCATCATCACATAGGTGTTAATTATATTATTGTTTGTTCTTCTTTTCATCATCTATCATCCTAAATTTTCCAATAAGATTTCTAGAATAAATTTCAACAACATACGAATCAAAGTACAATCCAATTCAATCTAATTAAGACAAGTAGAATAAAGAATTGTATCTCCATAAAACAACTTCAAAAGTCACTTCTAGATTCATATTTCAACAATTCTAGATAACAGAAAATATACTCGATTCATAAGATATCTGTATTTTGCAAAACACTTGTATCTTTTCAAAACAGTATATGTATTTTTGTACTTTAAAAGTTAATTTGACAAGCTTGAATCATACAAGAGCTTTTTAATGTACCCATGTAATGAGTTTTCAGTCAACAATCCCAAATTTGATCAGGATCTTAGGTTGCCAAATTTCAAGAGTCCTTTTTTAGGTCAACAATCCTTACATACCTATCTACTCAAGTACAAAAGACTCGTGATCAAACAAGTCAATAAACTCTCAAAATTTTTTTTTTTTTTAACGAAACAAACACTGTATATGTACGTATTTCATTAATACAGCTACAATAAAATACCAATCTCATATAGTCCTGCTTCTATTGTTTACTGAAAATATGAATCCATAACAATAAGCTCATACTTTTTCTGTAGTTTAATAAGATCTATACATAAATCATTCTACATGTTTAATCAGTCACATTAAATGTATCTTTAATCATATGTGTTTCATTTAATCTAGAATTCACATCTCAACTCTTTCAGGACTTCAGATAATTACTGAGTTTCAGTTAAGCATTCTGATTTCATTTTAAAATCATGAAACTATTAAAATCATAAATTTTAGCAAAAACATAAGATACTATATCAAGATTTGTATGAATAGTAAAATTTGTAGCATCTTATATAAGATTATAAATATAACATTCAAGTAGTTACTGCCCTTAAAAATTTTATAGTTTCAACTATTGGATAGTTACAGCAAATTCATGTTCAAAAATTTTCACTTTCCATATATAGAACTTTTGCAGTATGCTTAGAATGAAAAAGTGCATATTATTAACGGTTAAATGATGGTTAATTGCATAATATTTAGCTTATCATATGAGAATTAAGCCATTATATCATAATTGCACTGTTATATGCTTTAATTAAAGAATCTGCTTAATTTCGGTGAATTAATGTTAATTTAGTACATTTCTGAACTGTGGGTAAGTTGCAGGTTGTGAAATCCTTAACTATCTAAAATTGCAACTAGACATCGGATAGTTAGACCTGTAACTCTCCGAAATGTTTCTTTTATTATTAAACTATTGTTGACACGTGTCGAGATCTGGTAGATTTACTTAAGTTATATATCGGTGAGTTATCTGTAAGTATCTGAAATGCACCTAAGCATTGGATAGTTAAATTTATGCATGTATTTTATAGTTAAATCAACGAGGTAAGTCCGTTGAGTTATCTCTAACTCCATAGACTATTTATTTTCTAATATGCCACTGTAGCAGCTGCAGAATCAGGACAGTTGGAAGGAAAAACCATGATCGCACGTATCACGCAGGAATTCACTCGTCGAAGAGAGAAGAAATCATCGTCGTTGATATGAATGAAGGAAATCCAACCGATCATTCAAGTAGAAGCAGTTACCACTGAAGAAATATAAAAGAAAGGAAGAAAAAGAAGTAAAGAGTGTGTGATCGATGGGTATGGCCAATGTGTACGGAGGAGGAGCACCGAACTTTCTGCAGACAGTGTCGGCAATTCTGTGAAGTACCACACCAACCATTATCACTACCACATTACCGCCACCATAATCACCAACCATCGGAGGTCTGTGAGGATACTTTCCTGATGTCAAGTCGATTCCAAGCCAAACTCAATGCCTAACAACCACTGTGAGGAGTGATCGCGTCACGGGAAGGGAAGCCATTTTCACCAAGCGCCAACTCATATTTCAGGAGATCGTAAAGCTTCTAGCCTTGATTTTGGGTTGATGCCTGTATGTTGAAGAGGAGATCATCTTGCAATTCTGGACTCACGATTCTATAGGGAGAGGAGACAAAATTGTAAGTGGTTTAATTTTCAGTGGTGTAATCGCGTCGCATGTAGTGATGGAAGTATTTACTGTCAACTAAGATTACTTTACATTTCACCTTTCGCCCATTTCTATGTTCATATTAAAACAAAAGTACCAAAAATAACTTATCTGTGCTTATATTTTGTATTTGAGTGTTGTATTGTTTGTGTTGTATCGTGATTAATGTTATCTTTGTTAGTGTTGTGATTGTTTTATGTTTGTTTTAGTATTATAGTTTACTGAAATTGGTTCGTTCAAAAGACTTAAAATTTTTTTAATGGTTATTGTTTGAATTATCTGAATGTTAGTATTGCCTCATGATAAATCCAGTATTTACTAACATTAAAGAGCTTAATTGATGTTATTTACAATATGTGGAACCGCCCAATGGTTGGCCGAATTCCTCTGTAAACAGTAGTATTAAATAAGAAATGCAGGCTCATGGAGTTAACTTAAGTCCACGAGGTTAATCCATTGAGTTAGCCATAACTCAACGAACTTAGTCTATTGAGATAATTATAACTCAACGGAGAGCTTATTGAATATATAAATTTGATTGTTAACAAATGGAACAGTTCTCAATTCTTAAGCAATTCCCTATGGGATCGACTTGTACTTGCACACTAATACAATATACACTGTGCACTTGCAGTTAAAAATACAAATTGGAATTAATATCTAACTTGTATTAAAGGTTGTTTGTTTACTTCTATATAAAAAAAAAAAGGCTAAAGATAAATTAACTAAGTAAAAACAGAAGTTAATAAATCCAAGTTTTTCTAGTGCATTGCTGGAGATCCAAACAAGTTTTCTGGTGTCGTGCTAGCCAAGCAAACAAGTTTTATGGCACCGTTGCTGGGGAATTGAATTAATATAAGCAACTATTAGAGTTGTTTTGTTATTAATAGCTAGAGTGTTGTGTGTTTTCTTCTGTAATTGAGAATATGGCATATGCTTGTGCTCAAAGATTTTTGAAACCTGTAGTTAGCATGTGTGAATTTTGTAATTCTGAAGGTCACGACATTTCTGACTGTTTGAAACTGAGTCATTTGCAGATGGCTAGATCCCATGAAAAACAAATGAATTATCCTCAGTATAATAGAGCCGAGTATGAGAATCCTATAGTTTACTCAATTGATGGTCAGTATAGAATGTGTAATATGTTGAGAGACACAGAAGTTTGGGATAGGTATGACAGACTAGAGTGTAGTATAGAGCAAAACCTAGACAAACTAGAATACTTTATGTGTCAGTAACAAGAAGTCAACTAATTAAACTATAAGGAAGCATATTCAAAACCTAAAATTGATATAATTTACGAAACTGAAAAAACCATAATAAAAATTGATTAAAAATTGAATGCAATGAAATTAGATGATCTGGAAAAACAATTAAAAGCATTGGACGAATATACAATGAAAATACAAGTTATGCAATAAGACAATGAAAATTATAATGTTATAGATGTGCATAATTTGCAAAATATATAGCAAATAGAAAATACTAATGCAATAGAATTTAAAGAATGCACTTTAAAATTAAAAACAATTGAAGATCATAATCACGAAAATGATATACAAAAACATCATGAGAGTAACGAAAATCTGGAAGATGTTTGTGTAACATTAAGATCTGGAACTGATATACCACCAAGAACTCAAAATGAAAATAATATGAAGGTGGATAATAGTAAAAATCAAAATGATAATCAAAATGTAATAGTTGAAAATCTGGAAATCACTAAAGAACAATCTAAATCTACTAATGAGACTAAAAATGATCAAACAAATCAACTAAAAGAAGAAGAATCTTGTAAACCACAATCTTTAGCACCGTATCTTGAAAGATTACAACAAACAATACTTGAAAAACAAAATAAAATCAGAGAAATTTTTGAAAAAGTGCAAGTTAACATTCCTTTGTTAGATCTATTGCAGAAAATGCCACCTTGTGCTAAATTTCTAAAGGATTGGTGTACTAAGAAAAGAGAGCGAAAAGTTCTTAGAAAGGTCTTTTTAGCTAAGCAAAGTAGTTCCCTATTTCTGCCACAAATTCCTAAAAAGTTATCTAATCCTGGAATCCCTGCTATATCATGCACCATAGGAAATACCATTCTAGAAAGAACCTTAATAGACTTAGGTGCAGGAATAAATGTTATGCCAAGTGATATATTTGCATCCTTAGGATTAGAAGGCTTAACTCCTACTAGTACAGTTATTCAATTAGCTGATAGAAGTATAAGATACCCTAGAGGAAATATAGAATATGTCTTAATAAAAATCAAAAACGTTATATATCCTATTGATATTGTAATTTTGGATTCCCAACAAATTAAGTATAAAAATAATGATACATCTTTAATTTTGGGAAGGCCATTTTTAGCAACATCAAGGACCGTTATAAATTGTAAAACTGGAGTAATAAAGTTAGCATATGGTAATGAGGATACTCAATTAAATATTTTCAAACCAGAAAGGTTTGAGGAATTAGAAATGTCCTTACATACTATAGACTTTTTAGAGGATGAAGGAGATATGTTAGAGGATGTGATTCAAGAAGAATTAAATAGGCAAATCAATTCTAAAACTTTAGAAGAAAGTGAAAGCATAAATATAGAAGGAGATTTGGAAAAAATTAATTTAAGAAATGATGATGTTCAATTAGGAGCTCTAGCATCTGATGGGCAACATTTAGAATTAAAACCTTTACCTCCTGAATTAACCTATATATTTCTGGAAGAGAAACGAACCTGTCCAATCATTATTGCTTCAGATTTAAAAGAGGATCAAATAGCTAAATTAAAAGATGTAGTGAAAAGTTATAAAGAAGCAATGGGATGGACTATGACTTATATAAAAGGGTTAAGTTCAACTTTATGCTGTCACTTCATATATTTAGAAGAAAATGCTAAACCTGTTAGAATTCCTAAGAGGAGATTAAATCCAAACCTTAAAGAAGTAGTCAGGAAGGAAATAATGAAATGGTTAGATAATGACATAATTTATCTGATTTCTGATAGCTCGTGGGTTAGCCCAATCCATGTAGTTCCCAAGAAATCAGGATTAACAGTAATTAGGAATGAAAGTCAAGACTTGATACCTACTAGAATTCAATTAGGCTGGAGAGTATGTATAGACTATAGAAAGCTGAATGCTGTGATGTATGCTTGGCTAGCACGACACTAGAAAACTTGTTTGGATTTCTAGCAACGCACTAGAAAAACTTGGATTTGTTTAACTTCTGTTTTTACTTAATTAATTTATCTTTATGCCTATTCTTTTTTAGAAGTAAACAAACAACCTTTCACACAAATTAGATATTAATTCCAATTTGTATTTTAACTGCAAGTGCACAGTGTATATTGTATTAGTGTGCAAGTACAGGTCGAACCCACAGGGAATTGCTTAAAAATTGAGAACTGTTCCATTTGTTAACAATCAAAATTATATATTCAATAAGCTCTCCATTGAGTTATAGTTATCTCAACGGACTAAGTTCGTTAAGTTATGTTTGACTCAACGGACTAACCTCGTGGACTTAAGTTAACTCTACGAGCCTGCATTTTCTATTTAATATTGCTATTTTCAGAGGAATTCGGCCAACCATTGGGCGGTTCCACAGATTGTAAATAACATCAATTAAGCTCTTTAATGTTAGTAAACACTGGATTTATCATTAGGCAATACTAACATTCAGATAATTCAAACATTAACCATTAAAATCTTTTAAGTCTTTTGAATGAACCAATTTCAGTAAAATGTAAAACTAAAATAAACATAAAACAATTACAACACTGACAAAGATAACATTAATCACGATACAACACAAACAATACAACACTCAAATACAAAATATAAACATAGATAAATTATTTTTGGTATTTTTGTTTTAATATGAACATGAAAATGGGCGAAAGATGAAATTTAAAGTAATCTTAGTCGACAGTAAATACTTCCGTCACTACATACGACACGATTACACCACTTAAAACTTAATCACTTATAATTCTACCTCCTCTCCCTATAGAATCGCGAGTCCAGAATTGCAAGATAATCTCCTCTTCAACATACAGGCATCAACCCGAAGCCAAGGCTAGAAGCTTTACGATCTCCTGAGATATGAGTCAGCGCTTGGTGAAAATGGCTTCCCTTCCCGCGACGCGATCACTCCTCGCAGTGGTTGTCAAGCATTGTGTTTGGCTTGGAATCGACTCGACATCAAGAAAGTATTCTCATAGAACTCTAATGGTTGGTGATTATGGTGGTGGTGATATGGTAGTGATAATGGTTGGTGTGGTACTTCAGAGAATTGCTGATACTGTCTACAGAAAGCTCGGTGCTCCTCCTCTATACAGACTAGTCATGCCATCGATCACACACATATACACACCTTACTTCTTTTTTCTTCTTTTCTTTTATATTTCTTCAGTGGTAATTGCTTCTGCTTGAATGGTCGGTTGGATTTCCTTCATTCATATCAACGACGATGATTTCTTCTCCCTTCGATGAGTGAATTTCTGCATGATACGTGCGATCGTGGTTTTTTCTTCCAACTGTCTTGATTCTGCAACTGCTATAGTGGCATATTAGAAAATAAAAGGTCCATGGAGTTACAGATAACTCAACGGACTTATCTCGTTGATTTAACTACCAGATATATAACTTAAGTAAATCTACCAGATCTCGACACGTGTTAGCAGCAGTTTAATAATAAAAGAAATATTTCAGAGAGTTATAGGTCTAACTATTCGATGTCCAACTGCAATTTCGGATAATTATGGATTTCCTAGCCTGCACCTTATCGACAGTTCAGAAATGTATTAAATTAACATTAATTCACTGAAATTAAGTAGATTCTTTAATTAAAGCATATAATAGTGCAATTATGATATAATGGCTTAATTCTCATATGATAAGCTAAATATTATGCAATTAACCATCATTTAACTGTTAATAATATGCACTTTTTCATTCTAAACATATTGCAAAAGTTCTATATATGGAAAGTGAAAATTTTTGAACAAGAATTTGCTGTAACTATCCAATAGTTGAAATTGTGAAATTTTTAAGGACAGTAACTACTTGAATGTTATATTTATAATCTTATATAAGATGCTACAAATTTTACTATTCATACAAATCTTGATATAGTATCTTATGTTTTTGTTGAAATTTATGATTTTAATTTGAAGAAATAGAAATTAGGGCAGAAATTGAATTGTTCGTGACTCCATCCCAATCTGCCACAAAATCAGAAAGAACAGTGACAAAGCAGATTGGTAGTCAAGAGGAAGAAGAAAGAATAGAAAATGAAGAAGAAGCTGAATGAAGCCATTTGGACAAAAATAACTTTATAGATTCCACTGAAGAGCAAGAAACTCTTCAACAATTTATGGAAAGAATTCAAGACAGAGTGGAGAGTTCTGTCGGCTCACCACCATAGACAAAAGCAGAAGCAAAAATTCTAGAATCTGTAGAACATGTTCAAGTGCAGCCTATGGTAGAGGAAGATCAAGAACAAACCTCTCTAGAACAACAAAGTCACATTCCTAACCTGACTGAAACAACAGTTTTGAATGAAGTACATTTTTGGAGTTAGGAAGCTTATAATAAATATCAAGAGATTAGGGGTTATGATATTATTTACAGTAGGCCAGTAAATTGGGATGGAATGCAAGAAATCAAAGAATTATTTGAATTCCAAGGTCTACTGAATTTTATTTCTCGAGAAAGAGGGCATGTAGTATATGAGAATCTAGTGCCCTATTTTTATGTAAATTTGAGAGAAGAAGGAAAATTAATTTCCAACGTGGAGGAAGCTGATATACAGATAACATCAGAGATTCTCCATAACATTTTTGGATTAAAGAATGAAGGATATGAAATATTAGAAAGTACAACTATCGTTGAATGATTTATGTGTAGATCTTATTAAACTACAGAAAAAGTATGAGTTTATTGTTATGAATTCATATTTTCAGTAACTAAAAGAAGTAGGACTATATGAGATTGGTGATTACAGCATCTGTATTAATGAAATACATACATATATAGTATGTGATTAATGTTTTGTTTTGTGTTTGTAGTTTTGAAAAAAAAAATAAAAAATAAAAAAACAAAAAGAAAAAAAAAGGGAAAATTTGAGAGTTATTGACTTGTTCGATCATGAGCCTTTTGTACTTAAGCAGATATGTATGTAAGGATTGTTGACTTGAAAAAGGACTCTTAAAATCTAGCAACCTAAGATCCTGATCAGATCTGGGATTGTTGACTAAAAACTCGTTGCATGGGTACATTAGAAAGCTCTTGTATGATTCAAGCTTGTCAAATTAACTTTTAAAGTACGAAAAAAAAGAAAAAAGAAAAAAATATACATATACTATTCTGAAAAGATACAAGTGTTTTGTGAAATACAGATATCTTATGAATCGAGTATATTTTCTGTTATCTAGAATTGCTGAAATATGAATCTGGAATTGACTTTTGAAGTTGTTTAATGGAGGTACAATTCTTTATTCTACTTGTCTTAATCAGATTGAATTGGATTGTACTCTGATTCGTATGTTGAAATTTCTTCTAGAAATCTTATTGGAAAATTTAGGATGACAGATGATGAAAAGAAGAACAAACGATAATGTAATTAACACCTATATGATGATGATATACTTGGTATGTAATTTACATATATTCTAAGTATATTTGCAGGTTGATTACTAAAACATATAGAATATATTTTTATGCTAAACAGAAGAAAAAGAAAGGGAAAGAATTAATTGTAGCACTTTTAAAGACCAATTAATTAGATCTTAGTTTGCTAAGGGACTAGCAAAATTTAGGTATGGGGGAAGTGTTTAGAATGAAAAAGTGCATATTATTAACGGTTAAATGATGGTTAATTGCATAATATTTAGCTTATCATATAAGAATTAAGCCATTATGTTATAATTGCACTGTTATATGCTTTAATTGAAGAATTTGCTTAATTTGGGGGAATTAATGTTAATTTAGTACATTTATGAATTGTAGGTAAGTTGCAGGTTGTGAAATTCTTAAGTATCCAAATATTCTAATATTTTGGACAGTTATGTTTAACATATCGAACATATTAGAACAGTTATGTTTAACAGACCGAATATGTATCAGATAGTTATGTTAAATTGCCGAACAGTTATGTTTTGAGAGAATATTTTATTATTTCCTGAAGTACACGTGTCGAAACCATAATGAATGACTTAAGTGAACTTTCAGTGAGTTATCTATAACTATCCGAAATTGCAGCTGGGCATCAGATAGTTATCTCTGTAACTCTCCGAAATCTCTTTTTATTTATAAAATAGCTGAGGACACGTGTCATGTTCTAGGAAATTGACTTTAGTGGATTTTCGGTGAGTTAGCTGTAACTATCCGAAATGCATCTGAGCATCGGATAGTTAGACCTGTAACTCTCCGAAATGTTATTTTATGATTAAACTGCTGCTAACATGTGTCGAGATCTGGTAGATTTACTTAAGTTATATATCAGAGAGTTATTTGTAACTATCCGAAATGCACCTGAGCATCGAATAGTTAACTTTATAAGTATCCGAAATGCACCTAAGCATCGGATAGTTAAATTTATGCACGTGTTTTATAGTTAAATCAACGAAGAAAGTCAGTTGGGTTATCTATAACTCCACGGACTATATATTTTCTAATATGCCACTGTAGCGGTTGCAAGAACAGACAGTTGGAAGAGAAAAACCACGTTTGCACGTATTGCGCAGGGAAAGAAATCATCACCGTTAATACGAATGAAGGAAATTCAACCGACCATTCAAGCAGAAGCAGTTACTACTAAAGAAATATAAAAGAAAATAAGAAAAAAAGAAGGGTGTGATCGATGGGCGGACAGTGTGTGCAGAGGAGGATCGGCGACGCAATTCTCTAAAGTACCACACCAACCATCATCATCACCATAATCACCAACCATCGGAGGTCTGTGAGGATACTTGCCTGATGTCGGGTCGATTCCGAGCCAAACACAGTGCTTGACTACCACTATGAGGAGTGATCACGTCGCGGGAAGGGAAGCCATTTTCACCAAGCGCCGACTCATATTTCAGGAGATCGTAAAGCTTTTAGCCTTGGCTTCGGGTTGATGCTTGTATGTTGAAGAGGAGATCATCTTGCAATTCTGGACTCGCGATTCTATAGGGAGAGGAGACAGGATTGTAAGTGGTTTAATTTTCAGTGGTGTAATCACGTTGCAAGTAGTGTCGGAAGTATTTAATATCAAGTGAGATTACTTTACATTTCACCTGTCGCCCATTTCCATGTTCATATTAAAACAAAAATACCAAAAACAATTTATCTATGTTTGTATGTTGTATTTGAGTGTTGTATTATTTGTGTTGTATCGTGATTAATGTTATCTTTGTCAGTATTGTGATTGTTTTATGTTTATTTTAGTTTTACAGTTTATTGAAATTGGTTCGTTCAAAAGACTTAAAGATTTTAATGGTTACTATTTGAATTATATGAATGTTAGTATTACTCAATGATAAATCCAATGTTAACTAACATTAAAGAGCTTAATTGATGTTATTTACAATCTGTGGAATCGCCCAATGGTTGGCCGAATTCCTCTGTAAATAGCAGTATTAAATAGAAAAGACAAGCTCGTGAAGTTAACTTAAGTCCACGAGGTTAGTCCGTTGAGTTAGCCATAACTCAACGAACTTAGTCCGTTGAGTTAGCTGTAATTCAACGGAGAGCTTATTGAATATATAAATTTGATTTTTAACAAACGAACAGTTCTCAAGTTCGTCTGCAATTCCCTATGGGATCGACCTGTACTTGCACACTAATACAATAGACACTGTGCACTTGTAGTTAAAAGTACAAATTGGAATTAATATCTAAATTGTATTAAAGGTTGTTTGTTTACTTCTAAAAGAGAGAATAGGCATAAAGATAAATTAACTAAGTAAAAACAGAAGTAACAAATCCAAGTTTTTCTAGTGTAGTGTTGGGAAAACCCAAACACACGTCCATAAAGCAAATAAATCTCGTTGCAAGAACGTGTCTTGCAACGTGCAGTGTGGTTCCTACTTTTATGGGTACGTGTACCACTACTAATTTCAACTTTCAGTAACCGCTAACCTCACGAAATTTCGTTCGTGGCTAAAAGAATAACCGTTTAGCTTAATCCACGAACTAACCTCATTGAGTTACAGATAACTCAATGGAATAGCTTAGGTTACTGTTGCTAACTCCACAGACTAACTTCGTTGAGTTACAAATAACTCAACGGAGTGACCTTATATTATATTGTTGACCTCGTGGAGTTAATGTTTAACTCAACGGACTTACTTCGTTGAGTTAACACTTAGCAGATTTTCTAAAACTTACTTCTCGTATTAACTTCTATATATAAATTTTTCCTACATTCTATCAACTTAATTAAAGTTAAATACATGTCATTAATGCAACATTCTAATTTAATTCATTTAAATTTGAACATTATATAAATTTTTTTAACTTGTAGTTCATTTCATGTTATGCAGAATTTAAATTTTTTCTTTGCAACATGTAGATATTTTCAGGCATTTGGTCTGTTATCGTACCTTCAATCTTGTCCTTCTACAGATTGCATAATGTTTCACATTTTATATAATATTCAAGATAATTCATTCATTTATATCATTCATAAACACGCATGAAAAATATATCTGAAAAACATATATTCATTCATATGAATCAATTACAGTACAATCAAATCAGATATTTTTCATACAAATATATACAAGTACAAGTAGACAAACTATACAATTTAATCTCTCTTCCTAAGTTCATCTACTTCCTTTTGGAGTTTTTCTAATTGTTGCTCTAATTGGTTTATCCTCTCTACAGCTCCAATACTGCCTCTAGAAGGTACAGATACTTCAGTTGCAGCATAATTTCTGTATTCTTTCACTGAAATGGTTCTTGATCTTATCCTTTTGGATGTCCATTTCGTGAAATCAATATAGTCTACCATCAATATAGATATCAAATCTCCATAAAATAATTTCTTCTTTGTAGACTTCATTTTGGATAGGAAGACTTGACACCAATTAACTTGAATTCTATTCACAACTGCATAAGTGGCCCACTTGACAAATTGACTCAGTTCAATGTCATGGCCTTGTCGTTGGTAGACATTTTTAATCAAAATGTTAGTTATCATGTGTGCTTTACCATTTAAATGCTTTAGTCTATTTAATAATGGCACACCAGGATTGATAACCAAACTGTCTTTAATTTCCTGCTCTGTCCATTCAACGATAGTTGTGCTTTCCAAAATTTCTTTTCCTTTATTCTTCAATCCAAAAATGTTGTGGAGAAGCTCTGGCGTTATCTGTACATTAGCTTCCTCCACGTTGGAAATTAATTTTCCTTCTTCTTCTCTTAAATTAGCATAGAAATAGGGTACTAGATTTTCATATATTGCATGCCCTTTCTGTTGAGGAATAAATTGTAGTAGACCTTGGAACTCAAATAATTCCTTAATTTCTTGCATTCCATCCTAATTTACTGGTCTACTGTATATGATATCATAACCCCTAATCTCTTGGTATTTATTATAAGCTTCCTGACTCCAAAAGTGTACTTCATTCAGAACTATTGCTTCAGTCGGGTCAGAAATGTGACTTTGTTGTTCTAGAGGGGTTTGCTCTTGATCATCCTCTTCCATAGGTTGAACTTGAACTTGCTAAAAATGTTCTGTAGATTCCTGAACATTTGCTTCTGCTTGTGGTAGTGAGCCGGCAGAACTCTCCACTCTGTTTTGAAGTGTTTCATTAAATTCAATCGATTCTGCAAAGTCATTTTTGTCCATATGGCTTTGTTCAGCTTCTTGTTCATTATCTGTTCTTTCTTCTTCCTCCTGACTACTAATCTGCATTGTCACTATTCTTTTTGATTCAGTGGCAGATTGGGATAGAATTACGGGCAAATCAGCTTCTACCCTAATTTTTGTTTCTTCTATTTGTACAAGCTGCGGACTAGTTTTAGCCTGTTTTTCTTCTTCTTGATGCTCTTGCTGCTCCTACTCCTGCTCCTCAGAATCGGATAGCAGGTTTACATAAATTGGCTCTATAGGCCCTTTTAATATTGGTACTTCAGATTTAATTTCCTCTTGATATTCAGGCACTATCTCTTTTCCTTTCCTTTTTTTGATTAATTGTACCTGATCTTTCTCTTCATCATCTGAAATTAAATCCACAAAGGTAGGCTCTGCAGGCCTTCGAGCCACAGGTACTAACTCTTCCTGTTTAATTCTTTTAATATTTGCTGATCTCAAAGGACCAACTTCATCTCCTTTTGCAGTAGGTTTGGTAGTACCTTCATGATGCTGTTCCACTTTGATTCTATATTAGGCTTTCAGCTTTTCTACAGCCCTCTTTTTGCACCATGCATCAAACACCAGATGTGCTATAGCTACTGCCAATTCTTCTAGTTCTCCTTGGTCTTTTCCTATTTGAACCAGTTCTTGAAATTCTCTTTTTTCTTCTTCAGTAAAAGGCCCCAAAATTGTTGCTCGTTCCATCGGCCTTGGTGGTGGAACTGAAGGTCCTAGCTGTTGTTCCTCAGGAACAGTTCTTTCAGTAGTCGGTTCCTCCTGTTCTTGAGTTGCCTCTTCTTCTCTTTCTTTCCTTTCTTGCTCCTAGATTGCCCATTTACCTCATCCACAAATTTGTCTTTTGATCCAGAGTCGGGACATACGTTGGATTAATTCTAAGGCAACTTCATTGTTTGGCCTTATTTTTCTCTCCTTGCTTACAGTAATTTCCGTAGCAACCTTTATTCTTGTTTCTATTATTTGAGGTATTTGTATACCCAAGTCTACTAAAACTCTTCTGAAGTTGAAAAGTTTAGATTCTACCTTCTGTAGTTCTTTTTCTCTTGTCGTATTTCTGATTTTCTACCTCGTGTGTCATTCCTCTGATTCTTTAAGAAATTCTGAAGTGTCAACCGCATCTTCCCAGAACTTGGGTGTCATCTTCCTCATCGTGGAGTTACACAACGGCATAGAGTCGCTTTGATTTCTACTGTTCTAAGTTCTAAATGATTCTGCTGATAATGCCCCCAAAACCCTAAGTTTAAGATAAATAAGCCCTAAGTTTAGGCAAGTAATCGGGTCATTTCCCACACCAACTCTTGCTCTCTCATTCGTGGAATTACGGTTAACTCCATGGACTTAGTTTGTTGACTTAACTACAGTACTCCATTGAGTTATAGTAACTCAACAGGTAAGTTCGTTGACTAACTCAAGACTCAACGGAGTAAGTTCGTTGAGTTAAGCGTAACTCAACAGACCTCACGTACAAACAGATATACAAAAATAATAAAATAAATACTTAAGATAATAGTTTTTTTTTTTTTTTTCTTCGGTTGAATCGAAACTATGTTTCGGTAAAAATTATTTTTACTAAAAATTAATATAGATTTTTTATGTTCCGATCATACCGATGGATCCAATCGGTTGAACCATAACGATTTTTTATTTTATAATTTATTATTATTATTATATGAAAATAAAATAAAAACTGATTTCTTACTAAGTAAAGCTTGAGTAGTCCTCTACTCTAACTTCTTCTATAATTCCAAAGGAGCTTTTTGATATTTTTAGAATAGGTCTAAGTCTTTGTCCGTTTACTTTAAATATATTCTGATTTTTAGGATTTTCAATCTCAATAACTCCATAAGGATAAATATTTCGAACTATATAAGGTCCTGCCCATCTAGATCTTAATTTTTCTGGATGGTTATGGAGTCTAGCCATATAAAGATATACTTCTTGTCCTATTTCAAAGCTTCTTGGAATAATTTTCTATCATACTAGAATTTCATTTTCTCTTTTTCTCTTAAAATTTTCGAATAAGCTTCATTTCTAAATTCTTCTAATTCAATTAATTACATTTTCCTATTATCAACAGCTTGATTTAAATTAGTGATCAGAGTTTTTAATGCCCAATAAGCTTTATGTTCTATTTCAACTGGTAAATGACAACTTTTTTCATATACTAGCCTAAAAGGTGACATACCTAAGCTTGTCTTATAAGCAGTTCTATAAGTCCAAAGTGCATCTATTAATCTATTAGCCCAATCTGTTTTAGTAGGATTTACTACTTTTTCTAAGATTAACTTAATTTGTTTGTTAGCACTTTCTACTTGTCCACTTGTTTGCGGACGATATGATGTTGCAATTTTGTGGTTTATTCTATATTTCTTCATTAAGGCTTCAAAACTTCTATTACAGAAATGAGTTCCTCTATCACTGATAATAACTTTAGGTATTCCAAATCTAGCAAATATATTGGTTCTTATAAATTGTATTACCACTTTGTTGTCATTAGTTTTTGTAGGAATAACTTCTATCCATTTAGATACATAATCCACCTCCAATAATATGTAATTAAATTGATTAGACATAGGAAATGGACCCATAAAATCTATTCCCCACACATCAAAGATTTTAACCTCAACAATAGGATTAAGAGGCATCATATTCCTCTTTGATATTCTTCCTATTTGTTGACATCTTAAACAATTTAAGCAATATTTATGAGCATCTTTGAATAGTGTTGGCTAATAAAACCCACATTGTAGAATTTTTGCAGTAGTTTTCCCTGAGCCAAAATGTCCTCCACAAGCTTGGTCATGATAGAAAGACAATATGCTCTGATATTCAGTTTCTAGAACACACCTCCTTAGAACCAGATTAGGATATTTTTTAAATAAGTATGGGTCTTCCCAATAGTAATATTTTACTCTTGAGAAAAACAATTTCTTATCCTAATTGAACATCATCCTTTTCTAAATTAATTTCTTCCAGATCTCCTTCTATATTTATGCTTTCACTTTCCTCTAAAGTTTAAGAATTGATTTGCCTATTTAATTCTTCTTGAATCACATCTTGTAACATATCTCCTTCATCCTTTAAAAAGTCTATGATATGTAAGGACATTTCTAACTCCTCAAACCTTTCTGGTTTGAAAATATTTAATTGAGTATCCTCATTACCATACGCTAACTTCATTACTCCAGTTTTACAATTTATAACAGCTCCTGATGTTGCTAAAAATGGCCTTCCCAAAATTAAAGATGTATCACTATTTTTATGCTTAATTTGTTGGGAATCCAAAATTACAATATCAATAGGATATATAAAGTTTTTTATTTTAATTAAGACATCCTCTATTTTTCCTCTTGGGTATCTTATACTTCTATCACCTAATTGAATAACCGTACTAGTAGGAGTTAAGCCTTCTAATCCTAAGAATGCAAATATATCACTTGGCATAACATTTATACATGCACCTAAGTCTATTAAGGTTCTTTCTAGAATGGTATTTCCTATGGTGCATGATACAACAGGGATTCCAAGATCAGATAACTTTTTAGGAATTTGTGGCAAAAATAGGGAACTACTTTGCTCAACTAAAAAGACCTTTCTAAGAACTTTTCGCTCTCTTTTCTTATTACACCAATCCTTCAGAAATTTAGCACAAGGTGGTATTTTCTGCAATAGATCTAACAAAGGAATGTTAACTTGTACTTTTTCAAAAATTTCTCTGATTTTTTCTTGTTTTTCAGGTATTGTTTGTTGTAATCTTTCAGGATAGGGTGCTAAAGATTGTAATTTAAAAGATTCTTTTTCTTTTAGTTGATTTGTTTGATCATTTTTAGCCTCATTAGCAGATTCAGATTGTTCTTTAGTGATTTCTAGATTTTCAACTATAACATTTTCATTATCATTTTGATTTTTACTCTTATCCACCTTCATATTATTTTCATTTTGAGTTCTTGGTGGTATAGTAGTTCGAGATCTTAATGTTACACATACATCTTCCAGATTTTCGTTACTCTCATGATGTTTTTGTATATCATTTTCATGATTATGATCTTCAATTGTTTTTTGTTTTAAAGTGCATTCTTTAAATTCTCTTGCATTAGTATTTTCTTTTGTTTGTATATCTTGCAAATTATGCAGATCTATAACATTATAATTTCCATTGTCTTGTTGCATAACTTGTATTTTCATTGTATATTCATCTAATGCTTTTAGTTTTCTTTCCAGATCATCTAATCTCATTGCATTCAATTTTTGATCAATTTTCATTATGGTTTTTTCAGTTTCGTAAATTATATCCATTTTAGGTTTTGAATATGCTTCCTTATAGTTTAATTGGTTGACTTCTTGTTGCTGACACATAAAGTATTCTAGTTTGTCCAGGTTTTGCTCTATACTACGCTCCAGTCTGTCATACCTATACCAAACTTCCGTGTCTCTCAACATATTACACATTCTATATTGACCATCAGTTGGGTAAACTATAGGATTCTCATACTCGGCTCTATTATATTGATGATAATTCATTTGTTGTTCATGGGATCTAGCCATCTACAAACGTCTCAATTTCAAACAGTCAGAAATGTCGTGACCTTTAGAATTACAGAATTTACATATGATAACTACAGGTTTTAGAAATCTTTGAGCATAAGCATATGCCATATTCTCAATTATAGAAGAAAACACACAACACTTTAGCTATTAAAAACAAAATAGCTCTAACAGTTGCTTATATGAACTCCTTGACAATGGTTAGAAAACTTGTTTGGATCTCCAGCACGGCACCAGAAAACTTATTTGGTTACCTAGCAACGCACCAAAAAAACTTGGATTTGTTGACTTCTATTTTTACTTAGTTAGTTTATCTTTATGCCTATTCCTTTTAAGAAGTAAACAAATAACCTTTCACACAAATTAGATATTAATTCCAATTTGTATTTTAACTGCAAGTGCATAGTGTCTATTGTATTAGTGTGCAAGTGCAGGTCGATCCCACAGGGAATTGCTTAAGAATTGCGAACTGTTTTGATTTTAATAATCAAATTTATATATTCAATAAGCTCTCTATTGAGTTACAGTTAACTCAACGGACTAAGTTCGTTGAGTTATGACTAACTCAACAGACTAACCTCGTGGACTTAAGTTAACTCTATGAGTCTGCCTTTCCTATTTAATACTGCTATTTATAGAGGAAATCGGCTAATCATTGGGCGGTTTTATAGATTGTAAATAACATCAATTAAGCTCTTTAATATTAGTAAACACTGAATTTATCTTTAGGCAATACTAACATTCAGATAATTCAAACAATAACCATTAAAATTTTTAAGTCTTTTGAACGAATCAATTTCAGTAAACTGTAATATTAAAACAAACATAAAACAATCAAAAAACTGACAAAGATAACATTAATCACGATACAAAACAAACAATACAACACTCAAATGCAAAATATAAACACAGATAAGTTGTTTTTGGTATTTTTGTTTTGATATGAGCATGGAAATGGGCGAAAGGTGAAATGTAAAGTAATCTTAGTCGATAGTAAATACTTCCATCACTACATGCGACGCGATTACACCATTGAAAACTTAATCACTTACAATTCTGCCTCCTCTCCCTATAGAATCGCGAGTCCAGAATTGCAAGATGATCTCCTCTTCAGCATACAGGCAGCAACCTGAATCCAAGGCTAGAAGCTTTATGATCTCTTGAGATATGAGTCGGTGCTTGGTGAAAATGACTTCCCTTCCCGCGACACGATCACTCCTCACAGTAGTTGTAAGGCACTGTGTTTGACTCGGAATCGACCCGACATCAGGAAAGTATCCTCACAGACCTCCGATGGTTGGTGATTATGGTGGTGGTGATGATGGTTGGTGTGGTACTTCAGAGAATTGCCGACGCTGATCCTCCTCTACACACATTGGCCACACCCATCGATCTCACCCTTTACTTCTTTTTCTTCTTTTCTTTTATATTTCTTTAGTGGTAATTGCTTCTGCTTGAATGGTCAGTTGGATTTCCTTCATTCATATCAACGACGATGATTTCTTCTCCCTTCGACGAGTGAATTCCTACGTGATACGTGCGATCGTGGTTTTCCTTCGAATGTCCTATTTCTCTAACCACTTTAGTGGCATATTAGAAAATTAATGGTCCATGGAGTTACAGATAACTCAACGGACTTACTTCGTTGATTTAACTATAAAACACGTGCAATAAAGAAATAAGCTGCTAACCTAACGCGTTACCTTAGTGTGTATTCATGTAACTCAACGCGTATAGTTATGCTAACTTAATGAGTTAAACATGTGCATCTCACGTGACATAATAAAGCATTTAAATTCAACACGTGCATAATTCTAACTTAATGAGTTCAAATATATAACTTAAGGTTTTTACTCGCTAACTCAACGAGTTCTCACGTGATCTTTTTAGACCTTTAAACCTATAACTCAATGAGTTGTTACTATTCACCTAAATATTCTTTTAGCATTTAAAACATAACTGTCCGGTACATTAAACATAACTCTCCAAAATAACAGAAAATTCGGATACTAAAGAATTAAAAACCAGCAACTTACCGACAATTCAGAAATGTATTAAATTAATGCTAATTCCTTGAAATTATGCAGATTCTTTCATTAAAGCATATAACAGTGCAATTATAACATAATGGCTTAATTCTAAAATGATAAGCGAAATATTATGCAATTAACCATCATTTAATCGTTAATATTATGCACTTTTTCTTTCTAAACAGGTTGCCAGATTTAAAGAATCCTTTTTCAAGACAACAATCCTTACATACCTATCTGCTCAAGTACAAAAGGCTTATGATCAAATTGATCAATAAACTCTCAAAGATTTTCACTTTGTAAGCACTTTTCATTTTAAGCACAATATATATGTATTCATTAACATAGATGCAATAAACACAAATCTCATACTATTTTTACGTCTATGATTTTATTGAAAATATGAATCACTGTCAATAAGCTCATACTTTTGATTAGTAGTTTAAGATGATTTACATATAAATTATTCGACAAGTTTAATCAATTAAGTTAAATTCATGCATGATCATATGTACTTTCATTGATCCAAAGAAAACATTTAATCAAAACTTTAGGATTTCAGAAGTATTTAATGTTTTTCATTTACACTTCCACTTAAAATTTTGAAAACCATCAAACTTGACAAAATACGTAAAATCAATAAGATACTACTATAATATTATAATAAATACATAGTATCTTATGTAGTAGTTTAGATATTACTTAGATATTTATGATAAATATATAATATCTATGAGGTAAACAACATCATCAACAAAATTTATCTTTTGTGGAGTCTAAGCATTTTACACATCACATAGCCTACAAATACCTAAATTTAATCTTATGTTGCAGAATGTATTTTCATTTAGAGGTTTTGTAAATATATCAGCTAATTGATTTTTACTAGACACAAATCCCAATTTAATTTTTCCTTTAATTACGTTATCTCTTAGAAAATGATGTCTAACCTCTATATGCTTTGCTCTAGAATGCAATACAGGATTTTTAGAAATATTTATTGCAGAACTACTATCACAATAAATCTCAGTTGCATCATAAGATAATCCAAAATCTTCTAAAGTTTTCCTTATCCACAGAATCTGAGTGCAACATAGTGCAGTAGCAACATATTTAGTTTTAGTGGTTAAAAGTGCTACATAGTTTTGCTTTTTACTAAACCATGACACCAAATTATTTCTCAATAATTGACATGTGCCACTGGTACTTTTTCTATCAGATTTAGATCCTACATAATCAGCATCAGTATATCCTATAAGATTTATTGAACTATCTTTAGAATAATACAGTCTGAAATTTTTAGTTCCTTGTATATATCTAAATATTCTTTTAACAGCAATTGAGTGTGATTCTTTAGGATTAGATTGAAATCTATCACAAGCACACACAACAAACATAATATCAGGTCTACTAGTTGTCAAATAAAGTAAAGAACCAATCATACTTCTGTATTTTCTTTGATCTATTGATTTTCTTATGTCATCAATATCTAACTTTAAAGAAGTACTCATAGGAGTTCCTTGAATCCTTGTATCACTAAAGTTAGATTTCTTAAGCATTTCATCTACATATTTTTCCTGATTTAAAAATATACCTTTATCCATTTGCTTAATTTGAAGTCCTAGAAAATATGAAAGTTCTCTTATCATACTTATTTCAAACTAACTAGCCATTTCTTTAGAAAATATTTTTATCAGTTTTTCAGAAGTTGCTCCAAAGATTATATCATCTACATATATTTGAGCAACAATCTGATCATTATCATCCTTCTTGATAAAAAGAGTATGGTCTACTTTTCCCATGATATAACATTGTTCTATTAGAAAAGTAGATAACCTTTCATACCACGATCTAGGTGCTTGCTTCAAATATATAAGGCTTTCTTCAATTTATACATAAAGTCAAGATTTTTAATATCTTCAAATCCAGGTGGTTGTTTTACATACACTTCTTCATTAATTAAACCATTTAGAAATGCACTCTTGACATCCATTTGATATAATTTAAAATCTATATGACAAGCATAGGCCAATAATATTCTAATACTTTCTAACCTAGCCACAAGAGCAAATGTTTCATCATAATCTAGTCCTTCTTCCTGTGTATACCCTTGTGTAACTAGTCTAGCTTTGTTCCTTATAATTTGTCCAGTATCATTAGTTTTGTTTCTAAAGATCCACTTTGTACCTATTATGAACTAATTTTCGGGTGGAGAAACTAATTCCCAAACATCATTTCTGATGAATTGATTTAGTTCTTCTTTCATTGCCACTATCCAATTTTCATTAGATAATGCTTCTTCTATATTCTTTGGTTCCACCATAGAAACAAACATACACATACTATTTAAATTTACTGAAGCTCTAGTTTTAACTCCCTCATTAATTACCAATGACTTGAGTGATGGGATGTGATAAAGAATAACACCAATTTCTCTGATTTTCCTCAATATTCTCATCAACATCTAAAGGTACATCACTTTCATCATTAGTTTGATCATTTAAATTCATATTTTTTATTTTCTCAGATAAATCTTCAATCTCTCTTTTGATCTCTTGTTCTTTTGGGAAATTGATCATATCATCATTATCAGCTTTAGATTGAGATTCTCTAAAAGAATTTTCATTGAAGCTTACATGAAGAGTTTCTTCAATAGTTCTAGAAGTCTTATTATATACTCTATAGGTTTTACTTCTAGTAGAGTAACCTACAAAAATTCCTTCATTCACTTTGACTTGAAATTTATCCCTTTTATCCTTAGTATTAAGAATAAAACACTTGCAGCCAAATAGTTTCATATAGGAAATTTTGGAACCCTATCAAACATAATTTCAAAAGGAGTTTTATTAACGAGAGGTCTTAGGTGACTTCTGTTAATAACATAACAAGTTGTATTTATTGCTTCAGCCCAAAGATTTTGAGGTAAATTATGTTCATTTAACATAGTTCTGGCCATTTCCTGAAGTGATCTATTCTTTCTCTCAACAACACCATTTTGAGATGGTGCTCTTGGAAAAGAATATCTATGATCAATGCCATGATCTATACAATAATTATCCATTTGATAATTATCAAATTCAGTACCATGATCACTCCTAAGTTTTTGAACAGAGACACTTTGTTCATTTCGAACAAGATTGCAAAACATTTTAAACTTTTCAAAAACTTCTATCTTACATGCTAGAAAATATACCCAAGTGTATCTAGAGAAGTCATCTACTAAAACAAATACATACCGTTTACCACTAAGACTCATGATTCTTGTTGGTCCAAATAGATCCATATGTATAACTTCTAAGACTCTCTTGCTTGAAATATCAGTTTTGGATTTAAAAGAGTTTACCTAACTCACATGCATCACACATAAAGTCCTTTGAGTATTTAATCTTTGGTAAACCTCTCACTAAATGTTTTCTAGATAATTTATGCAATAGTTTCATATTTATATGCCCAATCCTTCTATGCCACAGATATGCATCACTAGTTTTAGCTAGCAAACATGAATTTAAATCAACTACACTAGAAGGTAAAGATAAAATACAAACAATACCTTTTCTTTTAGCAATAAACTTAAGTTCATTTGTACTTTTATCAATAATTTTGCATACATAATCTTCAAATAACACATAATATCCATTATTAGTTAATTTTATAACACTCAGCAAATTAAATCCTTGGTTTTCTACGTATAGTACATTCGAAATAACACAAGTAGGAGTTATTTGAATATTGCCCATATCTATGATTTTACCTTTGCTTTCGTTTCCAAATGTAACATTTCCTTTCTTGGTATTTGTAAAATTTTTCAGTAGACTTTTCTGTCCGGTCATGTGACTTGATGCTCCACTATCCAAGATCCATTTTGATGTTGTTTCCTCCTGCAAAATAAATTAAGAAGAACTGTTTCTTGGTACCTAATGTTGTTGAGGACCAAGATCATTAAACACATATTTCTTCTTTTTGTTTAAAAACAGTTTAACATTATCATTTACATTCTTATTGGTTGTAAGTACTAATGATTTATCATTAGCATCATACTTACTTAAAGCATTATTGCTCTTATAACCATTATTTTTATTTTCAGATGTAGTATAACCAAGACCAAACTGATTTTTATCAGATGTTAAGTTATTTTGGTCATGCTCATACATTTCAGTAAGTTCATACCAAGATTTTGTACTTGTATTTGAATTTTCAGTACATAGAAAATCTTTTTCTACACAAAAATTTTCAGATAAAGAACATGTAGAATGATTAATTGGTCTAGCACCAGAGTTTTGAATTTCATGCTCAGATTTCTGAATTTTCAGTTTACTACAATTGTTTGACATTTTTGAAACATTAGTGACTGAATTTCCAGAACAAGAAACAAGATTTTTAGAAACATTGATGTTGTGTGGAAAGATCAAACAAAGGTGGAGCATCTAGGGGTGGCGTGGAGAAGAGATCTACTAGAAGAGAAGATTGCGAGTGGAGAATTCGAAGAACAACAAATTTACGGGGTTCCCCAACACAGGTACGTCCACGGGTGATCAATCTATCATGATTCCTTGCTGTATGGTTGCTAGTACAAAGAAGGGGGAGAACAAAATCAAGGGATGGTTTGGCATGGCATCCCTTGGACGTGAATGACCCCTTACATATATAGGAACAACGGTTGGTGAAACCCAAAAGACAAGTTTGCCCCTATACAAATTATCAAAGGAATACAACCATATATAATGACACATACATATACTTGATGGAAGACACGCATCACAAATCTCCACCTTGTCTTTCATCAATCTTCACCACAAACAGGTGATGAATCACCAAGACCCAGTGTGGATCAGCAGCAGCAATAGACGTTGAGTAAGTGCAAGCAATGCTTGAACTTGCTTTCAATAACGCCCTTTGTAAACATATCAGCTGGGTTGTCCTTCGTGTTGACCTTCATAATCTTTATCCTGTCTTCATTTCTGAGGAAGTGATACTTAACATCAATATGTTTAGTTCTATCATGAAAGAGATTATCTTTGGAGAGACAAATAGCGCTAAGACTATCACAGAAGATATCAGCTTCATCAATGCACCAACCAAAGTCTCCAAGTAAGCCTTTCAACCAAATCTCTTCCTTTGCAGCTTCTGTCATAGTCACATATTCAGCCTCAGTTGTGGACAGAGATACCGTAGGCTGAAGAGTTGATTTCCAACTCACAATAGAACCTGCAAATGTAAAGACATAACTAGATAATGATCTCCTTCTATCAACATCACCTGCATAGTCTGAGTCTGTATAACTAGTCATAGTACAACCCTGATCTGCTGCATACATCAAGCCAACACCTGAAGTTCCTTTCAAATATCTGAATATCCTTTTAACTGCTTTCCAATGTTCTCTACCCAGATTAGACATGAACCTACTAACAACACTCAAAGGATATGCCAGATTAGGCCTAGTGCATACCATAGCATACATAAGACTTCCAATTGCCTGTGCATAAGGAACTCGCTATATATCAAGCTTTTCAGAATCAGTTTGTGGACACATCGCAGATGATAATTTGACATTTCTGTCATAAGGCGTGCTAATGGCTTTGCATGAAGCCATACCAAATCTGCTAAGGATCTTCTCAATATACTTCTATTGATTCAAAAATAACTTACCAGAATTTCTTTCACGCCTAATCTCCATTCCAAGAATTTTGCCAACTGGACCAAGATTCTTCATATCAAATTCTGATTTTAATGTGTCCTTCAGCTCCTATATCACTTCGATATTCTTCGCAGCTATAAGAATATCATCAACATACAATAACAAATAAACATGTGTACTCTTATCAAGAGTTTTAACATATACACATGAATCATAGTTGTTGCGTCTAAAACCAACTTTAACTATAAAGGCATTAAACCTTTTGTACCATTGGAGTGGTGACTGTTTAAGTCCATACAAGGACTTATTTAATTTGCACACCCAATTAGATTTACCTTTCACCACAAACCCTGTTGGTTGTTTCATCCAAATATTTTCTTCCAACTCACCATGCAAGAAGGCCATCTTTACATCTAGTTGTTCCAATTCTAAATTTTGTGCTGCAGCAATGGATAACAAAATTCTAATAGATGTATGACGCACAATAGGAGCAAATACCTCATTGAAGTCAACTCCTTCTCGCTGTGAATAACCTTTGGCAACTAATCTTGCCTTGTGTTGCACACCTGCATTACCTTGAGTCCCAATCTTCTTCTTGTAGACTCATTTGCAGCCAACAATATTTGTGTTCTTTGGACGTTTCACCAGTTTCCAAGTCTTGTTCTTATGGAGAGATTGGAGTTCCTCCTCCATTGCAGACATCCAAAGACTAGCTTCTGAATCTTTCATTGCAGCTTCATATGTGGGTGGATCAACAGAATCCTCCACCTCAACTGCTACTTGTAAGGCAAAAGCAACCAAACTGTTGTAGCCATATCTAATCGGAGGTCTAACGTCTCTTCTAGGACGATCTTTGCCAATGGTTCTTGGTGGTGGTTGCTCCACCTCTTCCTCCTCAACTTCATTTTCTTGAGTTTCAAATGAGATTTCTCTAATTTCAACTTTATCAGTGATAGGCGGCTGCTGTGCGTCATCTATCTCCATCTATTCAAGAAGGGTGTGCTCAATTTCTGGTGTTTCACCTACTAGTTTATCTGTTGCCTACAAAAGAGAATTCTCATCAAAAGTAACATCACGACTATATATTACTTTGTGAGACTCAATATCATATATCTTGTATCCCTTTAAACCAACACCATAGCCCACAAATATGCCTTCTTGGCACGTGGTTCCAGCTTGCCATTGTTCACATGATAGTAAGCTGGACACCCAAAAATTCTGAGCTTTGAATAACTAGCAGATCTTTTCAACCATATCTCAAGAGGTATCTTCCCATCTAAGGCACTAGAAGGGGACCTGTTCACCAGATAGGAAGCTGAGTTAACAACCTCTGCCCAAAACTTCTTGCTCAAACCTGCATGAGACAACATATAACGTGCCTTTTCTAGGAGTGTTCTGTTCAATCTTTCAGCCACTCCATTTTGCTGAGGGGTATACCTGACAGTATTATGCTGTGTAATGCCTTCATCTTTACAAAAGTTATCAAATTCTTGAGAACAAAACTCAAGACCATTATTAGTTCTAAGATATTTTACCTTTCTGTCTATTTGGTTTTCTACTTGTTTCTTCCAATGCTTGAAGCAAGAAAAAACTTCACTTTTGTGTGTCAAAAAGAAAACCCAGTTCATCCTTGAATGATAGTCAATGATAGAAAGAAAATATCTGGAACCTATAATAGAAGGCTGACATGAAAGCCCCCAACAATCAGCATGAATATAATAAAGAACTCCCTTGGAGCTATGCTGACTGCGTGCAAATGACACTCTTTTCTGTTTGCCAAAGACACAATGCTTGGACATGTCAATACAAGCAACCTTGTGCCCATCAAACTTGCTCAGACTACTCAGTTTCTACATTCCTTTCTCCCCCAAATGACCCATCCTTGAGTGCCACATGACAGAAAAATCCTACTGATCAGATATAGCTGATGTAGCTGCACCAACAATTGCAGTACCCTACAAAATGTATAAGGGACCAGATTTAGTTCCCTTCATAACAACTAATGAGCCTTTCAATATGCTGATCTTCCCCTCACCACCTGTATATCTATAACCCTTAGCATCAAGGGCCATCAGTGAGATCAGACATTTTCCAAGCTTTGGGACGTGCCAAACGTCCTCCAGAATTCTCACTGTGTCATCATGCAGTTTAAATTTTATAGTGCCCACACCAACTCTAGAACACATATCATCATTGGCCAAAGTCACTTGACCACCCTCCACTTGCTCGTAGGTGTCAAAATACTCCCTAGTAGGAGTCATATGATGTGAAGCTCTTAAGTCCATAATCCACTGATCATCAGAATAGGCACTGCAACAAACTGTAAGAGAAAAGTCATCACCTGACACAGAACTGGTTTCTGCCATAGCAACCTTTCCTTTGTTCATAAGCTTGGGATAATGTGATTTCCAATGTTCTTTCTCCTTACAGTAATGACAAGTATCCCTAGAGTACTTGCCTTTCGACTTGCTTTTGCTTCTATTCTTCCCTTCACCTTGTCTCTGGCTTCTTCCCTTGTTCTCTTGCTGCTGAGCTGAGAGGCCAACACCACTTGCCTCGTTTCTAGCATACACCATGTGCCTGAGCTCCCTAGAATGAAGGCTGGACCTCACTTCTTCCAATGTAATTGAATCTCTTCCAACTACACAGGATTGAACAAAGTTTTCATAACTCAATGGGAGTGAACAAAGCAAGATAAGAGCTGCATCTTCATCTTCTATGATTACTCCAATATTCTTGAGTTCCATCAAAATAGCATTTAGTTGATCTAAATGCTGCTTAAGAGGTACACCTGCTATCATCTTTAAAGAGAACAGTCTCTACTTTAACAACAATTTGTTTGTTAAAGACTTAGTCATATACAATGACTCAAGTTTCTGCCAAAGACCTAATGAGGTAGATTCATCAGCAACTTCTATTATAACTTCATTAGACATACACAACAAGATGGTGGAGTGAGCTTTCTCCTCTTGCAATTCAAACTTTGGCAAATTTCTGTTTAGAGTAGTTTCCTTATTTAAAGGAGCCCAAATACCTTGTTGCTTTAGAAGTACTTTCATCTTAATTTGACATAAGCTGAAACTATTCTTATAATCAAACTTTTCTATCTTCAACCCTGAAGTATTCATGTTTACAAAACAACAAACAACCAGCAATACACATGAGATACAATGTGATTTCAACAAACATAATTCTGCGACAAGGTACACAATAGCAAGCAATATCTCAACAACAATATGCTACTGAAACTACTGATTTCAACGAAATACAATCAGCCACAAGCCAAGCACACTACTTAGCACAAAACAGTAGCAAATACTCGCACAAACCAAGCACAAAACCACAATCACAAAATGCCCAAAATCCGACAATCAAAGAGTCACTCGTCTAGAAAACTGTTGTGCCCTAGCCAGACGCCTCCTACTGTATCTCTCTGAATACGAAACTTCTGACCACGAAATTTTAAAGGAAGGAAGGTCAGAAAGCTTACTACAGGTCCTCAAAATTTGAGATGCAATGGAGCACAGACGAGGAAGGCGCACTACTTGACGTCGGAGTGTGCAAACTGGCGTCGGCGACGACGGTAGTTACGGCAATGGGGGATATCCTTGCGAAAATGGCTTGAACCTTGATCAATATCTTCGAAATTTTAAAGGAAGGAATTTCAGGAAGCTTACTACACGTCCTCAAAATTTTAGATGCAACGGAGTACGGACGAAGAAGGCGTACTACTTGGCGTTGGAGTGTGCAGACTGACTCCGGCGACGACAGTAGTTACAACAATGGAGAGATCCCTTCTGGAAATGGCTTGAACCTTGATGAAACTCCTCGAAACTTCAAATGCAAACCTGGAGATGTCCAACCTGGCTCTGATACCAGTTGTTGTGCAGAAAGATCAAACAAACATGGAGCATCTAGGGGTGGCGTGGAGAAGAGATTTGTGTGGAAGAGAGGATTGTGAGTGGAGAATTCGAAGAACAACAAATTTACGTGGTTCCCCAACACGGGTACATCTACGGGTGATCAATCTATCATGATTTCTTACTGTATGATTGCTGGTACAAAGAAGGGGGAGAACAAAATCAAGAGATGGTTTGGCATGACATCCCTTGGATGTGGATGACCCCTTACATATATAGGGACAATGGTTGGTGAAACCCAAAAGACAAGTTTGCCCCTATACAAATTATCAAAGGAATACAACCATATACAATGACACATACATATACTTGATGGAAGACACACGCATCACAATTGATAGTCATGTTAGAAGTACATTTAGATAAATCACATTGGTTTATATTATTATTGCATGATTCATCCCTTGAAATACCTAATTCTACATATTTATTATCTTGTTTCATGATAAAAGGAATTTTATTCTTAGATTTACTTGAACTACAACTAATAAATCCTTTATTGGCTTGAGATTCAGGATATTCTGGATAATCAAATCCTAAGTTAAATTTATATGATACCGCAGGGGTACTAGTTAGTTTGTCTTAGTTTGACTTAAATTCCATTTCTCAATGGTGGAATTTAAATCTAGCTCTCTTATTTTTAATCTATCAATCTCTAACTCAAGATCATTTATGTTGTTTCTCAGCATTTCATTTTCAGATTCTATCTTTAATTTTTCAGCATTTGTATTCTGTATTTATTCATGCAAGACACATTCATTAAATCTAAATTTATGCAAATCTCTAGCATGATTTTCATTATCACATTTAAACTTTTCTAAAGTAGTAGATAGGAAATAATTTTCTTCTTCCAAAATGGATAAAGAATTTCTAATATTCTTATTTTCCAATTTACAAACTTTAAGTTTTTGTAATAATGCATGATAAGCACATAATAATTCATCAAAGTTAAAATCTGAATGACTTTCAAGATCAGATATTACCTCAAACTCATCTACCATGAAGCACACATGAGCAACGTCTTCTAACTCTTGTTCTTCTTTTGAATGTAAAGATTTTGATGATGATTCCTTAGATTCAGACTCTTCTAATGTGTCATCCCAAGTGACCTTCAAAGCCTTTTTCTTGTAATTCATTTTTTGAGTTTTCTAAGCCGTCTTCTTCTAATTTGTCCTACTATGCTTTTCATTTTTCCTTATAGGACAATCTGAAGAAAGATGTCCAGGTTTGTTGTAGTTGTAACATACATACTTTCTGGATGAAGAATTCTTGTCATTTAGTGATTTTGACGTTGAGGTTTTATCATTTCTGTTCCTTTGTTGTTTCCTAGCTTTCCATGCTTTCTTGAATTTCCTAGTTAGCAAAATCAAATCCTCGTCAAAATCAGTAGATATTTTAGAATCTAAATTAATTTCGAAGGCTATTTCTTTCTTCATTTTTAATTTGTTGTGACTTAGTGAATCATTTAATTTAACTTCATAAGCTGTTAAATTTCCTATAAGTTCATTTATAGTATAAACATTAAAATCTCGTGATTCCTCAATTGATGTCACTTTCTGAGACCATTTAGAACTTAGGGATCTAAGAATTTTCCTCACTAAATCATTCTATTCAAAATTCTTTCCTAAGCATTTTAAAGAGTTTATGATATCAAGAAATCTAGAAAACATGTCAGAAATACTTTCATCTTCATGCATCTTAAAGAGTTCATATTTATGAATTAACATGTTGATCTTAGTCTCTTTAACTTGAGAAGTACCTTCATGTGAAACTTCTAATGCATGCCACATCTCATAAGCAGATTTATATGTCTGACACTTTACTGAACTGTTCATAACTCAATGCACAAAATAAAATATTTATGCCTTTAGCATTCAGAGTTTCATTTTCTTTTTTAGTAATTGTCCAAGTATTATAAGGGGTAGTTAACGTCGTATATGGTTTAGAAATCATGAACCACAACTTATGATCTATACTTTGAAGAAAGACTGTCATCCTATATTTCCAATATTCAAAATGTATTCCATCAAATAAAGGAGGATGATTAAGATTTTGACCTTCATACAAAGAAAAATTACCATTTCCAGTAGCCATCTTACCGTAGATTTTTCAACCTATTTGATTTTAAATAGTTTAAAACAATAAAAATAATTTGAACATTAAATTAAGAAGGTTAAGAGTATGCTCAAATATTAATTTCTATTTAATAAATAAGGAAGGCAAAATAAGCAATGATATTAAATTGGTATCGATTTTATATCAAAGATTATTAACAAAGCTTTGATACCACTTGTAGGATCGTATGACTACACAAGAGGGGGGTGAATTGTGTTTTTCAACTTTTTCTGATTATAATTGAAACTTCAAAACTCAAAAACAAGTCGAGACACTATTTTTCATAAAATTATTTTTATTCAAGGTTTCAATTACAAAGTACAATTCAATTCTCCTCAGAAATTGTAGATGCAATTATATATTGATACCATGTTTCATCTATATAATTTCATAACTACAAATAGAGAAAACTAATATGCAGAATTTTTAAAGCATTTCTCCCTATTTGAGATCTTTCTTTTTCTTCTTCTTTTTCTTCTTCAGCAATTCTTCAATGATGAATATCTTGTCTTTCTCTACTTCATCGAATTTGCTTTCTCTTGATACTTCAGATCTTTAGTGACATAAATCTGATCTTTTTCTACTTCACTGAATTTTCTTCTATCTGAGAGTTTTTCCCTAAAGAGTGTTTTTGATCCCTGAAAAGATATTTCTTTCGGTGTGTAGGGATAATTGATCAACAAGAATTCTATGCCTTTTATACTGTATCTTCATTTCATGCATATCCTCCACGTTTAATCATTGCTAGTTTTCCACTTCTTCACGTCTTCTCTTTTTCCTTCGTTGAAATACACACATTCTGACCCACGTTTACATTTCAAATTTTCTTTAATCATCAATCCTAGATCTCTGAAAAATTTCCTACAAAATAAACTTTCTCGTCTAGAAATTTTCCATCAAGTGTAATAATAAGTTGCTACTTTAATGTTAACTAAACGAGTAACACAAGTAGATATATAACTTAACGTTTCTAACTTAACGAGTTCATCATGTGCCAACTCACGTGACAAGTATGTAGCTAACTCAACGAACTAAATCTATGGTGCTACGCTAACTCAATGAACTATCCTCATGGTGTTATGATAACTCAATGAACCAATTCCGTTGTGTTACAGATAACTCAACGAACTAGTAATAGACAAATATTTTTATAATAAGAATTTTACCACGTGCAAAAATAACAACTTAAGTTTATAACGCTAACCTAATGTATTGCCTTAGTGTTCAATATAGCAACTCAACGCGTGTAGTTATGTTAACTTAACGAGTTAAACATGTGCACCTCATGTGATACAATATAACATTCGTAACCTTTAATTTTACCATGTGTACAACACTAACTTAACGAGTTCATCTCTTCTTTTACTCACTAACTTAACGAGTTCTCATGTGACCTATTTTAACCTTTAAGCCTCTAACTTAACGAGTTCTCACGTGACCTCTATACAAATAACACTCTAACTTAACGAGTTGTCTAAATGTGCATTGTTCATGATATAGAAGATATAACTTTAAGACATATCATGTTTTGCGATAAAAACACACTTTATCTTAACGTTTAGTTAAATGAGAAATTAATGCAATGAAATGACTAGTTATTTAACTTGGTATAATTTTAGATCCAATACAAACACGTATTTATATCAGTAAGCTTTTTCTGTATTAATTGATGTTTTTAATTTCTTTTCACAAGCAATAGTAATTGAGTAAATATGATTACTTTCATTCAACACACATCATCAAAACAAAATACTCAACATACATCCCTAACTCCAAAGTTCATAGTATGCTATCTTTTTGTCATGACCAACCTGCGGGTGGTCATCTCAATCCTCTCAAGACGGCCACAAAAGTTTTGCAATGTGGTTTCTTTTGGCCCACGTTGCATAAGGATGCATACTTTTTTGTAAAGAATTGTGCTGAATGTCAAAGGGTGGGCAAACTTACAAGGAGAAACATGGTGCCGCTCACTCCTATTATTGAGGTAGAGATATTTGATGTTTGGGGCATTGATTTCATGGGACCATTCCCTAACTCTAGAGGGTTCATGTATATTCTCTTGGCCATTGATTATGTGTCAAAATGGGTGGAGGCCATACCCACTCACACTTGTGACTCAAGAGTCGTAGTAAATTTTATTAAGAGTCACATCTTTGCTAGGTTTGGCATTCCACGAGCGATTTTAAGTGATAGGGGCACCCACTTTTGCAATAGGAGTTTTGAAGCGTTAATGAAAAGATATGGTGTAACGCACAAAATGACTACCTCTTATCATTCACAAACAAATGGGCAAGTGGAAAATGCCAATAAACAGATTAAGCAAATATTAGAGAAGATAGTGGGAAAGTCAAGAAAAGACTGGGCTGAAAAGTTAGATGAGGCATTATGGGCTTACAGTACAACATATAAGTCAGTTTTGAAAATGTCTCCATATAGAGTAGTGTACGGAAAAGCATGTCACCTATCGGTGGAACTAGAACATAAGGCCTTATGGGAAATAAAGAGGCTTAATTTAGATCTAAAAGTCGTTGGTAGTAAAAGATCTTTCCAACTAGTTGAGCTTGAAGAAATAAGGCGCGAGGCATATGAGAATTCGAGTATTGCTAAGGAGCGAAACAAGGTGTTTCATGATAGCAAACTTTTATGCAAGGATTTTGAAATTGGGTAGTAGGTATTATTATACAATTCAAGATTGCATCTATTTCCTGGAAAACTCAGATCTAGGTGGACTGGACCTTATGTGGTTAAAAGTATATTCCCACATGGAGCAGTAGAAATAGAAGATCCTAAGAGTGGGAGTTTAACTAAGGTCAATGGCCATCATCTTAAACCATTTCTACAGTAGGGTTTCGTGGGCCATGGATCTAGTATGGATTTAAGCCCTACTGTCTACACGTAAATGTCTAGTAGTTTTATTTCTTTTCTTTTTGTTTCTGTTATGATTGTTGTAATATTTATTTAATCCCTACGTGTTGTTTTATTATTTGAAGTATGTAGTTAATTTTGTGTAAAACTCGCTCCTCATCTTGTTTGATGATGTAGGTATTGGATACATAGATCTTCCCAATGTGAGTCTTTCTTTTAGATTACTAGTACTTTTGCTTGTACTTTTGAGTGGCTATTTTATTTTTTTATGCAAACCTCTGGTTGGGTGAGAGATAGTACATCGAGACTAGTTAAAGGGGGGATTGGAAACGAGTGTTGTGAACTAGATAGAGTAGAACCCATGGCGAACCAAGAATTACAATCACTAGAGGATATCTGTTACCCTAGGGTTTACAACCACCCTTCTTGTCTATACTTACCACCCATAGATGGGAAACAATTTGAACTTCATATTAACTATGTCAATCAATTGCCCCATTACCATGGATTAGACAAGGAGGACGCATATGTCTTTTTAAACGACTTTAATGATGTGTGCAACATGGTCAACTTGCCGAATGTGTCAATAGATGTTATCAAGCTTAGATTTGTGCCCTTCGCTCTTCGTGATGATGCGAAACTCTGGTTGCACACCTTGCCAACCGAGCCCATCCATACCTGGACCGACTTTTGTGTTGTATTCATAAAGAAATTTCACCCTTTGCATAAAACAATCCCAGCCAAAAATGCAATCTTAGGTATCAACCAACAACTCCATGAACCCTTTTGGAAGTATTTCGATCGTTTCACCAAGATGTTGGCTAAATGCCCTAGTCATGGATTGCCACGGTCTAGGTAGTGCCAAGCATTGTATGAAGGACTTGATTATAACACAAAGCTGATGTTGGAGTCCATGTGTCCCGAACGTCTTATGCGCTTGAATGAGAGTAGAGCGTGGGAGGTATTGGTTGATCTAGCTGAAAGAACCATGGAGATGGAGACTTCCACAGATAGGATGTATGATAGATCACCAGCTAGGGGGATGCATTCTATAGATCCTATGGTTGGTATGGTGGCAAGGATGTCCTCCATGTTCAAGAAGATAGAAGATCTCATCGTATCACAACAAAAAGGAAAAAACCCTATTGCTAGAGTTCATTGTATTGCATGTGGAATGCAGGGTCATGTTATTGAGGATTGTCCGACAATTCAAGGCCAGGATGTAGAACAAGTGGATGCTATAGGTGTGGGACAACGGATGTTCCAACCTTCTTCCCATTATACCCTAGGATGGTGAAGCCATCCCAATTTTTCGGGAAGATAATAGGGATCACCGCCGCCCATGACAGAATGTCAATTGGTTGAAGTACCTACGTTACAAGATCAGATGACAATTTTGGAAAAGAGATTTACTGAGATTGAAAAAGGGATTCAGTCAATGTTATTGCTAAGTGGACAAACAATGTCGATTCTCACAAATCATAATCAATCCATAAAGAACATGGAAGCTCAATTGGAAAGGCTGAATGCCCAACATGGAGGGCGAGCATGGGGGGAACTTCTGAGTAACACTATTCCCAACCCTCGTATGACCAATGTGCATGTTGCGTAGAGGGAGATTCGAGGGTCTGATCCCTCATCATTGTCTTAGTGAGTTGTGAGGCTTGGTTTAAAAAAAAAAAATCATCATTTTGTTGTATCTTTAATTTAGTTCTTTTTATTTTCACTTCTCTTGAATGTTTTAACGTGTTTGTTATTTTGTAGTTATATCTCGTCATCAAGCAAGGTACACATTCCCTAACTTATTTCTTTATGATGCATATGAATTAAAATTTACATAGAGCATTAATTCTTAGCATTATTTTCTTTAGCATGCTACTCAGTTTCCAGGATATGTTTTAAGGAATAATGTCTTTTAAAATACTACATCTACCTTGTTGCCTAAATAATTTCTTTTACATTGAGGACCATGTAAAATTTAGGTATGGGGGGAAGGCATTTCAAAACATGTTTTGTTGTTTTCTTGTTAATTTCTGTGTTTTTATTGTCATTATGTTATTTATGTTGATTTTACGTTTTTCTTTGTAGTTTATTGTTTTTGATTGAAAATCAAACTTGAGAGATTGTAAATTCACTAATTGCTATTTTGATCAATGGGATGAGCTTTTTTTGTTGAGTAGAGTGACTCCAAAGCCAATTTTATACAAAGCCTAATGTTTATGTTCCTTAGAATAGATAAATCTCAAATTAGGTGTGAAATGGGTTGAGTTTTCTTGTTGATTTGAATTAATGCCTTACTTTTACCATCCTATATCTTTTTGTGAGTGAAACTAAATCGAGTGCCACTTTTAAAAGGGGTCCATTCTTTACATAACCCCTAGGTGAGAAATGTCCTAGGTACATACCAAACATCCACCAAAAGCTTGAAGGATGTGTTGAAAATAGTGTCAAGGACATTAGCTTTAGTATGCCATGGAGTTATTTTGGGTTAGGTGGTGAAGAAATAAGGCGTATCTGTCAAGTTTGAGTTATTTGTTTGATAACATTCTTGTTATTTTTGTTTGCTTGTTATATTGCACTTCAAAAAAAAAAAAAATATTTGTGGTGTTTACAAAAAAAAAAGAAAAAGAAACAGAAACATCATTTGGGTAGAATGGGGGTGTGAAGTCACTTGAGAAGTGAGAGTGAAGTGGATGTCAATAAAAACTCCTGAGTGATGGTGTGTAATGGCATATTAGTGTCTAATCCCTTATTCACTAGTCGTAAGCATTACCCAACAACTTTGACAAGAAGGGAGGGGGCCTACTTATTTATTTTTATTCAAATTTTGCATGCTTGCACTTTGGTTTATTTCTCTTTGGTGTGAAGTGAGGGTGTGAATCCTTTTGTGTAAGGCAGATGGTTCTCTTGAATAGGTAACTCCCTATTCACTATCTAAGGCGAGTTTATTCAATCTAAGGAACAAGTGAGGGAATGATGTGAGGTTGAGCCACCACCATATGCCCAAAGATCTTAATAGCGGTAATGAATCAAACAGTCTTTCATTTGGTTGTTAGATCACTTCTTTACCTCTTTTACCTTTGATTCTCTTTTGTGTTTTGTTTTCTTATGTGTTTTATGTATTGATTTTTCATGGTTTTATTTTGTGTTCTTTCTTTTTATTTATTTTATTTTGATTTGGACTTTGTGGGTATGTCCTTACAAACCTTCGAGACACAACTCCGCCTCTTTGGTGACTTAGAGGTTTAACGGCTTGCTACATATGCTAAATGCAGTCGTGCTCCCTACGAAAGTGGCCTAGGTTAGATTTGTTTATTTTGTTGCTTTTGCTTTATCTTTCCTTAGGAGTGTTTCTCATGTGGGCTATTTACTTCTTTTTAGATCTAGTGCTTTGCTAAGGGACTAGCAAAGGCTAGGTATGGGGGTGTGTAAAGTCAAGATTTGTGCATTTTATTATATGTTAAAGCATGCATTTTATGGATTTCAAGTGCATAGTATATGATTTTTATATTGAATTACATGAAAGTTATATTTTTAGGCTATGCATATTTTTATGAATTAAAAATGAAATAATGCACAAATCTACCTTTAATGGAATTAATGTTAAGTTTAATAGCCCATGTGTAGACACTTAGTTATTTAGAATAAATTACATGGAACACAATTTTATTACACGCATGTTCTTCACTTATCAATTTCACTTGTGCTTTCCAAAGATTTAGTATTAAGATGTAAAATTGATGCATGATAAGAATATAAAGTAATACTTTCATCATCTAAATGAAATGTTGTTATAGATGCACCTATAATATTTGTCTTAATTATTCATGATATAACTCTACATGTGATTGAATGGGCTTAACTTTTGTATGAGTTGTTATTGATGAAAATAGGTGACATCAAGGGATTATAAGAGGGTTAAATCTCAACCCTTGGATGGTGTATTAAAAGGTAAAAGGGGCTGGGATAAATCTCAGCCATTGGATCTCTCTTGAAAGATCAAAGGACACCAAGATTAAAAGGGGGAGCACACCCCACATCCTATGGGGATCGACAGGAAAATAGGGATAATCTAGGATTCTAATTACAAGAATATTGCAAGCAAATACTTTCCAAATATAGATTAGACTACAAAAAAGGTAAGTCCTCAGATTTTTAATTTATTGACCAATCAACAAATTAGACTGAAAATTTAATCTCAATCATATCTGTTAATGTGAACTTCAGATAAAAAGTTTCACACTTAAAAACGCATGAATGTTATGACTGAAAATTCGGACATTGAAAATGATGCAGAAAAATTGGAAAATTCTGCACATTAACATCAGTATCTTAAAAACCTTATAAATCCTGAATTACTCAACCAAAAATTCCAAAATTAAATTCATTGCAAAATAGACAGGATGCAGATATAAATGAAATATTTATTCAAATTTTTACGCAATCTGAGTTATGAGCAAAACGCATTACAATCACAACAAAAGAATCTTAGATCGAATTCTGTGCTCAATACAGTTATAGCTTGAAAATGGCATCAAATCTTTTCTAATTGCTATGAAATTTTAGAGAATCACAGAATACTTATAATAGGATGATTATGAATTTTTCAGAATTTTTAGTTAAACAGAAATGCTTCAGAACACATATGAATTCTCGGAATAAAAACAGATCAACAAAACTGCAAATCTGTAAACAACATGCACAACCTTCAACGAATTCTATTTTGTTTCATGCATAACAAAATGTAATATCCAGATTTCAGCATCAAAAAACAACAATATATGAATATATATCAATAACAACACCTATTTTTACGATTTTCAGATGAAAAGAACAAAGATTCACGGATTCAACAAGGAACAAACAAATAAAAATGAATCTGTTTTCTACTTTTACCCTATTACAATGAAAACTAAGAACACAAATAACTACCTATGTGAAACATGATAAAATGAGATACATTTGAAGCCAAAGAAGAGGGGAAAGTGGAGAAACAATTTGTGGAATCTCACAAATGAAGAAGAGCACCCTTGTGAAGGTTGATGTCCCTACTCCAAGATGTGGAATGAAGGCTTTCACGTTGGAGATGACTTGTGGGATGAAGATGATGAGATTTGAGTTGAGGAGAGGTGGAGGAATGACTGGCATTCTCCTTCCTTGCTTCAAGATGTGGAGTTCCAAGAGGGGGTGACGGTTGGTGTTTGGAGGTGGAGAACAAAAGAGCCCAAGAGAGAGAGCCCTAGACATGCACCACTCTCTTTTATAAAGAGAGTTTCCAAGTTTGGAGATCCATCTTTGATTCAATGATTGGGATTAAATCCCACTTGATTTTCTTCCTCCAATCTTCAATTTCCATGATATTCTATTGAATTATAAACTTTTCATAACAATAAATATGTCAAAGTATCAAGTCATCCATAAAATTCATAAATGATGCATGTTTGCAATAATTTCCTACTTTTAATTGTATAAAATGGGGATTGGTTCTTATTGGTTAAATAATGAAATAAATGCATAATATGACTTTAATAAATCTCATGTAAATCTATTTAATCAATAAGATCCTATAAAAATATGCAACATTTTAATCCGAACACAAACCAACGTCATCTCCTTCTTTCTCCTCTTGATTCACATCCTCAAAGGGTTTCCAAGGGTGGTAGCTTTGGTTGTCTTGGTGGAGGAAGCTTGGATGGCAAGGTGGAGTGGTGCTTGACGTGTGGATTTGGGTGGTTCCAAGGAGTATTTTTAGAAGCAAAGGAAGGGCTGGAAACATCTATTTTGACATCCAAAGAAAGTGGGAAGAAGGCTGAGTTCTCTTGTTCTTGCAACCGTGGAAGGCCCATGCCTTAGGTGACATTCCAAGGGGTGAGACCTTGGGAAGACGTGGCTAAAGAGTGTGGTTTCATCCAACCATGGATCCATTGTTGAGGAAGAGGTGTTCTTCAAGGTATGAGTGAGTTTTGAGAGAGATCCCTAGGCATATTTTGTGTTCATGTTGTGTATGTATGTATAGGTATGTTGTTTCATGTTTTTATGTTATGTTTGTTGAGTGTGTATACGTTTGTGTTATTTGAGTGTTATTGCATTGCATTTTAGTATAGTTTTCATATGGATAGTTAACTTCAGATATTATCTTGATGTGGGTTAAAGTTTAATGTGGTTTTCATCTTGTTTATATGTAAGTATCATGGCTGTAGATAGGGTGTTTGATGAAATGTTTGCTTATGTAAAAAGGAGAACCTTGTACAGAGTTTGGGTGTTTTTGTTTATTTTGATTCTCTCAGCTTCGGTATCATTTTTGAATGATTTTTAATGCAATCTCATACAATTTTGAGTCTACTTACCAATGGTTTTGGTTTCGTAATTTTTGGAGATCATTTGAATGGTATTTTCGATTTAGTTGTTGACAGGTGCATCTGACCTAGATGCGAGTTTTGGGCAAAGTTTTTGAACGTCCTTGATCATCAATTTCTTTGAGTATAGATTGCATTTTTATGATCTATAAAATGGGTTTTTGAGATGACGAAGTTAACTTGCATTGAGATTTCGTTTCATGTCATTTCATAAAGATTTCAAGGAGATATGAATTTTCTTGTAAAGTCACACAATCTACGTTTTGATCTCCGCATGTTGCACATTTGTGTTAGATTCATCACCAATAACTCTCTGGTTTGTGTTAGGTCTCGAAATTATGCTAGATTTTTAGATATTTTAAAACCCTTTCCAAATCATATTTTTACATGATTTTTTAGTGAGTATTTTGGGAAGGAATGATTTCTACAAGTGGATGCAATTTCTGTAATTTCGAGAGTTTTAATAGAGTTATGAATGAGATTGTATGGAAGTGATTTTTGAGTAGTTAGAATGACTTGTTAACTACTTATGTATAATTTCTAATCTAATTGCTAATCATAATGCTAACTTTTGTCTTGATAGAGTAGGATGTATAGAAAGTTTTGAAGTCATGTTATGACATGAGTCAAGTAATTAATCTAATAAAAATTATTTAGACAAACTCCCTGTGGAAATGACTCGTACTTGCACCACTTAATACAATAGGCACCGTGCGCTTGTGGTTAAATTATAAATATAAACTTGTGCTTTTAACGACATATGTTTCATCCATACACTTAACTCAGCAAATTTGATATAAATAATAATATATGTATCACATGAAATAAATGAACAATTTATAAGCTTATAACACTAACACAACGTGTTACCTTAGTGTGTAATTAAGTAACTCAACACATATAGTTATGCTAACTTAACGAGTTAAACATGTGCAACTCACATGACATGATAAAACATTTAAATTCAACACGTGCATAATGCTAACTTAACGAGTTTAGATATACAACTTACAGTTTTACTCGCTAACTCAACAAGTTCTCATGTGATCTTTTTACACCTTTAAACCTGTAACTCAATGAGTTGGCACATGATCTTTTTACAAAAAGAACACTAACTTAGTGAGTTGTTATGGTGCACTATACATGATATAAATATGTGCAAATAAAATGTATCATTCTTAACACTATAAAACTACACTTAAATCAGGTTTTCAATCTTCTAGAAATGATATTTAATTAACATTAATTCCTTGAAATTATGCACATTCTTTAATTAAGTCATATAATCGTGTAATTATAACATGATGGCTTAATTCTCATATGATAAGCTAAATATTATGCAATTAACTATTATTTAATCATTAATATTATACACCTTTTCATTCTAAACACTTCCCCCATACCTAACTTTTGCTAGTCCCTTGGCAAACTCATAAGGTCTAATTAATTGGTCTTTCTAAAATGCTAGAACTATTTCTTTTCTTCATAAATCTGTATTCCTTATGAAAGATATTTCTTCATCTTGTATCTTCATAATACTAAGATTAGATTAATTTAAAGATATTCTCCATAATTCAGTAATCTAATTTAACATTATTTTTCCTCTCCAACCTACAAATATATTTCAAAAATACATAAATTATATACAAAATATACTGGCATCAAATAGGTGGTAGTTATACTATCAATTTTCAAATATCTATTATCCTGAATTTCCCAATATGATTTCCAGAATAAATTTCAATTGCTTACAAATCAAAACACAACTCAACTTGATAAGATTAAAACAAGAAGAATAATGAATTGTATCTCAGATAAACAACTTCAACAGTCTAATCTAGATTCACACTTTAGTAGTCATAAATAATAGAGAATATACTCAATTCAAAAGATATTTGTACTTTTAATAAAACACTTTCATCTTTTCAAAACAATATATGCATATTTTTACTTTAAAAGTTAATTTGAAAAGCTTGAATCATACAAGAGCAAAAGTTAATTTGATATTTGTACTTAATTCGTTGAGTTAATGAATAACTTCACAAACTTTTTTTGAATGTAAATTCAAGATAAGTAATCAATTATATACCATGTTCTTTGTATCTCCTTCAATATCTTCCGACTTTTGATTCTAAAAAACTTTTCATTCACAAATAAAAGCAGAATATATAACAAAATAACAACTAACAATAAAACATAAATTGTTAAATCAGTGTATTGTGTGGAATCCAAACTCCTATGCCTTTGGTGGCTTACAAGTAAGCTAGTTGGTTTCCTAGAATAGATACCAACAAACTAGATTGATATTTTGTTTTTCTTTTCTTTTCCTTATAAGATAAATAAAACAAAAACTAATTTTTTTTTTCTTTCTTTTCTAAAAATAAATGCAGAGTACACACAACATTAAAATTACAAAATCACAATTTAAGAACATGATTGAAAAGTAGTGCCAAATGGAATAAATGTGTCAGTCCAAGCAAACTTTTTAGGTATAACTTTTCTTGCTATTAATTCCATTTTAATGCAATCTGCTCTCCTTTTTAACTTGTAAACTTGTAGTATGTTATCGATTGTTAGGATCGATAGGCTCACTAGAGGGGGGTGAATGGTAAAAGTGTGTATTTTTAAAATTTTTTTAATGTTGAATCGAATGATTCAATAAAAAATGAAATGAGATGAAACTAATATAATGCAAATTAACAGAGATAAGAAACACAACAAATTTTTAGGTGGTTCACCAATTTGGGTAGTCCACCCCCAAGGTTCACTTGGGCTTCACTAAGTGTTTCAACACTTACACACTTGCTTTCAAGTCAAAGCAACAACCAACTACACAGAAGTTTTCAGGTAAAAACTTTAGTAAACCAACCTCTAGAGTTTTCAAGTCGAAACTCAAACCAACACTGTATGTAGCTTTTAGGTTGAAGCCACGAACCAACAACTTTAAACCTTCAATCAGAGTTTTGACGCAAGAGCTTTTTCTGCAATGGATCTTCGAATATTCTTCATTGTTTGCAGACTTGAGTATGAATTGAATTGGAGTGTAGTTCACTGTATATCTCTACTATATATCCGTTGTCTGTATTTTGAATATATACTTGATATGTACAACGATCATATTTTCCTCCAACGGATGTATTCTACTGTACTTGATTAGGATCAAGTCCCAATACGGCAAGTGACCGTTCAGAAAAAACGTTTCAAGTCAACTTACCGATTTTCTTATTCTTTTGGATAGTTAGCTATACAACTCTCCGAAGAGTAACTGTAACTCACCGAAAGATCACTTATCCTTTACTGCCAGGTAGGATTCCATAATATTTAAATGTGAGCTGTCATCCAATCGAATACTTATAACTGTAACTCACCGAACAGTTATATACTTGACTTTGTCAACTTTCCGATTTTAATTTAGCATGTGAATAAAAGACTGACATAAGTTTCGGAAGGTTATCTTGTAACTCACCGAAATTCTTTAGGATTTTGGATAGTTATTTTTCTAACTCTCCGAAAACTTATTTGAGCCACTGTTTGGAATTCTACATGTGGGAAATTCAATGACTTAAGTTTCGGATGGTTAAACTGTAATTCACCGAAACTCTTTCGAAATTTCAGATAGTTATCCTTCTAACTCTCCGAAAACCTATTTGAGCATCTGTTTGGATTTCTGCACGTGGGAAATTTATTGAGTTAAGTTACAGATAGTTAAACTGTAACTTACTGAAACTCTCTTTTAAATTTCGGATAGTTATCTAACTCTCCAATTTTCCCATTTAAAATTTTCAACTGTCGGCTTCTCCATTTTACACGTGTGTAATAAAATGACTTAAGTTCCGGAAAGTTATGCCTGTAACTTACCGAAAAACTTGAATAGTTATCTAACTCTCTAACAAGTCTTTTAAGCTTCCGTTCTATATTTCTACACGTGGTTTATTGAATGACTTAACTTTCGAATAGTTATACCTGTAACTCTCCGAAAAGTCCTTTAAGCTTTTGGATAGTTATCTCCTTAACTATCCGATCATTCAATCCCTTTAACTGTCTGATTAAATAACTCTCCGAAGGCTTTGTAAAATTGGATAGTTATTCTTTTAACTGTCCGATAGCATTGCTGCTGCTTTATACTTAGACCTATAACTATCTGATTTTGCTGAATCTTCTTGATCTGTTCATCTTGAACCTTCTTGATCTTTTCATTTGCTTGGAAATAGTTCTAACAGCCTTCTGATCTAATGTAGTAAGACTTAACTACGAAATACAATATGTTTCCTCACATAGGTTTTGCATTATCAAAATACTCGGGTACTAACAATCTCCCTCTTTTTGATAATGACAAAAACTTTTACAATTATTTACATGTATTTCACTTCCTAGTGTATTTCTATACATTTAGTCACACAGAGAAACATAAAATAGGAATTTAACAAAACTATATTGACAAGGAGGGATTCTTCCCCCTGACTTTGAGTAGACTTCTCCCCCTATCTGTGTGCTGAGTTTTTCTCTTTTAATTCTTGCTGGAAATACTGTGAGTGACCATATACTTGACAAATTTCCAAATCCTTCTCTCCCTTTTTGTCATTATATAAAAAGGTGAGGACTGTAAAACTGATTTTCTATAAAATTGATATAACCTACACGAGTAGGTTAGCAGAAAAACAAGCTCCCATATTGTGAGCTTGATGAAAAAATATTTAAAGATCTTGTAAAGAACATATTCCTAGATTTCGTCTAATATGATTAAAAGTTGATTCATTTAAAGGTTTGGTGAAAATATCTGCAAGTTGATTTTCTGTTAGCACAAACTTAAGTGAAATGTTCCCTTTCTCTACATGATCTCTTAGAAAATGATGTCTGATCTCAATATGCTTGGCTCTGGAATGAAGTACTGTATTCTTAGATAGACTGATTGCACTACTGTTATCACAAAATATGATTGAATTCTGAATTTTCAGTCTATAATCTGCTAGAGTTTGCTGCATCCAAAGGATTTGTGCACAGCACAATCCAGTTGCAATATACTCAGCTTCAATAGTAGATAAAGCTATACAATTTTGTTTCCTATTAAACCATGAGATTAAAGAACATCCAAGTAATTGACAAGTACCACTGGTGCTTTTTCTATCAGATTTGCTCCCTACATAATCTGCATCACTATAGCCTGTTAAAATTAAACTACTGTTAGCTGAGTAGAATAATCCGAAATCTTTTGTTCCTTGTGGATATCTGAAGATTCTTTTGACTGATTTCAAATGTGATTCCTTTGGTGATGCTTGAAATCTAGCACACAAGCATACACTAAACATAATATCTAGCCTGCTAGCTGAAAGGTATAACAAGGATCCAATCATACTCTATATTGCCTTTGATCCACTACAACACTTGAATCATCCATTTCTATTTTAATGCTTGAGCTCATTGGAGTATTTGCGGATTTGATGTTTTCATAGCCAAATTTCTTCAACATCTCTTTGCAGTATTTTTCTTGGTTGACAAAGATACCATTATGCATTTGATGAATCTGTAATCCCAAGAAAAACTTCAATTGTCCCATCATGCTCATTTCGAATTTATTTTTCATCAAATTCTGAAATTCATGACAAAGATCTTCTGAAGTGGCTCCAAAGACTATATCATCAACATATATTTGTACAATCAACATGTGCACATCAAAAGTTTTGATAAACAAAGTGCTGTTCACTTTGCTTATAGAAAAATTATTTTCAATTAAAAATCTTTTCAATTTCTCATACCAAGCTCTAAGTGCCTATTTCAAACCATATAGAGCCTTTCTCAGTTTGTAGATATGATCCAGCTTGAGTTCATCTTCAAATCCAGGAGGTTGTTTAACAAACACTTCTTCTTGAATTTCTCCATTTAAGAAGGCACTTTTCACATCCATTTGAAATAATCTTATCTTCATACTACTTGCAAAGGCAAGCAACATTCTGATAGCTTCAATCCTAGCTACAGGAGCAAAAGTTTCTTCATAGTCAATACCTTCCTACTGATTGTAGCCTTGTGCAACTAATCGAGCTTTATTTCTGAGAATGTTACCATCTTCATCTAATTTGTTTTTGAAAATCCATTTAGTTCCAATGATGGATTTTCCTATAGGTTTTTTTATTAGTTCCCACACATTATTTTTCTAGAACTGATTTAATTCTTCCTGCATGGCCATTTTCCAGTAGGTATCCTTACAGGCTTCATCTACTAATTTTAGCTCTATTTCTGACACAAATGCACAAAAATTACAGATATCTTGTGCTTTGCTTCTGGTTTGTAACCCTTTGGATATATTTCCAATAATTTGTTCCTCGGGATGATCAGATCTAAACTTCCAACTATTATGATTCTAATATCTAAGGTTGAGATTTTGGTATAACACTTGTGAATTAGTATTCTGCTTGCTTTTATCATCTTCAAAGTATTCATTTTCACTACATCATTAATCTTCAGCTTTTTGAAATTCTGGAACAGATCTTCATCAAACTGAACATTTATACTTTCCTCCACTCTTCTATCTTCAGCAAAATATACTCTGTAAGCTTTGCTTCTCGAGGAGTAACCAACAAGTATGGTAGGTTCAGACTTAGCATCAAACTTGTCTTTAGCATTTCCTGTATTTAAGACAAAACATTTGCATCCAAATGTCTTAAAATAGCCCACATTTGGAGTTTTATCGAACCAAATTTCAAAGGGTGTCTTATTCAATATAGATCTAATGTGAGTTCTATTGGAAATGTGACAAGTTGTTCCTACAGCTTCTGCCTAGAGAAATTTTGGTAGATTCGAGGCACTTAACATAGTTCTAGCCATTTCTTGTAATGTCCTATTTTTTCTTTCCACAACTCCATTTTGAGCAGGAGTTCTAAGACAAGAGAATTCATGCAAAATTCCAAATGAATTGCAGAGGTTTTCAAATTCATAGTTTTCAAATTCACCTCCATGATCACTTCTAATTTTCTTCACTGTTAGTTCCTTCTGATTCTGAACTCTTATGCAGAAATTCCTGAACTCATTGCAAGCTTCATTTTTATGTGTCAAAAATATTACCCAAGTTAATCTAGAGAATTCATCAACAATAAAAAAGGTATATTTTTGACTCCCAAGACTTGATACTTGAGAAGGACTAAACAAATCTAGATATAGCAGTTCTAATGGCCTTTTGGTGGAAACAACACTTTTGCTGTGAAGAGCAGTTCTCTTCTGCTTCCCTAGCATACACTCACTGCACACTCTATCCTTCTTAAAAGTGAGTCTAGGCAGACCCCTAACAAGATTACCCATGGATAGCTTTCTGATATTCTTCATACTGATGTGACCAAGTCTTCTATGCCACACCCAATCATCTTCACCAGTTGCTATCAAACAGGAATTGCTTACAGAATTTTCATATGGAAAGTTTAATGTATATATTGAGTAATTTCTAATACCAGTAAATTTTGTTTCATTTATGGCAGGATCAATAATGTAGCAATTTTTAGCATTAAAAGAAACAGTATAGCCTTTATCACATAATTGTCCTACACTTAACAAATTTTGTTTTAAACCATTTACATGCAAGACATTCTCAATTATACCATTTTCAGATGTAATATTTCCTATTGCAGTTATTTTACACTTTTCATTATTTCTAAACTTAATAGATCCTGAACTTAAGTTTTTAACTGAGTCAAGAAAGCTTTTCTTACCTGTCATGTGCTTTGAGCATCTACTGTCCACAATCCATTTAGTTGAACGTGCTTGAAACTCCTTGTAACCCTGCAAATCATATTGAAATTAAAGCTTTTGATACCCAAATCTTCTTAGGTCTAGAGGAGTTAGTCCTTAAAACATTAAATCTATTGCCTCTTGGCAGCCACATATGACCTGATCTTCGTTTGATGGCAAACACAGTGGTGCCATCTCTATAAGATCGAATCACTCCACCACAATAAGGTATTTCCTGTGGTGTAGCATACCCTAGGCCATATTTATTCCCATTTGATCGTTGAGATCCTATTATTTTATTTAATCTTTTTTGTCCTTAAGCAAATTTACATACAGTATTTTTCAAATCTGATATAGTAGTTGATAGAATTTTATTTTCATCTTTTAATTTACAGTTATCACAACTATACTTATCTAAATTTGATTTTAGATTCCTATTTTCAACTATAGTTGATTCTAATTCAGTAAATGAATTTTCTAAGCATTGATTTAATCTTTTAATTTCTTTCTTAAAATCTCTACACTTCACATATAAATTATCTACAGTAGATAAAAGACTATTTATGTCTAGATCATCATGCTCATTTTCTGAACTAGAGGAAGTAGAGCATACCTCTTGTGCTGCAAAACAAACATTTGCTACAGCTTCTTCTTCATACTCTGATGAACAGCTTGAAGAGCTACTGTCATCCCACGTAGCTTTGAGAGCCATCTTCTTTTTGTCTTTCAATCTCTTCTTCTTATCTCCTTGATCCTCTTCTGTCTGAAATGGACAAAAGGTTTGTATGTGCCCTTGCCTTTTATATTTGAAACATGTAGGAACAGTTCTTTTAGAGTAGCTGGGCTTATTCTTTTTCTTCATGAATTTTCTGAAATTTCTTGCTAGCAACATGATCTCATCATCATCTGAGCTAGGAACTTCTTCTGTAGATGGAAATGTTATTTCCTTTTTCTTTTCAACTTTATTTTCAACAGTTCCTTCATGCTCTTTCCAGTCCTTCATTTGAGCTTCGTGGGCCAGAAGATTGCCCAACAATTCTTCAACTGTATAATTGTTAAGATCCTTGGAATCTTGAATAGATGTGGACTTCTGTTTCCACTCAATAGTTAAGCTTCTCAGGATCTTCTGTACATGTTCACGTGAAGAGAACTCCTTTCCAAAGCCTTTCAGACTGTTAGTGATTTCAGTAAATATAGAAAACATTTCAGTTATATTTTCATTACCATTCATTTTAAACAGTTCAAGTTTTCTTAAAAGAATACTGATTTTTGTATCCTTAACCTGGCTTGTACCTTCATGAGTAACTTGAAGGATTTTCCACGCCTCATGAGCAGATTTACATGCAGATACTTTATTATATTGATCAGCAGTTAGTGCACAATAAATAGCATTCAACCCTCTAGCATCCAACTAGATGATTTTCTCATCCTCCTCAGACTAGTCCATAACATTACTGGTTGGAAGTGTAGTTCCAAGAACAACAATCTTCTAGAGTTTAACATCAGAACTCCTAAGGAAACACTCCATTCTATTCTTCCAATAGTTATAATTGGAGCCATCGAATAAGGGAGGTCTATGGATGTTTTGTCCCTCAGCAAATTGAGTCATAAATCCAGATGGTTAAATCTTATGAAGGATTAACCTTGCTCTGATACCAATTGTTAGGATCGTAGGCTCACCAGAGGGGGGGTGAATGGTGAAAGTGTGTATTTTTAAAATTCTTTTAATGTTGAATCGAATGATTCAACAAAAAATGAAATGAGATGAAACTAATACAATGCAAATTAACAGAGATAAGAAACACACAACAAATTTTTAGGTGGTTCACCAATTTGGCTAGTCCACCCTCAAGGTTCACTTGGGCTTCACTAAGTGTTTCAACAATTACACACTTGCTTTCAGGTCAAAGCAAGAACCAACTACACAGAAGTTTTCAGGTAAAAACTTCAGTAAACCAACCTCTAGAGTTTTCAAGTCGAAACTCAAACCAACACTGTATGTAGCTTTCAGGTTGAAGCCACGAACCAACAACTTTAAACCTTCAATCAGAGTTTTGGCGCAAGAGCTTTTTCTGCAATGGATCTTCTGAATATTCTTCACTGTTTGCAGACTTGAGTATGAATGGAATTGGAGTGTAGTTCACTGTATATCTCTACTGTATATCCGTTGTCTGTATTTTGAATATATACTTGATATGTACAACGATCATATTTTCCTCCAATGGATGTATTCTACTGTACTTGATTAGGATCAAGTCCCAATACGGCAAGTGACCGTTTAGAAAAAACGTTTCAAGTCAACTTACCGATTTTCCTATTCTTTCGGATAGTTAGCTATACAACTCTCCGAAGAGTAACTGTAACTCACCGAAAGATCACTTATCCTTTACTGCCAGGTAGGATTCCATAATATTTAAATGTGAGCTGTCATCCAATCGAATACTTATAACTGTAACTCACCGAACAGTTATATACTTGACTCTGTCAACTTTCCGATTTTAATTTAGCATGTGAATAAAAGACTGACTTAAGTTTCGGAAGGTTATCCTGTAACTCACTGAAATTCTTCAGGATTTCGGATAGTTATTTTTCTAACTCTTCAAAAACTTATTTGAGCCACTATCTAGAATTCTACATGTGGGAAATTCAATGACTTAAGTTTCGGATGGTTAAACTGTAACTCACCGAAACTCTTTTGAAATTTCGGATAGTTATCCTTCTAACTCTCCGAAAACCTATTTGAGCATCTGTCTAGATTTCTGCACGTGGGAAATTTACTGAGTTAAGTTTTAGATAGTTAAACTGTAACTTACCGAAACTCTCTTTTAAATTTCGGATAGTTATCTAACTCTTCGATTTTCCCATTTAAAATTTTCAACTGCCAGCTTCTCCATTTTGCACGTGCGTAATAAAATGACTTAAGTTCCGGAAAGTTATGCCTGTAACTTACCGAAAAACTCGAATAATTATCTAACTCTCCGAAAAGAAAACTCAAATAGTTATCTAACTCTCCGACAAGTCTTTTAAGCTTCCATTCTATATTTCTACACGTGGTTTATTGAATGACTTAACTTTCGGATAGCTATACTTGTAACTCTCCGAAAAGTCTTTTAAGCTTCCAGATAGTTATCTCCTTAACTATCCAATCATTCAATCTATTTAACTGTCTGATTAAATAACTCTCCGAAGGCTTTGTAAAATCGGATAGTTATTCTTTTAACTGTCCGATAGCATTGCTGCTGCTTTATACTTAGACCTGTAACTATTCGATTTTGCTAAATCTTCTTGATCTATTCATCTGGAACTTTCTTGATCTTTTCATCTGCTTGGAAATAGTTCTAACAGCCTTCTGATCTAATGCAGTAAGACTTAACTATGAAATACAATATGTTTCCTCACATAGGTTTTGCATTATCAAAATACTCGGGTACTAACAATCGATGCTAAATACAAGTGTATTACCATTAATGAATTGAAATGTAGAAAGGGATATTCTTCTGTTCCAAGATAATGTACTATTTCTACATATATTTCAATATATTCCTCTTCCCACTTCCATTCATTTAGGTCTTTCATAATCCATATTTGAAATTTCATTAGTTCATCTTACCATCTTACTAAACACAGTGTAGGATCATCATATTCATTATACCATACTCCTAATTGAATTTTATCATATTCTACAGATGGTGGTTCAGCTATATCATTAGGTATAGGCAATATTTCTACTAAGTCATCATCATAACTATCTATGCTTACTATGTAAAATCATATATAAATGCAACTAATATATCCATGACTCAATATATATATCCATCAAGTATTACATGTATATTGTTAACTAATGCTTTCTCTCCTAGATATATCACAGTATTTTCATTCCAAGATCTATTTAGAAAATTATACACACTTAAACATAGATCATCATCCCAATTTCTTGTTGGCCTCTAGTAATACAATTTTTCAGGAATGGTCGAATTTTTATCAAAAAATGTTAAAGTTGACCCACAATTCTCAATTGGTACTTCAAATCTATTAGGTCTTCTTATATTCCATTCTTCTCTAGTAATAGGATTTCTAATTAAAATATCGAGCAATAGAATAGCATACCTTGGTTTGGTTCTGTAAATAATCAATCCTTCATCTATCCCCATAATATGATCTATTCCTTCTAATGTATGGGGTTGAATTCCAGTAGTTTCTTCCATATTTAGATATTCATAGCTGATTGAACTATGATTAAATGACTTCCGTACAAATCCATCTCTAATATTAGTCATCTTTGCAGCTTGTAGTCCATGAAAATATTTTTCTCTAACACATTCTTTAATTTCTTTTGACACACAACACAATCTACATAGATCTTTAGCTGATAAGTTGCTCAGTACTTCCCTTAGTGCATCCAACGGTAATTTCATCAATTCTATCTATTGTGATTCTATGTAACATAAACAAAATTTTAAACATAGATAAAATTAACATAGCTACTTACATACCTTCATGGAGTCAGGTCTGTTAGGACCCTTGTATTTTGATAATGCAAAAACCTGTGTGAGGAAATAAATTATATTTCACAGATTAGATAGTTCAGCAGAAGAGCAGAAGGAAGATAAGTCATTACAGATAGTTCAGAATGTGTTGCAAGAGATAAACAGGATATCGAAAGGTTATCAGGCTTATCTATCTGGAAGAGATATTTTCGGTGAGTTACCAAGCTTAAGTATCTGGAAGGCAATTTGAAGTAGTAAGAATTCAATCAAAGAGTTAGAAAGATGGTTGTATGGAAAATCGGAGAGTTAGAAAGATAACTATCTGAAAAACAAGAAGATTCAGAAGGTTACTGTAGCTAACTATCTGAAACTTAAGTCATTCAATTACCCATGTGCAAAAATTCAAACATAAGCTTAAAAAGATTTTTCAGAGAGTTAGAAAGATAACTATCCGAAAAATAAGAAGATTCAGAAGGTTATTGTAGCTAACTATCCTAAACTTAAGTCATTGAATTTCTCACATGTAGAAATCCAAAACAGATGCTTACAAGGATTTTTCGAAGAGTTAGAAAGATAACTATCTGAAAAATAATAGGATTCAGAAGGTTACTGTAGTTAACTAACCGAAACTTAAGTCATTGAATTTCCCATGTGCAGAAATCCAAAACAGATGTTTACAAGGATTTTTCGGAGAGTTAGAAAGATAACTATCCGAAAAATAAGAAGATTCGGAAGGTTACTGTAGCTAACTATCTGAAACTTTAAGTCATACTATTATGCACGAGCAGAAATAAGAAGACAAATGTCAGAAGCTTAGAAGAAGAAAATTAGAGAGTTACTATAGCTAACTATCCGATAGTTAGGAACATTTCGGTGAGTTACAATTGCAAGTATCCGAACTCAAAATACTTCACGTGTATGACTTAAATTCTCACATGACTTAGACCAAAAGAACTTAAGTGGGTTTTTGGTGAGTTATGACTTTCTTCAGAGAGTTACATAGGTAACTATCCAAAAATCAAAGGGAATTGGAAGGTTACAGACTAGACAGTATATAGAATGGTAACTTACTATTTTTGGTACTGAATACACAACAAGTACAGTAGAAAACATCAATTGGAAGTAAATATGATCGTTATACCTATTGGTATAAATATGAGAAGTAAAGGGAAGTTTAAGATAACGATTATCATATACTATGAGCTATTCAAAAATTCCAGATAAACTCTCAAGTCTACAATATTCAGCAATACTCTCAAAGCTTACTGCAACACAAAAGCTCCCTGCACTCAAACTTTGCTTCAAAGTTTAAAGTGTTGGTTCATGAGTTTCTACCTAAAAACTCTAGGTTGGTTAAGAGCTTATACCAGAAAGCTCAAAGAAAGGTTGGTTGCTGAGCTTCAACCTGAAAGCTCAAGTGTTGGTTGTTGCTTTAACTTGAAAGCAAGTGATTGTAAGTATTTACATACTTAGTGAAGCCCAAGTGAATCTTGGGGGTGGACTAGCAGATTTGGTGAACCACCTAAAAATTGCTTTCTTTCTATTTACTGTTTTGCATCCATCTAAATTAGTTCAACTCACTGTTAACTTGAATCAACCGATTAACTTAAAAGGAAGATAAAATTTATACACTTACACCATTCACCCTTCCTCTAGTGAGCTTATCGATCCTCACAAGGTCATAACTCAACGAACTAAGTTCATTGAATTAAGTAATAACTCTACGGTACTACTAATTATAATTAAACTTTCATTTTTTTTTCTTTTTATATTTTTCCTACTTACTATAATATACATAATTGCTAATAATTGTGTTACATCATTTAGTTTCCCTCTCATAAGAGGTATCAATTTCATTAACAGTCCTGTTTACAGGGTTAGGTACTGCTTGCATTAGCAATCCTCCAGTAAGTCTAACTTTTATTGATTCCTTCTATCTAGGGGGTATATTTCTATTCATATTTTGATTTTGAATGGTCATATTTCCAAATGCATGATCTAGACGATTGTTTAATTGTTGAATTATCTTTTCTAATTTCTCTATTCTAGATCCTTGTTCATGATTGTTAAGTTAAATCATGAACTTCTATTTGTTTTTATGCTTATATAAATAATTTACTTTTAGAAATAAACAAATAACCTTTCACACAAATTAGATATTAAATCCAATTTATATTTTTAACTGCAAGTGCACAATGTATATTGTATTTGTGTGCAAGTACAGGTTGATCCCATAGAGATTGAGTAAGCATTATGTATTGTTCTCATTTTATATTGGAGTTTATATGTGTTTAGGAAGCATTCCGTTGAGTTACAGTTAACTCAATGGACCTAGTTCGTGGAGTTATGGCTAACTCAATGGACTAACCTCGTGGACTTAAGTTAACTCCACGAGCCTATCTTTCTAGTTAAATACTACTATTTACAAAGGAATTCAACCAACTATTGGGTAGCTCCACAAAATGTAAATAACATCAATTAAGCTCTTTAATGTTAGTTAATATTAGATCTATCATTAAGCAACACTAACATTCAAATATTTCAAACAGTAACTATTAAAATTTTTAAGTATCTGGAATGAATCAATTTCAGTAAACAATAAAACTATTTTCTATTTTCAAAATCAAACTAACATAAAACATTCACAATACTAACAATGATAACATTAATCACGATACAAAACAAACAATGCAACACTTTAATACTAAATGTAAACACAGATAATTTGTTGTTTTTGGTATTTTTGTTTTGATATGTTCCTGAAGGTGAGAGAAAGGTGAAATGTAAAAATCTCTATCGATAGTAAAAACTTCTGTCACTACATGCGACGCAATTACACCACTGAAAACTTAATCACTTACAATCTTGCCTCCTCTCCCTATAGAATCACGAATCCAAAATTGTAAGATGATCTCCTCTTCAACATACTGGCATCAACCTGAAACCAAGGCTAGAAGCTTTACTATCTCCTAAGATATGAGTCGGTGCTTGGTGAAAATGACTTCCCTTCCCACGATGCGATCACTCCTCATAGTGGTTGTCAGTCACCGTGTTTGGCTTAGAATCAACCAGACATCAGGAAAGTATCCTCACAAACCTTCGATGGTTGGTGATTGTTTAGAATAAAAAAGTGCATAATATTAACGGTTAAATGATGGTTAATTGCAAAATAATTAGCTTATTATATGAGAATTAAGTCATTATGTTATAATTGCACTATTATATGCTTTAATGAAAGAATCTGCATAATTTGCAGGAATTAGCATTAACTAAGTACATTTCTGAACTGTCGGTGAATTACAGGTTATTAATTCTTAAGTATCCAAATTTTCTGTTATCTTAGAGAGTTATGTTTAATGTACCGGATAGTTATGTTTTAAATGAATATTTTATTATTTCCTAGAATACACGTGTTTAAACCTATTTAGAATGAAAAGTGCATATTATTAACGGTTAAATGATGGTTAATTGCATAATATTTAGCTTATCATATGAGAATTAAGCCATTATGTTATAATTGCACTGTTATATGCTTTAATTAAAGAATCTACTTAATTTTGGGGAATTAATGTCAATTTAGTACATTTCTGAACTGTTGGTAAGTTGCAGGCTGTGAAATTCTTGAGTATCCGAAATGCACCTAAGCATCGAATAGTTAAATTTATGCATGTGTTTTATAGTTAAATCAACGAAGAAAGTCCGTTGAGTTATTTGTAACTCAACGGACTATTTATTTTCTAATATGCCACTGTAGCGGTTGTAGAAACAAGACAGTTGGAAGAAAAACCACGATTGCATGTATTGCGCAGGGAGAAGAAATCATCACCGTTGATATGAATGAAGGAAATCCAACCGTCCATTCAAGCAAAAGCAGTTACTACTGAAGAAATATAAAAGAAAAGAAGAAAAAGAAGTATGTGTGTGATCGATGGACGACCAGTGTGTACAGAGGAGGAGCACCAAGCTTTCTATAGGTAGTATCGGCAATTCTCCAAAGTACCACACCAACCATTGTTACCACCACCATCACCACCATAATCACCAACCATCGGAGGTTTGTGAGAATACTTTCTAGATGTCGGGTCGATTCCGAGCCAAACACGGTGCCTGACAACCACTGTGAGGAGTGATCACGTCGCATGTTTGTGTTTTCCCAGCACTACACTAGAAAAACTTGGATTTGTTACTTCTATTTTTACTTAGTTAATTTATCTTTATGCCTATTCTTTCTTTTATAAGTAAACAAACAACCTTTAATACAATTTAGATATTAATTCCAATTTGTACTTTAACTGCAAGTGCACAGTGTCTATTGTATCAATGTGCAAGTACAGGTCGATCCCACAGGGAATTGCTGATGAATTTAAGAAATGTTTGATTGTGAACAATTCAAATTTATATTCAATAAGCACTCCGTTGAGTTACAGTTAACTCAACGGGCTAAGTTCGTTGAATTATTGATAACTCAACGGACTATCCTCGTGGACTTAAGTTAACTCCACGAGCTTGTCTCTTCTTTATAATATTGCTAATTACAAAGGAATTCGGCCAACCATTGGGCGATTCCACAGATTGTAAATAACATCAATTAAACTTTTTAATGCTAGTTAACATTGGATTTATCATTATGCAATACTAACATTCAGATGATTCAAACAGTAACCATTAAAATCTTTAAGTTGTTTTGTACGAACCAATTTCAGTAAACTGTAAAATTAAAACTAACATAAAACAATCATAAAATTGATACAGATAACATTAATCACGATACAACACCAACAATACAACACTCAAATACAACATATAAACAAAGATAAATTGTTTTTGGTATTTTTGTTTTGATGTGATGGGCGAAAGGTGAAATGTAAAGTAATTTCACTTGACAGTAAATACTTCCGACACTACTTGCAATGCGATTACACCACTGAAAATTGAACCACTTACAATTCTGTCTCCTCTCCCTATAGAATCGCGAGTCCAGAATTGCAAGATGATCTCCTCTTCAGCATACAGGCATCAACCCGAAGCTAAGGCTAAAAGCTTTACGATCTCCTGAAATATGAGTCGGCGCTTGGTGAAAATGTCTTCCCTTCCCGCGACGCGATCACTCCTCACAGTGGTTGTTAGGCACTATGTTTGGCTCGGAATCGACCCGACATCAGGCAAGTATCCTCACAGACCTCTAATGATTGGTGATTATGGTGGTGATACGATGGTTGGTGTGATACTTCGGAGAATCGCCGATATTGTCTGCAAAAAGCTCGGTGCTCCTCCTCTTTATACATTGGCCGTCCATCGATCACCCTCTTTCTTTTTTTCTTATTTTCTTTTATATTTCTTCAGTGGTAACTACTTCTACTTGAATGGTCGGTTGGATTTCCTTCCTTCAGAACAACGGCGATGATTTCTTTCTCCCTGCACGATTGAATTCCTACGTGATACGTGCAAACGTGGTTTTTCCTTCCAACTATCTGTTCCTGCAACCGCTACAGTGGCATATTAGAAAATATATAGTCCGTGGAGTTACAGATAACTCAACAGACTTCCTTCGTTGAATTAACTATAAAACACGTGTAAAAATAACAACTTAAGTTTATAAGGCTAACCTAACGCGTTGCCTTAGTGTATTGTCATGTAACTCAACGCATGCAGTTATACTAACTTAACGAGTTATAATGTAAGTAAATCTACCAACTCTCAACACGTGTCAGCAGCAGTTTAAACATAAAATAACATTTCAGAGAATTACAGGTATAACTATCCGATGCTCAGATGCATTTTCGGATACTTAAGAATTTCACAGCCTGCAATTTACCGACAGTTCATAAATGTACTAAATTAACATTAATTCCCCAAAATTAAGCAGATTCTTCAATTAAAGCATATAACAGTGCAATTATAACATAATGGCTTAATTCTAATATGATAAGCTAAATATTATGCAATTAACCATCATTTAACCGTTAATAATATGCAGTTTTTCATTCTAAACACTTCCCCCATACCTAAATTTTGCTAGTCCCTTAGCAAACTAAGATTTAATTAATTGGTCTTTTAAAAAGTGCTAGAATTAATTCTCCCCCTTTTGTTTTTTTTTTTCTTCTGTTTAGCATAAACATATATTTTATATGTTTTAGTAATCAACCTGCAAAGATATTTAGAATATATGTAAATTACATACAAAGTATATCATCTTCATATAGGTGTTAATTATATTATCGTTTGTTCTTCTTTTCATCATCTATAATCCTGAATTTTCCAATAAGTTTTTCCAGAAGAAATTTCAACAACATACAAATTAAAGTACAATCCAATTCAATCTGATTAAGACAAGTAGAATAAAGAATTGTATTTCCATTAAACAACTTCAAAAGTCAATTCTAGATTCATATTTCAGCAATTCTAGATAATAGAAAATATACTCGATTCATAAGATATCTGTATTTCACAAAACACTTGTATCTTTTCAGAACAGTATATGTTTTTTTTTTTTTTTGTGTACTTTAAAAGTTAATTTGACAAGTTTGAATCATGCAAGAGCTTTCTAATGTACCCATGTAACGAGCTTTTAGTCAACAATCCTAGATCTGATCAAGATCTTAGGTTGCCAGATTTTCAAAGTCCTTTTTCAGGTCAACAATCCTTAGATACCTATCTGCTCAAGTACAAAAGGCTCGTGATCAAACAAGTCAATAAACTCTCAAGGTTTTTTTTTTTTTTTAAATAAATGCACACACAAAACAAAGCATTAATCACATACTGTATATGCACGTATTTCATTAATATAGATGAAGTAAAACACCAATCTCATATAATCCTGCTTCTATCATTTACTAAAGATATGAATCCATAACAATAAGTTCATACTTTATCTGTAGTTTAATAAGATCTACACAAAAATCATTCTACAAGTTCAATTAGTCAAAGTAAATGTATCTTTCATCATATGTGTTTCATTTAATCTAGAATTCACATCTCAGCTCCTTCAAGACTTCAGATAATTTTCTGATTAAGCATTAAATATTCTGATTTCATTTTAAAATCGTGAAACTGTTAAACTCATGAAATTCAGAAAAATCATAAGATACTATATCTAGATTTACATAAATAATAAATTCTATAGCATCTTCTATAGCCTTCTAAATATCACATTCAAGCAGTTTATAAAAATTTTACAGTCTCAATTATCGGATAGTTACAGCAAGTTCATAAAAATTTTCAATTTCCTCAAAACTTTGCAGTACCATTTTAATTCATTTAATTAACAAACTTACATGGCTGTTACTTTAATTACCTCCCCCATACCTACATTTTGCATTGTCCTCATTGTAAAAGATTTGACAATAAGTACAGTAATTGTAGCAGGCATGAATAAAGTTTTGTTTGATTTAACATTCAGGATAAGTAATTGGTTACATACCTTGTTCCATTTGTATCTCTTTCTACATATTCCGATTTTTGATTCTGAAAAAAACTTTTCATTCCCAGATAAACACAGAATATAAAACAAAATAACATTTAACAGGTATTAATAAATCAGCGTCTTGTGTGGAACCTAGGCTTCTATGCCTTTGGTGGCTCATAAGCAAGCTAGTTGGTTTCCTAGAACAGATACCAACAAACTGGATTGATAATTTGTTTTGTTTGTTTGTTTGTTTGTTTTTTTTTTTTTTTTTATTATAAAATGAACATGAAAAACTTCAAATTTTTTTTTTTTTTCTAAAAATAAATGCAGAATACACAACATTAAACACACAAAATCACAGCTTAAGAACATAATTGAAAAGTAGAAACAAATGGAATAAATGTATCAGTCTAAGTAAACTTTTTAGGCATAGTTCTTCTTGCTATTAATTCTGTTTTAATACAGTTCTTGGTCCCTTTTAATTTGTAAACATGCAATATATTATAAATTCCAAATACGAGTGTATTACCATTAATGATATGTAATGCAGAAAGGGATCCTTTTTGGTTCCAAGGTAATGTAGTAGTTTCTATTTCTACATCTATTTCAATATATTCCTCTTCCCACTTCCATTCATTCATGTCTTCCATAATCCATATTTGAAATTTCATCAGTTCATCCCACCATCTTATCAGACATAAAGTAGGATCATCTTCTTCATTATACCACATTCCTATTTGAATTTTATTAAATTTTTCAGATGGTGGTTTAGCTATTTCACTCGGTACAGGTAAAATTTCTGTATAATCATCATAACTGTCTATGCTCACTATGTATAAATCAGATCTATATGCTATTGATATCTCCGTGACTAAATAAATATAACCATCAAGTATGACATGTTTGGTTAATTAATGATTTCTGTCCTAGATATATTATAATGTTTTCATTCCAAGATCTGTTCAGAAAATTATACACACTTAAGCGTAAATCTTCACCCCAATTTCCTGTAGGTCTCCAATAATATAATTTTTCAGGAATTGCAGAATTTTTATTAGAAAATATTAAAGCTGACCCACAATTTTCAGTTGGTGCTTCAAATATATTAGGTCTTCGTATATTACATTCTTCTTCTGTTATAGGATTTCTTATCAAAATCTCAGGTAATGATAAACTTGCATACCTTGGTCTCGTCTTGTATATGATTAATCCTTCATCTATCCCCATAATATGACTCATTCCTTCTAATGCATTGGGTGGAGTTCCAGTAGTTTCTTCCATAGCCAGATATTCATGGGTATTTGAACTACGATTAAATGACCTCCATATAAATCCATCTCTAATCTTAGTCATTTTTGCAGCTTGTAGTCCCTAAAAATATTTTTCTTCAATATAATCTTTAATTTCCTTTGATACACAACACATCCTGCATAGATCTTTAGCTGACAAGTTACTTAGTATTTCCCTTTGTGCATCCAATGGTAATTACATTAATTCCATTTGTCGATTTTGTAAAATAAAAACAAAAATTTAGCAGAGACAAAAATTAACATAACTACTGCACACCCTCGTGGAGTTAAGGCATAACTCAACGGACTAAGTTCGTTGAGTTAAAAATTAACTCTACGATACTATTAACTTAAAAATAAAAACATATATACATACAAATAGTTGCTTCAGATATGCTGCTTCATTCAGCTGCCCTCCCAAAAGAGGTATCAATTTCATTAACCGTTCTATTGACAGGATTAGGTATAACTTGTATTGGCAATCCTCCAGTAGGTCTAACTTCCATTGGTTCCTTCTGTCTAAGTGGTATATTTCTATTCTGATTTTGATTTACAACATTTCCAAATATAAATTCTAGACGATTGTTTACTTGTTGGATTATTTTTTCTAATTTCTCTATTCTAGCTCCTTGTTCAATTAATACTTCATAACTTATGTTCTTCTCATTTATATTTTCTCCTCCCTAGAAATTGTTGTTTCTCCAAGATAAATTCGGGTGATTTCTCCAATTAGGATTATAATAATTTCCCAAGTTATCTCTCTGGTTTCTAACATAAATAATATCTAAGTCATTTATGTTTGTATTCTTTTCTGCTAGCTTTTGATTTAATGATAACTCTTCTATTTTCTTTGTTAATTCATTTAATTTCACCTCAAGCATAGTATTGGAATCTATTTCATGCATTCCTCTTGCCAATAATCTTTTATCTGCAATAGCTTCAGCCAAATTTTCCCACTGTGCAGTTCTTTTTGCAAAATTTTCTAAATATGCCCATGCTTCTTCATTACATAATTTTAAAAATCCATTTTGACAAGTAGATTCTAATAAAGATTTCGTTGAAACATCTATGCCTTCATAAATTATGCCTATTAATTGTGCTTTACTCATTGCATGATGTGGACATTGAGTCAATAAATCTTTAAATCTTTCAAAATATTTCCAGAATGATTCACCCTGTTTTTGGCTACACATTAATATTTCTTTCTTCTTTTTAATCATTTGATGTGTTGGATAGTATTTTTCCAGAAAAACAGAGCAAAATTCAGTCCATGTAGAAATTGAATCAGGCGACAAAGTATATAACCATCTCTTAGCTGTATCTTTTAAAGCGAAAGGGATATATCTAAGTTTAATAGCATCTATACTCATGTTCGGCATTCTCATCATTTGACAAACTTTGTTAAATTCTCTAAGGAAATAATAGGCATCCTCTCTTTCTAATCCATGAAAATGTGGCAATTGACTAATATAATTAGATTTCAGTTCAAACCTATCTCTCTCAAAGTTTGGCAATCGAATACATGAAGGTTCATCAATTAATTCAGGATACAAAATCTCTCCTAATGGTTTTTCTACTGGAGCAGCCATCTCTACGTTCTCTTTTAAAGAAAGGTTAGCTACACCCTAAAGAATTTTGTTAAAGTTTAGTTCAGAAAATCTTTCAGTACCCCTCTGCAATGAAAATTCTTGGATTGGTGTTCTTACTAATCGTTTAGTGCTTAGAGAACGAGTCCATGTGTTCATAAATAAATAACAGAAGATTAATTACATACTAGTCTGAAGCTTTCCATTCTATAAATATTTGTTGTCGGATGAAGGTTGAATCAGCTGCTTCTCCTTCCAATTCCTCCAATGCTTTCTCCTTTCTCTTAAAAGTGTTGGTAACTCGTAAATAACATTCTATTTCATATATATACTGTGCATCCATAAAGTGAATAAATCTCGTTGCAAGAACGTGTCTTGCAAAGTGCATCGTGGTTCTTGTTTTAATGGGTATGTGTACCACTACTAATTTCAAATTTTGGTAACCGCTAAACCGACGAAGTTTCGTTTGTGGTTAAAAGAATAACCATTCTGCTTAATCCACAAACTAACCTCGTTGAGTTACAGATTACTCAATAGAACACAGTCGGCTACTGTTGCTAACTCCACGGACTAATTTCGTTGAGTTACAGATAACTCAACGGAGTGACCTTATATTATATTACTGACCTCGTGGAGTTACGGTTAACTCAACGGACTTACTTCGTTGAGTTAACACTTAGCAACTTCTAAGTTTCACTCTCGTAAGTTTTCTATTCTGTTTTTTTTTTTTTCTTTGTCATTCTGCTAACTGTAATAAAGTTAAATCTATGTCATTAATGCCTCATTTTGATTAAAATACATTTAAATCTGAACATTATATAAAGATTTAAATTGCAGGTCATTTTATGTTATGCAGAATTTACATTTTACCTTATAACATGCAGAAATTTTTAAGCAGTTATCCTATCATTCAGCAAATTGTAAATCTGTTACATATTCATTCATAAAGTTTCACAATAACATAATATTCAATAATTTCCATTCATTTCACATTCAAAACATGTATGAAAATTGCTCCACAGGCCTTGTAAAAATTGGTACTACAGATTTAATTTCCTCAAATTCAGGCACTTTTTCTTTTCCTTTCTTTTTTCTAATTAGTTGTGCCTGTTCTTCCTCTTCATCTTATGAAATTAAATCTACAAAGTAGGCTCTACAGGCCTACGATGCACAGGTACTAGCTCTTCCTGTTTAACTTTTCCTATAATTATTGGTCTCGAAGGACTAGTTTCATCTTCTTTTGCAGTAGGTTTGACAACAGTTCTGGTAGTAGCTGCGTGTTGCTGTTCCACTTTGATTTTATATTGGGCTTTCAACTTTTCTGCAGCCCTCTTTTTGTACAGTGCATCAAACACTAGGTGTGCTTTAGCCACTACCAAATCTTCTGATTCTCCTTGGTTTTTTCCAACTTGAATCAGTTCTGTAAATTCTCTTATTTTTTCTTCAGTCGAAGGCCCCATCATTTCTGCTCGTGTCAATGGCTTAAATGGTGGAACTGAAGGTCCAGACTACTGCTCCTCAGGAACAGGTCTTTCAGCAGTTGGTTCCTCCCGTTCTTCAGTTGCCTTCCTTTCTTGCTCCTAGATCACTCGTTTAGCTTGTCTACAGATTCGTCTTTTGAACCAGAGTTGGGACTTACACTGGATTAATTCTAGGGCAACTTCTTTACTTGGCCTTATTTGTCTTTCTTTACTTACTACTATTTCTGTTGCTATTCTGATTCGTGTTTCCATCATTTGAGGTATTCGTATATCCATATCTACTAAATCTCTTCTCAACTTGAAAAGTTCTGATTCTACCTTCTGTAGCTCTTTATCTCTTGTCGTATTTTTGATCTTCTACCACGTGTGCCACTTTTCTGATTCCTTCAGAAATTCTAATGTATCAACAACATCTTCCCAGAATTCAGGCGTCATCTTCATCATCGTGGAGTTACACAACAGCACGTAATCGCTCTGATTTCTACTGTTCTAGATTCTAAATGATTTGTCGGATAATGCCCCCAAAACCCTAGGTTTTAGTTTAAATAAGCACTCAGTTTAGGCGGGTAATCGAGTCATTTCCCGAACTAACTACTACTATTTTATCCACGGTCTTAGCTACAGTACTCCGTTGTGTTACAGGTAACTCAACGGAATAAGCTCGTTGACTAACTCAAGACTCAATGGAGTAAGCTCGTTGAGTTAAGTGTAACTCAACGGATTCCCCGTACAAGCAAATATAATAATAAAAATATTATAGAGAATAGTTTTTCTATTTTTTTTACAGGTTCAACCGAATCTATGCTTCGGTCAGACCTAAATATTTTTTTTATTTTTTTATCTTTCTTTCGGTTGAATCGATACTATGTTTTGGTAAAACAAATTTTTTTCTGAAAATTAATATTCAATTTTTTTTCCCGATTTAACCGATACTGTGCTTCGGTAAAACCAATATATTTTTTTTTTAATGTTCCGATCATACCGATGCTACGCTTCGGTCAGACCTAAATATTTTTTTAATTTTCCAGCCATACCGATGGATCCTGTCGGTTGAACCGCAACTATTTTTATGTTATATATATATTTTTAATGTTTTTATATATATCTATATATATATATATATATACATAAACATAAAACGTGATTTCTTACTAAGTAAAACTCGAGTAGTCCTCTACTCTGATTTCTTCTATAATTCCAAAGGAGCTTTTTGGTGTTTTCAGAATAGGTTTAAGTCTTTGTCCATTTACTTTAATATATTCTGATTTTTAGGATTTTCAATTTCAATAGCTCCATAAGGATAAAAATTTCGAACTATGTAAGGTCTTGCCCATCTAGATCTTAATTTTCCTAGATGGTTATGGAGTCTAGCCATATAAAGATATACTTCTTGTCCTATTTTAAAGTTTTTAGGAATAATTTTTCTATCATGCTAGAATTTAATTTTCTCTTTTTCTCTTACAGTCTTTGAATAAGCTTCATTTCTAAATTCTTCTAATTCAATTAGTTGCATTTTCCTATTTTCAGCAGCTTGATTTAAATTAGTGTTCAAAGTTTTTAATGCCCAATAAGCTTTATGTTCTATTTCAACAGGTAAATGACAACTTTTTCCATATACTAGCCTAAAAGGTAACATACCTAAGCTCGTTTTATAAGCAGTTCTATAAGCCCAAAGTGCATCAATCAATCTATTAGCCCAATCTGTTCTAGTAGGATTTACTACTTTTTCCAAGATTAATTTAATTTGTTTGTTTGCACTTTCTACTTGTCCACTTGTTTGCGGATGATATGATGTTGCAATTTTGTGGTTTACTCCATATTTCATCATTAAGGCTTCAAAACTTCTATTACAGAAATGAGTTCCTCTATCACTGATAATAGCTTTAGGTATTCCAAATCTGGCAAATATATTTGTTCTTATAAATTGTATTACCACTTTGTTATCATTAGTTTTTGTAGGAATAGCTTCTATCCATTTAGATACATAATCCACTCCTAACAATATGTAATTAAATTGATTAGATATAGGAAATGGACCCATAAAATCTATTCCTCACACATCAAAGATTTCAACCTCAACAATAGGATTTAAAGGCATCATATTCCTCTTTGATATTCTTCCTATTTGTTGACATCTTAAACAACTTAAGCAATATTTATGAGCATCTTTGAATAGTGTTGGCCAATAAAACCCACATTGCAGAATTTTTGCAGCAGTTTTCCCTGAACCAAAATGTCCTCCACAAGCTTGGTCATGACAAAAAGACAATATGCTCGAATATTCAGTTTCTGGAACACACCTCTTTAAAACCAGATTAGGACATTTCTTAAATAAGTAAGGGTCTTCCCAATAGTAATATTTTACTCTTGAGAAAAATAATTTCTTATCCTGTCTATTCCAATCCTTAGGTGTTAAACCAGTAACTAAGTAATTAACTATGTCTACATACCAAGGCATTGTGTTGATGGTCATTAATTGTTCATCAGGAAAATTATCCTTAATTTCAATATTTGATTTTTCTATTTGTAATCTTGATAAATGATCTACTACTACATTCTCACAACCTTTTTTATCTTTAATTTCTAGATTGAATTCTTGCAATAATAATATCCATCGAATCAATCTAGGTTTAGTTTCTTTTTTCTTTATTAGATGTTTTAGAGCTGAATGATTTGTGTATACTATTACTTTAGCTCCAATCAAATATGATCTAAACTTTTCTAAAGCAAACACAACAGCTAATAATTCTTTTTCAGTAGTTGTGTAATTAACTTGAGCATCATTTAAGGTTTTGCTTGCATAATGAATCACTCTAGGAGATTTTTCTATTTTCTATCCTAACACTGCTCCTACAGCAAAATCAGAAGCATCGCACATTAATTCAAATGGATGGTTCCAATTAGGTGCTTGAATTATAGGAGTTGAAATTAAGCTAGTCTTAAGTCTAAAAAATGCTTCCTTGCAATTTTTATCAAAGTTAAATGGAACATCTTTTAATAGATTAGTTAAAGGTCTAGCTATCTTGCTAAAGACTTTAATAAATCTTCTATAAAAACCAGCATGTCCTAGAAATGATCTAATATCTTTTACTGATTTAGGTTCTGGTAGATTAGAAATTACTTCTATTTTAGCTTTATTTACTTCCAACCCTTTTTTAGAAACAACATGCCCTAAGACTATTCCTTGTTTAACCATGAAGTGACATTTTTCCCAATTTAAAACCAGATTTTTTTCCACACAGTGTTTTAATATTTGGTCTAAATTGCTTAAACACACTTCATATGAGTTGCCATATACTGTAAAATCATCCATAAATATTTCTAAAAATTCATCAGTCATTCCAGTAAATATGCCTTGCACACACCTTTGAAAGGTAGCTGGTGCATTGCATAATCCGAATGACATTCTTTTAAAAGCATAAGTTCCATTAGGACAGGTGAAAATTGTTTTCTCTTGATCCTCTAATGCTATTGGAATTTGATTATACCCTGAATACCCGTCTAGGAAACAAAAATATTCTTGCCCTACTAATCTTTCCAGCATTTGATCTATAAAAGGTAAGGGAAAATGATCTTTCCTAGTCACAGCATTCAGCTTTCTATAGTCTATACATACTCTCCAGCCTGATTGAATTCTAGTAGGTATCAAGTTTTGACTTTCATTCTAACAGGTTTAGCATTCTCTTCTAAATATATGTGGTGACAGCATAAAGTTGAACTTAACCCTTTTATATCAGTCATAGTCCATCCTATTGCTTCTTTATAACTTTTTATTACATCTTTTAATTTAGCTATTTGATCCTCTTTCAAATCTGAAGCAATAATGATTGGACAGGTCCGTTTATCTTCCAGAAATATATAGGTTAATTCAGGAGGTAAAGGTTTTAATTCTAAATACTGCCCATCAGAAGCTAGAGCTCCTAATTGAACATCATTATTTTTTAAATTAATTTCTTCCTGATCTCCTTTTATATTTATGCTTTCACTTTCTTCTAAAGTTTCAAAATTGATTTGCCTATTTAATTCTTCTTGAATCACATCATCTAACATATCTCCTTCATCCTCTAAAAAGTCTATGGTATGTAAGGACATTTCTAACTCCTCAAACCTTTCTGGTTTGAAAATATTTAATTGAGTATCCTCATTACCATATGCTAACTTCATTACTCCAGTTTTACAATTTATAACAGCCCCTGATGTTGCTAAAAATGGCCTTCCCAAAATTAAAGATGTATCACTATTTTTATGTTTAATTTGTTGGGAATCCAGAATTACAATATCAATAGGATATATAAAATTCTTGATTTTAATTAAGACATCCTCTATTTTTCCTCTAGGGTATCTTATACTTCTATCAGCCAATTGAATAACCGTACTAGTAGGAGTTAAGCCTTCTAATCCTAAGGATGCAAATATATCACTTGGCATAACATTTATACCTGCACCTAAGTCTATTAAGGTTCTTTCTAGAATGGTATTTCCTATGGTGCATGATATAACAGGGATTTCAGGATCAAATAACTTTTTAGGAATTTGTGGCAGAAATAGGTAACTACTTTGCTCAGCTAAAAAGACCTTTCTAAGAACTTTTCGCTCTCTTTTCTTAGTACACCAATCTTTTAGAAATTTAACACAAGGTGGCATATTCTGCAATAGATCTAACAAAGGAATGTTAACTTGTACTTTTTCAAAAATTTCTCTTATTTTTCTTGTTTTTCAGGAATCGTTTGTTGTAATCTTTCAAGATAGGGTGCTAAAGATTTTGATTTCAAAGACTCTCTTTCTTTCAGTTGATTTATTTGATTATTTTTAGCTTCAATTGCAGATTTAGATTGTTCTTTAGTGATTTCTAGATTTTCAGCTATTACATTTTCATTATCATTTTGATTTTTACTCTTGTCCACCTTCATATCATTTTCATTTTGAGTTCTTGGTGGTATATCAGTTTTAGATCTTAATGTTACACATACATCTTCTAGATTTTCGTTACTTTCATGATGCTTTTGTATATCATTTTCGTGATTATGATCTTCAATTGTTTTTAGTTTTAAAGTGCATTCTTTAAATTCTCTTACATTTGTGTTTTCTGTTTGTTGTATATTTTGCAAGTTGTGTAGGTTTATAATATTATAATTTTCATTGTCTTGTTGTAAAACTTGTATTTTCATTGCATTTTTGTCTAATGCTTTTAATTTTGTTTCCAGATCATCTAATTTCATTGCATTCAATTTTTGATCAATTTTCTTTATGGCTTTTTCAGTTTCGTAAATTATATCCTATTTAGGTTCTGAATATGCCTCCTTATAGTTTAATTGGTTGACTTCTTATTGCTGACGCACAAAGTATTCCAGTTTGTCTAGATTTTGCTCTATACTATGCTCCAGTCTGTCATAGCTATCCCAAACTTCAGTGTCTCTCATCATATTACACATTCTATACTGACCATTAGTTGGGTAAACTATAGGATTCTCATACTTGGCTCTATTATATTGAGGATAATTCATTTGTTGTTCATGGGATCTATCAATCTGTAAATGTCTCAATTTCAAACAATCATAAATGTCGTGTCCTTCAGAATTGCAGAATTCACATATGCTAATTAAAGGTTTCAAAAATCTTTGAGCATAAGCATATGCCATATTCTCAATTATAGAAGAAAACACACAACTCTGACAATTAAAATGAAACAGCTCTAACAGTTGCTTATATCTATTCAATTCAGTTCAATTCAATTCAGTTAATTCAATTCAATTCAATTTAATTCAATTCAATTCAATTCAATTCAATTCCCCGGCAACGACACCATAAAACTTGTTCGTGTTTTCCCAGCACTACACTAGAAAAACTTGGATTTGTTACTTCTATTTTTACTTAGTTAATTTATCTTTATGCCTATTCTTTCTTTTAGAAGTAAACAAACAACCTTTAGTACAATTTAGATATTAATTCCAATTTGTACTTTAACTGCAAGTGCATAGTGTCTATTGTATCAGTGTGCAAGTACAGGTCGATCCCATAGGGAATTGCTGACGAATTTAAGAAATGTTTGATTGTGAACAATTCAAATTTATATTCAATAAGCACTCCGTTGAGTTACAGTTAACTCAACGGACTAAGTTCGTTGAGTTATTGATAACTCAACGGACTATCCTCGTGGACTTAAGTTAACTCCACGAGCCTGTCTATTCTTTATAATACTGCTAATTACAGAGGAATACGGCCAACCATTGGGCGATTCCACAGATTGTAAATAACATCAATTAAGCTTTTTAATGCTAGTTAACATTGGATTTATCATTATGCAATACTAACATTCAGATGATTCAAACAGTAACCATTAAAATCTTTAAGTTGTTTTGTACGGACCAATTTTAGTAAACTATAAAATTAAAACTAACATAAAACAATCATAAAATTGATACAGATAACATTAATCACAATACAACACCAACAATACAACACTCAAATACAACATATAAACAAAGATAAATTGTTTTTGGTATTTTTGTTTTGATGTGATGGGCGAAAGGTGAAATGTAAAGTAATTTCACTTGACATTAAATACTTCCGACACTACTTGCAACGCGATTACACCACTGAAAATTGAACCACTTACAATTCTGTCTCCTCTCCCTATAGAATCGCGAGTCCAGAATTGCAAAATGATCTCCTCTTCAGCATACAGGCATCAACCTGAAGCCAAGGCTAAAAGCTTTACGATCTCTTGAAATATGAGTCGGTGCTTGGTGAAAATGTCTTCCCTTCCCGCGACGCGATCACTCCTCACAGTGGTTGTCAGGCACTGTGTTTGGCTCGGAATCGACCCAACATCAGGCAAGTATCCTCACAGACCTTCGATGATTGGTGATTATGGTGGTGATACGATGGTTGGTGTGATACTTCGGAGAATTGCCGATACTGTCTGCAGAAAGCTCGGTGCTCCTCCTCTATATATATTGGCCGTCCATCGATCACCCTCTTTCTTTTTTTCTTCTTCTCTTTTATATTTCTTTAGTGGTAACTGCTTCTGCTTGAATGGTCGGTTGGATTTCCTTCCTTCAGAACAACGGCGATGATTTCTTTCTCCCTGCGCGATTGAATTCCTGTGTGATACGTGCAAACGTGGTTTTTCCTTCCAACTGTTTGTTCCTACAATCGCTATAGTGGCATATTAGAAAATATATAGTCCGTGGAGTTACAGATAACTCAACGGACTTCCTTCGTTGAATTAACTATAAAACACGTGCAAAAATAACAACTTAAGTTTATAACGCTAACCTAACGCGTTGCCTTAGTGTATTGTCATGTAACTCAACGCGTGCAGTTATACTAACTTAACGAGTTATAACGTAAGTAAATCTACCAGCTCTCAACACTTGTCAGCAGCAGTTTAAACATAAAATAAGATTTCGGAGAATTACAGGTATAACTATCCGATGCTCAGATGCATTTTCGGATACTTAAGAATTTCACAGCCTGTAATTTACCGACAATTCATAAATGTACTAAATTAACATTAATTCCCCAAAATTAAGTAGATTCTTTAATTAAAGCATATAACAGTGCAATTATAACATAATGACTTAATTCTCATATGACAAGCTAAATATTATGCAATTAACCATCATTTAACCGTTAATAATATGCACTTTTTCATTCTAAACATCGCGGGAAGGGAAGTCATTTTCACCAAGTGACGACTCATATTTCAAGAGATCGTAAAGCTTTTAGCCTTGACTTCGGGTTGATGCCTGTATGCTGAAGAGGAGATTATCTTGCAATTCTGGATTCGCGATTCTATAGGGAGAGGAGATAGGATTGTAAGTGGTTTAATTTTCAGTGGTGTAATCACGTCGTATGTAGTGAGAGAAGTATTTAATGTTGATTGAGATTACTTTACATTTCACCTTTCGCCCATTTCCATGTTCTTATTATACCAAAAATACCAAAAACAACTTATCTGCTATTGTAAGTTGTCTTTGAGTGTTGTATTGTTTGTGTTGTATTGTGATTAATGTTATCTTTGTTAGTGTTGTGATTGTTTATGTTTGTTTTAGTTTTTGTAGTTTACTGAAATTAGTTCCTTCAAAAGACATAAAGATTTTATGGTTACTATTTGAATTATCTGAATGTTAGTATGCTTAATGATAAATCCAGTGTTTACTAACATTAAAGAGCTTAATTGATGTTATTTACAATCTGTGGAATCACCCAATGGTTGGCCGAATTCCTCTATAGATAGTAGTATTTAAAAAGAAAAGACTGGCTCGTAGAGTTAACTTTAGTCTACGAGGTTAGTCCGTTGAGTTAGCTATAACTCAATGAACTTTATCCATTGAGTTAATTTTAATTCAACGGAGAGCTTATTGATTATATAAATTTGATTGTTAACAAACAGACAGTTCTAAACTTTTAAGCAATTCCCTATGAGATCGACCTGTACTTGCACACTGATACAATAGACACTATGCACTTGCAGTTAAAGTACAAATTAGATTTAATATCTAAATTGTATTAAAGGTTGTTTGTTTACTTCTAAAAGAAAAAGAATAGGCATAAAGATAAATTAACTAAGTAAAAATAGAAGTAACAAATCCAGTTTCTCTAGTACGTTATTGGAGATCTAATCAGATATTCTGGTGATGTGCTGGAAAACACAAACAAGCTTTATGGCACCATTGTCGGGGAATTGAATTGACTAGAATTGAATTGAATTAATATAAGCAACTGTTAGAGCTGTTTTGTTTTAATAGCCAGAGTGTTGTGTGTTTTCTTCTGTAATTGAGAATATGGCATATGCTTATGCTCAAAGATTTTTGAAACCTGTAATTAGCATATGTGAATTCTGTAATTCTAAAGGACATGACATTTCTGATTGTTTAAAACTGAGACGTTTACAGATGGTTAGATCCCATGAACAACAAATGAATTATCTTCAATATTATAGAGCCGAGTATGAGAATTCTATAGTTTATCCAACTGATGGTCAGTATAGAGTGTGTAATATGTTGAGAGACATGGAAGTTTGGGATAGGTATGACAGACTGGAGCATAGTATAGAGCAAAAACTAGACAAACTAGAATACTTTATGTGTCAGCAACAAGAAGTCAACCAATTAATCTACAAGGAAGCATATTCAGAACTTAAAATGGATATAATTTTCGAAACTGAAAAAGCTATAATGAAAATTGATCGAAAATTGAATGCAATGAGATTAGATGATCTGGAAAGAAAATTAAAAGCATTGGACGAATATACAATGAAAATACAAGTTATGCAACAGGACAATGAAAATTATAATGTTATAAACCTGCATAATTTGCAAAATATACAGCAAACAGAAAATATTAATGCAAGAGAATTTAAAGAATGCACTTTAAAACTAAAAACAATTGAAGATCATAAACATGAAAATGATATACAAAAACATCATGAGAGTAACGAAAATCTGGAAGATGTTTGTGTAACATTATGATCTGGAACTAATATACCACCAAGAACTCAAAATGAAAATGAGATGAAGGTAGATAAGAGTAAAAATCGAAATGATAATGAAAATGTAATAGCTGAAAATCTAGAAATCATTGAAGAACAATCTGAATATGCTAATGAAGCTAAAAGTGATCAAACAAATCAACTGAAAGAAAAAAAATCTTTTAAATCACAATCTTTAGCACCTTATCCTGAAAGATTACAATAAACAATACTTGAAAAACAAGAAAAAATCAGAGACATTTTTGAAAAAGTACAAGTTAACATTCCTTTGTTAGATCTATTGTAGAAAATACCACCTTGTGCTAAATTTCTGAAGGATTGGTGTACTAGGAAAAGAGAGCGAAAAGTTTTTAAAAATGTCTTTTTAGCTAAGCAAAGTAGTTCCCTATTTTTGCCGCAAATTCCTAAAAAGTTATCTGATCCTGGAATCCCTGTTATATCATGCACCATAGGAAATACCATTCTAGAAAGAACCTTAATAGACTTAGGTGCAGGTATAAATGTTATGCCAAGTGATATATTTGCATCCTTAGGATTAGAAGGCTTAAATCCTACTAGTACGGTTATTCAATTAGTTGATAGAAGTATAAGATACCCTAGAGGAAAAATAGAGGATGTTTTAATTAAAATCAAAAATTTTATATATCCTATTGACATTGTAATTTTGGATTCCCAACAAATTAAGCATAAAAATGGTAATACATCTTTAATTTTGGGAAGTCCATTTTTAGCAACATCAAGGGCTATTATAAATTGTAAAACTGGAGTAATAAAGTTAGCATATGGTAATGAGGATACTCAATTAAATATTTTCAAACCAGAAAGCTTTGAGGAATTAGAAATGTCCTTACATACCATAGACTTTTTAGAGGATGAATGAGATATGTTAGAAGATGTGATTAAAGAAGAATTAAATAGGCAAATCAATTCTGAAACTTTAGAGGAAAGTGAAAGCATAAATATAGAAGGAGATTAGGAAGAAATTGATTTAGAAAATGATGATGTTCAATTAGGAGCTCTAGCTTCTGATGGGCAACATTTAGAATTAAAACCTTTACCTCCTGAATTAACATATATATTTCTTGAAGATAAACGAACTTGTCCAATCATTATTGCTTTAGATTTAAAAGAGGATCAAATAGTTAAATTAAAAGATGTAGTAAAAAGTTATAAAAAAGCAATAGGATGGACTATGACTGATATAAAAGGGTTAAGTTCAACTTTATGCTGTCACCACATATATTTAGAAGAGAATGCTAAACCTGTTAGAATTCCTAAGAGGAGATTAAATCCAAATCTTAAAGAAGTAGTCAGGAAGGAAATAGTGAAATGGTTAGATAATGACATAATTTATCCGATTTCTGATAGCTCGAGGGTTAGTCCAATCCATGTAATTCCCAAGAAATCAGGATTAATAGTTATTAGGAATGAAAGTCAAGACTTGATACTTACTAGAATTCAATCAGGCTGGAGAGTATGTATAGACTATAGAAAGTTGAATGCTGTGACTAGGAAAGATCATTTTCCCTTACCTTTTATAGATCAAATGCTGGAAAGATTAGCAGGGCAAGAATATTTTTGTTTCCTAGACAGGTATTCAGGTTATAATCAAATTCTAGTAGCATTAGAGGATCAAGAGAAAACAACTTTCACTTGTCCTAATGGAACTTATGCTTTTAAGAGAATGCCATTCGGATTATGCAATGCGTCAGCTACCTTTCAAAGGTGTATGTAGGGCATATTTACTGGAATGACTAAAGATTTCTTAAAAATATTTATGGATGATTTTACAGTATATGGCAATTCATATGAAATTTGTTTAAGCAATTTAGACCAAATATTAAAATGCTATGTGAAAAAAAATATAGTTTTAAATTGGGAAAAATGTCACTTCATGGTTAAACAAGGAATAGTCTTAGGGCATGTTGTTTCTAAGAAAGGGTTGGAAGTAGATAAAGCTAAACTAGAAGTAATTTCTAATCTACCAGAACCTAAATCAGTAAAAGATATTAGATCATTTCTAGGACATGCTGGTTTTTATAGAAGATTTATTAAAGACTTTAGCAAAATAGCTAGACCTTTAACTAATCTATTAAAAGATGTCCCATTTAACTTTAATAAAAATTGCAAGGAAGCATTTTTCAAGCTTAAGAGTAGCTTAATTTCAACTCCTATAATTCAAGCACCTGATTGGAACCATTCATTTGAATTAATGTGCGATGCATCTGATTTTGCTGTAGGAGCAGTGTTGGGACAAAAGATAGAAAAATCTCCTAGAGTGATTCATTATGCAAGCAAAACCTTAAATGATGCTAAAGTTAATTACACAACTATTGAAAAGGAATTATTAGCTGTTGTGTTTGCCTTAGAAAAGTTTAGATCATATCTGATTGGAGCTAAAGTGATAGTATACACGGATCATTCTACTTTAAAACATCTAATAAAGAAAAAAGAGACTAAGCCTAGATTGATCTGATGGATATTATTGTTACAAGAATTTGATCTAGAAATTAAAGATAAAAAAGGTTGTGAGAATGTAGTAGCAGATCATTTATCAAGATTACAAATAGAAAAATCAAATATTGAAATTAAGGATAATTTTCCTGATGAACAATTAATGACCATCAACACAATGCCTTGGTATGCAGACATAGTTAATTACTTAGTAACTGGTTTAACACCTAAGGATTAGAATAGATAGGATAAAAAATTGTTTTTCTCGAGAGTACAATATTACTATTGGGAAGACCCTTACTTATTTAAGAAATGTCCTGATCTAGTTTTAAGGAGGTGTGTTCCAGAAACTGAATATCCGAGCATATTATCTTTCGGTCATGATCAAGCTTGTGGAGGGCATTTTGGTTCAGTAAAAACTGCTACAAAAATTCTATAATGTAGGTTTTATTGGCCAACACTATTCAAAGATGCTCATAAATATTGCTTAAGTTGTTTAAGATGTCAACAAATAGGAAGAATATCAAAGAGGAATATGATGCCTCTTAATCCTATTGTTGAGGTTGAAATCTTTGATGTGTGGGGAATAGATTTTATGGGTCCATTTCCTATGTCTAATCAATTTAATTACATATTGTTGGGGGTGGATTATGTATCTAAATGGATAGAAGCTATTCCTACAAAAACTAATGACAACAAAGTGGTAATACAATTTATAAGAATAAATATATTTGCTAGATTTGGAATACCTAAAGCTATTATCAGTGATAGAGGAACTCATTTCTGTAATAGAAGTTTTGAAGCTTTAATGAAGAAATATGGAGTAAACCACAAAATTGCAACATCATATCATCCGCAAACAAGTGGACAAGTAGAAAGTGCTAACAAACAAATTAAGTTAATCTTAGAAAAAGTAGTAAATCCTACTAGAACAGATTGGGCTAATAGATTGATAGATGCACTTTGGGCTTATAGAACTACTTATAAGACAAGCTTATGTATGTCACCTTTTAGGCTAGTATATGGAAAAAGTTGTCATTTACCAGCTGAAATAGAACATAAAGCTTATTGGGCATTAAAAACTCTGAACACTAATTTAAATCAAGCTACTGAAAATAGAAAAATGCAACTAATTGAATTAGAAGAATTTAGAAATGAAGCTTATTCGAAGACTGTAAGAGAAAAAGAGAAAATAAAATTTTGGCATGATAGAAAAATTATTCCAAAAAGCTTTGAAATAGGACAAGAAGTATATCTTTATATGGCTAGACTCCATAACCATCTAGGAAAATTAAGATCTAGATAGGCAGGACCTTACATAGTTCGAAATATTTATCCTTATGGAGCTATTGAAATTGAAAATCTTAAAAATTAGAATATATTTAAAGTAAATGGACAAAAACTTAGACCTATTTTGAAAACACCAAAAGGCTCCTTTGGAATTGTAGAAGAAGTCAGAGTAGTGGACTACTCGAGCTTTACTTAGTAAGAAATCAATTTTTATGTTTATATATATGTAAAAAAAAAACATCAAAATATAAATATATATATATATGTAAAATATAAAAATTGTTACAGTTCAACTGATTGGATCCATCGGTATGACCGGAACATAAAAAATATGTATATTAATTTTCAGAAAAAAATGTTGGTTTTACTGAAACATAGTATTGGTTCAACCGGAAAAATTTTTTTTAGGTCTGACCGAAATATAGTATCGGTTAAATCGGTAAAAAAAAAAAAACTATTATCTGTAGTATTTTTATTATTATATCTATTTGTACGGGGAGTCCGTTGAGTTACGCCTAACTCAACGAGCTTACTCCATTGAGTCTTGAGTTAGTCAACGAGCTTATTCTGGTGAGTTAACTGTAACTCAACAGAGTACTATAGCTAAGATCGTAGATGAAATAGTAATAGTTGGTCCGGGAAATGACTCGATTACCTGCCTAAACTTAGGGCTTATTTATCTTAAACCTATAGTTTTGGGGGCATTATTCGGCAAATCATTTAGAATCTAGAATAGTAGAAATCAAAACGATTCTGTGCTGTTGAGTAACTCCACGATGAGGAAGTTGACACCTGAATTCTGGGAAGAGGCTGTTGATACATCAGAATTTCTAAGGGAATCAGAAGAATGGCACACACGGTAGAAGATCAGAAATACGACGAGAGAAAAAGAGTTACAGAAGGTAGAATCTGAACTTTTTAGAGTAAGAAGAATATTAGTAGATTGTGGTATACAAATACCTTAGATAATGGAGATACGAATCAGAGTAGCAATAGAAATTGCAGTTAGTAAAGAAAGAAAAATCAGGCCGAACAATGAAGTAGCCCTAGAGCTAATCCAGCGCAAGGCCAGATTATGGTTCGAAAGGCGCATTACTGGCAGTGGAAGTTGGGAAATATGGTGGCATGAACAACAAGAGGCAATTGAAGAACAAAACGAGCCTACTGCTGAAAGATCTGTTCTGGGGGAACAACAGCCAGGACCTTCAGTTCCACCATTTAAGCCGTTGGCACGAGTAGAAATGATGGGGCCTTCTACTGAAAAAGAGTTAAAGGAATTTCAAGCACTAGTTCAAGTTGGGCAAAACCAAGGAGATCAGAAGATTTGGTAGTGGCTAAAGTACACCTAGTGTTTGATGCACTTTACAAAAAGAGGGCTGCAGAAAAGTTGAAAGCCCAATATAAAATCAAAATGGAATAGCATCAAGAAGCTACTACCAAACCTATTGCAAAAGAAGATGAAGCTGGTCCTTCGAGACTAGTAATTATAGGGAAAGTTAAACAGGAAGAGCCAGTACCTGTGGCTCGAAGGCCTGCAAAGCCTACTTTTGTAGATTTAATCTTAGAAGAAGAAGAGGAAGAATAGGCACAATTAATTAGAAAAAGGAAAGGAAAAGAGATAGTGCCCGATTATCAAGAAGAGATTAAATCTGAGATACCAATATCAATAGGGCCTGTGGAGCCAATTTTTATAAATTTGCTATCTGATTCTGAAGAGCAGGAGGAGCTGTAGCAGGAGGAGCAAAGACAAGAAGAAAATCTGGTTGAAATTAATCTGCAGCCTGTACAAGAAGAAAGAACAGAAATTAGGGCTGAAACTGAATTACCCATGACTCCATCCTAATCTGTTACAGAATCAGAAATAATAGTAACAGAACAAATTGGTAGTCAGGAGGAAGAAGAAAGAGTAGAAAATGAAGAGGCTGAAAGAAGCCATTTGGACAAAAATAACTTCACAGATTCCACTAAAGAGCAAGAAACTCTTTAGCAATTTATGGAAAGAATTCAAGACAGAGTGGAGAGTTCTGCTAGCTCACCACCACAAACAGAAACAGAAACAGAAACAGAAACAGGAATTCAGGAATCTGTAGAGAATGTTTAAATGCAGCCTATAGAAGAGGAATATCAAGAACAAACCCCTTTGGAACAACAAAGTCACATTCCTGACCCGACTGAAACAACAGTTCTGAATGAAGTACATTTTTGTAGTCAGGAAGCTTATATCAAATACCAAGAGATTAGGGGTTATGACATTATTTATAGTAGACCAGTAAATTGGGATGGAATGCAAGAAATCAAAGATCTATTTGAATTCCAAGGTCTACTGCAATTCTTTCTCAAGAGAGAGGGCATGCAGTATATGTGAATTTAGTGCCCTGTTTTTATGCAAATTTAAGAGAAAGAGAAGGAGGATTAATTTCAAACGTGAAGGAAGCTGATGTACAGATAACACTAGAGCTTCTCCACATCATTTTTGGATTGAAGAATGAAGGAATAAAAATTTTGGAAGACACAACTATCGTTAAGTGGACTGAATAGGAAATCAAAGATTGTTTAGCTATCAATCCTGGTGTGCCTTTACTAAACAGATTGAAGCATTTAAGTGGTAAAGCACACATGGTAGCTAACATTCTGATTAAAAATGTCTATCAACGATAGGGCCATGACATAGAATAAAGTCAATTTGTCAAATGGGCCACATATGCAGTTGTAAATAGGATTTAAATAAATTGGTCTGTAGTTTTTATCTCCAAGTTGAAAGCAGTAAAGAAAATATTGTTTTATGGAGATTTGATTCCACTACTGATGGTGGATTGTATTGATTTCATGAAATGGACATAAAAAAGGATCAGATCAAGAACCATTTCAGTGAAAGAATACAGAAATTTTGTAGCTACAGAGATAGCTATACCTTCTAGAGGAATTACAAGAGCTGTAGAGAGAATTAATCAATTAGAACTTCAATTAGAAAAACTCCAGAAGGAAGTAGATGAACTTAGGAATAGAGATTAAATTGTATTGTTCATCTACTTGTGTAAAATTGTATGAAATTGTATGATGTATTTACATTGTAAATTGATTCATATGAATGAATATAATTTTTCAGATGTACTTTTCATACGTGTTTTGGATGTGAAATGAATGGAATTTATTGAATATTATATAATTTGTGGAACTTTGTGAATGAATATGTAATAGAATTACAATTTGCTGAATGATAGGATAAATGCTTAAAAATTTCTACATGTTGCAAGGTAAAATGTAAATTCTACATAATATAAAATGACCTGCAAGTTAAATCTTTATATAATGTTCAGATTTAAATGAATTTTGATTAAAATGAGGCATTAATGACATAGATTTAACTTTATTTCAGTTAGCAGAATGAAAAAGAAAAAATAGAGAGGAATTTACGAGAGTAAAACATAGAAGTTGCTAAGTGTTAACTCAACGAAGTAAGTTCGTTGAGTTAACCGAAACTCCACGAGGTCAGTAATATAATATAAGGTCACTTTGTTGAGTTATCTGTAACTCAATGAAGTTAGTTCGTGGAGTTAGCAACAGTAACCAGCTATGTTCTGTTGAGTTATCTATAACTCAATGAGGTTAGTTTGTGGATTAAGCAGAACAGTTATTCTTTTAACCACGAACGAAACTTCGTCGGCTTAGCGATTACTAAAATTTGAAATTAATAGTGGTACACTTAACCATAAAAATAGGAACCACGATGCACGTTGCAAGACACGTTCTTGCAACGAGATTTATTCACTTTATGGATGTACATTATATATATAAATCAGAATGTTATTTACGAGTTACTAGCACTTTTAAAAGAAAGGAGAATGTGTTGGAGGAACTAGAAGGCGAAGCAGCTGATTCAAATTCATCCGACAATAAATATTTACTGAATGGAAAGCTTCAGACTGGTACGTAATTAATTTTTTGCTATTTATTTATGAGCACATGGACTCGTTCTCTAAGCACTAAACGATTAGTAAGAACACCTACTTAGGAATTTTCATCGCAGAGGAGTACTGAAAAATTTTCTGAACTAAACTTTAATGAAATTCTTTGGGGTGTAGCTAACCTTTCTTTAAAAGAGAACGTAGAAATGGCTGTTCCAGTAGAAAAACCATTAGGAGAAATTCTGTATTCGGAATTAGTTGATGAACCTTCATGTATTCGATTGCCAAACTTTGAGGGAGATAGGTTTGAACTGAAATCTAATTATATTAGTCAATTGCCACATTTTCATGGATTAGAAAGAGAGGATGCTTATTATTTCCTTAGAGAATTTAATGAAGTTTGTCAAATGATGAAAATGCCGAACATGAGTATAGATGCTATTAAACTTAGATATATCCCTTTTTCTTTAAAAGACATAGCTAAGAGATGGTTATATACTCTGTTGCTTGATTCAATTTCTACATGGACTGAATTTTGCTCTGCTTTTCTGGAAAAATATTATCCAACACATCAAATGATTAAAAAGAAGAAAGAAATCTTAATGTGTAGCCAAAAACAAGGTGAATCATTCTAGAAATATTTTGAAAGATTTAAAGATTTACTGACTCAATGCCCACATCATGCAATGAGTAAAGCATAATTAATAGGTATAATTTATGAAGGCATAGATGTTTCAACGAAATCTTTATTAGAATCTACTTGTCAAAACGGATTTTTAAAGTTATGTAGTGAAGAAGCATGGGCATATTTAGAAAACTTTGCAAAAAGAACTACACAGTGGGAAAACTTGACTGAAGCTATTGCAGATAAAAAAATATTGCCAAGAGGAATGCATGAAATAGATTCAAGTACTATGCTTGAGGTGAAATTAACTGAATTAACAAAGAAAATAGAAGAGTTATCATTAAATCAAAAGCTAGCAGAAAAGAATGCAAACATTAATGATTTAGATATTATTTATGCTAGAAATTAGAGAGATAACTTGGGAAATTCTTATAATCCTAATTGGAGAAATCACCCAAATTTATCTTGGAGAAACAACAATTTCCAGGGAGGAGAAAATGTAAATGAGAAGAATATAAGTTATGAAGCATTACTTGAACAAGGATCTAGAATAGAGAAATTAGAAAAGATAATCCAACAATTAAACAATCGTCTAGATTTTGTATTTGGAAGTGCTGCAATTCAAAATCAGAATAGAAATATACCACTTAGACAGAAGGAACCAATGGAAGTTAAACCTACTGGAGGATTGCCAATACAAGCTATACCTAATCTTGTCAATAGAACTGTTAATGAAATTGATACCTCTTTTGGGAGGATAGCTGAATGAAGCAGCATATCTGAAGCAGCTATCTGTATGTATATATGTTTTTATTTTTAGTTACTAGTATCGTAGAGTTAGTTCTTAACTCAACGAACTTAGTCCGTTGAGTTATTCCTTAACTCCACGAGGGTGTGCAGTAGTTATGTTAATTTTTTGTCTCTACTAAATTTGTGTGTGTGTTATACAGAATCAACAAATGAAATTGATGCAATTACCGTTGGATGCACTAAGGGAAGTACTGAGTAACTTGTTAGTTAAAGATTTGTGCAGGCTGTGTTGTGTATCAAAGGAAATTAAAGACTATATTGAAGAAAAATATTTTTAGGGACTACAAGTTGCAAAAATGACTAAGATTAGAGATGGATTTGTATGGAGGTCATTTAATCGTAGTTCAATTAATCATGAATATCTTGCTATGGAAGAAACTACTGGAATTCCACCCAATACATTAGAAGAAATAAATCATATTATGGGGATAGATGAAAGATTAATCATATATAGGACGAGACCAAGGTATGGAAGTTTATTATTACCTGATATTTGATAAGAAATCCTATAACAGGAGAAGAATGGAATATAGGAAGACCTAATAGATTTGAAATACCAACTGTAAATTGTGGATCCGCTTTAATATTTTCTGATAAAAATTTTGCAATTCCTGAAAACTTATATTATTGGAGACCTACAGGAAATTGGGGTGAAGATTTACGCTTAAGTGTGTATAATTTTTTGAATAGATCTTGGAATGAAAATATTATGATATATCTAGGACAAAAATCATTAATTAACCAAACACATGTCATACTTGATGGATATATATATCTTATCATAGATATATCAATTGCATTTGGATCTGATTTATACATAGTGAGTATAGACAGTTATGATGAATATATAGAAATTGCACCTATACCGAGTGATATAGCTAAACCACCATCTATAGAATTTAATAAAATTCAAATAGGAATGTGGTATAATGAAGAAGATGGTCCTACTTTATGTCTGATAAGATGGTGGGATGAATTAATGAAATTTCAAATATGGATTATGGAAGGCATTAATGAATGGAAATGGGAAGAGGAGTATATTGAAATAGATGTAGAAATAGAAACTGCTACATTACCCTGGAACCAAAAAGGATCCCTTTCTGCAATTCATATCATTAATGGTAATACACTTGTATTTGGAATTTATAATATATTACATGTTTACAAATTAAGAATGAACAAGAATTGCATGAAAACAGAATTAATAGCAAGAAGAACTATGCCTAAAAAGTTTGCTTGGACTGATACATTTATTCCATTCGTTCCTACTTTTCAATCATGTTCTTAAGCTGTGATTTTGTGTGTTTAATGTTGTGTGTATTCTACGTTTATTTTTAAAATAAAAAAAAATTATATAGTTTTCATTTTATTTTATAAAAGAAAAAAAAATAAAATATCAATCCAGTTTGTTGGTATCTGTTTTGGGAAACCAACTAGCTTGCTTGTGAGCCACCAAAGGCATAGGAGCCTGGGTTCCACACAAGACAATGATTTATCAATATCTGTTAAATGTTATTTTGTTATATATCTTACTTTTATCTGTGAATGAAAAGTTTTTCAGAATCAAAAATCGGAATATGCAGAAGGAGATACAAACAAAACAAGGTATGTAACTGATTACTTATCCTGAATTTTAAATCAACAAAACTATATTCATGCCTACTACAATTACTGTATTTATTGCCAAATCTTTTACATTGAGGACAATGCAAAATTAGGTATGGGGGGGAGGTAATTAAAGTAACATCCATGTAAGTTTGTTAATTAAAGGAATTAAAATGGTATTGCAAAGTTTTGTGGAAATTGAAAATTTTTATGAACTTGCTATAACTATCCGATAATTGAGACTGTAAAATTTATAATTTGTAACTGCTTGAATGTTATATTTAGAAGGCTATATATGATGCTATAGAATTTACTATTTATGCAAATCTAGATATAGTATCTTATGTTTTTTCTGAATTTCATGAGTTTAACAGTTTCACAATTTTAAAATGAAATTAGAATGCTTAATGAAAAATCAGTAAATTATCTGAAGTCTTGAAGGAGCTGAGATGTGAATTCTAGATTAAATGAAACACATATGTTTAAAGATACATTTAATTTGATTGATTGAACTTGTAGAATGATTTATGTGTAGATCTTATTAAACTACAAAAAAAGTATGAGCTCACTGTATGGATTCATATTTTCAGTAAATGATAGAAGCAAGACTATATGAGATTGGTGTTTTACTTCATCTGTATTAATGAAATACGTACATATACAATATGTGATTAATGCTTTGTTTTGTGTGTATTTTGATTAAAATAAAAAAAAACATATACTATTCTGAAAAGATACTGAAATACAAATATCTTATTAATCGAGTATATTTTATGTTATCTAGAATTGCTGAAATATGAATCTACAATTGACTTTTGAAGTTGTTTTAATGGAGATACAATTTTTTATTCTACTTGTCTTAATCATATTGAATTGGATTGTACTTTGATTCATATATTGTTGAAATTTCTTCTAGAAATCTTATTGGAAAATTCAGGATGACAGATGATGAAAAGAAGAACAAACGATAATATAATTAACACTTATGTGATGATGATATACTTCGTATGTAATTTGCATATATTCTAAGTATATTTGCAGGTTGATTACTGAAACATACAGAATATATATTTTTATGCTAAATAGAAGAAAAAAAAAGAAGAGGAATTAATTCTAGCACTTTTAGAAAGACCAATTAATTAGATCTTAGTTTACTAAGGGACTAGCAAAATTTAGGTATGGGAGAAGTGTTTAGAATGAAAAAGTGCATATTATTAACGGTTAAATGATGGTTAATTGCATAATATTTAGCTTATCATATGAGAATTAAGCCATTATGTTATAATTGCACTGTTATATGCTTTAATTAAAGAATCTGCTTAATTTTGGGGAATTAATGTCAATTTAGTACATTTTTGAACTGTTGGTAAGTTGTAGGCTGTGAAATTCTTAAGTATCCGAAATGCACCTGAGCATCAAATAGTTAAATTTATGCCCGTGTTTTATAGTTAAATCAACGAAGAAAGTCCGTTGAGTTATCTGTAACTTCACGGACTATTTATTTTCTAATATGCCACTTTAGCGGTTGCAGAAACAGGACATTTGGAAGAAAAACCACGATTGCATGTATTGCGCATGGAGAAGAAATCATCGCCGTTGATATGAATGAAGGAAATCCAACCGACCATTCAAGCAGAAGCAGTTACTACTAAAGAAATATAAAAGAAAAGAAGAAAAAGAAGTGTGTGTGAGATTGATGAACGGCTAGTGTGTACAGAGGAGGAGCACCAAGCTTTCTGCAGACAATATCGGCAATTCTCCAAAGTACCACACCAACCATCGTTACCACCACCATCACCACCATAATCACCAACCATCGGAGGTCTGTGAGAATACTTTCTAAATGTCGGGTCGATTCGGAGCCAAACACGGTGCTTGACAACCACTATGAGGAGTGATCACGTCGCGGGAAGGGAAGCCATTTTCACCAAGCGCCGACTCATATTTCAGGAGATTGTAAAGCTTCTAGCCTTGACTTCGGGTTGATGCCTGTATGCTGAAGAGGAGATTATCTTGCAATTCTGGATTTGTGATTCTATAGGGAGAGGAGACAGGATTGTAAGTGGTTTAATTTTCAGTGGTGTAATCGCGTCGTATGTAGTGACAGAAGTATTTACTATTGATTGAGATTACTTTACATTTCACCTTTCGCCTATTTACATGTTCATATTAAACCAAAAATACCAAAAACAACTTATCTGCTATTGTATGTTGTCTTTGAGTGTTGTATTGTTTGTGTTGTATCATGATTAATGTTATCTTTGTCAGTGTTGTGATTGTTTTATGTTTGTTTTAGTTTTTGCAGTTTACTGAAATTGGTTCATTCAAAAGACCTAAAGATTTTAATGGTTACTGTTTGAATTATTTGAATGTTAGTATGCTTAATGATAAATCTAGTGTTTACTAACATTAAAGAGCTTAATTGATGTTATTTACAATCTGTGGAATCACCCAATGGTTGGCCGAATTCCTCTATAAATAGCAGTATTTAAAAAGAAAAGACAAGCTCGTAGAGTTAGCTTAAGTCCACGAGGTTAGTCCGTTGAGTTAGCTATAACTCAACGAACTTTATCCATTGAGTTAACCGTAATTCAATGGAGAGCTTATTGATTATATAAATTTGATTGTTAACAAACAGACAGTTCTAAACTTTTAAGCAATTCCCTGTGGGATCGACCTGTACTTGAACATTGATACAATAGATACTATGCACTTGCAATTAAAATACAAATTGGAATTAATATCTAAATTGTATTAAAGGTTGTTTATTTACTTCTAAAAGAAAAAGAATTGGCATAAAGATAAATTAACTAAGTAAAAACAGAAGTAACAAATCTAGTTTCTCTAGTATGTTATTGGAGATCTAATCAGATATTCTGGTGACGTGCTAGAAAACACAAACAAAACCTGAATGCATGATTTAAGTGGATTTTTGGTGAGTTATAAGCTAACTATCTAAAATGCATCTAGACATCGGATAGTTAGATTAGTAAGTATCTAAAATATCTTTTTATTATAAAACTGCTTAAGTACACGTGTCACGATCTAGAAGCTTGACTTAAGTTATCTTTCGGAAGGTTATTTGTTAACTATCCACTATAGCAGTTACAGGAATAGGAAATTCGAAGGACAACCACGATTGCACATATCACGTAGGAATTCACTTGTGGAATGAAGAAGAAATCACCATCATTGATATGAATGAAGGAAATCCAACTAATCATTTAAGCAGAAGTAGTTATCACTGAAAGAAATATAAAAGACGAAGAAAAAGTGTGTGTAGAGGAGGTGGAGAACCGCGCTAACTACAGGAAGCGTCGGAAGTTCCCTGAAGCTCCACACCACCACCATAATCACTAACCATCAGAGGTTTGTGAGGATACTTTCTTGATGTTGGGTCGATTCCGAGCCAAACATGGTGCCTAACAACCACTGTGAGGAGTGATCGCATCATAAGAAGGGAAGCCATTTTCACCAAGCACTGACTCGTATCTTAAGAGATCATAAAGCTTCTAGCCTTGGTTTCAAGTTGATGCCAATATGCTAAAGAGGAGATTATCTTGCAATTTTGGACTTGTGATTCTATAGGGAGAGGAGACAAGATTGTAAGTGATTAAGTTTTCAGTGGTGTAATCGCGTCACATGTAATGACAAAAGTTTTTACTGTCGATAGAGATTTTTACATTTCACCTTCGCTCATCTTCAGGAACATATCAAAATAAAAATACCAAAAACAACAACTTATCTGTGTTTATATTTAGCATTACAGTGTTGTATTGTTTGTTTTGCATTGTGATTAATGTTATAATTGTCAATATTGTGAAATTTTATGTTAGTTTGTTTCAGAAAATAGAAAATAGTTTTACTGTTTACTGAAATTTGATTCGTTCCAGATACATAAAAATTTTAATGGTTACTGTTTGAAATATCTAAATGTTAGTGTTGCTTAATGATAAATTTAATGTTAACTAACATTAAAGAGCTTAATTGATGTTATTTACATTCTGTGGAACTGGCCAATGGTTGGCCGAAGTCCTCTATAAATAGTAGTATTTAACTTGAAAGATAGGCTCGTGGAGTTAATTGTAAGTCCACGAGGTTAGTCCATTGAATTAACCATAACTCCATGAACTAGGTCCATTGAGTTAACTATAACTCAACGGAGTGTTTGTTGTACACACATAAACTCTAATATAAAAATTGAAACAATACGCAATTCTTATTCAATCTCTGTGGGTTTGACCTGTACTTGCAAACTAATACAATATACACTGTGCACTTGTAGTTAAAAACATAAATTGGATTTAATAGCTAATTTGTGTGAAAGATTGTTTGTTTATTTCTAGAAGTAATTATTGATATACAAGTTTTTTTTATTTAACTTAACAACCCCAAACAAGATTTCTGGTGTTGTTGCTAGGGATTGAGGAGCTAAGCAACTATGAGTGCTGTTTTGTTTTAATAACAGAAGGAATGTTGTGTGTTTTATTTAAGTTGAGAATATAGCATATGCTTATGCTCAAAGATTTCTAAAACCTGTAGTTAGCATATGTGAATTCTAGAATTTGGAAGGTCATGCCATCTCTGATTGTTTGAAACTTAGATGATTGTAGATGGTTAGAGCATATGAACAACAAATGAATTATATTCAATATAATGGAGCTGAGTATGAGAAGCCAATAGTTTTCCCAACTAATGGTCAGCTTAGAATGTGCAATATGTTGAGAGACAATGAAGTTTGGGATAGGAATGAGAGATTAGAGTGTAGCTTAAACCAAAACATGGACAAACTGGAACAATATATGTGCCAGCAACAAGAAGTCAATCAATTAAACTATAGGGAAGAATATACAGAATTTAAAATTGATATTATATACGAAATTGAAAAAACCATAATGAAAATTGATCAAAAATTGAATACAATGAGATTAGATGATCAGGAAAAAAAACTAAAAGCATTGGACGAATTTACAATGAAATTACAAGTTATGCAATAGGAAAACACAAATGAAAACTTTAATGTTACAGATTTGCAAGATATATAGACAAGAGAAAATACCAATGCAATAGAATTTAAAGAATGCAATTTAAAACTAAAAACAATTAAAGATCAAAATTATGAAAATGAAATACAAGAACATCATGAAAGTAACGAAAATCTAGAAGATGTATGTATAACATTAAGATCTAGAACTGATATACCACCAAGAATTCAAAAAGAAAATAATATGAAGGTGGATAAGAACAAAAACCAAAATGATAATGAAAATGTAATATCTGAAAACTTATAAATCAATGAAGAAAAATCTGAATCTGAAGATGAGACTAAAAATGATCAAATGAATGAAATGAGAGACAAAGAATCTTCTAAATCACAATCATTAGGACCCTATCCTAAAAGATTACAACAAACATTTCCTGAAAAACATGAAAAAATTAGAGAAATTTTTGAAAAAGTACAAGTTAACATTCCTTTGTTAGACTTATTATAGAAAATGCTACCTTGTGCTAAATTTCTTAAGGATTGGTGTACTAAGAAAAGAGAGCGAAAAGTTTTAAGGAAAGTCTTTTTAGTTGAGCAAAGTAGTTCCCTATTTCTGCCACAAATTCCTAAAAAGTTATTTGATCTTGGAATCCCTGTTATATCATGCACCATAGGAAATACCATTCTAGAAAGAACCTTAATAGACTTAGGTGTAGGTATAAATGTTATGTCGAGTGATATATTTGCATCCTTAGGATTAGAAGGCCTAATCCATACTAGGACTGCTATTCAATTAGCTGATAGAAGTATAAGATACCCTAGAGGAAAAATAGAGGATGTCTTAATTAAAATCAAAAACTTCATATATCCTATTGATATTGTGATTTTGGATTCCCAACAAATTAAGCATCAAAATCATGATACATCTTTAATTTTAGGAAGACCATTCTTAGCAACATCAAGGGCTGTCATAAATTGTAAAACTGGAGTGATGAAGTTAGCATATGGTAATGAAGATACTAAATTAAACATTTTCGAACTAGAAAAGTTTGAGGAGTTAAAAATGTCCTTACATACTATAGACTTTTTAGAGGATGAATGTGATATGTTAGATGATGTGATTCAAGAAGAACTAAATAGGCAACTAAATTCTGAAACTTTAAAAGTAAGTGAAAGCATAAATGTAGAAGGAGATCAAGAAGAGATTTATATAGAAAACGATAATGTTCAATTAGAAGCTTTAGCTTCTAATGGTCAACATTTAGATTTAAAACTTTTACCTCTTGATTTAACTAATATATTTCTGGAAGAAAAATGAACATGTCCAATCATTATTGCTTCAGATTTAAAAGAGGATCAAATTGCTAAATTAAAAGTAGTAAAAACTTATAAAGAGGCAATAGGATGGACTATGATTGATATAAAAAGGTTAAGTAAAATTTTATGCTGTCACCACATATATTTAGAAGAGAATGCTAAACCAGTTAGAATTCCTGAGAGGAGATTAAATCCAAACCTTAAAGATGAAGTCAGGAAAGAAATAGTGAAATGGTTAGATAATGACATAATATATCTGATTTCTGATAGCTCATGGGTTAGTCCAATCCATGTGGTTCACAAGAAATCAGGATTAATAGTTATTAGGAATGAAAGTCAGGACTTGATACCTACTAGAATTCAATTTGGTTGGAGAGTGTGTATAGATTATAGAAAGCTAAATGTTGTGACTAGGAAAGATCATTTTCCCTTACCTTTTATAGATCAAATGCTAGAGAAATTAGTAGGGCAAGAATATTTTTGTTAGACAGGTATTCTGGATATAACCAAGTGCTAGTAGTATTAAAGGATCAAGAGAAAACAACTTTCACATGTCCTAATGGAACTTATGCTTTTAAAAGAATGCCATTCGGATTATGCAATGCACCAACCACCTTCCGAAGGTGTATATAGGGTATATTCACTAGAATGACTGAAGATTTTTTAGAAATATTTATGGATGATTTTATTGTATATGGAACTTCATATGAAGTGTGTTTAAACAATTTAGACCAAGTATTAAAACGCTGTGTGGAAAAAAGTTTGGTTCTAAATTGGGAAAAATGTCACTTCATGGTTAAATGAGGAATAGTCTTGGGACATACTGTTTCAAAGAAAGGGTTTGAAGTAGATAAAACTAAAATAGAAGTAATTTCTAATCTACCAGAACCTAAATCAGTAAAAGATATTAGATCATTTCTAGGACATGCAAGATTTTATAGAAGATTCATTAAAGATTTTAGCAAAATAGCTAGACCTTTAACTAATCTGTTAAAAGATGTTTCATTCAACTTTGATAAAAATTGCAAAGAAGTATTTTTCAAGCTGAAAACTAGCTTAATTTCTACTCCTATAATTCAAGCACCTGATTGGTGCCATCCATTTGAATTAATGTGTGATGCATCTGATTTTGCTATAAGAGCAGTGTTGGGATAGAAGATAGAGAAATCTCTTAGAGTGATTTATTATGCAAGCAAACATAAAATGATGTTCAAGTAAATTATACAACTACAGGAAAAGAACTGTTAGTAGAGAAAGAAAAATCAGGCCAAACAATGAAGTTGCCCTAGAATTAATCCGGTGCAAGTCAAGATTATGGTTCGTGAGACACATTGGTGGGCAATCTGGGAGCAACAAAGGAAAGGAACTGAAGAACATGTAGTTGAAGAATAAGGGGAACTGACTGTTGAAAGACATGTCCCTTAGGAATAGCAGTCAGGACCTTCAGTTCTGCTAATAGAGCCTTTACAAAGAGTAGCATTTGCTTGGTTGAGAACTGAAGAAGAAGATAAAGTGTTTGCTAGCTTGGTCAAAACAGCAAAAGACCAAGGAGATGATGAAGAAATGGTTATGGCCAAGGCACATATTCTATATGATGCCATGAAGAAAAGAAGGGCTGAAGAAAAGTTGAGGGCCCAATATAAGATTAAAGTGGAGCAGCATCGAGAAACAGCTTGATCAATGGTTGCAAAAGAAACTGAAGTTGATCCTTCGAGACCAATAATTATAGAAAAAGTTAAATAGGAAGAGCCAATACCTGTGGCTCGAGGGCCTACAGAGCCTATTTTAGTAGATTTAATCTTAGATGAGGAAGAGAAAGACCAGACACAGTTAATTAGAAGAAGGAAAGAAAAAGAGATAGTGTCTGAACATCAAGAAGAGATTAAACCTGAGCCAACAATATCAGTAGGGCCTATAGAGCCAATTTTTGTAAACCTGCTATCTAAATCTGAGGAGGAGCAGCAGCAGCAGCAGCAAAAGCAAAGAAAAGAAGAAAAACAGGCTGAAAGTAGTCTACAGCCTGTACAAATAGAAGGAATAGAAATTAGGGTAGAAGCTGATTTACCTGTGACTCCATCCCAATCTACCACAGAATTAGAAAAAATAGTGACAATGCAGATTGGTAGTCAGGAGGAAGAAGAAAGAGAAAAAACTGAAGAAGAAGTTGAACAAGTACATATTTAATAAGAAAGAAATGACTCGACAGATTCCATTGAAGAGGAAGAAACTCTTTAGCAAATTTTAGAGATGGTGCAAGAAAGAAGAGTAAAGAGTAGTCTGCAGCCTCTCAAAGTTTTTCTCTTTTTTTCCTCTTTTTCTTCTTTTCAACACAGTATATATATGTATTTCATTAATATAGATGCAATAAAACACAAATCTCGTATAGTCCTACTTCTTTTATTTACTGAAAATATGAATCCATATCAATAAGCTCATACATTTTATATAGTTTAATAAGATCTACACATAAATCATTCTACAAGTTTAATCAATCAAATTAAATATATCCTTGATCATATGTATTTCATTTAATCCGAAAATCAACATTTCAACTCTTTCAGGAATTCAGATCATTTACTGAGTTTTAGTTAAATATCTTGTTTCTTCTTTAAAATCGTGAAACTATTAAACTCATAAAATTCAGTAAAAACATAAGATACTATATCAGATTTGTATTGATAGTAAAATTTGTAGCATCTTATATAAGATTATAAATATAACATTCAAGCAGTTACAATGCTAAAAAAATTTTGACAGTTTCAATTATCGGATAGTTACAAGAAATTTCGGTTAGTTATAGCAAATTCATAAAAAAAAATGTCAATTTTCATAGAAATTTGCAGCACCATTCTAATTCCTCTAATTAAGAAAATTACTTGGCTGCTAACCTAATTACCTCCCTCCCATACCTATATTTTGCATTATCCTCAATGTAAAAGATTTTACAATAAATATAGTAAATGTTAGCAGGCATGAATATTGTTTCGTTGACTTAGCTCCTAACTTAATGAACTTAATTCGTTGAGTTAATGAATAACTCTACGAACTGAGTGTAAACGTAAATTCAGGATAAGTAATCAAATACATACATTGTTCTTTTGTATGTCCTTCAATATCCTTCGACTTTTGATTTTGAAAAACTTTTCATTCACAAAGAAAAGCAAAAAATATATAACAAAATAACACTAAACAACAAAATAGATATTGTTAAATTAGTGTCTTGTGTGGAACCTAGGCTCCTATGCCTTTGGTGGCTCACAAGCAAGCTAGTTGGTTTCCTAAAATAGATATCAACAAACTAGATTGATATTTTGTGTTTTTTTTTCTAGTAAATAAAATAAAACATAACTAAAGTTTTTTTTTTTTTTAAATAAATGCAAATTACACATAACATTAAAAGCATAGAATCACACTTTAAGAACATGATTGAAAAGTAGTGACAAATGGAATAAACGTGTCAATCCAAGCAAATTTTTTAGGCATAATTCTTCTTGCTATTAATTCTGTTTTAATGTAGTTTGCTCTCTTTTTTAATTTGTAAACTTGTAGTATGTTATCAATACTAAATATCAATGTATTTCCATTAATGAATTGAAATGTAGAAATGGATCCTCTTCTGTTCCAAGATAATGTAGCTGTTTCTATTTCTACATATATTTCTATATATTCCTCTTCCCACTTCCATTCATTTAGGTCTTTTATAATCCATATTTGAAATTTCATCAATTCATCCCACTATCTTATCAAACATAAAGTAGGGCCATCATATTCATTATACCACATTCCTAATTGAATTTTATCATGTTCTACAGATAGTGGTTTAGCTATCTCACGAGGTATAGGTAATATTTCTATATAGTCATCATCATAACTATCTATGCTTACTATGTATAAATCAGATCTAAATGCAACTGATATATCTGAGACTAGATATATAAATCCATCAAGTATGACATGAATGTTGTTAATTAATGCTTTCTGTCCTAGATATATCATAATATTTTCAATCCAAGATCTATTCAGAAAATTATACACACTTAGGCATAAATCTTCATCCCAATTTCCAGTTGGTCTCTAGTAATACAATTTTTCAGAAATGGTCGAATTTTTATTAGAAAATGTTAAAGTTGACTCACAATTTTTAGTTGGCACTTCAACTCTATTAGGCCTTCCTATATTCCATTCTTCTCTAGTGATAGGATTTCTAATGAAAATATCGAGTAACAGAATTGCATACCTTGGTTTGGTTCTGTAAATAATTAATCCTTCATCTATCCCCATAATATGATATATTCCTTCTAATGTATTGGGTGGAATTCCAGCAGTTTCTTCCATATTCAGATATTCATAGTTAATTCAACTATGATTAAATGACTTCCATAAAAATCCATCTCTAATCTTAGTCATTTTTGCAGCTTGTCCATGAAAATATTTTTCTCTAACATAGTCTTTAATTTCCTTTGACACACAACACAATCAAAATAGATATTTAGTTGATAAGTTACTCAGTATTTCCCTTAGTGCATCTAGTGGCAATTTCATCAATTCCATCTGTTGTGATTCTGTATAACATAAACAAAAATTTAACAGAAATAAAATTAACATAGCTACTTACATATCCTTGTGGAGTTAGGTCATAACTCAACGAACTAAGTTCGTTAAGTTAAGTAATAACTCTACGATATTCCTAACTACAATTAAACTTACATTTTTTTCTTTTTATATATTTTCCTACTTACTATATTATACATAGTTGCTTTAGTTATATTGCTTCATTCAGCTTCCCTCCCATAAGAGGTATCAATTTCATTAATAGTTCTGTTGACAAGGTTAGGTATTGCTTGCATTGGCAATCCTCCCGTTGGTCTACTTTTCATTGATTCCTGTCTAGGAGGTATATTTCTATTCACATTTTGATTTTGAATGACATCATTTCCAAATACAAGATCTAGACAATTGTTCAATTGTTGAATTATCTTTTCGAACTTCTCTATTCTAGATCCATGTTCAATTAATGCTTCATAACTTATATTTTTGTCATTTATATTTTCTCCTCCTTGGAAATTGTTATTTCTCTAGGATAGATTCGAGTGATTTCTCCAATTAGGATTATAAGAATTTCCAAAGTTATCCTTCTGGTTTCTAGCATAAATGATATCTAAATCATTAATGTTTGCATTCTTTTCTGCTAGTTTTTGATTTAATGATAACTCTTCTATTTTTTTTGTTAATTCAGTTAATTTAACTTCAAGCATAGTGTTTGAATCTATTTCATGCATTCCCCTTGGCAATATTCTTTTATCTGTGATAGCTTCAACTGAATTTTCCCACTATGTAGTTCTTTTTGCAAAGTTTTCTAAATATGCCTATGCTTCTTCACTACATAGTTTTAAAAATCCATTCTGACAAGTAGATTCTAATAAAGATTTCGTTGCAACATCTATGCCTTCATAAATTATACCTATTAGTTGTGCTTTACTCATTGCATGATGTGGACATTGAGTTAGTAAATCTTTAAATCTTTCAAAATATTTCTAGAATGATTCTCCCTGTTTTTGGCTACACATTAATATTTCCTTTTTCTTTTTAATCGTTTGATGTGTTGGATAATATTTTTCCAAAAAAATAGGGCAAAATTCAATCCATGCAGAAATTGAATCAAGCGACAGAGTATATAACCATCTCTTAGCTGTGTCTTTTAAAGCAAAAGGGACATATCTAAGTTTAATAGCATCCATACCCATGTTCGGCATTTTCATCATCTAACAAACTTCGTTAAATTCTCTAAGGAAATAATAGGCATCTTCTCTTTCTAATCCATGAAAGTGTGGCAATTGACTAATATAATTAGGTTTCAGTTCAAACTTATCTCTCTCAAAGTTTAGCAATCGAATACATGAAAGTTCATCAACTAATTCAGAATACAAAATTTCCCCTATTGGTTTTTCTACTAGAGCAGCCATATCTTCGTTCTCTTTTAAAGAAAGGTTAGCTACACCCCTAAGGATTTCGTTAATGTCCAATTTAGAAAATATTTCAGTATGCCTCTGTGTTGAATAATCCTGTGTAGGTGTTCTTACTAATCGTTTAGTGCTAGGAGAACGAATCCATGTGCTCATAAACTCTTACATAAAGTAAAATAGCAGAAGATTAATTACATACCAGTCTGAAGCTTTGTATTCAGTAAATAGTTGTTGATGGATGAAGTTGAATCAGCTGCTTCTCCTTCTAGTTCCCCAATGAATTTCTTTTCTTTCCTCAAGTGCTGGTAACTCGTAAATAACATTCTATTCTATATTTATAATGCACGTCCATAAGGCAAATGAATCTCATTGCAAGAACGTGTCTTGTAACGTATAGTGTGGTTCCTATTTTTATTGTTACATGTTCCACTTCTAATTTCAAATTTCAGTAACCGCTAAACCCACGAAGTTTCGTTCATAGCTAAAAGAAAAATCATTCAGCTTAATCCACAAACTAACCTCGTTGAGTTATAGTTAACTCAACAGACTAGCTTAGGTTACTGTTTGCTAACTCCATGGACTAACTTCGTTGAGTTACAGATAACTCAATGGACTAACCTCTATATTATTATTGACCTCGTGGATTTAAGCGTAACTCAATGGACTAAGTTCGTTGAGTTAACACTTAGCAAAATTTTTCTAATACTCACTCTCCATATTAACTTCTATATTTTTTTCTCTCCTGGATTGTCAACTTAATTAAAGTTAAATACATGTCATAATGTAGTGTTCTAATTAAAACTCATTTAAATCTGAACATTATATGCATATTTAACTTATAGTTCATTTCCTGTTACGTAGAATTTACATTTTTTTTTTAGTATGCAGATATATTCAAGCATTAACCAATTATCATGCATTCAATCATGTCATTTATAAAATTGTAAATCTTTTAAACATTCTTGCACATCTTTAAATAGCTATATAATATTCAATACAATTCTCAATTACATCAGTCATTCTCAAACATAAATGCAAAAACATCTAAAAAACCTTCATTTATATAAATATTGTTTTACATTACAATCAATCAGATATTTTTAATATAAGTATAAGTATATGAACAATACAATTTAATCTTTCTTCCTAAGTTCATCTACTTCCTTCTAGAGCTTTTCTAGTTGTTGCTTTAATTGATTTATCCACTCAACAGCCCCTATAATGCCTTCAGAAGGTTCAGCAATCTCAACAACAATATAATTTATGTATTCTTTCACTGAAATGGGTCTTGATCTAATCCTTTTGGATGCCCATTTCGTGAAATCAATACTATCCACCATTAGTAGTGGAATTAGATCTCCATAAAATAATTTCTTCTTTGTTGCTCTTAACTTGGATAGGAAAACTTGACACCAATTGGTTTAAATTCTATTCACAACTACATATGTAGCCCATTTGACAAATTGACTTAGTTTAATATCATGGCCTTGTCGTTGGTAGACATTTTTAATCAAAATGTTAGCTACCATGTGTGCTTTACCATTTAAGTGCTTCAATCTATTTAATAATGGCACACCAGGATTGATAGCTAAACTATCCTTGATTTCCTGTTCTATCCACTCAACGGCAGTTGTACTTTCTAAAATTTCTTTTCCTTCACTTCTCAATCTTAAAATGTTGTGGAGAAGCTTTGGTGTTATCTGTACATCAGCTTGCTCCAGGTTGGAAATTAATTGTCCTTCTTCTTCTCTCAAATTTGCATAGAAATAGGACACTAAATTTTCATATATTGCATGCCCTTTCTGTTGAGAAATAAATTGCAATATACCTTGGAACTCAAATAATTCTCTAATTTCCTACATACCGTCCCAATTTACTGGTCTACTGTAAATAACATCATAACCCCTAATCTCTAGGTATTTATTGTATGCTTCTTGACTCCAAAAGTGTACTTCATTCAGAACTATTGCTTCAGTCGGGTCAAGAATTTGAATTTGTTGCTCTAGAGGGGTTTGTTCTTGAATTTCCTCTTTCATGTGGTGAACTTGACTTTGTTGAAAATGACCTGGTGATTTTAGCCTTTTTGCTTCTACTTCTGTCTATGGTAGAGAGTCGGTAGAACTCTCCACTCTTCTATCTTGAATTCTTTCTAAAATTTGCTGAAGAGTCTCATGCTCTTCAATGGAATCTATCGAGACATTTCCTTGTTGTTCTATATGCTATTGTTCAGCTCTTTGTTCAGTTTCTTCTTCTTCTTTTTCCTCCTAACTACTAATCTACATTACCACTGTTCTTTCTGATTCAGTGGCAGATTGGGATGGAGTTACAGGCAAATTAGCTTCTCCCTAATTTCTGTTCCTTCTATTTGTACAAGCTACAGACTACTTTCAACCTATTTTTCTTCTTTTCTTTGCTATTGCTGCTGCTGCTGCTGCTCCTCAGATTTGGATAGCAAGCTTACAAAAATTGGCTCTATAAGCCTTACTAATATTGTTGGCTCAAGTTTAATCTCTTCTTGATGTTTAGGCACTATCTCTTTTCCTTTCCTTCTTTTAATCAACTGTGTCTGATCTTCCTCTTCCTCTTTTGAGATTAAATCTACTAAAATAGGCTCTACAGGCCCTCGAGCCACAGGTACTGGTTCTTCCTGTTTCACTTTTCTTATAATTATTGGTCTCGAAGGACTAGCTTCAGTTTCTTTTGCAGCCATTGATCTAGTTGCTTCTTGATGATGCTCCACTTTAATCTTATATTGGGCCCTCAACTTTTCTTCGACCCTTCTTTTCTTCATGGCATCATATAGAATATGTGCCTTGGCCATAGCCATTTCTTGATCATCCCTTGGTCTTTTGCTGTTTTGACCAAGCTAGCAAACTCTTTATCTTCTTCTTCAGTTCTCGGCCAAGCAAATGCTACTCTTTGTAAAGGCTCTATTGGCGAAACTGAAGGTCCTAGCTGTTGTGCCTTAGGGACAGGTCTTTCAATAGTTAGTTCCTCTTGTTCTTTAGTTGCATGTTCTTCATTTCCTTTCCTCTATTGCTCCCAGATTGCCCACCGAGCATGTCCACCAATGCATCTTTTAAACCATAGTTGGGACTTACGTTGGATCAATTCTAGGGCAACTTCGTTATGTGGCCTGATTTTTCTCTCTCTATTTAATGCAACTTCTGTAGCTACTTTAATTCTCATTTCCATAATCTAGGGTATTTTTATGTCTAAATCTACTAAAACCTTTCTCTAGTAGAAAAGGTCATATTCTACCTTTTCAAGTTCTTTTTCCCGTGTTGTATTTCAGATCTGTCTCGTATGCCATTCTTCAGATTCTTTGAGAAATCTTGTCATATCAAATGCTTCCTCCCAGAACTCTGGCATCATCCTCATCATCATGGAGTAACAGAACGGAACAGAATCTCTCTAATCCCTACTGTTCTAAGTTCTAAATGATTCTACGGATAATGCCCCCAAATCTAAGTTTTAGTATAAATAAGTTCTAAGTTTTAGACAGGTAATCGAGTCATTTTCCAACGCAAACTCTTGCTCTCTCTCTTACTGCTTCGTGGAGTTAGGGTTAACTCCATGGACTAAGTCCGTGGACTCAACTACAGTACTCCGTTAAGTTACAGTTAACTCAACGGAGTAAGCTCGTTGACTTATCCTAGACTTAATGGAGTAAGTTCGTTGAGTTAAGTGTAACTCAACAGACTTTCTGTAAAGTTATAACTAATAAAAATACTTATAATAATAATTTTACTTCGGTCAAGACTAAAGAATTTCCAATCTAACCGACTCTTAATTAATTCAACCTTTTAGAATTTCGGTCAAACCATTAAATTTCTCGATCGAATTGAAATTAAATATATATATATATTACTATTAGTTTAACCGATACTATCTTCGGTAAAACCAACATTTTACTTAATATAATATATAGAATTTTTTATATTTTTATGTTCTAGTCTGACCAATGGATCCTATCGGTTGAACCGCAACATTTTTCTTTTATTTTTAATATATGTTCGGTCAAATTGATAACTTTTGTCGGTTGAACCATGACTAATTTTTTAACTAAGTTTTTTTTTTAATACTATACTTAGAAAATTTCTTACTAAGTAAAGCTCGAGTAGTCCTCTACTCTTACTTCTATATTTCCAAAGGAACTTGTTGGAATTTTCGGAATAGGTTTAAGTCTTTGTCCATTTACTTTAAATATGTTCTGATTTTTAGGATTTTAAATTTCAATAGCTCCATAAGAATAAATATTTTAAATTATATAAGGTCCTGCCCATCTAGATCTTAATTTTCCTAGATGGTTATGGAGTCTAGTCATGTAAAGATATAGTTCTTGTCCTATTTCAAAGGTTTTTGGAATAATTTTCTTGTCATGCTAGAACTTCATTTTCTTTTTTTCTCTTATAGTTTTTTAATAAGCTTCATTCCTAAATTCTTCTAATTCAATTAATTGCATTTTTTTATTTTTAACAACTTGATTTAAATTAGTGTTCAAAGTTTTTAATGCCCAATAAGCTTTATGTTCAATTTCAATAGGTAAATGACAACTTTTTCCATATACTAGCCTAAAAGGTGACATACCTAAACTTGTCTTATAAGTAGTTCCATAAGTCCAAAGTGCATCTATTAATCTATTAGCCCAATCTTTTCTAGTAGTATTTACTACTTTTTCTAAGATTAATTTAATTTGTTTGTTTGCACTTTCTACTTGTCCACTTGTTTGTGGGTGATATGATGTTGCAATTTTGTATTTTACTCCATATTTCTTCATTAAGGCTTCAAAACTTCTATTACAGAAATGAGTTCCTCTATCACTGATAATAGCTTTAGGTATTCCAAATCTGGCAAATATATTTGTTCTTATAAATTGTATTACCACTTTGTTGTCATTAGTTTTTGTAGGAATAGCTTCAATCTATTTAGATACATAATCCACCCCCAATAATATATAATTAAATTGATTAGACATAGGAAATGGACCCATAAAATCTATTCCCTACACATCAAAGATTTCAACTTCAATAATAGGACTTAGAGGCATCATATTCCTCTTTGATATTCTTCTTATTTGTTGGCATCTTAAACAACTTAAGCAATATTTATGAGCATCTTTGAATAATGTTGGCCAATAAAATCCACATTGCAGAATTTTAGCAGTAGTTTTCCTTGAACCAAAATGCCCTCCACATGCTTGGTCATGGTAGAAAGACAATATGCTCAGATATTCAGTTTCTAGAACACACCTCCTTAAAACTAGATCAGGACATTTCTTAAATAAGTATGGGTCTTTCTAATAGAAATATTTTACTCTTGAAAAGAACAATTTCTTATCCTATCTATTCCAATCCTTAGGTGTTAAACCAGTAACTAAGTAATTAACTATGTTTGCATACCAAGGCATTGTGCTGATGGTCATTAATTGTTCATCAGGAAAATTATCCTTAATTTCAATATTTGAATTTTCTATTTGTAATCTTGATAAATGATCTACTATTACATTCTCACAACCTTTTTTATCTTTAATTTCTAGATTAAATTCTAGTAATAATAATATCCATCAAATCAATTTAGGTTTAGTCTCTTTCTTTGGCATTAGGTGTTTTAAAGTTGAATGATTCGTGTATACTATCACTTTAGCTACAATCAGATATGATCTAAACTTTTCTAAAGCAAACACAACAGCTAATAGTTCTTTTTCAATAGTTGTATAATTTACTTGAGCATCATTTAATGTTTTGCTTGCATAATGAATCACTCTAGGAGATTTCTCTATCTTCTATCCCAACACTGCTCCTACAACAAAATCAGATGCATCGCACATTAATTCAAATGGATGGCTCCAATCAGGTGCTTGAATTATAGGAGTTGAAATTAAGCTAGTTTTTAGCTTGAAAAATGCTTCTTTGCAATTTTTATCAAAGTTGAATGGGACATCTTTTAATAGATTAGTTATAGTTCTAGCTATTTTGCTAAAATCTTTAATAAATCTTCTATAAAATCCTACATGTCCTAGAAATGATCTAATATCTTTTATTGATTTAGGTTCTGGTAGATTAGAAATTACTTCTATTTTAGCTTTATCTACTTCAAACCCTTTCTTTGAAACAACATGTCCTAAGACTATTCCTTGTTTAACCATGAAGTGACATTTTTCCCAATTTAGAACCAAAATTTTTTCCACACAGGGTTTTGATACTTGGTCTAAATTGTTTAAACACACTTCATATGAAGTTCCATATACAGTAAAATCATCCATAAATATTTCTAAAAAATCTTCAGTCATTCTAGTGAATATGCCCTACATACACCTTTGAAAGGTGGCTAGTGTATTGCATAATCCGAATGGCATTCTTTTAAAAGCATAAGTTCCATTAGGACATGTGAAAGTTGTTTTCTCTTGATCCTCTAATGCTATTAGTACTTGGATTCTGCTAATTTAGTTCCATATACTGCTAATTTCTCTAGTATTTGATCTATAAAAGGTAAGGGAAAATGATCTTTCTTAGTCACAACATTCAGCTTTCTATAATCTATACACACTCTCTAGCCAGATTGAATTCTAGTAGGTATCAAGTCCTGACTTTCATTCCTAATAATTGTTAATCCTGATTTCTTGGGAACCACATGGATTGGACTAACCCATGAGCTATCAGAAATCAGATATATTATGTCATTATCTAACTATTTCACTATTTCTTTCTTGACTACATCTTTAAGATTTGGATTTAATCTCCTCTTAGGAATTCTAACTAGTTTAGCATTCTCTTCTAAATATATGTGGTGACAGCATAAAGTTTCACTTAACCCTTTTATATCAGTCACAGTCCATCCTATTGCCTCTTTATAAGTTTTTACTACTTTTAATTTAGCAATTTGATCGTCTTTTAAATCTGAAGCAATAATGATTGGACATGTTCATTTTTCTTCCAAAAATAATAGGTTAATTTAGGAGGTAAAGGTTTTAAATCTAAATGTTGACCATCAGAAGCTAGAGCTTCTAATTGAACATTATCATTTTCTATATAAATCTCTTCTTGATCTCCTTCTACATTTTTGCTTTCACTTACTTCTAAAGTTTTAGAATTTAGTTTCCTATTTAGTTCTTCTTGAATCACATCATCTAACATATCTCCTTCATCGTCTAAAAAGTCTATAGCATGCAAGGACATTTCTAACTCCTCAAACTTTTCTGGTTTGAAAATGTTTAATTGAGTATCCTCATTACCATATGCTAACTTCATCACTCTAGTTTTACAATTTATGACAACCCTTGATGTTGCTAAGAATGGTCTTCCCAAAATTAAAGATGTATCATGATTTTGTTGCTTAATTTGTTGGGAATCCAAAATCACAATATCAATAGGATATATGAAGTTTTTGATTTTAATTAAAACATCCTCTATTTTTCCTCTAGGGTATCTTATACTTCTATCAGCTAATTAAATAACAGTCCTAGTAGGGATTAAACCTTCTAATCCTAAGGATGCAAATATATCACTCGACATAACATTTATACTTACACCTAGGTCTATTAAGGTTCTTTCTAGAATTGTATTTCCTATGGTGCATGATATAACAGAGATTCCAAGATCAAATAACTTTTTAGGAATTTGTGGTAGAAATAGGGAACTACTTTGCTCAGCTAAAAAGACTTTCCTTAAAACTTTTTGCTCTCTTTTCTTAGTACACCAATCCTTAAGAAATTTAGCACAATGTGGCATTTTCTACAATAAGTCTAACAAAGGAATGTTAACTTGTACTTTTTCAAAAATTTCTCTAATTTTTTCTTATTTTTCAAGAAATGTTTGTTGTAATCTTTCAGGATAGGGTGCTAATGATTGTGATTTAGAAGATTCTTTGTCTTTCATTTCATTCGTTTGATCATTTTTTGTCTCATTTTCAGATTTAGATTTTTCTTCATTGATTTCTAAGTTTTCAGATATTACATTTTCATTATCATTTTGGTTTTTGTTCTTATCCACCTTCATATTATTTTCCTTTTGAATTCTTGGTGGTATATCAGTTCTAGATCTTAATGTTATACATACATCTTCCAGATTTTCATTAGTTTCATGATGTTCTTGTATTTCATTTTCATAATTTTGATCTTTAATTGTTTTTAGTTTTAAATTGCATTCTTTAAATTCTATTGCATTGACATTTTCTCTTATTTGTATATTTTGCAAATTATGCAAATCTGTAACATTAAAGTTTTCATTTGTGTTTTCCTGTTGCATAACTTGTAATTTCATTGTAAATTCATCCAATGCTTTTAATTTTCTTTTCAGATTATCTAATCTCATTGCATTCAATTTTTGATCAATTTTCATTATGGTTTTTTCAGTTTCGTATATAATATGAAATTTAGGTTCTATATATTCTTTCCTATAGTTTAATTGGTTGACTTCTTATTGCTGACACATATATTGTTCTAGTTTATCCATGTTTTGGTTTAAGCTACGCTCCAATCTGTCATACCTATCCCAAACTTCCTTGTCTCTCAACATATTACACATTCTAAACTGACTATTGGTTGGGTAAGCTATAGGATTCTCATACTCAACTCCATTATATTGAATATAATTCATTTCTTGTTCTTGAGCTCTAACCATCTACAATCGTCTAAGTTTCAAATAATCAAAGATGTCGTGCCCTTCTAAATTGCAAAATTCACATATGCTAACTACAAGTTTCAGAAATCTATGAGCATAAGCATATGCCATATTCTCAATTTAAAGAAAACACACTACACTCATTCTGCTATCAAAACAAAATAGCACTCACAGTTGCTTAGCTTCTCAATCCCCGGCAACGACGTTAGAAATCTTGTTTGGGGTTGTTAAGTTAAATAAAAAAAACTTGTATATCAATAATTACTTCTAGAAATAAACAAACAACTTTCACACAAATTAGCTATTAAATCTAATTTGTGTCTTTAACTGCAAGTGCAAAGTGTATATTGTATTAGTGTGCAAGTACAGGTCGAACCCACAAAGATTGAGTAAGAATTACGTACTATTTCAATTTTTATATTGGAGTTTATGTGTGTACAGTAAACACTCTGTTGAGTTATAGTTAACTCAACAGACCTTGTTTGTGGAGTTATGGTTAACTCAATGGACTAATCTCGTGGACTTACAATTAACTCCACGAGCCTATCTTTCAAGTTAAATACTGCTATTTACAAAGGAATTCGGCCAACCATTGGGCGGTTCCACAAAGTGTAAATAACATCAATTAAGCTCTTTAATGTTAGTTAATATTAGATTTATCATTAAGCAACACTAACATTTAGACATTTTAGATAGTAACTATTAAAATCTTTAAGTATTTGGAACAAATCAATTTTAGTAAATAGTAAACTATTTTCTATTTTTTGAATCAAACTAACATAAAACATTCACAATACTGAAAATTTTAACATTAATCACGATACAAAACAAACAATACAACACTGTAATGCTAAATATAAACACAGATAAGTTATTGTTTTTGGTATTTTTGTTTTGATATGTTCTTGAAGATGAGCGAAGGTGAAATGTAAAAATCTCTATCGACAGTAAAAACTTCCGTCACTACATTCGACGCGGTTACACCACTGAAAACTTAACCACTTACAATCTTGTCTCCTCTCCCTATAGAATCGCAAGTCCAAAATTGCAAGATAATCTCCTTTTTAGCATATTGGCATCAACCCAAAACCAAGGCTAGAAGCTTTACAATCTCCTGAGATTTGAGTTGGTGCTTGGTGAAAATGGCTTCCCTTCCCACGACGCGATCACTCCTCATAGTGGTTGTCAAACACCTGTTTGGCTCAGAATTGACCCGACATCAAGAAAGTATCCTCACAGACCTCCGATGGTTGGTGATTATGGTGGTGGTGTGGAGCTTCAGGGAACTTTCGACACTTACTACAGTTAGCGCGGTTCTCCACCACTTTTGCAAACACTTTTTCTTTGTCTTTTATATTTCTTTTAGTGGTAATTGCTTCTGCTTAAATGATTGGTTGGATTTCCTTTGTTCATATCAATGATGGTGATTTCTTCTTCATTCCACAAGTAAATTTTGAAAGGCCTCTAGATTTTGATAATGCAAAAATCAATGTAAGGAATTAAATTGTATTTCTCGGATACAATAGTTAGCAAAAGAGTAGAAGATGATACAGACAGTTCAGAATTTGTTGCAAGTAATAACAAGGAGTTTGGAAGGTTACTAGGCTCAACTATCTAGAAGAGATAGAGTTTGGGTAAGTTACCAGGCCTAAGTATCCGATGAGTTAATCTTAAGTAGCAGAATCACCATCGGATAGTTAGAAAACTAACTATCCGAAAGCTCAAGGAAATTGGAGAGTTAGGAAGGCTAACTATCCGAAGTTTAAGTCATTGAATTTCCCACGTGTAAAAATCCAGACAAAAGCTTAAAAGAAGAATCGGAAAGTTACTATAGCCAACTATTCGAAAGTTGAAGAGTTTCGGTGAGTTACAGTTATAACCATCCGAAAAAGTAGAATCATCTGATATTAGCAGGCTACAGTGATGCAGATTATTAGCTTAAAAGATTTTGGTTTATTCTATTCTTCACAAAATCATCTGATATTAGCAGGCTACAATAATGCAGATTATGCAGGATGCAAATTAGATCGAAAAAGCACCAGTGGTACATGTCAGTTGCTTGGTCACTCACTTGTTTCTTGGTTTAGCAAGAAACAAAATTCTATAGCTCTTTCTACCATTGAAGCTGAATGCATGGCAACAGGCCTATGTTGTGCACAAATTTTATGGATGCAACAAACTTTAGCTGACTATAAGCTAATTTTTCAGAATACAATTATTTATTGTGACAGTAGCAGTGCCATCAATCTCTCCAAAAATACAGTTCTACACTCTAGAGCAAAACATATCGAGATTAGGCACCACTTTCTAAGAGACCATGTTGAAAAAGGTCATATTTCTTTAGAATATGTTTCTACTAAAGAATAACTTGTAGATATTTTCACTAAATCTTTATCTGAAGCTACATTTAATCATATTAGACGAAACTTAGGCATTTGTTCTTTGAATGATTTATAATTCAATACCTCTCTACTCTCCATGCTCACATCTAGGAGCTTGTTCTACTAACAATTCTGTCTTGCAGCAACTTAGCCACGTTTCAGGTTCAGCCAGTTATAATTGCTCCAAAAACGTCAGTATCTCCTTTTGACAAATGGCAAAAAAGGGGGAGAACAATCATACCTTGTTAGAAGGCTACAACAAAGTAAGGGGAGTAAACTCAGGGGGAGTTTTAGACAAATAGGGGGAGTGTTCTCAATTTTTCAATCTCTTATATTCTATTTCCTTATGCGATTATCTATATAGACATATAAGGAGAGAAATACATGTAATATATTGTAAGATTTTTGCCATTATCAAAAAGGGAGAGATTGAAAGGCCTCTAGATTTTGATAATGCAAAAATCAATGTAAGGAATTAAATTTTATTTCTTGGATACAACAGTTAGCAAAAGAGTAGAAGATGACACAGATAGTTTAGAATTTGCTACAAGTAATAACAAGGAGTTTGAAAGGTTACTAGGCTCAACTATTTGGAAGAGACAGAATTTCGATAAGTTACCAAGCCTAAGTATCCGATGAGTTAGTCTTAAGTAGTAGAATCACCATCGAATAGTTAGAAAACTAACTATCCGAAAGCTCAAGAAAATTGGAGAGTTAGGAAGGCTAACTATTTGAAGTTTAAGTCATTGAATTTCCCACCTGTAGAAATCCAGACAAAAGCTTAAAAGAAGAATCGGAAAGTTACTGTAGCTAACTATCTGAAAGTTGAAGAGTTTCGGTGAGTTACAGTTATAACCATCCGAAACTTAAGTTATTCTATTATGCACGTGCTGAAATGAGAAAGCAGTCGGAAACTTAAAGAAGGAAACCGAAGGGTTATTGTAGCTAACTATCCAAACACTTCGGTAAGTTACAGTTACAAGTATCCGATCTTATGACACCTTAGGTGTACAACTTGAAATCCTACGTGGCAAAGAGACTTAAGTGACTTTTGGTAAGTTATAGGTATTCTTCTGAGAGTTACATTATTAAACCTCTGAAAAACCCAGAAAATCGAAAGGGTATCTTGAAATACCTCCTTGAACGGTAACTTACCATATTTGGGTCTGAAATTTTACCAAGTACAACAGAATACATCCGTTGGAAGAAAATATGATCGTTACACATAATAGTATATATACAAGCAACAGACAATAGAATCAGATAGCTTCTTGCTCATACAGATATATACACCAAGCTCAACAATAGAAAGTCTTGAAGACCAAATCATCATCAGCAAATACAGATTCAATTTCACAAGCCCTTCACGAAATAGAAATTGATTTCCTCAAGAAAGAGTTTACTGAAGTACACTCATTGAAAACTTCAATGAAAGGTTGGTTGGAGCTACGACCTGAAAGCTCAATCAGATTGGTTGGTTCTTGCTTTGACCTTAAAGCAAGTGTTTGTAAGTTTGTGAAAGTTTAGTGAAGCCCAAGTATCCCTTGGGGGTGGACTAACCGTTAGTGGTGAACCACTTAAAAATCTTGTGTGCATTCCTTTTATTGTGTGCCTGCTATTTTACATTGCTAATCATTCTTCCAATTTCTAAGAAACAAATATTATTACCATTCACTCCCCCCTCTGGTAAGCCATCAGGTCCTAACAAATTCTTGTGTGATACGTGTAATTATGGTTGTCCTATGAATTTCCTGTTTCTACAATTACTACAGTGGCATATTAGAAAATAAACGATCCGTGGAGTTACAGATAACTCAACGGACTTACTTCATTTCTTTAACTATAAAACACGTGCAATAAAGAAATAACAAGTTCAAATATTTTGAGTACTTACAAACCTTAACTATCCAATGCTCAAATGTATTTTGAATAGTTAACAAATAACTCACTGAAAATCCACTTAAGTCATGCGTTCAGGTTTCAACACGTGTATCCTAGGAAATAATTAAAATATTCATTTAAAACATAACTGTCCGATACATTAAACATAACTCTCCAAAATAACAAAAAATTCAGGTACTTAAGAATTAAAAACTTGTAATTCACCGATAGTTCAGAAATGTACTTAATTAATGCTAATTCTTGGAAATTATGTAGATTCTTCCATTAAAGCATATAATAGTGCAATTATAACATAATGGCTTAATTCTCATATAATAAGCTAAATATTCTACAATTAACCATCATTTAACCATTAATATTATGCACTTTTTCATTCTAAACATTATGCAGGTTCTTTCATTAAAACATATAACAGTGCAATTATAACATAATAGCTTAATTCTCATATGATAAGCTAAATATTCTATAATTAACCATCATTTAACCGTTAATATTATGTACTTTTTCATTCTAAACAATGACTCTTCAGCTTCACAAAGTGAAGAAACAAATGATTCAACATCAGACAATGAATCCTCATCAAAATCAGATTCAGAAGAAAATCTGGCAAATGTATGCTTCATGGCAAAATCTAGTGAGGTATCTTCTGATCCAAATGCTAGTTTTGATAGATTACTTGTTGAATACAATAAACTAGCTAGAAAATATAAGAAAGTAAAAACAGAAGGAAAGAACACTAGGAAAATGCTAGATGAATATAAAAATAAGATTGATTTTCTGAACTCTATGTTGAATAAATTTAAAGAAGAAAATCAAAAGCATGCATAGGAAATTTTAAAGTTTACTACAATAGAAAGAAAATTGAATGCTAATTGTGAAAATTTAATTGTTGATAAAAAGAAAATGATCTGTGAAATTGAAAAACTGTAACTGACTATTATTGATTTAAATTCAGAAATTGATATGTTAAAGATTAAGGTTTGCGATCAAAAGGCTACATTAAGTAAATGGAATAATAGTCAAACTATAACAAATGAACTTAGTAGTAAAATATCAAATATAGAAAAACATGGTATTGGTTTACATGATGCATCTTCTAAAAATTATGTATTGCATGATAGTACTGCTAAAAATAATGTCCTTATTTCTAATACTAAGAATAGTAGAAGAAAAACTATTCCGTGTGTGATTAAAAAGGGAGATAAATATGTGCAAATTGATAAAATGTAGCATATAAATAATAGCACACGATGCAAGAATTTCAAAAGAAATTTTTAGAAAAATCAGGCTAAGTCATTTGAGAATTTTAATATTTTTGATAAGTTTACTTCATATTTAAAAAATATCAGATATTGGGATCAATAATCAAATAATGTTAGAAATGAAAATTTCAACTCTGGTTTACATAGACATAAATGTTATGATAATTACAACATTAAGAAGAATAAACGTAGGAATAATTATCAAAAAATAGATAGAAGTTTAAAAATATTGATTATTCTAATATGACTCTCTCTAAAATTCTTGGACCCACTTAGAAATGGGTTCCAAGAGATAAAATCTATTTTTAACTATTTTGTAGGTACACAAATCAAAATGAATAATAGATAGTGGAGCATCCAGCCACATGACTGGAGATATACGATTACTTACAGAAGTAACAAAGACCAAGAATGGACAAGTTACCTTTGGAAATAAAAGCAAAACAAATATCCTTGGGTCTGGCAAGGTTCAGGTAACTGAAAAATGTTTTATAAATGATGTCTTATTAGTGGAAAACTTAGGTTTTAATTTATTGAGTGTTCTTGTTTTAATGAAGTTTTATAGAGTAATTTTTGAAAAAGATTCCTGTAAAATTATGGACATCTCTACAAACAAAATTTTATTCACTACATATAAGAAAGATCCATTTGTATTCTGAATTTTCCTTCTGATATTATTAAAGACAATGCTTGCTTAATTACAAAATTGGATGAAGTTATTTTATGGCATAGAAGGCTAGGACACTCAAACTTAAAATTATTACAAAAGCTGTCTAAAAAGAATCTAGTTAGAGGTTTACCTAGCATTAAGTACTCGAAAGAGTTTATGTGTGATGCTTGTTAACTAGGTAAATTACATAAAATATCCTTTAAAAGTTTAAATGAAAAAACAAGCAAAAGAGTATTAGAACTAGTGCATATGGATTTATTTGGACCTACTAGGACAATAGTCTAGGAGGTAAACATTATGCTTTTGTACTAGTTGATGACTATTCTAGGTTTACTTGGGTTTATTTTCTAGCTAATAAAACTGAAGTTTTTAAAATATTTAAGATATTCTATAATAAAGTTCAGAATGAGCAAAATGTTAAAATTCAAAAACTTAAGAGTGATCATGGTATATAATTTGATAATGATCAAATAGACACCTTTTGTGAAGAATAAGGCATAGATCATAAGTACTCATTTCCAAGAGCTCTATCACAAAATGGGATATTAGAACGTAAAAATAGATCACTTTAGGAAATGTCCAGAACCATGTTAAATGAAAATAAGTTATCCCTATCTCTCTAGGAAGAAGCAGATCATACAACATGTTATGTTATAAATAGAGTACATCTAAGACCAATTTTAGATAAAACTCCTTATGAGATATGGTATAATAGGGTTCCCAAAATAAGTTATTTAAAACCCTTTGGCTACAAGTGTTTTATTTTAAACACTAAGGAACATAGAGACAAATTTAAAGCCAAATCAGATGAGGGTATATTTGTTGGTTATTCCATTAGAAGTAAGGCATATAAAGTATATAATAAATCAACAAAAACCATTGAGGAAACCCTGCATGTAAAATTTCATGAAAATTCTCATTTGAATTTTAGATATGCTAAAAACATTGATTCAGAAATTCTCCCAAAAATGGTACCAAATGATGTTGACAGAGAAATTGAGAGATTATCTGACGAAATAAGAAATATAAACTTAAATGATGAAAATTTAGAAGAAAATAATGTCATACTTATAAAAAATGTGGAAAAACATAGAAATTGGTGTTATGCTTCATCTCATCCTATTAATCAGATAATAGGTGATCCTAATCAAGGAGTTAGGACTAGGTCATTAGTAGTTAACATCTATGGTACTTATTCATTTGTTTCCTTACTAGAACCTAAGAAAATTGAAGATGCCTTAGAAGATGAATTTTGGTATTTAGCTATGCAAAATGAGCTAAATTAATTTATAAGAAATGAGGTATGGGATCTAGTTCCAACACTTGAAAATTAGTCTGTAATAGGAACAAGGTGGGTATTTAGAAACAAAGTAGATCAGGATGGACATATAGTTAAAAATAAAGCTAGGTTAGTTGCTCAAGGTTACAAGCAAGAGGAAGGAATTGACTATGATGAAACATTTGCTCCTATTGCTAGACTAGAATCAATACGAATTTTGGTAGCATATGCTTGTTATATGGATTTCAAATTATATCAAATGGATGTTAAGACTACTATTTTAAAAGGATATATAAAAGAAGAAGTTTATGTAAAACAACCTCTAGGTTTTGAAGATTCAAAATATCCTGAGTATGTTTACAAGCTTAAAAAGGCACTATATGGCCTTAAGCAAGCCCCTATGTCTTGGTATAAGAGATTATCCAAATTTCTTATAGAAAAAGGGTATTCTATGGGAAAGGTAGATCACACTCTTTTTATCAAGAAGGCCAAAAAAGATATATTGGTAGTTGAAATCTATGTAGATGACATTATATTTGGAGCAATAAATGATAAATTAGTTGAGTCTTTCTTGAATGACATGACTAATCAATTTGAAATGAGTATGATGGGTGAACTATCATTTTTCCTAGGCTTACAAATTAAGCAATTAGAACATGGTTCTTTTATTTCATAAGAAAAATATACTTGAGATTTATTAAAGAGGTTTGGATTAGACAACACTAAAACAAAGAATACACCAATGACTACTATCACTAAGTTGGATAAAGATGACTCTGGAAAAACTGTAGATATAAAACAATATAGAAGTATGATTGGTTCATTACTTTATTTAACAACTAGCTAACTAGATATTATGTTTAGTGTGTGTACTTGTGCAAGATATCAATTTAATCCTAAAGAATCACACCTACTTATTGTTAAATGAATTTTTAAATATCTATTAGGAACCATCAATTTCGGATTGTTTTACTTTAAACACAGTTCTTTAAATTTAATAGGTTATAGTGATGCTAATTTCACAGGATGTAAGTCTAAAAAAAAAGCACTAGTGACACTTGTCAATTATTAGGAAATTCTTTAGTGTCATGGTTTAGCAAAAAACAAAATTGTGTAGCATTATCTACAACTGAAGCTAAATATATAGCTGTTGCACTTTGCTGTGCTCAAATCCTATGGACTTTAAAAGATTTTAATTTAGCCTATGAACCAACTAAGATTTTCTGTGATAGTAGTTTTACAATAAGTTTGTCTAAAAATCCTATCTTACATTCACGAGCTAAACATATAGAAGTTCGACATCATTTTCTAAGGGATAATGTGATAAAAGGAAAAATAATATTAAATTTTGTTCCTACCACAGAACAACTAGCAGATCTATTTACAAAACCCTTAGATGAGAATACCTTTTCAAAATTATGATTAGAACTTGGTATTTGTAGGTTATTTGATGTTTAAATTGTCTTGTTCATTACATAACATTTTGGTTTGTTACAAATTTAGAATTTAATTTCTTTATATTTAAATATATATATATATATTTGTTCTAGAATTATTATTTACTTGTAGTTAAGAATTTATGAAATTCTGATTTTTATTGAAGTCAATTTATTTAAGAAAAAAATTTAGAAAATGTTGCTTAAGGAAAGTTGATTTAATTCAATATGAGTATCAACTGTATTTTTGTTACTTATGTATACACCATTATAGAGATTTTAACTGGAAAATACATTGAAAATATGTATCGTTTATTAAAGGAAAGTTATTAACATACTATTAGAAAAATTAAGTCTTGCGGTTGCCTCATATTCAATTTACTGTCTTGTTTTATTATTTATCTGCAATTACTTGAGTAATTAAGTCCGTTGGGGGATCTTAAACCCCAGTCACTTGAACCAACTGGTTTGGGATGTGCTAACTAAAAACTCATTTTACAAGTAATTCAGATTCTTTTTTTTTTAAAAAAAAAAGGGCAATGTACTCAAGCTTAGTTTCTTTTACAAGTGTTATAACAATTCTGCCATAATCTGTGCATATAATCTTTGTTATTTTTCTTTGTTATTATCTATTCTTTACACATAATCAAATGCATTTATTTTCTTAAGTTCCTGTACTCATTATTGAATTCTTTTAAGTTACTTGAAGGTATATCTCTATGAATTTTCTTTTGTAAATTGAATAAAATAAAAGTCAGAAAGTCTAAATTGTTAAATCTACTACTTATTTTTGTATTTAAATTTAAAAAAAAAAAAACTTAAAAGACAAATTTATTAGGGCTTGGCAACCTAGTTTAAGTACGCCATTTGCACTTAAAAGACAAATCTATTAGGGCTTGACAACCCAGTTTAAGTACGACATAGTTTCTCTTGATGACATTTATGTAGGGAGAGCAAACAATGACAAACAATGGTAAATTTAATAAAATGCAAATATTCTGGAACTTATACTGATAAAAAGTTAGACTCATTTAGTTAGTTTAACATATAGTTATGTATTTCACTTGAATTTAGCTATTTTATCTCACATATCGATAACTAACCATCCAAGTTTTTCGTATTGTTATGTTTACTCTTCTACAAACTAGAATAGTTATATTTCTCTCTAAGTTTCTGTTTTTAATTCTTATATTTTATCCTTTTAAGAAACTCGAATAGTTATGATTAAGTCTTTGACTTTTTCGCATATCCATTCGAGAAACTCGAACAGTTAACTTAATATTATTATCTTTTTATGAAAGACTTAAAATATGACAGTAACTATTCTAGTCTATCGTATAGTTATGTGCTTTACTGCTCATAAAACTCAAATAGTTATCATAAGTCTTTGAGTTTTCTCATTTTTACTTAGCTAGTATTTATTTTCTTTACATGAACAGTTACACTAAGTCTTCTACTTATATAGGTGGTAAAACTCGTACAGTTATTGTAAGCATTCGAGTTATTTATCAGTAACAGATCTTATACTTATGATTTCAATGATTGAATCTGTTTATTCGTTTATAAACTCAAAGAGTTATAAATGTTTTATTGACAACCTTTCGTGTTTCTACCTTAGTAAAACCCTAGTTTCACAATCTTTACTTCCACTAAGTTCTATAGTGAATAACAAAGATTAATCGACAATGTTAGGATGTGGAAGAAGACGTGGTAGAATGACAAAAGTGCAAAAAAGAGAGATGGAACTTCAGAAGATAGAAAGTGAGATCAACGACATTTACTTACGTTATACTTTTTCTAATGAAATACTCCATGAAATTAGAAAAGTTGTTCAAGACGAGAAAAATTTCTGTTGGAAATTTATTAGAAACTATGCTGAGACATAGTTTAGACTAAAACAGACTGAACTTTCCATGTTACAAATGTGGAAAAGAACATTACAACCTAACCTTGAGGTTATTACAAGTTCTAGACAAGTACTTGAAAATTCGGTACAATCTATTATTCCAATCTTTAGGTGTTAAACCAATAACTAAGTAATTAACTATGTCTACATACCAAGGTATTGTGTTTATGGTCATTAGGAAAATTATACTTAATTTCAATGTTTGATTTTTCTATTTGTAATATTGATAAATGATCTGCTACTACATTCTCACAACCTTTTTTATCTTTAATTTCTAAATCAAATTCTTGCAAGAACAATATCCACCAGATCAATCTAGGTTTAGTCTCTTTCTTTGCTATTAGGTGTTTTAAAGCTGAATGATCCATGTATACTATTACTTTAGCTACAATTAGATATGATCTAAACTTTTCTAAGGCAAACACAACAGCTAATAGTTCTTTTTCAGTGGTTGTATAATTAACTTGAGCATCATTTAAAGTTTTGCTTGCATAATGAATCACTCTAGGAGATTTTTCTATCTTCTATCCCAACACTGCTCTTACAGCAAGATCAGATGTATCATACATTAATTCAAATGGATGGCTCCAATTAGGTGCTTGTATTATAGGAGTTGAAATTAAGCTAGTTTTAAGCTTGAAAAATGCCTCTTTGCAATGTTTATCAAAGTTAAATGGGACATCTTTTAATAGATTAGTTAAAGGTCTAGCTATTTTGCTAAAATTTTTAATGAATCTTCTATAAAATCCTGCATGTCCTAGAAATGATCTAATATCTTTTACTGATTTAGGTTTTGGTAGATTAGAAATTACTTCTATTTTAGCTTTATCTACTTCCAGCCCTTTCTTTGAAACAACATGTCCCAAGACTATTCCTTGTTTAATCATGAAGTGACATTTTTCCCAATTTAGAATTAGATTTTTTTCCACACAGCATTTTAATACTTGATCTAAATTGTTTAAACACACTTCATATGAAGTTCCATACACAGTAAAATCATCCATAAATATTTCTAAGAAATCTTCAGTCATTCTAGTGAATATGCCCTATATACACCTTTGGAAGGTGGCTGGTGCATTGCATATTCCAAATGGCATCCTCTTAAAAGCATAAGTTCCATTGGGACATGTGAAAGTTATTTTCTCTTGATCCTCTAATGCTATTGAAACTTGGTTATATCCTAAATACCCATCTAGGAAACAAAAATATTCTTGCCTTGCCAATTTCTCTAGTATTTGATCTATAAAAGGTAAGGGAAAATGATTTTTCCTAGTCACAACATTCAACTTCCTATAGTCTATACACACTCTCCAACTTGATTGAATTCTAGTAGGTATCAAGTCTTGACTTTCATTCCTAATAACTGTTAATCCTGATTTCTTGGGAACTACATGGATTGGACTAACCCATGAGCTATCAGAAATAGGATATATTATATCATTATCTAACCATTTCACTATTTCCTTCTTGACTACTTCTTTAAGGTTTGGATTTAATCTCCTCTCAGGAATTCTAACTAGCTTAGCATTCTCTTCTAAATATATGTGGTGACAGCATGAAGTTACACTTAACCCTTTTATATCAGCCATAGTCCATCCTATTGCCTCTTTATAAGTTTTTACTACATCTTTTAATTTAGAAATTTGATCCTCTTTTAAATCTAAAGCAATAATTATTGGACATGTTCATTTTTCTTCTAGAAATATGTAGGTTAATTTAGGAGGTAAATGTTTTAAATTTAAATGTTGATCATTAGAAGCTAGAGCTCCTAATTTAACATTTTCATCTTCAATATTAACCTCTTCTTGATCTCCTTCTACATCTATGCTTTTACTTACTTCTAAAGTTTCAGAATCTAATTACCAATTTAATTCTTCTTGAATCACATCATCTAGCATATCTCCTTCATCCTCTAAAAAGTCTATAGTATGTAAGGACATTCCTAACTCCTCAAACTTTTCTGGTTTGAAAATATTTAATTGAGTATCCTCATTACCATATGCTAATTTCATCACTCCAGTTTTACAATTTATAACAGCCCTTGATATTGCTAAAAATGGCCTTCCCAAAATTAAAGATGTATCATGATTCTGATGCTTATTTTGTTGGGAATCCAAAATCACAATATCAATAGGGTATATAAAGTTTTTGATTTTAATTAGGACATCTTCTATTTTTCCTCTAGGGTATCTTATACTTCTATCTACTAATTGAATGACAATCGTAGTAGGGATTAAGCCTTCTAATTCTAAGGATGCAAATATATCACTAGGCATAACATTTATACTTGCACCTAGGTCTATTAAGGTTCTTTCCAGAATGGTATTTCCTATGATGCATGATATAACAAGGATTCCTAGATCAGATAATTTTTAGGAATTTGAGGCAGAAATAGGGAACTACTTTGCTCTACTAAAAAGACTTTCCTTGAAACTTTTCACTCTCTTTTCTTAGTACACCATTCCTTAAGAAATTTAGCACAAGGTGACATTAAAGTTTTCATTTGTGTTTTCCTTTTGCATAACTTGAAATTTCATTGTTAATTCATCCACTACTTTTAACTTTCTTTCCAGATCATCTAGTATCATTGTATTCAATTTTTGATCAATTTTCATTATGGTTTTTTCTATTTCATATATGATATCAATTTTAGGTTCTGAATATTATTCCCTATAATTTAATTGGTTGACTTCTTGTTACTGACACATGTATTGTTCCAATTTGTCCATGTTTTGCTTTAAACTACGCTCAAGTCTATCATACCTATCCTAAACTTCCTTGTCTCTCAACACATTACTTGTTCAAAACTGACCATTAGTTGGGTAAACTATAGGATTCTCATACTTAACTCTATTATATTGAATATAATTCATTTGTTGTTCATATGATCTAACCATCTGCAATTGTCTCAATTTCAAACAATTAGAAATGTCATGACCTTCCAAATTGTAAAATTCACATATGTTAACTACAGATTCCAAAAATCTTTGAGCATAAGCATATGCCATATTCTCAATTATATATTAAAAACACACAACACTCCCTTTGTTAGTAAAATAAAATAGCACTCACAGTTGCTTAGCTTCTCAATCCCCAGCAATGATGCTAGAAAACTTGTTTAGGTTGGAAAACTTGTTTGATTTGTTTTTATGCTTATATTAATAAATTCTTTTAGAAGTAAACAAATAACTTTTCACACAAATTAGATATTAAGTCTAATTTGTATTTTTAACTGCAAGTGCACAGTGTATATTGTATTTGTGTGCAAGTACAGGTCGATCTCACAAAGATTGAGTAAGAATTGGGTATTATTTTGATTTTTATATTGGAGTTTATATGTGTTTAGTTAAGTACTTCGTTGAGTTACAATTAACTCAAAGGACTTAGTTCATGGAGTTATGGTTAACTCAACGGACTAACCTCATGGACTTAAGTTAACTCTACGAGCCTACCTTTCTAGTTAAATATTGCTATTCACAAAGGAATTCAGCTATCCATTGGGCGGTTCCACAGAATGTAAATAACATCAATTAAGCTTTGTAATGTTAGTTAATTTGAAATTTGTCATTAAGAAACACTAACATTCAGATATTTCAAACAGTAACTATTAAGATTTTTAGTATTTTGTATGAATCAATTTCAATAAACAATAAAACTATTTTCTATTTTCTGAATCAAACAAACATAAAATATTCACATTACTAACAATGATAACATTAATCACGATACAAAACAAACAATACAACACTTTAATACTAAATGTAAATACATATAATTAGTTGTTTTTGGTATTTTTGTTTTGATATGTTCCTAAAGATGAGCGAAAGGTGAAATGTAAAAATCTCTATCGACAGTAAGAACTTCCGTCACTACATGCGACATGATTACACCATTGTAAACTTAATCACTTACAATCTTGCCTCCTCTCCCTATAGGATCGCAAACCAAGACTTGTAAGTTGATCTCCTCTTCATTATACTAGCATCAACCTGAAACAAAGGCTAGAAGCTTTACGATCTCCTAAGATATGAGTCGGTGCTTAGTGAAAATGACTTCTCTTCCTGTGACGCGATCACTCCTTATAGTGGTTGTTAGCCACCATGTTTAACTCGGAATTGACCTAACATCCAAAAAGTATTCTCACAGACCTTCGATGGTTGGTGATTTTGGTGGTGTTGTGGAGCTTTAGGGAACTTCTGACGCTTCCTACAGTTAGCTCAGTCCACTCACACACCATACTTTTCTTTGTCTTTCTCCTCTTCTTTTATATTTCTTTCAATAGTTACTACTTCTGCTTAAATGATCAATTGGATTTCCTTTATTCATATCAACGATGGTGATTTCTTATTCATTCCACGATTTAATTCTTACGTGATACGTGCAATCGTGGCTTTCTTTTGAGTTTCCTGTTTCTACAACTGTTATAGTGGTATGTTAGAAAATAAATGGTTCGTGGAGTTAGTGTAACTCAACGGACTTACTTCGTTGATTTAACTAAAACGCACGAGTAGTAAAGAAATAACTTATAAGCTTATAACACTAACACAACGCATTAACTTAGTGTATATTTAAGTAACTCAACGCATATAGTTATGCTAACTTAACGAGTTATACATGTGCAGCTCATGTGACATAGTAAAATATTTAAATTCAACACGTGCATAATTCTAACTTAACAAGTAAAAGTATATTTCGGATACTTACAAACCTAACTATCCGATGCTCAAACACATTTCAGATAGTTACTAGATAACTTACAGAAAATTCTCTTAAGTCATGCATTAAGGTTACAACACGTGTACTCCAAGAAATAATAAAATATTCTTTAAGCGTTTAAAATAGAACTGTCCAGTACATGAAATATAACTCTCTAAAATAACAGACAATTTGAATACTTAGGAATTTCAAAGGTTGTAACTCACTGACAATTTAGAAATGTACTTAATTAACACTAATTCCCTGAAATTATGTAGATTCCTTCATTAAGGCATATAATAGTGCAATTATAACATAATGACTTAATTCTCATATGATAAGCTAAATATTATGCAATTAACCATTATTTAACCGTTAATATTATGCACTTTTTCATTCTAAACAAATCCATATCAATAAGCTCATACTTTTTCTGTAGTTAATATGATTTACACATCAATCATTTTACAAGTTTAATCAATCAAATTAAATGTATCCTTGATCATATACATTTCATTTAATCTAAAAATCAACAATTCAACTTTTTCAGGATTTTAGATAATTTTCTGAATTTCAATTAAGCATTTTGATTTCCCTTTTAAAATCATAAAATTGTTAAACTCATAAAATTTAGTAAAAATATAAGATAATCTATATATGTAAATATATGATTATTGAGATATCTTATAATCAATATATGAAAATTTTTTACTAGATTCAACTATTAGAAGGTTTTAGATAATTTTTGGATAGTTACAGTGAATTTTTAGAAAGTTGTAGTAAAATTTCTGAAAATTTTTTTTAACAAATTCTATAGAAATTTTTGTAGAACAATCCTAATTCCTACAATTGATAAGATTACTTCAATTTTAATCTAATTACCTCTCCCCCATACCTACATTTTGCATTGTCCTTAATGTAAAAGATTTATAGAAAATACAGTATATGATAGTAGGCATGATAAACTATTTCGTTATCTTAGTACCTAAATCAACGAACTTAGTTTGTTGAGTTAATGAATAACTCCATGAACTGTGCATAAATATAATTTCAGGATAAGTAATCAATCACATACCTTGTTCTTTTGTATCTCCATTAATATCTTTCGACTTTTGATTTTGAAAAATTTTCATTCACAAATAAAAGTAAAACATATAACAACATAACAACTAACAATAAAACATATATTGTTAAATATGTGCATTGTGTGGAACCCAAGCTTCTACACCTTTGGTGGCTCACAAGCAAGCCAGTTGGTTTCTTAGAACAGATACCAACAAACTGGATTGATATTTTATTTTCCTTCTTGTAAGATAAATAAAACATAAACTAAAATTTTTTCTTTCTTTTCTTTTCTTAAAATAAATGTAGAATACACAAAACATTAAAATTACAAGATCATAGTTCAAGAACATGACTGAAAAGTAGTGACAAATGGAATAAATGTGTCAGTCCAAACAAACCTTTAGGTATAATTCTCCTTGCTATTAATTCTATTTTAATGTAGTTTGCTTTCCTTTTTAATTTATAAACTTGCAGTATGTTATCAACACTAAATATGAGAGTATTACCATTAATGAAATGAAATGCACAAAGGGATCCTCTTCTCATCCAAGCTAATGTAGTTGTTTCTATTTCCACATATATTTCAATGTATTCCTCTTCCCATTTCCATTTATTTAGGTCTTTCATAATCTATATTTGAAATTTCACCAATTGATCCCACCATCTTACTAGACATAAGGTAGGATCATCAAATTCACTATACCATATTCCTAATCGAATTTTATCATTTTTAGCAGATGGTGGTTTAACTATAGCTTTAGGTATAAGTAATATTTCTATAAATTCATTATAATTGTCTATGCTCACTATATATAAATTAGATCTAAATGCAACTGATATATTTGTGACTAGATATATATATCCATCCAATATCACATGAGTGTTGTTAACTAATAGATATATCATAATATTTTCATTCCAAGACCTATTCATAAAATTATACATACTTAAACATAGTCCTTCATCCCAATTTCCAATTGGTCTCTAATAAAATAATTTTTCAGGGATAGTCAAATTCTTATTAGAAAATGTTAAAGTTAACCCACAATTTTCAGTTGGTACTTCAAACATATTAGGTTTTCCTATATTCCATTATTCTCTAGTGATAGGATTTCTAACAAAAGTATTAGGTAACAGAATAGCATACCTTGGTTTGATTCTATATATGATCAATCCTTCATCTATTCCCATAATATGATCTATTCCTTTTAATGAATTGGGTGGAATTCCAACAATTTCTTCTATGTTCAGATATTCATAATTGATTGAACTACGATTGAATGATTTCCGTAAAACTCCATCTCTAATATTGATCATCTTTGTAGCTTGTAATCCATACAAATATTTTTCTATAACACACTCTTTAATTTGTCTTGACACACAACACAATCTATATAGATCTTTAGGTGATAGATTACTTAATACTTCTCTCACAGCATCTAGTGGTAATTCCATCAATTCCATTTGTTGTGATTCTATATTCAGCAACTATTAAGAATGAAAAAGTGAATAATATTACTAGTTAAATAATGGTTAATTGCATTATATTTAGCTTATTATATGAGAATTAAGCCATTATGTTATAATTGCACTATTATATGCTTTAATGAATGAATCTGCATAATTTAGGGGAATTAGTGTTAATTAAGTATATTTTTGAATTGTTAGTGAGTTATAGGCTTTGTAATTCCTATGTATCCGAAATGTTTGTCATTTTGGAGAGTTACATTTCATGTACTAGATAGTTATGTTTTAAACACTTAAAGAATACTTTATTATTTCCTAGAGTACGTGTGTTGTAACCTTAATACATGACTTAAGTGGATTTTTGATAAGTTAGATGATAACTATCCAAAATGTGTCTAAGCATCGAATAATTAGGTTTGCAAGTATCTAAAATATCTTTTTATCATAAAACTTACTAAGGACACGTGTCGTGATCTCAAGACTTAACTTAAGTTATCTTTCGAAAGGTTAGGTGCTAACTATTCGAAATGCATTTAAGTTTTCGAATACTTATAGTTGTAACTATCTGAAATATCTTAACTCGTTAAGTTAGCATAACTATATGCGTTGAGTTACTTAAATATACACTAAGGTAATGTGTTGTGTGTTTAGAATGAAAAAGTACATAATATTAAGGGTTAAATGATGGTTAATTGCATAATATTTAGCTTATCATATGAGAATTAAGCCATTATGTTATAATTGCACTATTATATGCCTTAATGAAAGAATCTACATAATTTCAGGAAATTAGTGTTAATTAAGTCCATGAGGTAAGTTCATTGAGATAACCATAACTCCACGAACTAAGTCTGTTGAGTTAATTGTAACTCAATGAAGTGCTTAACTGAATACATATAAACTCCAACATAAAAATCGAAATAGTACACAATTCTTACTCAATCTTTGTGGGATTGACCTATACTTGCACACAAATACAATATACATTGTGCACTTGTAGTAAAAATACAAATTGGACTTAATATCTTATTTGTGTGAGAAGTTGTTTGTTTACTTCTAAAAGAATTTATTAATACAAGCATAAAACAAATCAAACAAGATTTTCACACCAAACAAGTTTTCTAGAGTCATTGTCAAGGATTGAGAAGCTAAGCAATTGTGAGTGCTATTTTGTTTTAATATCAGAGGGAGTGTTTTGTGTTTTATTGTATAATTGAGAATATGGTGTATGCTTATGGTCAAAGATTTTTGAAACTTATAGTTAACATATGTGAATTCTGCAATTTGGAAGGTCATGACATTTCCGATTGTTTAAAATTGAGACGAATGCAGATGGTTAGATCACATGAGCAACAAATGAATTATATTCAATATAATAGAACTGAGTATGAGAATCCTATAGTTTACCCAACTAATGGTCAGTTTAGAATAAGTAATATGTTGAGAGAGAAGGAAGTTTGGGATAGATATGATAGACTTGAGCGTAGCTTATAGCAAAACATGGACAAATTGGAACAATACATGTGTCAGCAACAAGAAGTCAACCAATTAAATTATAGGGAAGAATATTCAGAACCTAAAATCGATATCATATATGAAACAGAAAAAACCATAATGAGAATTGATCAAAAATTGAATGTAATGAGAGTAGATGATCTGGAAAGAAAGCTAAAAGCATCGGATGAATTAACAATGAAATTTCAAGTTATGCAATAGGAAAACACAAATGAAAAGCTTAATGATGAAGATTTGCATAATTTGCAAGACATACAAACAAAAGAAAATACTAATGCAATAGAATTTAAAGAATGTAAGCTAAAACTGAAAACAATTCAAGATCAAAATCAAGAAAATAAAATACAAGAACATCATGAAAGTAATGAAAATCTGGAAGATGTATGTATAATATTAAGATCCGGAATTGATATACCACCAAGAATTCAAAAAGAAAGTAATGTGAAGGTGGATAAGAACAAAATTAAAAATGATAATGAAAATGTAATATCTGAAAACTTAGAAATCAATGAAGAAAAATCTAAATCTAAATCTAAAAATGAGATTAAAAATGATCAAACGAATGAAATGAAAGATAAAGAACCTTGTAAATCACAATCATTAGCACCCTATCCTAAAAGATTACAACAAACATTTCTTGAAAAGCAAGAAAAAATTAGAGAAATTTTTGTAAAAGTACAACTTAACATTCCTTTGTTAGACTTATTGCAGAAAATGCCACCTTATGCTAAATTTCTTAAGGATTGGTGTACTAAGAAAAGAGAGCGAAAAGTTTTAAGGAAAGTTTTTTTAGCTGAGCAAAGTAGTTCCCTGTTTCTGCCACAAATTCTTAAAAAGTTATCTGATCCAGGAATCCCTATTATATCATGCATCATAGGAAATATCATTCTGGAAAGAACCTTAATTGACTTAGGTGCAGGTATAAATGTTATACCTAGTGATATATTTGCATCCTTAGGATTAGAAGGCTTAATCCCTACTAGGACTATCATTCAATTAGCTGATAGAAATATAAGATACCCTAGAGGAAAAATAGAAGATGTCCTAATTAAAATCAAGAACATCATATATCCTATTGATATTGTGATTTTGGATTCCCAACAAATTAAGCATCAGAATCATGATACATCTTTAATTTTTGGAAGACCATTTTTAGCAACAACAAGGGTTGTTATAAATTGTAAAAATAGAGTGATGAAATTAGCATATGGTAATGAGGATACTTAATTAAACATTTTCAAACTAGAAAAGTTTGAGGACTACACTAACTATAGGAAGCGTTGGAAGTTCCCTAAAGTTCCACAACACCACCAAAAATCACCAACCAACCATTGGAGGTCTGTGAAGATACTTTTCGTATGTCGGGTTGATTTCAAGCCAAACTCAATGACTAACAACCACTATGAGGAGTGATCACATCATAGGAAGGGAAGCCATTTTCACCAAGCATCGACTCATATCTCAAGAGATCGTAAAGCTTCTAGCCTTGGTTTTGGGTTGATGCCCATATACTAAAGAGGAGACCAACTTACAAGTTTTGGTTCACGATTCTATAGGGAGAGGAGGCAAGATTGTAAGTGATTAAGCTTTTAGTGGTGTAATTGCGTCTCATGTAGTAACAAAAGCTCTTATTGTCGATAGAGATTTTTGCATTTCGCCTTTCACTCATCTTTAGGAACATATCAAAACAAAAATACCAAAAACAACTAATTATTTGTGTTTACATTTAGTATTAATGTGTTGTGTTGTTTGTTTTGTATCGTGATTAATGTTATCATTGTCAGTATTATGAATGTTTTATATTTGTTTGATTTAGAAAATAGAAAATAGTTTTATTGTTTACTAAAATTGATTCGTACGGAATACTTAAAATATCTTAATGGTTACTGTTTGAAATATCTGAATGTTAGTATTGATTAATGACAAATCTTAGATTAAGTAAAATTAAAAAGCTTAATTGATGTTATTTACATTCTATGGAACTGCCCAATGGATGACTGAATTCCTATGTGAATAGCAACATTTAATTGAAAGGTAGGCTCATGGAGATAACTTAAGTCCACAAGGTTAGTCTGTTGAGTTATCTATAACTACACGAACTAAGTCTGTTGAGTTAACAAAAACTCAACGAAGTGCTTAATTGAACACATATAAACTCTAGCATAAAAATTAAAATAGTACACAATTCTTTCTTAATCTCTGTGGGATTGACCTGTACTTGCACACAAATATAATATATATTGTGCACTTGCAGTTAAAAACACAAATCGGACTTAGTATCTAATTTGTGTGAAAAGTTGTTAGTTACTTTAAAAGAATTTATAAATAGACAAGGTCTGATTGAACAATATAGGTTTTCTAATTTAACTTCACAAACAACTGAACAACAACATAAAAGAAAATTTAAAAGAGATAAAATTAACATAGCTACTTACAGATACCTCTATGGCGTTAGGTCATAACTCAATGGACTAAGTTCATTGAATTAAGCAATAACTCTACGGTACTACTAACTATAACTAAAATTTTCATTTTTTTATATTTTCTATCTATATTTTTCTACTTACTATATTATACGTAGTTGCTAATAATTGTGTTGCCTCATTCAACTATACTCTCATAGGAGGTATCAATTTCATTAACATTTTTGTTCAAAGGGTTAGATACTACTTGAATTGGTAGTCCTCTTATAGGTATAACTTCTATTGATTCCTTTTGTCTAAGGGGTATATTTCTATTCATGTTTTGATTTTGATTGGCAACATTTCCAAACACATGATCTAGACAATTGTTTAATTAATGAATTATCTTTTCTAATTTTTCTATTCTAGATCCTTGTTCAATTAATGCTTCATAACTTGCATTCCTATCATTTATATTTTCTCCTCCTTGGAAATTGTTATTTCTCCAAGATAAATTCAGGTGATTTCTTCAATTAGGGTTGTAAGAATTACCAAAGTTATCTTTCTGGTTTCTAGCATAAATAACATTTAAGTCATTAATATTTGCATTCTTTTCTACTAGTTTTTGATTTAATGATAACTCTTCTATTTTCTTTGTTAATGTTGAGTATTTTGTTTTGATGATGTATGCTAAACGAATGTAATCATATTTACTTAATTACTATTGTTTATGAAAGTAAATTAAGAACATCAATTAATATAGAAAAAGTTTACTAATATAAATACTTGTCTATAATGGATCTGAGATTATGCTAAGTTAAATAACTAGTTGTTAAGTTATACTAATTTTTCATTTAACTAAACATTAAGTTAACGTGTGTTTTTATTGTAAAGCATGATATGTTTTAAAGTTATATTTTTTGTATCATGTATAGTGCACATTAAAGACAACTCGTTAAGTTAGCACGTTATTTGTATAAAGGTCACGTGAGAACTCATTGAGTTATAGGCTTAAAGTTTAAAATAGGTCACGTGAGAATTCGTTAAGTTAGTGAGTAAAAGAGCAATAGTAAGAGATGAACTCGTTAAGTTAGTATTGTACACGTGGTGAAATTAAGGTTTATGAATGTTATATTATATCACGTGAGTTGCACGTGTTTAACTCGTTAAGTTAACACAACTGCACATGTTGAGTTGCTATATTGAATACTAAGGCAACGCATTAGGTTAGTGTTATAAACTTAAAGTTATTGTTATTGCACGTGGTAAATATCTTATTATTAAAACATTTGTTTATTACTGGATTGGTGAGTTATTGGATTTTCGGATACTTAGAAAACTTAACTATCCGATACTTAAATTGTTTTCGGTGAGTTAGCATTTAACCTTCTGAAAGAAAGGTTAAGTTGGTTCGTTGAGTTAACTATGACACCACGAAGCTGGTTCGTTGAGATAGTGTAACACCACATACTTAGTTAGTTGAGTTAGCTACAGTACTTGTCACGTGATTTGGCACATGATGAAGTCATTGAGTTAGATATGTTAAGTTATAAATATACTTATTTTACTTATTTAGTTAACATTAACACAATGACTTCTTACACTTGATGGAAAATTTTGGACGAGAAAGTTTATTTTGCAGGAAATTTTTTAGAGATCCAGAATTGATGATTAAAGAAAATTTGAAAGGAAAACGTAGGTCAAAACGTGTGTATTTAGATGAAGGGAAAACAAAAGACGTGAAGAGTGGAAAACTAATAGTGATTAAACGTGGAGGATATTCATAAAGTGAATATACAATATAAAAGGCATAAAATTCTCGTTGATCAATTATCCCTACACACCAAATGAAATATATTTTCAGGGATCAAAACACCTCTTCGAGGAAAAGCTCTCAGACAGAAGAAACTTTAGTGAAGCAGAGAAAGTCAGATATATGTCACTAAAGATTTGAAGAAGAAGAAAGCAAATTCAGTGAAGCAAAGAAAGTTAGATATTCGTCATTAAAGAATTGCAGAAGAAGAAGAAAAATCTCAAACAAGGAGAAATGTTTTAAATTCCGCAAATTAGTTTTCTCTATTTGTAGTTATGAAATTGGTTAGATGAAATATGGTATCGTTATATAATTGCATCTACAATTTCTAAGGAGAATTGAATTATATATTGTAATTGAAACCTTGAATAAAATGATTTGATTAAAGCAATGTCTCGACTTGTTTTTAATTTTAAAGTTTCAATTATTTGTTGAAAATATTGAAAAACACAATTCACCCCCCTCTTGTGTAGCCATTCGATCCTACAAGTGGTATTAGAGCTACGTTTATAATCTTTGATATAAAATCGATACCAACTTAATTAATATCAAATAGAAATTTTTCTTTGATTAAAATCGATACCCTTCCTTGTTTTTAAATAGAAATTAATATCTAAGCATTCGTTTAACTTTGTTAATTTTAGGCTCAAGCTGTTTTTAAAATTTTAAACTGTTTAAAATCAAATAGGTTGAAAAATCTAAGGTAAGATGGCTACTGGAAATGGTAATTTTTCTTTATATGAAGGCCAAAATCTTAACCGTCCTCCTTTATTTGATGAAATACATTTTGAATATTAGAAATATAGGATGACAGTCTTTCTTCAAAGTATAGATCACAAGTTGTGGTTCATGATTTCTAAACCATATACTCCATTAACTACTCCTTATAATACTTAGACAATTACTGAAAAAGAAAATGAAACTCTAAATACAAAAGGCTTAAATATCTTATTTTATGCATTGAGTTATGAACAGTTCAATAAAGTGTCAGCACATAAATTTGCTTATGAGGTGTGGCATACATTAGAAGTATCATATGAAGGTACTTCTCAAGTTAAAGAGACTAAGATTAATATGTTAATTCATAAGTATGAACTCTTTATGATGCATGAAGATAAAAGTATTTCTAAGATGTTTTCCAGATTCCTAGATATCATAAATTCTTTAAAATGCTTTGGAAAGAACTTTGAATAGAAGGATTTGGTGAGAAAAATTCTTAGATCCTTAAGTTCCAAGTGGTCTCAGAAAGTGACATCAATTGAGGAATCACGAGACTTAAATGTTTATACTATAAATGAGCTTATAGGAAATTTAACTACTTAAGAAGTTCAATTAAATGATTCACTAAGTCACAACAAATTAAAAATGAAGAAAGAAAAAGCTTTCGAAATTAATTCAGATTGTGAAATATCAACTGATTTTGATGAGGATTTGATTTTGCTGACTAGGAAATTCAAGAAAGCATGAAAAGCTAAGAAACAACAAAGGAACAAAAATGACAAACCCTCAATGTCAAAGTCATTAAATGAAAAGAATTCTTCATCTAGAAAGTATGTATGTTACAACTGCAAGAAACCTAGACATCTTTCTCCAAATTGTCCTATAAGGGAAAATGAAAAGAAAAGTAGGACAAGTAAGAAGAAGAAGGCTTAGAAATCTTAGAAAAAGTTTTACAAGAAAAATACTTTGAAGGTCACTTGGGATGACACGTTAGAAGAGTTTGAATCTAAGGAATTATCATCAAAATCTTCACATTCTGAAGAAGAATAAGAATTAAAAGACATTGCTCAATTGTGCTTCATGGTAGATGAGTTTCAGGTAATATCTTATCTTGAAAGTCATTCAGATTTTAACTTTGATGAATTATTATGTGCTTATCATGCATTATTACAAAAACTTAAAGTGTGTAAACTGGAAAATAAGAATATTAGAAACTCTTTGTCCATTACGGAAGAAGAAAATTGTTTCCTATCTACTATTTTAGAAAAGTTTAAATGTGATAATGAAAATCATGCTAGAGATTTGCATGAATTTAGATTTAATGAATGTGTCTTACATGAATAGTTATAGAATATAAATGTTGAAAAATTAAAGATAGAATCTGAAAATGAAAAATTGAGAAACAACATATATGATCTTGAGTTAGAGATTGAAAGACTAAAAATGAGAGAGCTAGATTTAAATTCCACCATTGAGAAATGGAATTTAAGTCAAACTAAGCTAGACAAACTAACTAGTACCCTTATGGTGTCATATAAATTTGGCTTAGGATTTGATTATCCTAAATACATTGAATCTCAAGCCAACAAAGGATTTATTAGTTGTAGTGCAAGTAAATCTAAGACTAAAATTCCTTTTATTATGAAATAAGGTAATAAATATGTAGAAGTAGGTACTTCAAGAGATGAATCATGTAGTAATAATATAAACCAATGTGATTTATCTAAATGTATTTCTAACATGACTATCAATGTTTCTAAAAATCTTGTTTCTTGTTCTAGAAATTCAGTTACTAATGCTTCTAAAATTTTAGACAATTGTAGTAAACTAGAAATTCAAGAACCTGAGCATGAAATTCAAAACAATGGTATTAGACCAATTACTAGATCTACATGTTCATTATTTGAAAATTCATGTGCAGGAAAAAGATTTTGTATGTACTGAAAATTTAAATACTAGTACAAAATCTTAGTACAAACTTATTGAAATGTATGAGTATAACAAAAATAAATTAACATCTAATAAAAATAGATTTGGTCTTGACTATACTACATCTAAAAATAAAAAGAATATCAATAAGAGCAATAATTCTATAAGTGAGTATGAAGCTAATGATAAATCAGTAGTACAAACAACAAATAAAAATATAAATGATAATGTTAAGTTGTTTTTAACCAAAAAGAAGAAATATGGTTTTAATGAACTTGGTCCTCAAAGTCATTGGGTACCAAGAAATAGTTCTTCTTAATTTGTTTTGCAGGAGAAAACAACATCGAAATGGATTTTAGATAGTGGAGCATCAAGTCACATGATCGGATAGAAAAGCCTATTGAAAAGTTTTACAAATACCAAGAAAGGAAGTGTAATATTTGGAAACAAAAGCAAGGATAAAATCATAGGTATGGGCAATGTTCAAATAACTCCTACTTGTGTTATTTCGAATGTACTATATGTAGAAAACCTAGGATTTAATTTGCTGAGTGTTATAAAACTAATTGAATAATGGATACTATGTATTGTTTAAAGATAATGTATGCAAAATTATTGATAAAATTACAGATGAACTTAAGTTTATTGCTAAAAGAAAAGGTTCTGTATGTATTTTATCTTTACCTTTTGGTGTAGTTGATTTAAATTCATGTTTGCTAGCTGAAACTAGTGATGCATATCTTTGGCATAGAAGGATTGGGCATATAAATATGAAATTGTTGTAGAAATTATCTAAACAAAATTTAGTGAGAAGTTTACCAAAAATTAAATACTTAAAGGATTTCATGTGTGATGCATGTGAGTTAGGTAAACTTCATAAAAACTCTTTTAAATCCAAAACTAATATATCAAGCAAGAGAGTCTTAGAACTTATACATATGGATCTATTTGGACCAACAAGAATCATGAGTCTTGGTGGTAAACGGTATGTATTTGTTTTAGTAGATGACTTCTCTAGATACACTTGGGTATATTTTCTAGCAACTAAAATAGAAGTTTTTGAAACGTTTAAAATGTATTGTAATCTTGTTCAAAATGAACAAAGTGTCTCTATTCAAAAACTTAGGAGTGATCATGGTACTGAATTTGAAAATGATCAAATGGATAATTACTATAAACATCATGGCATTGGTCACAGATATTCTTTTCCAAGAGCACCTTCTCAAAATGGTGTTGTTGAGAGAAAGAATCGATCACTTTAGGAAATGGCTAGAACTATGTTAAATGAACATAATTTACCTCAAAATCTTTGAGCTGAAGCAGTGAATACATCTTGTTATATTATTAACAGAAGTCACCTAAGACCTCTTGTTAATAAAACTCCTTTTGAGATTATGTTTGATAGGGTTCCAAAAATTTCCTATATGAAACCATTTGACTATAAGTGTTTTATTCTTAACACTAAGGATAAAAGGGATAAATTTCAAGCCAAAGTAGATGAAGGAATTTTTATAGGTTACTCTACTAGAAGTAAAGCTTATAGAGTTTATAATAAGATTTCTAGAACCATCGAAGAAACCCTTCATATAAGCTTCAATGAAAATTCTTTTAGAGAATCTCAATCTAAAGTTGATAATGATGATATGTTCAACTTCCCAAGAGAATTAGAGATCAATAGAGAGATTTAAGATTTATCTGAGAAAATTAAAAATATGAACTTAAAGGATCAAATTAATGATCAAAGTGATGTACTTTCAGATGTTGATGAGAATATTGAGGAAAATCATAGAAATTGGTGTTATATTTCATCACATCCCATCATTCAAGTCATTGGTGATATAAATGAGGGAGTTAAAACTAGAACTTCAGTAAATTTAAATAGTATGTATATATTTGTTTCTATAGTGGAACCAAAGAATATAGAAGAAGTATTATCTGATGAAAATTAGATAGTGGCAATGCAAGATGAACTAAATCAATTCATTAGAAATGATGTTTGGGAATTAGTTTCTCCACCAGAAAATCAGTCCATAATAGGTACAAAGTGGATCTTTAGAAACAAAACTAATGAAACTAGTCAAGTTATAAGAAACAAAGCTAGATTAGTTGCATAAGGGTATACATAGGAAGGACTTAATTATGATGAAACATTTGCTCTTGTGGCTAAGTTAGAAAGTATTAGAATATTATTGGCTTATGCTTGCTATATGGATTTTAAACTATATCAAATGAATGTAAAGAGTGCATTTCTAAATGGTTTAAATAATGAAGAAGTTTATGTAAAACAACCACCTAGATTTGAAGATATTAATAATCCTAACTATGTGTATAAATTGAAGAATGCCTTATATGGTTTGAAGCAAGCACCTAGATTGTGGTATGAAAGATTATCTACTTTTCTAATAGAACAAGGTTATATAATGGGAAAAGTAGACCATACTCTTTTTATCAAAAAGGATGATAAAGATCAGATCGTTGTTCAAATATATGTGGATGATATAATCTTTGGAGCAACTTCTGAAAAACTGATAAAAATATTTTCTGAAGAGATGGCTAGTTAGTTTGAGATGAGTATGATAGGAGAACTTTCATATTTTCTAGGACTTCAAATTAAGCAAATGGATAAAGGTATATTTTTAAATCAAGAAAAATATGTAGTTGAAATGCTTAAGAAATTTAATTTTAATGATACAAGGATTCAAGGAACTCCGATGAGTACTTCTTTAAAGTTAGATATTGATGACATAGGAAAATCAATAGATCAAAGAAAATATAGAAGTATGATTGGTTCTTTACTTTATTTGACAGCTAGTAGACCTAATATCATGTTTGTTGTGTGTGCTTGTGCTAGATTTCAATCTAATCCTAAAGAATCACACTTAATGGTTGTTAAAAGAATATTTAGATATATACAAGGAACTAAAAATTTCAGTCTATATTATTCTAAGGATAGTTCAATAGATCTTATAGGATATACTAATGCTGATTACGTAGGATCTAAATCTGATAGAAAAAGTACTAGTGGCACATGTCAATTATTGGGAAATAATTTGGTGTCATGGTTTAGTAAAAAGCAAAACTATGTAGCACTTTCAACTACTGAAGCTAAATATGTTGTTGTTGCATTGTGTTGCACTCAGATTCTGTGGATAAGGCAAACTTTAGAAGACATTGGAATATCTTATGATACAACTGAGATTTATTGTGACAATAGTTCTGCAATAAATCTTTCCAAAAATCTTGTATTACATTCTAGAGCTAAACATATAGAGGTTAGACATCATTTTCTAAGAGATAACATAATTAAAGGAAAAATTAAATTAGGATTTGTGTCTAGTGAAAATCAATTAGCTAATATATTTTATATGCCTTTTATATTGTATTTTCATTTCATGCATATCCTCCATGTTTAATCACTATTAGTTTTCCACTTCTTCATGTCTTTTTTTTTTCCTTCATCGAAATACACACATTCTGACCCACGTTTACATTTCGAATTTTCTTTAATCATCAATCTTGGATCTTTGAAAAATTTCCTACAAAATAAACTTTCTCGTCCAAAATTTTTCATCAAGTGTAATAAGAAGTCGTTACTTTAATGTTAACTAAACGAGTAAAACAAGTAGATATATAACTTAACATTTCTAACTTAACGAGTTCCACATGTGCCAACTCATGTGACAAGTACTATAGCTAACTCAACGAACTAAGTTCATGGTGTTATGCTAACTCAACGAACTAACTCTGTGGTGTTACGATAACTCAACGAACCAACTCCATTGTGTTACAGATAACTCAATGAACTAGTAATAAACAAATGTTTTTATAATAAGAATTTTACCACGTGCAATAATAACAACTTAAGTTTATAATGCTAACCTAACGCGTTGCCTTAGTGTTCAATGTAGCAACTCAATGTGTTTAGTTATGTTAACTTAATGAGTTAAACATATGCACCTCACGTGATACAATATAACATTTGTAACCTTTAATTTCACCATGTGTACAATACTAACTTAATGAGTTCGTCTCTTCTTTTACTCACTAACTTAATGAGTTCTCACGTGCCCTATTTTAACCTTTAAGCCTATAACTCAACGAGTTGTCTAAACGTGCATTGTTCATGATACAGAAAATATAACTTTAAAACATATCATGCTTTGCGATAAAAACACACGTTAACTTAATGTTTAGTTAAATGAAAAGTTAGTATAACGTAACGACTAGTTATTTAACTTAGTATAATTTCAGATCGATTACAGACAAGTATTTATATCAGTAAACTTTTTATGTATTAATTGATGTTCTTAATTTACTTTTACAAATAATAATAATTAAGCAAATATGATTACTTTCGTTCAGCACACATCATCAAAACAAAATACTCAACAATCGCCCCCTTTTTGATGACGACAAAACCATATTAAATCAATTATGAAGTGTATTTAATTCAACAAAGCACCTTCGTTGGGCTAACTTTTAATTAAACAAACAAGTTTGTTGACTTAAGTTCACTTAAGCTTATTTCTATTGTTTGTGTAAAATTTTCACCTTTCAGAAATAAAACTTTCAGATGTCAATAATTACATAAGTATCTTTCAGATTTTAATAACCATATAATTTTCTTTTAGATTACATTATCATCTATCAGATTACAATAACCACATAAATATCATCTCCCTTTATAATATATGCAATTAAAATCATAATCATCTTCTTCTTTTGAATTTATAACATCTCCCCCTTTTTGTCATTAATCAAAAAGATGAATACACAGTACATAAATGAGAGACATATTTACAGCAAACCTTTCTGTAAACATTAATAAGAAGTTGAACCATTTACAGAAAAATGTATTGTTCAAAGAATCAAACAATAAATACAAACATTACATTTTGTATTCAGATACAAGCAAACAAACATTTATCTATCCCTCCTAAGTATATCACTTATAGCATTACATATTGTTAGGAATGTATGGCTTCACTAGAGGAGGGGTGAATGGTGAACAGTGTGTAATTAAAACTATTTTAAACTTGATAATTCAATTTTAAATAAATAGTTTGCTTAAGTACTAAATAGATAAATAAACATGCACAGCGGAAATAAAAGTAAGAAACACAAGGGAATTTTAGGTGGTTCACCAACTAGGTTAGTCCACCCCCAAGTATCACCTAGGCTTCACTAAGTGTTTCAACACTTACATACACTTGCTTTTAGGTCAAAGTAAGAACCAACCATTCACTTGAGCTTTCTGTTCGTAGCTCTAACCAACCACTTAGAAGTTTTCAGGTATAAACTTCAGTAAACCAACCTTTCAAGTTTTCAGGTCAAAACTCAAACCACCAACTTGAGTGAAGCTTTAAGGTAGAAGCCACAAACCAAATGATCCTTTTTGGATTAGACTTTCAGCACTTGGAGAGCTTTGATTTTCTTCTTGTAAATCCAGCTTTCAATCAATTCTTGTTAATCTGAAATGAGCCTTCTTTTGTTACAATAATTGATCTACAATCTATTCTGTATCTCTGTATGTATATGTAATCTCACTTGTAAGCTCTACTGAATATTGAATGATCTGTCTATATAAATACTTGTAAGTCCAATGATCATATTTTCTCCTCAACGGATTTATTTTGCTGTACTTACTGATTTGTAGATTCAAATATGGTAAGTTACCGTTTGGAAAGGTGTTTCAAGATAACCTTCTGATTTTCTTAGACTTTCGGATAGTTAGCTATGTAACTTTCCGAAGGTTGTTCGTCACTCACCGAAAATCCACTTAAGGTCTTTTTGTCATGTGAGATTTAAGTCATACACGTGAGGTGTCATAAGTTCAGATACTTGTAATTGTAACTTATCGAAAAGTTCTTGACTATCGAATAGTTAGCTACAGTAACTCTCTGATTTTCTTCTTCTAAGCTTTCGACTACTGTCTTCTTATTTCTACACATGCATAATAGTATGACTTAAAGTTTCGGATAGTTAGCTACAATAACCTTCTGAATCTTCTTGTTTTTCAGATAGTTATCTTTCTAACTCTCTGAAAAATCCTTGTAAGCATCTATTCTGGATTTATACACGTGGGAAATTCAATGACTTAAGTTTTGGATAGTTAGCTACAGTAACCTTCTAAATCTTCTTATTTTTGGATAGTTATCTTTCTAACTCTCCGAAAAATCCTTGTATGCATCTGTTCTAGATTTCTACACGTGGGTAATTGGATGACTTAAGATTCAGATAGTTAAATCTATAACCTTCTGAAACTTCTTGTTATTCAGATAGTTAGCTTTCTAACTCTTCGATTTTCCATACAGCAATCTTTCTAACTCTCTGATTGAATTCCTACTACTTTAAACTACCTTTCGGATACTTAAGCCTGGTAACTCACCAAAAATATATCTCTTCCAGATAGTTAAGCTTAGTAACCTTTCGATATCCTGTTTATCTCTTGTAGCACATTCTGAACTATCTGTAATGACTTATTTGCCTTCTACTCTTTTGCTGAACTATCTAATATGTGAAATACAATTTATTTCCTCACATAGGTTTTTACATTATCAAAATACAAGGGTCCTAACACATATTTTATCTCTTAGATGCCTAATATCATTTCTGATTTCGTTAAGCACATCATCTAGGGAAGGAGGTAACTAGGGTTGCTATTTTGCTCGAACTGAATAACTTGGCTGTATTGGTGGTTGTATCTATTCTGTACATTCTGGTTGTTGTTGTTGTTGAGGTTGATGCATGGCCTAAAATTTTTGCAAATCTTTTATACTAAAAGCTCTCATGCCTTTAGTTTCAAAGGGCCAATCGGATAAATTCAATTGGTTTGCAAGGAGTCTACATAAATCATCACCAAAAAATAACTTTGAAATCATATGCAGTAGTTGAGAAATGAAAACATCAAACCAATTGATTTGAATTCTATTTAGGAGGCCATAAGTTGCATATAAACAACTTCTACTGACTTCTAGATTGTGTCCAACTCTTTGAAATAAATTGGCATGTAGGATATTTGCAATAAACCTTACCTCTACATTTAGATTTTCCATTAACCTCATTTCACTATATATATCTAGAATCATTGATAGCAAGTGAATGTCCCATTCCAACTATCTGATCATGTCAAATCTATTTGTAACAACAACACCTTCATTTTTCAATCCCAAAACTTGAAAAATTAATTCAGGAGGTAATGTGAACTCCTATTGATGTATTTGAGTTTTTAGTATATTGTCATTCTTAACCAGATTGCTGTAAAAGGCTGCAATGAGCTCTTTATATTGTTTCCATTTTGTTCCAACTAGCAAGAATTGAATTAGGCCTTGAAACTCAAATAGATCTCGTATTTTCATCAAATTTCTGAACTTTATTGGATAAGCATGCAAAATCTAACATGTAATCAAATTATTATATTTCTGTAATACTTCCTTAGATCTAAAATGAATTGAATTACCTTGAATGTGTAATACTTTATACAAAGAAGGTGATACCTGAAGTCTTGATTCAGAATTTAATTCATCTTCAAGAACCTCTTCTTCAAAATGAATGTCATTTTGTTCCTCTAAGAACATATTTTCTTGAAGCTACGTATGTAAGCTTGATTCTCCAGCTTCAATAGTGTAAGGAACATCTTCAATATGCTTTACATTCATTTGTTTAGTCTCTATAGAATGATCGGAGTTCAATTTTTCTACAAATTCTACAGTCGGTGTATCTGTTTGTAATTGTTCATTTTGTTCAACAGATATCTCCATCGGTACATGCTATGAATTCTCAAACTCTACTTCTATAGATTTTGAAGAAGGCTGATTGACATTTAGCTCTTCTAGAGTCTTAAATTTTTCAATATCCGCTACTCTAGACAATTCAGCCTATGAACTAGTTACTACCTCAACATTTTCAATTATATCTGCAATAAGTTGTTCTATGTCAATTGCTTGATGCTCTGATTGTTCAATTTTTGCATCATTAGGGCTTGAACCAATAGAAAAACTTGAACTTATATTTGACTTGGATTTCTTTTCAAGTTTTCTAGCAAGAGAAAATAAAGTCTCACTATTTTCATCAATTTCAATATGCTCGGAACTGATGAGTTTTTTAGATGCACTAAAAGAAATAATGTCTAGACATACAATGTCCTTTGGAAATAAATGCTCATTTGATTTTTCTTTTCCAGCGGACTTTGTTTCTTTAGACATAATTTTCCTGACTTTTCTTCTTCTATAACAAGTCAGTCTCTCTTCTTCAAGTATTGCTGTTTTCTTCTAAATTTGTTCCACAAAAGTTTTCCGGTTCAATTCTTCTAAGGCACTTTCTATTGCTATTGACTTTCGAAGACCTTCAACTTTTCTTTGATCCACAGCAATATTTGTTTGCTTTTTTTTGAAAATAAAGGAGTAGGAATAGCAGATTCATGTTCTTCCTCAAATGCATGTAATATTGTATCGTTTATGGGTGTTTAAGGAATTCTAGTTGATGAACCTACACCTTTTTCCAAATATTTTGCATACTGTTCCAAAAATGCAATTTCGACACACTTCATTCTATATTCTCGATCAAATTTACTTCTAATACCCATGTATTTTATACTTTTATCAATGTTATGAAGTTTGAGTCTAACTTCATTCAGTATTCCTTTAGGAATGAAGTATTCACGATAAATTTTTGCTAACCTTTTGTCCACTTGAAGTATTTTCTTAAACCAAGCTCGTGGAAATTCATCATTATCTATTTCTTTTCCTTTTACATCTCCTCTGCCTTTGCCTTTTCCTTTGCCACGACCTTTGTAGAACTTGGAGACCATCGTTGCAAGATGTAACAGCAACAAGCGGGAAAGATTTTTAGACAAAGTTTACGAATAACCTAAGTGTCTGTGTAATAAGTGTTTAAATAGGGTTTTAGGCAACTAACTCAACGTATATAGTAGTCGGGTTTAGATTTTAAATGAATATTGAATATAGTTTATTCAATCAAGGTACTCGAAAACATTAAGCATAACTCATTGAGTTAACTAACCTAATGAGTAAAACGCTGTCTAGAGGCAATTTTACATGTTACCTTATATAACATAACATTCAGTTAGTATACTTTACCAAAAACAAGTTTCAAATGCTACTTACTGAAACCTTTTGAAGACAACACACAAGCTAAAATTAACCTATATAACATCATCTTGAGAACATTGTAAACTATTCTAATATTCTTTTTATGAATCTAAAATAGTTTTTTTGTCTTTTAAATTGTTTCATCAAGATCTTAAGAGGACTAAACTCAGATTAACCAAGATTTATATTTTGAATTATATTAATCTGTTTTGGACATTGTAATTCCACCCCCTATAAATATACTTCAAATATATTCAATAACAGACAAGATATATTTGTATAAAATAGATGTTAATTATAGCTACACTTTAAAATTTCTTTTCAGAAGATTTCTGTCATCCTGAATTCATCACAAATGATTTCAAGAATCAACTCCATCCGTATATGAATCAAAACATAACTTTAAACTTAATATGATTAACTCAAGGAGAATAAAAGAATGTAACTCAAATAAACTTTTCAAAAGTACCAATATTGATTCAATAAATCAGCAGTCATATTGGTAGAAACTATATTCGACTCAAAGATATCTGTATTTAATGAAACAACTTTTATCTTTTCAAAACAGTAAATATTGATAATTTTCTTTAAAAGTTAGTTTGAAAAGCTTGAATCATACAAGAGCTTTTTAATGCGCCCGTGTAATGAGCTTTCAGTCAACAATCCCAAGTCTAATCATGACCTTAAGTTGCTAGATTTAAAAAGTCCTTTTTTCATAACAACAATCCTTACATACCTATCTGCTCAAGTACAAAAGGCTCGTGATTAAACTAATCAATAAACTCTCAATGATTTTTACTTTGTAAGCACTTTTCATTTTAATCATAGTATATATGTATTCCATTAATATAGATGCAATAAAACACAAATCTCATACAACTTTTATGTCTATGATTTACTGAAAATATGAATCACTGTCAATAAGCTCATACTTTTGATTAATAGTTTAAGATGATTTACATATAAATTATTCTACAAGTTTAATCAATTAAGTCAAACTAATTCTTGATCATATGCACTTTCATTGATCTAATGAAAATCACTTAATAAAAATTTCAAGATTTTAGAGGTATTTAATGTTTTTCATTTACACTTCCACTTAAAATTTTGAAAACCATTAAACTTGACAAAATACTTAAAATCAATAAGATTCTACTATAATATTACAATAAATACATAGTATCTTATGCAGAAGATTAGATATTACTCAGATATTTATAATACGTATATAATATCTATGAGGTAAACAACATTATCAACAAAATTTATCTTTTTGTGTGGAGTTTAAGCATTTTACACATCATATAGCCTACAAATACCTAAATTTAATCTTATATTGCAAAAAGTAGTTTCATCTAGAGGTTTTGTAAAAATATCAGCTAATTGATTTTTACTAGACACAAATCCTAATTTAATTTTTCCTTTAATTACGTTATCTCTTAGAAAATGATGTCTAACCTCTATATGCTTTGCTCTAGAATGTAATATAAGATTTTTGGAAAGATTTATTGCAGAACTACTATCACAATAAATCTCAGTTATATCATAAGATAATCCAAAATCTTCTAAAGTTTGCCTTATGCACAGAAGTTGAGTGCAACACAATGCAGTAGCAACATAGTTAGCTTCAGTGGTTGAAAGTGCTACATAGTTTTGCTTTTTACTAAACCATGACACCAAATTATTTCCCAATAATTGACATGTGCCATTGTTACTTTTTCTATCAGATTTAGATCCTACGTAATCAGCATCAGTATATCTTATAAGATCTATTGAACTATCCTTAGAATAATACAGTTTGAAATTTTTAGTTCCTTGTATATATCTAAATATTCTTTTAACAGCAATTGAGTGTGATTCTTTAGGATTAGATTGAAATCTATCACAAGCACACACAACAAACATAATATCAGGTCTACTAGTTGTCAAATAAAGTAAAGAACCAATCATACTTCTATATTTTCTTTGATCTATTGATTTTCCTATGTCATTAATATCTAACTTTAAAGAAGTACTCATAGGAGTTCCTCAAATCCTTGTATCACTAAAATTAAATTTCTTAAGCATTTCATCTACATATTTTTCCTGATTTAAAAATATACCTTTATCCATTTGCTTAATTTGAAGTCCTAGAAAATACTAAAGCTCTCCTATCATACTCATTTCAAATTGACTAGTCATCTCTTCAGAAAATATTTTTATCAGTTTATTAGAAGTTGCTCCAAAGATTATATCATCTACATATATTTGAACAACAACTTGATCTTTATCATCTCTCTTGATAAATAGAGTATGATCTACTTTTCCCATGATATATCCTTGCTCTATTAAAAAAGTACATAACCTTTCATACCATGATCTAGGTGCTTACTTCAAACCATATAAGGCTTTCTTCAATTTATACACATAGTCAGGATTTTTAATATCTTCAAATCCAAGTGGTTGTTTGACATAAACTTCTTCATTAATTAAACCATTTAGAAAAGCACTTTTAACATCTATTTGATATAGTTTAAAATCCATATAACAAGCATAGGCCAATAATAATGTAATACTTTCTAACCTAGCCATAGGAGCAAATGTTTCATCATAATCTAGTCCTTCTTCCTATGTATACCCTTGTGCAACTAATTTAGCTTTGTTCCTTATAACTTAACCAGTCTCATTAGTTTTGTTTCTAAAGATCCACTTTATACCTATTAAGGACTGATTCTTAGATGCTAGAAAATATACCCAAGTGTATCTAGAGAAGTCTTCTACTAAAACAAATACATACCGTTTACCACCAAGCCTCATGATTCTTGTTGCTCTAAATAGATCCATATGTATAAGTTCTAAGACTCTTGCTTGATATATCAGCTTTAGATTTAAAAGAGTTTTTGTGAAGTTTACCTAACTCACATGCATCACATATAAAGTCCTTTGAGTATTTAATCTTTGGTAAACCTCTCATTAAATATTTTCTAGATAATTTATGCAATAGTTTCATATTTATATGCCCAATCCTTCTATGCCATAGATATGCATCACTAGTTTCAGCTAGTAAACATGAATTTAAATCAACTACACTAAAAGGTAAAGATAAAATACATACAGAACCTTTTTTTTTAGCAATAAACTTAAGTTCATCTGTAATTTTATCAATAATTTTGCATACATCATCTTCAAATAAAACATAATATCCATTATCAATTAGTTTTATAACACTCAGTAAATTAAATTCTAGGTTTTCTACATATAGTACATTCGAAATAACACAAGTAGGAGTTATTTGAACATTGCCCATACCTATGATTTTATCCTTGCTTTTGTTTCCAAATGTAACATTTCCTTTTTTGGTCTTTGTAGAATTTTTCAGTAAACTTTTCTGTTTGATCATGTGACTTGATGCTCCACTATCCAAGATTCATTTTGATGTTGTTTCCTCCTGCAAAATAAATTAAGAACTGTTTCTTGGTGCCCAATGTTGTTGAGGACCAAGTTCATTAAACGCATATTTCTTCTTTTTGTTTAAAAATAGTTTAACATTATCATTTACATTCTTATTAGTTGTAAGTACTATTGATTTATCATTAGCTTCATACTCACATATAGCATTATTGCTCTTATAATCATTCTTTTTGTTTTCATATGTAGTATAACCAAGACCAAACCGATTTTTATTAGATGTTAATTTATTTTGGTAATGCTCATACATTTCAATAAGTTCATTCCAAGATTTTGTACTTGTATTTGAATTTTCAATACATACAAAACCTTTTTTTACACAAGAATTTTCAGATAAAGAACATGTAGAAAGAGTAATTGGTCTAATACTAGAGTTTTGAATTTCATGCTTAGGTTTTTGAATTTTCAGTTTACTACAATTGTTTGAAATTTTTGAAACATTAGTGACTGAATTTTCAAAACAAGAAACAAGATTTTTAGATACATTGATAGTCATGTTAGAAGTACATTTAGATAAATTACATTGGTTTATATTATTGCTGCATGATTCATCCCTTGAAGTACCTACTTCTACATATTTATTACCTTGTTTCATGATAAAAGGAATTTTAGTCTTAGATTTACTTGAACTGCAACTAACAAATCCTTTATTTGTTTGAAATTTAGGATATTCAGGATAATCAAATCCTAAGCCAAATTTATATGACACTGCAGGGGTACTAGTTAATTTGTCTAACTTAGTTTGACTTAAATTCCAATTCTCAATGGTGGAATTTAAATTTAGCTCTCTCAATTTTAATTTATCAATCTCTAACTCAAGATCATTTATGTTGTTTCTCAACATTTCATTTTCAAAGTCTATCTTTAATTTTTCAACATTTGTATTCTATATTTGTTCATGCAAGACACATTCATTAAATCTAAATTTATGCAAATCTCTAGCATGATTTTCATTATTACACTTAAACTTTTCTAAAGTAGTAGATAGGAAACAATTTTCTTCTTCCAAAATGGACAAAGAGTTTCTAATATTCTTATTTTCTAGTTTACAAGCATTAAGTTTTTGTAATAATATATGATAAGCACATAATAATTCATCAAAGTTAAAATCTGAATGACTTTTAGGATCAGATATTACTTTAGACTCATCTGCCATGAAGTACACATGAGCAACGTCTTCTAACTATTGTTTTTCTTCTGAATGTGAAGATTTTGATGATGATTCCTCAGATTTAGACTCTTCTGACGTGTCATCCCAAGTGACCTTCAAAGCCTTTTTCTTGTAAAACCTTTTTTGAGTTTTCTAAGCCATCTTCTTCTAATTTGTCCTACTTTGCTTTTCATTTTTCCTTATAGGAAAATCTAGAGAAAGATGTCCAGGTTTCTTGCAATTGTAACATACATACTTTCTAGATGAAGAATTCTTGTCATTCAGTGATTTTGACGTTGAGGGTTTATCATTTTTGTTCCTTTGCTGTTTCCTAGCTTCCCATGCTTTCTTGAATTTCCTAGTCAACAAAATCAAATCCTTGTCAGAATCAGTTAATATTTCAAAATCTGAATTAATTTTGAAGGTTATTTCTTTCTTCAGTTTTAATTTATTGTAACTCAATGAATCATTTAATTGAACTTCATAAGCAGTTAAGTTTCCTATAAGCTCATTTATAGAATAAACATTTAAATCTCATGATTCCTCAATTGATGTTACTTTCTGAGACCACTTGGAACTTAGGGATCTAAGAATTTTTCTCACCAAATCCTTTTGTTCAAAGTTCTTTCCTAAGCATTTTAAAGAATTTATGATATCTAGGAATCTGGAAAACATCTCAGAAATACTTTCATCTTCATGCATCATAAAGAGTTCATACTTATGAATTAGCATATTTATCTTAGTCTCTTTAACTTGAGAAGTACCTTCATGTGAAACTTCTAATGCTTGCCACACCTCATAAGCAGATTTATATGCCGACACTTTACTGAACTGTTCATAACTCAATGCATAAAATAAAATATTTAAGCATTTAGCATTCAGAGTTTCATTTTCTTTTTCAGTAATTGTCCAAGTATTATAAGGGGTAGTTAATGGAGTATATGGTTTAGAAATCATGAACCACAACTTATGATCTATACTTTGAAGAAAGACTGTCATCCTATATTTCCAATATTCAAAATGTATTCTATCAAATAAAGGAGGACGGTTATGATTTTGGCCTTCATACAAAGAAAAATTACCAATTCCAGTAGCCATCTTACCTTAGATTTTTCAACCTATTTGATTTTAAATAGTTTAAAACTTTAAAACAACTTGAGCCTAAAATCAAGAAAGTTAAACATATGCTTAAATATTAATTTCTGTTTAAAAACAAGGAAGGTAGAATAAGCTTTGATATTAATTAAGTTGGTATCGATTTTATATCAATGATTATTAACAAAGCTCTGATACCACTTGTAGGATCATATGGCTACACAAGAGGGGGGTGAATTGTGTTTTTCAACATTTTCGATTATAATTGAAACTTTAAAATTAAAAACAAGTCGAGACACTGTTTTCATAAAGTCATTTTTATTCAAGGTTTCAATTACACTGTACAATTCAATTCTCCTTAGAAATTGTAGATGCAATTATATATCGATACTATGTTTTATCTAAACAATTTCATAACTACAAACAGAGAAAACTAATTTACGGAATTTAAAACATTTCTCCCTGTTTGAGATCGTTCTTCTTCTTCTTCTTCTTTTTCTTCTTCAACAATTCTTCAATGACGAATATCTTGTCTTTCTCTACTTCACCGAATTTGCTTTCTCCTAATACTTCAGATCTTTAGTGACATAAATCTTATCTTTTTCTACTTCACTGAATTTTCTTCCATCAAGACTTCAAATCTTTAGTGACATAAATTTTACCTTTTTTTCTACTTCACTAAATTTTCTTTCATCTGAGGCTTTTCCCCGAAAGGTGTTTTTGATTCCTGAAAAGATTTTTCGTTTGGTGTGTAGGGATAATTGATCAACGAGAATTCTATGCCTTTTATACTATATTTTCATTTCATGAATATCCTCTATGTTTAATCACTATTAGTTTTCCACTTCTTCACGCCTTTTCTTTTTCCTTCATCGAAATACACACGTTCTGACCTACGTTTACATTTCAAATTTTCTTTAATCATCAATCCTGGATCTTTGAAAAATTTCCTGCAAAATAAACTTTCTCATCCAAAATTTTTCATCAAGTGTAATAAAAAGTTGTTACTTTAATGTTAACTAAACGAGTAAAACAAGTAGATATATAACTTAACGTTTCTAACTTAATGAGTTCCTCATGTGCCAACTCACGTGATAAGTATTGTAGCTAACTCAATGAACTAAGTTTGTGGTGTTACGCTAACTCAATGAACCAACTCTGTGGTGTTATAATAACTCAATGAACCAACTCTGTTGTGTTATAGATAACTCAACGAACTAGTAATAAACAAATGTTTTTATAATAAGAATTTTACCACGTGCAATAATAACAACTTAAGTTTATAACGCTAACCTAACATGTTGCCTTAGTGTTCAATGTAGCAACTCAACGCATTTAGTTATGTTAACTTAACGAGTTAAACATGTGCACCTCACATGATACAATATAACATTCATAACCTTTAATTTCACCACGTGTACAATACTAACTTAACGAGTTCGTCTCTGCTTTTACTCACTAACTTAACGAGTTCTCACGTCACCTATTTTAACCTTTAAGATTATAACTCAACGAGTTCTCACGTGACCTTTATACAAATAACTCACTAACTCAACGAGTTGTCTAAATATGCACTATTCATGATACAGAAAATATAAATTTAAAACATATTATGCTTTGCGATAAAAACACACGTTAACTTAACGTTTATTTAAATGAAAAGTTAATATAAGGTAATGACTAGTTATTTAACTTAGTATAATTTCAGATCCATTATAGACAAGTATTTATATCAGTAAACTTTTTCTATATTAATTGATGTTCTTAATTTACATTTACAAACAATAATAATTGAGCAAATATGATTACTTTCATTCAGCACACATCATCAAAACAAAATACTCAACACACAAGCTCATCAGTTCAGAACACACTAAAACTAATGTTGATGAAACTTTATTGTCTTTCTTTAGAAAACTTGAAAAGTGCTCAAAACATCAATTAAGTTCAAGTTTTTCTATGAGTTCAAGCCCTGATGATAAGGAAATTGAACAATCAGAGCATTAGGCAGACATTCAACAAGTTATTGCAGATGTGCTTGAAAATATTGAGGTACTAACTAGTTCAGAGGCTAGATTGTCTAGAGTAGCAACTATTGACAAAGACAAGACTCTAGAAAAGCTTCATGTTGATCAACCTATTTTAGAATCTATAGAACTAGAGTTTAAGAATTCACAGCATATTGAAATAGAAATATCTGTTGAAGAAAATGAAGAATTACAGATAGATAACACGACTATTGAATTTGTGGAAAATTTGAACTCTAAACATTCTATAGAATCTGAATGTATGGATGTAGTGGATATTGAAAATGTTCCTCCTACTATTGAAGCTGAAGAATCAAGCTTACCTAAGCAGCTTCAAGAAAATATTTTGATAGAGGAACACATTGACATTCATTTTGAAGAAGAGATTCCTGAAGGAGAGTTAAATTATGAATCAAGGCTTCAAGTATCACCTTCTAAGTATACAACAATAAACATTCAAGGCAATTCAATATATTTTAGATCTAAGGAAGCATTGTAGAAATACAATAGTTTGATTTCATGTCAAATTTTGCATGCTCGACCAATAAAGTTTAGAAATTTACTGGAAATAAAATATTTATTTGATTTTCAAGGTTTAATGCAATTCTTGCTAGTTGGAACAAAATGGACGCAATATAAAGAGCTTATTGCAATTTTTTATAGCAACTTGGTGAAGAATGACAATATGTTGACAACTCAAATATCTCAACAGGAGTTTACTTTATCTCTTGAGTTGATTTTTGAAGTTTTGGGATTAAGAAATGAGGGTGTTATTGTTAAAAATAGATTTGACATTGTTTGATAGTTGGAATGGGACGTTCAGTCTTTATCACAAATTCCAGATGTTTATATTGAAATGAGATTAATGGAAAATCTGAATGTGGAAGCTAGGTTTATTGTAAATATTCTGCATGGCAATTTATTTCAGAGAGTTGGACATAATCTAGAAGTAAGCAGAAGTTGTTTATATGCAACTTATGGCATACTGAACAGAATTCAAATTAATTGGTTTGATGTGTTCACATATCAACTACAGCATATGAGTTCAAAGTTATTTTTTGGTGATGCTGTATGTTGAATTCTGGCAAGCCATTTATACTTATCTAACTGGCCCTCTGAAAATAAAGGCATGAGAGCATTTAGTGTCAAAGATTTGCAAAAACACCAACAAATACAACAACAAAAACCACAACTAGAACAACAACAACAACAACCAAACTATTCAGATCAAGTACAATAGCAACACGATCTACCTCCTAGCTTAGATGTAGTGCTGAATGACATCAGAAATGATTTTAGGCATCTAGGAGATAAAATTTGTGATGCTATTCGTGATATGATTAGGAGGCATAGATAAATGTATTGACATTTGTCTATTTACTTGATTTCTGAATACAAAATGTAATGTTTGTATTTATTGTTTGATTATTTGAACAAAACATTTTACTGTAAATGATTTCATTCTTATTAATGTTTACAGAAAGTTGAGCTGTACGTTCTTGTCTCTCGATTTTTATACTATGTAATAATCTTTTTGATTAATGATAAAAGGGGGGAGATGATTATGTGTTTAAATTGCATATATATTAAAAAGGGGGAGATGACTATGTTGAAATATTTTGTCTGAGTTGTTTTATTCCTAAGAGATGTTTTTCACACAAACAATAGATATAATCTTAAGTAAACTTAAGTCAACAAACTTGTTTGTTGAATTAAAACTTAACTCAATAGAGGTGCTTCGTTGAATTAAACATATTTCATAATTGATTTAATATGATTTTTGTCATCATAAAAAAGGGGGAGATTGTTGAGTATTTTGTTTTGATGATGTATGCTAAATGAATGTAATCATATTTACTCAATTACTATTGTTTATGAAAGTAAATTAAGAACATCAATTAATATAGAAAAAGTATACTAATATAAATACTTGTCTGTAATGGATCTGAGATTATGCTAAGTTAAATAACTAGTTGTTAAGTTATACTAATTTTTTATTTAACTAAACGTTAAGTTAACGTGTGTTTTTATTGTAAAGCATGATATGTTTTAAAGTTATATTTTATGTATCATGTTTTAAAGACAACTCGTTAAGTTAGTGTGTTATTTGTATAAAGGTCATGTGAGAACTCGTTGAGTTATAGGCTTAAAGTTTAAAATAAGTCACGTGAGAACTTGTTAAGTTAGTGAGTAAAAGAGCAATAGGAAGAGACGAACTCGTTAAGTTAGTATTGTGCACGTGGTGAAATTAAGGTTTACGAATGTTATATTGTATCACGTGAGTTGCACGTGTTTAACTCATTAAGTTAACATAACTGCACATGTTGAGTTGCTATATTGAACACTAAGGCAGCGCATTAGGTTAGCGTTATAAACTTAAAGTTATTATTATTGCACATGGTAAATATCTTATTATTAAAACATTTGTTTATTACTGGATTGATGACTTATCAGATTGCCGGATACTTAGAAAACTTAACTATCTGATACTTAAACTATTTTTAGTGAGTTAGCATTTAACCTTCTGAAAGAAAGGTTAAGCTAGTTTGTTGAGTTAACTGTAACACCACGAAGCTGGTTCGTTGAGTTAGCATAACACCATGGACTTAGTTCGTTGAGTTAGTTACAGTACTTGTCACGTGATTTAGCATATGTTGAGCTCGTTGAGTTAGATGCGTTAAGTTATAAATATACTTCTTTTAGTCGTTTAGTTAACATTAACACAATGACTTATTGTTACACTTGATGGAAAATTTTGGACGAGAAAATATATTTTGCAAGAAACTTTTCAGAGAACCAGAATTCATGATTAAAGAAAATTCGAAAGGAAAACATGACTTAGAACATGTGTATTTTGATGAAGGAAAAACAAAAGACGTGAAGAGTGGAAAACTAATAGTGATTAAACATGGAGGATATGCATAAAGTGAATATACAGTATAAAAGGCATAAAATTCTCGTCGATCAATTATCCCTACACACCAAATGAAATATATTTTTAGGGATCAAAACACCTCTTCGAGGAAAAGCTCTAAGATAGAAGAAACTTTAGTGAAGTAGAGAAATTCAGATATATATCACTGAAGATTTGAAGAAAAAGAAAGCAAATTCGGTGAAGCAAAGAAAGTCAGATATTTGTCACTAAAGAATTGCAGAAGAAGAAGAAAAATCTCAAATAGGGAGAAATGTTTTAAATTCTGCAAATTAGTTTTCATTGTTTGTAGTTATGAAATTGGTTAGATGAAATATGATATCGTTATATAATTGCATCTACAATTTCTAAGGAGAATTGAATTGTATATTGTAATTGAAACCTTGAATAAAATGATTTGATTAAAACAGTGTCTTGACTTATTTTTAATTTTGAAGTTTCAATTATTTGTTGAAAATGTTGAAAAACACAATTGACCCCCCTCTTGTGTAGCCATTCGATCCTATAGTTAACTTAGTTAATTTAACTTCAAGCATAGTGTTTGAATCTATTTCATGCATTCCCCTTGGTAATATTTTCTTATCTATAATAGCTTCAACCGAGTTTTCCCATTGAGTAGTTCTTTTTGCAAAGTTTTCTAAATAAGCCCAGACTTCTTCTCTACACAATTTCAAAAATCCATTATGACAAGTAGATTCTAATAAAGATTTAGTTGAAACATCTATACCTTCATAAATTATACCTATTAATTGTGCTTTACTCATTGCATGATATGGACATTGAGTCAATAAATCTTTAAATCATTTAAAATATTTCTAGAATGATTCTCCCTATTTTTGGCTACATATTAATATTTCCTTTTTCTTTTTAATTGTTTGATGTGTTGGATAATATTTTTCTAGAAAAATAGAGTAAAATTCAGTCCATGCAGAAATTGAATCAGGTGACAAAGTATATAACCATCTCTTAGCTATGTTTTTTAAAGCAAAAGGGTTATATCTAAGTTTAATAGCATCAATACTCATGTTCAGCATTTTCATTATTTGACAAACTTCATTAAATTCTCTAAGGAAATAATAGTCATCTTCTCTTTCTAATCCATGAAAATATGGTAATTGACTAATATAATTAGATTTCAGTTCAAACCTATCTCCCTTAAAGTTTGGTAGTCGAATACATGAAAGTTTATCAACTAGCTTAGGATACAGAATTTCTCCTAATGATTTTTCTATTAGAGCAATCATGTCTTCATTCTCTTTTAAAGAAAGGTTGGCTACTCCCCTAAGGATTTTGTTTAAGTTTGTTTCAGAAAATATTTCAGTGCACCTCTATGTTGAATAATCCTATGTAGGTGCTAATAAACTTACTAATTGTTTAGTGCTAGGAGAACGAATCCATGTGCTCATAAACTCTTAAAATATAGTAAATTGTAGAAAATTAATTACATACTAGTTTGAAGCTTTGCTCTAAATAAATAATTGTTGATGGATGAAGTTGAATCAGCTACTTCTCCTTCTAGTTCCCTAAACAAATTCTTTCATCTTTCCTCAATTGCTGGTACCTAGTAAAAAACATTCTATTCTTGTATTTATAATACACGTGTTGAGTATTTTGTTTTGATGATGTGTGCTAAATGAATGTAATCATATTTACTCAATTACTATTGTTTGTGAAAGTAAATTAAGAACATCAATTAATACAAAAAAAGTTTACTGATATAAATACTTGTTTGTAATGGATCTAAAATTATGGTACGTTAATAACTAGTCGTTAAGTTATACTAACTTTTCATTTAACTAAACGTTAAGTTAACGTGTGTTTTTATTGTAAAGCATGATATGCTTTAAAGTTATATTTTCTATATCATGTACAATGCACATTAAGACAACTCGTTGAGTTAGTACTTTATTTGTAAAAGGGTCACGTGAGAACTCATTGAGTTGTAGGCTAAAAAGTTAAAATAGGTCACGTGAGAACTCGTTGAGTTAGTGAACAAAACATTAAGGTGAAGAGACGAATTTGTTAAGTTAGTATTACGTACGTTGTGAAATTAAAGTTTACGAATGTTATATTGTATCACGTGAGTTGCACATGTTTAACTCGTTAAGTTAACATAATTGCATGCATTGAGTTGCTATATTGAATACTAAGGCAATGCGTTAGGTTAGCGTTATAAACTTAAAGTTATTATTCTTGCACGTGTAAATACTTTATTGTTTAAAACATTTATTTATTACAGGTTCAGTGAGTTATCAAAGGATTTTCGGATACTTGCAAGTGTAACTATCTAAAACTCAAACTCATTTCGGATAGTTAGCATCTAACCTTTCGAAAGATAACTTAAGTCACGTTTCCAGGTCATGACACATGTTTAGAATGAAAAAGTGCATATTATTAACGGTTAAATGATGGTTAATTGCATAATATTTAGCTTATCATATGAGAATTAAGCCATTATATCATAATTGCACTGTTATATGCTTTAATTAAAGAATCTGCTTAATTTCGATGAATTAATGTTAATTTAGTACATTTCTGAACTGTCGGTAAGTTGCAGGCTATGAAATCCTTAAGTATCTGAAATTGCAGTTGGGCATCGGATAGTTAGACCTGTAACTCTTCGAAATGTTTCTTTTATTATTAAACTGCTGTTGACATGTGTCGAGATCTAGTAGATTTAACGGTTGCAGAATTAGGACAGTTGGAAGGAAAAACCATGATCGCATGTATCACGTAGGAATTCACTCGTCGAAGGGAGAAGAAATCATCGTCGTTGATATGAATGAAGGAAATCCAACCGACCATTCAAGTAGAAGCAGTTACCACTAAAGAAATATAAAAGAAAAGAAGAAAAAGAAGTAAAGTGTGTGTGATCGATGGGTATGGCTAGTGTGTACAGAGGAGGAGCACTAAGCTTTCTGCAGACAATGCCGACAATTCTCTGAAGTACCACACCAACCATTATCACCACCACATTACCACCACATTACCGCCACCATAATCACCAACCATCGGAGGTCTGTGAGGATACTTTCCTGATGTCAGGTCGATTCTAAGCCAAACACAGTGCTTGACAACCACTGTGAGGAGTGATCGCATCGTGGGAAGGGAAGCCATTTTCACCAAGCGTCGACTCATATCTCAAGAGATCGTAAAGCTTCTAGCCTTGGTTTCGGGTTGATGCCTGTATGCTAAAGAGGAGATCATCTTGCAATTATGGACTCGTGATTCTATAGGGAGAGGAGACAGAATTGTAAGTGGTTTAATTTTCAATGGTGTAATCACGTCGCATGTAGTGACGAAAGTATTTACTGTCGACTAAGATTACTTTACATTTCACCTTTCGCCCATTTCCATGTTCATATTAAAACAAAAATACCAAAAACAACTTATCAGTGTTTGTATTTTGTATTTGAGTGTTGTGTTTTGATTATTTTATGTTAGTTTTAGTTTTACAGTTTACTGAAATTGGTTCGTTCAAAAGACTTAAAGATTTTAATGGTTACTGTTTGAATTATCTGAATGCTAGTATTGCCTAATGATAAATCCAGTGTTTACTAACATTAAAGAGCTTAATTGATGTTATTTACAATCTGTGGAATCGCCCAATGGTTGGCTGAATTCCTTTGTAAATAGCAGTATTAAATAGGAAATGCAGGCTTGTGGAGTTAACTTAAGTCCACGAGGTTAGTCCATTGACTTAGCTATAACTCAACGAACTTAGTCCATTGAGATAACTGTAACTCAACGGAGAGCTTATTGAATATATAAATTTGATTGTTAACAAATGGAACAGTTCTCAATTCTTAAGCAATTCCCTGTAGGTTCGACCTGTACTTGCACACTAATACAATATACACTATGTACTTGCAGTTAAAATACAAATTGGAATTAATATCTAATTTGTATTAAAGGTTGTTTGTTTACTTCTATATAAAAAAGAATAGGCAGAAAGATAAATTAACTAAGTAAAAACAGAAGTTAACAAATCCAAGTTTTTCTAGTGCGTTGCTGGGGATCAAAATAAGTTTTCTGGTGTCGTGCTAGCCAAGCAAACAAGTTTTATGGTGCCGTTGCTGGGGAATTGAATTAATATAAGCAACTGTTAGAGTTGTTTCGTTTTAATAGTTAGAGTGTTGTGTGTTTTCTTTTGTAATTGAGAATATGGCATATGCTCAAAGATTTTTGAAACCTGTAGTTAGCATGTGTGAATTCTGTAATTCTGAAGGTCACGACATTTCTGATTGTTTGAAACTGAGATGTTTGTAGATGGCTAGATCCCATGAACAACAAATGAATTATTCTCAATATAATAGAGCCGAGTATGAGAATCCTATAGTTTACCCAACTAATGGTCAGTATAGAATGTGTAATATGTTGAGAGACACTGAAGTTTGGGATAGGTATGACAGACTGGAGCGTAGTATAGAGCAAAACCTAGACAAACTAGAATACTTTATGTGTCAGCAACAAGAAGTCAACCAATTAAACTATAAGGAAGCATATTCAAAACCTAAAATGGATATAATTTACGAAACTGAAAAAACCATAATGAAAATTGATCAAAAATTGAATGCAATGAGATTAGATGATCTGGAAAAAAAATTAAAAGCATTGGACGAATATACAATGAAAATACAAGTTATGCAACAGGACAATGAAAACTATAATGTTATAGATCTACATAATTTGCAAAATATACAGCAAACAGAAAATACTAATGCAATAGAATTTAAAGAATGCACTTTAAAATTAAAAACAATTGAAGATCATAATCACGAAAATGATATACAAAAACATCATAAGAGTAACGAAAATTTGGAAGATGTTTGTGTAACATTAAGATCTAGAACTGATATACCACCAAGAACTCAAAATGAAAATAATATGAAGGTGGATAAGAGTAAAAATCAAAATGATAATGAAAATGTAATAGTTGAAAATCTAGAAATCACTGAAGAACAATCTGAATCTGCTAATGAAGCTAAAAATGATCAAACAAATCAACTTAAAGAAAAAGAATCTTGTAAATCACAATCTTTAGCACCCTATCCTGAAAGATTACAATAAACAATACCTGAAAAACAAGAAAAAATCAGAGAAATTTTTGAAAAAGTACAAGTTAACATTCCTTTGTTAGATCTATTGTAGAAAATGCCACATTGTGCTAAATTTCTGAAGAATTGGTGTACTAAGAAAAGAGAGCGAAAAGTTCTTAGAAAGGTCTTTTTAGCTGAGCAAAGTAGTTCCCTATTTTTGCCATAAATTCCTAAAAAGTTATCTGATCCTAGAATCCCTATTATATCATGCACCATAGGAAATACCATTCTAGAAAAGAACCTTAATAGACTTAGGTGCAGGTATAAATGTTATGCCAAGTGATATATTTGCATCCTTAGGATTAGAATGCTTAACTCCTACTAGTACGGTTATTCAATTAGCTGATAGAAGTATAAGATACCCTAGAGGAAAAATAGAAGATATCTTAATTAAAATCAAAAACTTTATATATCCTATTGATATTGTAATTTTGGATTCCCAACAAATTAAGTATAAAAATAATGATACATCTTTAATTTTGGGAAGACCATTTTTAGCAACATTAGGGGCTGTTATAAATTGTAAAACTGGAGTAATGAAGTTAGCATATGGTAATGAGGATACTCAATTAAATATTTTCAAACTAGAAAGGTTTGAGGAATTAGAAATGTCCTTACATACCATAGACTTTTTAGAGGATGAAGGAGATATGTTAGATGATGTGATCCAAGAAGAATTAAATAGGCAAATCAATTCTAAAACTTTAGAGGAAAGTGAAAGCATAAATAGAGAAGGAGATCTGGAAGAAATTAATTTAGAAAATGATGATGTTCAATTAGGAGCTTTAGCTTCTGATGGGTAACATTTAGAATTAAAACCTTTACCTCTTGAATTAACCTATATATTTCTGGAAGAGAAACGAACCTGTCCAATCATTATTGCTTCAGATTTAAAAGAGGATCAAATAGTTAAATTAAAAAATGTAGTGAAAAGTTATAAAGAAGCAATAGGATGGACTATGACTGATATAAAAGGGTTAAGTTCAACTTTATGCTGTCACCACATATATTTAGAAGAAAATGCTAAACCTGTTAGAATTCCTGAGAGGAGATTAAATCCAAACCTTAAAGAAGTAGTTAGGAAGGAAATAGTGAAATGGTTAGATAATGACATAATTTATCTAATTTCTGATAGCTCGTGGGTTAGTCCAATCCATGTAGTTCTCAAGAAATCAGGATTAACAGTTATTAGGAATGAAAGTCAAGACTTGATATCTACTAGAATTCAATCAAGCTGGAGAGTATGTATAGACTATAGAAAGTTGAATGTTGTGACTAGGAAAGATCATTTTCCCTTACCTTTTATAGATCAAATGTTGGAAAGATTAGCAGGGCAAAAATATTTTTCTTTCCTAGATGGGTATTCAGGTTATAATCAAATTCCAATAACATTAGAGGATCAAGAGAAAACAACTTTCACCTATCCTAATGGAACTTATGCATTTAAGAGAATGTCATTCGGATTATGCAATGCACCAGCTACCTTTCAAAGGTGTATGCTTGGCATATTTACTAGAATGACTGAAGATTTTTTGGAAATATTTATGGATGATTTTACTGTATATGGCAACTCATATGAAGTCTGTTTAAAAAATTTAGACCAAATATTAAAACGTTGTGTGGAAAAAAATCTGGTTTTAAATTGGGAAAAATGTCACTTCATGGTTAAACAAGGAATAGTCTTAGGGCATGTTGTTTCTAAGAAATGGTTGCAAGTAGATAAAGCTAAAATAGAAGTAATTTCTAATCTACCAGAACCTAAATCAGTAAAAGATATTAGATCATTTCTAGGACATGCTGGCTTTTATAGAAGATTTATTAAAGACTTTAGCAAAATAGTTTGACCTTTAACTAATTTATTAAAAGATGTCCCATTCAACTTTGATAAAAATTGCAAGGAAGCATTTTTCAAACTTAAAACTAGCTTAATTTCAACTCTTATAATTCAAGCACCTGATTGGAGCCATCCATTTGAATTAATGTGCGATGCATCTGATTTTGCTGTAGGAGCAGTGTTGGGATAGAAGATAGAAAAATCTCCTTGAGTGATTCATTATGCAAGCAAAACCTTAAATGATGCTCAAGTTAATTACACAACTACTGAAAAAGAATTATTAGCTATTGTGTTTGCTTTAGAAAAGTTTAGATCATATCTAATTGGAGCTAATGTAATAGTATACACGGATCATGCAGCTTTAAAACATCTAATAATAAAAAAAGAGACTAAGCCTAGATTGATCCGATGGATATTATTATTACAAGAATTTGATCTAGAAATTAAAGATAAAAAAGGTTGTGAGAATGTAGTAGCAGATCATTTATCAAGATTACAAATAGAAAAATCAAATATTGAAATTAAGGATAATTTTCCTTATGAACAATTAATGACCATTAACACAATGCCTTAGTATGCAGACATAGTTAATTACTTAGTTACTAGTTTAACACCTAAGGATTAGAATAGACAGGATAAGAAATTGTTCTTTTCAAGAGTAAAATATTACTATTGGGAAGACCCATACTTATTTAAAAAATGTCCTGATCTGGTTTTAAGGTGTGTTCCAGAAATTGAATATCAGAGCATATTTTCTTTCTATCATGACCAAGCTTGTGGAGGGCATTTTGGCTCAGGGAAAACTACTACAAAATTTCTATAATGTGGGTTTTATTGGCCAACACTATTCAAAGATGCTCATAAATATTGCTTCAATTGTTTAAGATGTTAACAAATAGGAAGAATATCAAAGAGGAATATGATGCCTCTTAATCCTATTGTTGAGGTTGAAATCTTTGATGTGTAGGGAATAGATTTTATGGGTCCATTTCCTATGTCTAATCAATTTAATTACATATTGTTGTGGGTGGATTATGTATCTAAATAGATAAAAGCTATTCCTACAAAAACTAATGACAATAAAGTGGTAATACAATTTATAAGAACCAATATATTTGCCAGATTTGGAATACCTAAAGCTATTATCAGTGATAGAGGAACTCATTTCTGTAATAGAAGTTTTGAAGCCTTAATGAAGAAATATGGAGTAAACCACAAAATTGCAACATCATATCATCTGTAAACAAGTGGACAAGTAGAAAGTGCTAACAAACAAATTAAGTTAATCTTAAAAAAAGTAGTAAATCCTACTGGAATAGATTGGGCTAATAGATTGATAGATGCACTTTGGGCTTATAGAACTGCTTATAAGACAAGCTTAGGTATGTCACCTTTTAGGCTAGTATATGGAAAAAGTTGTCATTTACTAGTTGAAATAGAACATAAAGCTTATTGGGCATTAAAAACTCTGAACACTAATTTAAATCAAGCTGTTGAAAATAGAAAAATGCAACTAATTGAATTAGAAGAATTTAGAAATGAAGCATATTTGAAAACTATAAGAGAAAAAGAAAAAATGAAATTCTAGCATGATTGAAAAATTATTCCAAAAAGCTTTGAAATAGGACAAGAAGTATATCTTTATATGGCTAGACTCCATAACCATCCAGGAAAATTAAGATCTAGATGGGCAGGACCTTACATAGTTCAAAATATTTATCCTTATGGAGCTATTGACATTGAAAATCCTAAAAATCATAATATATTTAAAGTAAATGGACAAAGACTTAGACCTATTCTGAAAACACCAAAAAGCTCCTTTGGAATTGTAGAAGAAGTCAGAGTAGAGGACTACTCGAGCTTTACTTAGTAAGAAATCAGTTTTTATTTTGAGATTGTAAAATAAAAAATAAAAAAATAAAAATTTATTATTATAAAATATAAAAATCGTTGTGGTTCAACCGATTGGATCCATCAGTATGACCAGAACATAAAAATATCTATATTAATTTTCAGAAAAAAAATGTTGGTCTGACCGAAACATAGTATCGATTAAATCGGTAAAAAAAAAAAATTATTATCTTAAGTATTTTTTTATTTTATTATATCTATTTGTATGGGAGGTCCGTTGAGTTACGCTTAACTCAACGAACTTACTCCGTTGAGTCTTAAGTTAGTCAACGAGCTTATTTCGTTGAGTTAACTATAACTCAACAGAGTACTGTAGCTAAGACTACGGAGGAGAAAGCGAGATTTGGTTCGGGAAATGACTTGATTACCTGCCTAAACTTAGGGCTTATTTATCTTAAACTTAGGATTTTAGGGGCGTTATCCGACAAATTATTTAGAACTTAGAACAATAGAAATCAAAGCAATTCGTGCCATTGTGTAACTCCACGAGGAGGAAGATGACACCTGAGTTCTGGGAAGATGTAGTTGACATAGCACAGTTTCTGAAAGAATCAGAGGAATGGCACACGCGGCAAAAGATTTAGAATACGACAAGAGAAAAAGAATTACAGAAGGTAGAATCTGAACTTTTTAGATTAAGAAGAACGTTAGTAGATTGTGGTATACAAATACCTCAAATAATGGAGACATGAATCAAAGTAGCAACAAAAATTGTAGTTAGTAAAGAAAGAAAAATCAAGCCGAACAATGAAGTAGCCCTAGAGCTAATCCAGCGCAAGGCCAGATTATGCTTCAAAAGGTGCATTGCTGGTCATGGAAGTTGGGAAATATGGTGCCAGCAACAAGTTGGGGAACAGGAGGAACCAACTACTGAAAGACCTATTCTTGAGGAACAACAGTCAAGACCTCCAGTTCAGCTAATAGAGCCATTGCCACGAGTAGGATTTGCTTGGCCGAGAACTGATGAAGAAGAGAAAGAGTTTGCTAACTTGGTCAAAACAGCAAGAGACCAAGGTGATGACAAAGGAATAGCTATAGCTAAGGCACATATTTTATATGATGCCATTAAGAAAAGAAGGGTCGAAGAAAAGTTGAGGGCCCAGTACAAAATTAAGGTTGAACAACATTAGGCAGTAACTAAATCAAGTGCTGCAAGAGAAGCTAAAGCTGGTCCTTCGAGACCAGCAATTATTGAAAGAATTAAATAGGAAGAGCCAGTACCTGTGGCTCGAAGGCCTGTAGAGCCTACCTTTGTAGATTTAATTTCAGGTGATGAAGAGAAAGATCAGGCACAATTAATCAGAAAAAGGAAAGGAAAAGAGATAATGCCTAAATATCAAGAGGAAATTAAATCTGAAGTACTAATATTAAAAGGGCCTACAAAGCCAATTTTTGTAAACCTACTATCCGATTCTTAGGAGGAGCTGGAGCAGCAGCAGGAGGAGCAAAGAGAAGAAAAACAAGCTGAAATTAGTCTACAGCTTGTACAAGAAGAAGAAACAGAAATTAGGGTAGAAACTGAATTGCCCGTGACTCCATCCTAATCTGCCACAGAATCAGAAAGAACAGTGACAGAGAAGATTGGTAGTCAGGAGGAAGAAGAAAGAACAGAAAATGAAGAAGAAGCTGAACGAAGCCATTTGGACAAAAATGACTTTACAGATTCCACTGAAAAGCAAGAAACTCTTTAGCAATTTATGGAAAGAATTCAAGACAGAGTGGAGAGTTCTACCGGCTCACCACCATAGACAAAAGTAGAAGCAAAAATTTTAGAATTTGTAGAACATGTTCAAGTGCAGCCTATGGTAGAGGAAGATCAAGAACAAACCCCTCAGGAACAACAAAGTCACATTCCTGACCTGACTGAAACAACAATTTTGAATGAAGTACATTTTTGGAGTTAGGAAGCTTATAATAAATATCAAGAGATTAGGGGTTATGATATTATTTACAGTAGACCAGTAAATTGGGATGGAATGCAAGAAATCAAAGAATTATTTGAATTCCAAGGTCTACTGAATTTTATTTCTCAAGAAAGAGGACATATAGTATATGAGAATCTAGTGCCCTGTTTTTATGCAAATTTGAGAGAAGAAGAAGGAAAATTAATTTCCAACATAGAGGAAGTTGATGTACAGATAACACCAGAGCTTCTCCACAACATATTTGGATTAAAGAATGAAGGACATGAAATATTAGAAAGTACAACTACCGTTGAATGGACAGAACAGACCATAAAGGATTGTTTGGCTATCAATCCTGGTGTGCCTTTATTAAACAGACTGAAGCATTTAAATGGTAAAGCACACATGGTAGCCAACATTTTGATTAAGAATGTCTATCAACAGCAAGGCCATGACATAGAATTGAGTCAATTTATCAAATGGGCCACGTTTGTAGTTGTAAATAGAATTCTAATAAATTGGTCTGCAGTTTTTATCTCCAAGGTGAGAACAGTAAAGAAGAAATTGTTTTATGGAGATATGATTCCACTACTGATGGTGGACTATATTGATTTCACGAAATGGGCATCAAAAAAGATCAGATCAAGAACCATTTCAGTGAAAGAGTACAGAAATTTTGTAGCTGTAGAGATAGTTGTACCTTCTAGAGGAATTACAGGAGCTGTAGATAGGATTAATCAATTAGAGCAACAATTAGAAAAACTCTAGAAGGAAGTTGATGAACTAAGGAATAAAGACTAAATTGTATTGTTTGTCTACTTGTATATAATTGTATGAAAAATATCTAAATAGATTGTAATGTAAATTGATTCATATTAATGAATATAAATTTTTCAGACATACTTTTCATGTGTGTTTTGAATGTGAAATGAATGGAATTTATTGAATGTTATATAATTTGTGGAACATTATGAATGAATGTTTAACAGATTTACAATTTGTTGAATGACAGGATAGATGCTTGAAAATTTCTACATGTTGAAAGGTAAAATGTAAATTCTACATAACATAAAATGACCTAAAAGTTAAATATTTATATAATGTTCAGATTTAAACGAATTTTGATTAGAATGAAGCATTAATGACATAGATTTAACATTATTTTAGTTAGCAAAATGCAAAAAAAAAAAAAAGAACATAGAAGTTAATACGAGTAAACTTAGAAGTTGCCAAGTGTTAACTCAATGAAGTAAGTTCCTTAAGTTAAACTTAACTCCACAAGGTCAATAATATAATATAAGGTCACTCTGTTGAGTCATCTGTAACTTAACGAAGTTAGTCCGTGGAGTTAGCAACAATAACCGACATTATTTCATTGAGTTATCTGTAACTCAACGAGGTTAGTTCGTGGATTAAGCAGAACGGTTATTCTTTTAACCACGAACGAAACTTTGTCGATTTAGTGGTTACCAAAATTTGAAATTAATAGTAGTACACGTACCCATAAAAACAAGAACCACGATGCACGTTGCAAGACACGTTCTTGCAACGAGATTTATTCACTTTATGGATGTGCATTATATATATAAAATAGAATGTTATTTACGAGTTACCAGTACTTTTAAAAGAAAGGAGAAAAGCGTTGGAGGAACTGGAAGGCAAAGCAACTGATTTGACTTCGTCCATTGTTTAGAATGAAAAAGTGCATATTATTAACGGTTAAATGATGGTTAATTGCATTGCAGAACTACTGTCACAATAAATCTCAGTTGTATCATAAGATAATCCAAAATCTTCTAAAGTTTGCCTTATCCACAGAATCTGAGTGCAACATAGTGCAGCAGCAACATATTCAACTTCTGTAGTAGAAAGTGCTACACAGTTTTGCTTTTTACTAAACCATGACACCAAATTATTTCCCAATAATTGACATGTGCCACTGGTACTCTTTCTACCAGATTTAGATCTTGCATAATCAGCATCAGTATATCCTATAAGATCTATTGAACTATCCTTAGAATAATATAGTCCAAAATTTTTAGTTCCTTGTATATATCTAAATATTCTTTTAACTGCAATTAAGTGTGATTCTTTAGGATTAGATTGAAATCTAGCACAAACACACACAACAAACATAATATCAGGTCTACTAGCAGTCAAATAAAGTAAAGAACCAATCATACTTCTATATTTTCTTTGATCTATAGATTTTCCTATGTCATCAATATCTAACTTTAAAGTAGTACTCATAGGAGTTCCTCGAATCCTTGTATCATTAAAATTAAATTTCTTAAGCATTTCATCTACATATTTTTCCTGATTTAAAAATATACCTTTATCCATTTATGACACTCAGCAAATTAAAACCTAGGTTTTCTACAAATAGTACATTCGAAATAACACAAGTAGAAGTTATTTGAACATTGCCCATACCTATGATTTTATCTTTGCTTTTGTTTCCAAATGTTACACTTCCTTTCATGGTATTTGTAAAATTTTGTAATAGACTTTTTTGTCTGGTCATGTGACTTGACGCTCCAATGTCCAAGATCCATTTTGATGTTGTTTCCTCCTACAACACAAATTAAGAAAAACTTTTTCTTCGTACCCAATGTTGTTGAGGACCAAGTTCATTAAATGCATATTTCTTCTTTTTGTTTAAAAATAGTTTAACATTATCATTTATATTCTTATTAGTTGTAAGTACTATTGATTTATCATTAGCTTCATACTCACATATAGCATTATTGCTTTTGCAATCATTCTTTTTGTTTTTAGATGTAGTATAATCAAGACCAAACATATTTTTATCAGATGTTAATTTATTTTGGTCATGCTTATACATTTCTGTAAGTTCATACCAAGATTTTGTACTTGTATTAACACTTTCCGTACATACAAAATCTTTTTTTGCACAAGAATTTTTTGTTTTATCACATGCAGAATGAGTAATTGGTCTAATACCAGTGTATTAAATTACATGCTCAGGTTTCTGAATTTTCAGTTTACTACAATTGTCTGAAATTTTAGAAACATTAGAAACTAAATTTCTAGAACAAGAAACAAGATTTTTAAAAACATTTATAGTCATGTTAGAAGTAAAATTTGACAAATCACATTGATTTATATTATTACTACATGATTCATCCCTTGAAGTACCTACTTCTACATATTTACTACCTTGTTTCATAATAAAAGGAATTTTAGTCTTAGATTTACTTGAACTGCAACTAATAAATCCTTTATTGGCTTGAGATTCAGGATATTCAAGATAATCAAATCCTAAGACAAATTTATAAGACACTGCAGGGGTACTAGTTAGTTTGTCTAACTTAGTTTGACTTAAATTCCATTTGTCAATGGTAGAATTTAAATCTTGCTCTCTCAGTTTTAATTTATCTATCTCTAATTCAAGTTCATTTATATTATTTCTCAATATTTCATTTTCAGATTCTATCTTTAATTTTTCAGCATTTATATTCTATATTTGTTCATGCAAGATACATTCATTAAATTTAAATTTTTGCAAATCTCTAGCATGATTTTCATTATCACATTTAAACTTTTCTAATGTAGTAGACAGGAAACAATTTTCTTCTTCCATAATGGATGAAGATTTTCTAATATTTTTATTTTTCAGTTTACATACTTTAAGTTTTTGTAATAATGCATGATAAGCACATAATAATTCATCAAAGTTGAAATCTGAATGACTTTCAGGATCAGATATTACCTCAGACTCATCTGCCATGAAACACACATGAGCAACGTCTTCTAACTCTTGTTCTCCTTCTGAATGTGAAGATTTTGATGCTGATTCCTCAGATTCAGACTCTTCAGACGTGTCATCCCAAGTGACCTTCAAAGCCTTTTTCTTGTAAAACTTTTTCTGAGTTTTCTGAGCTGTCTTCTTCTGATTTGTCCTACTTTGCTTTTCATTTTTCCTCATAGGATAATCTGGAGAAAGATGTCCAGGTTTCTTATAGTTGTAACATACATACTTTCTGGATGAAGAATTCTTGTCATTCAATGATTTTGACGTTAAGGGTTTATCATTTTTGTTCCTTTGCTGTTTCCTAGCTTTCCATGCTTTCTTGAATTTCCTAGTCAGCAAAATCAAATCCTCATCAGAATCAGTAGATATATCAGAATCTGAATTAATTTCGAAGGTTATTTCTTTCTTCATTTTTAGTTTGTTGTGACTCAGTGATTCATTTAATTGAACTTCATAAGCTGTTAAATTTCTTATAAGTTAATTCATAGTATAAATATTTAAATCTCGTGATTCCTCAATTGATGTTACTTTCTGAGACTATTTAGAACTTAGGGATCTGAGAATTTTCCTCACCAAATCTTTCTGTTCAAAATTCTTTCCTAAACATTTTAAAGAGTTTATGATATCAAGAAATCTAGAAAACATCTCAGAAATATTTTCGTCTTCATGCATCTTAAAGAGTTCATACTTATGAATCAACATGTTTATTTTTGTCTCTTTAACTTGGGAAGTACCTTCATGTGAAACTTCTAATGCATGTCACACCTCATAAGCAGATTTATATGCCGACACTTTACTGAACTGTTCATAACTCAATGCACAAAATAAAATATTTAAGCCCTTAGCATTCAGAGTTTCATTTTCTTTTTCAGTAATTATCCAAGTATTATAAGGAGTAGTTAACAGGGTATATGGTTTAGAAATCATGAACCACAATTTATGATCTATACTTTGAACAAAAACAATCATCCTATATTTCCAATATTCAAAATGTATTCCATCAAATAAAGGAGGACGATTAAGATTTTGGCCTTCATATAAAGAAAAATTACCATTTCCAATAGCCATTTTACCTTAGATTTTTCAACCTATTTGATTTTAAACAGTCTAAAAACTTTAAAACAACTTGAGCCTTAAATCAATAGAGTTAAACGTATGCTCAGATATTAATTTATGTTTAAAAACAAGGAAGGTAGAATAGGCAATGATATTAAATAAGTTGGTATTGATTTTATTTCAAAGATTATTAACAAAGCTCTGATACCACTTGTAGGATCGTATGGCTACACAAGAGGGGGGTGAATTATGTATTTTTAATATTTTCTGAAATATAATTGAAACTTTAAAACTCAAAAACAAGTCGAGACATTGTTTTCATAAAATCATTTTTATTCAAGATTTCAATTACAATATACAATTCAATTCTCTTTAGAAATTGTAGATGCAATTATATTTCGATACCATGTATCATCTAAACAATTTCATACCTATAAACAGAGAAAACTAATTTGCGGAATTTAAAACTTTTCTTCCTGTTTGATATCTTTCTTCTTCTTCTTTTTCTTCTTTAGCAATTCTTCAGTGACGAATATCTTGTCTTTTCATGCTTCACCGAATTTGCTTTCTTCTGATACTTCAAATCTTCAGTGATGAAAATCTTACCTTTTCATGCTTCACTGAACTTTCTTCCACTTGAGAGATTTTTCCCGAAGAGGTGTTTTTGATCCCTAAAAAAGATTTTTCTTTTGGTGTGCAGGGATGGTTTGATCCTTGAAAAGATTTTTCGTTTTGTATGCAAGGATAAATTGATCAACGAGAATTCTATGCCTTTTATACTGTATCTTCATTTCATGCATATCCTTCACGTTTAACCACTACTAGTTTTCCACTTCTCCACGTCTTTTCTTTTTCCTTCATCGAAACACACACGTTCTAACCCACGTTTATATTTCAAATTTTCTTTAATCATTAGTCCTTGATCTCTGAAAAATTTCCTGAAAATAAACTTTCTCGTCCAAAAATTTTTCATTAATGTAATAAGAAGTCGTTACTTTAATGTTAACTAAACAAGTAACACAAGTATATATATAACTTAACGTTTCTAACTTAACGAGTTCCTCATGTGCCATTTCACGTGACAAGTACTGTAGCTAACTCAACGAACTAAGTCTGTGGTGTTATGCTATCTCAACGAACCATCTCCGTTGTGTTATGATAACTCAACGAACTAGTAATAACAAATGTTTTTATAATAAAAATTTTACCACGTGCAAAAATAACAACTTAAGTTTATAACGCTAACCTAACGCATTGCCTTAGTGTTCAATATAGCAACTCAATGTGTTTAGTTATGTTAACTTAACGAGTTAAACATGTGCACCTCACGTGATACAATACAACATTCGTAACTTATAATTTCACCACGTGTATAACACTAACTTAACGAGTTTGTCTCTTCTTTTACTCACTAACTTAACGTTTAGCTAAATGAGAAATTAATGCAACGAAATAACTAGTTATTAACTTCAGATCCAATACAGACAATTATTTATATCAGTAAGCCTTTTTTGTATTAATTGATGATTTTAATTTCTTTTCACAAGCAATAGTAATTGAGAAAATATGATTATTTTCATTCAGCACACATCATCAAAACAAAAATACTCAACACATACTATTCTAAAAATGCAATTTCAGCACACTTCATTCTATATTCTTTGTCATATTCACTTCGTATTCCCATGTACTTAATATTTGTATCTATATTTTGAAGTTCTTTTCTAACTTCATCTAGTATTTCTTCAAAAAAGAAGTAATCACTATAAATTTCTACTAACCTTTTGTCCACTTGAAGTAGTTTCTTAAACCAAGCACGTGGAACTTCATCAGTATCTATTTCTTTTCCTTTTGCAACTTCTCTGCTTTTGCCTTTTTCTTTGCCATGACCCTTGTAGAACTTGGAAACCATCGTCGTAGGTTGTAACAGCAACACGCAGGAAAGATTTTTAGATAAAGTTGACGAGTAACCTAAGAGCTTGTGTAATAAGTGTTTAAATAGGGTTTTTAGGCGACTAACTCAACGTGTATAAGTTGGGTTTGGATTTCAAATGAGTATTGAATATAGTTTATTCAATCAAGGTACCCGAAAAAAAATTCAAGTATAACTCATTAAGTTAACTAACCTAACGAGTAAAATGCTGTCTAGAGGCAGTTTTACATGTTACATTACATAACATAACGTTTAATTAATACACTTAACAAAAATTTTCGAATGCTTCCAACTGAAACGTTTTGAACACACCACACAAGCTATACCTTAACATTTATAACATCATCTTGAGAACATTGTAAACTATTCTAATATTCTTTTTATGAATCTAAAATAGTTTGTTTGTCTATTAAATTATTTTAGTAAGATATTTAGAGGACTAAATTCAGATTAACCAAGATTTGTATTCATAATTATATTAATCTGTTTTGGACAAATATACTTCAAATATATTCAATAACATACAAAATATATTTGTATAAAATAGATGTTAATTATAGGTACACTTTAAATTCTCTTTTCAGAGACTTTCTGTCATCCTTAATTCATTAAAAAAAATGATTTCAAGAATCAATTCCAATCGTATATGAATCAAAACATACCTTTAAACTTAATATGATTAACTCAAGGAGAATAAAAGAATGTCTCTCAACTAAACATTTCAAAAGTACTAATTTTGATTCAACTAATCAGTAGTCATATTGGTAGAAACTATATTTGATTCAAAGATATCTGTAATTAATGAAACAACTTTTTCTTTTCAAAATAGTAAATATTGATAATTTTCTTTAAAAGTTAGTTTGAAAAGCTTGAATCATACAAGAGCTTTCTAATGTACCCGTGTAATGAGCTTTCAGTCAACAATCCTAGATCTAATCAGGACCTTAGGTTGCCAGATTTAAAGAATCCTTTTTCAGGACAACAATCCTTACATATCTATCTACTCAAGTACAAAAGGCTCGTGATCAAACTAATCAATAAACTCTCAAAGATTTTCACTTTGTAAGCACTTTTTCATTTTAAGCACAATATATATGTATTTCATTATTACAGATGCAATAAACACAAATCTCATACAATTTTTACATCTATAATTTTATTGAAAATATGAATCAGTTTCAATAAGCTCATACTTTTGATTAGTAGTTTAAGATGATTAACATATAAACTATTCTACAAGTTTAATCAATCAAGTCAAATTCATGCATGATCATATGTATTTTCATTGATCCAAAGAAAATCACTTAATCAAAATTTCAGGATATCAGAAGTACTTAATGTTTTTCATTTACACTTCCACTTAAAATTTTAAAAACCATCAAATTTGAAAAAATACGTAAAATCAATAAGATACTACTATGATTTTACAATAAGTACATAGTATCTTAAGCAACAGTTTAGATATTACTTAGATATTTATAATAAGTATATAATATCTATGAGGTGAACAACATCATCAATAATATTTATCTTTTTGTGGAGTTTAAGCATTTTACATATCACATAGCCTACAAATACCCAAATTTAATCTAATGTTGTAGAATGTATTTTCGTCTAAAGGTTTTGTAAATATATTAGCTAATTGATTTTTACTAGACACAAATTCTAATTTAATTTTCCTTTAATTACATTATCTCTTAGAAAATGATGTCTAACCTCTATATGCTTTGCTCTTGAATCCAATATAGGATATTTGGAAAGATTTATTGTAGAACTACCATCACAATAAATCTCAGTTGAATCATAAGATAATCCAAAATCTTCTAAAGTTTGCCTTATCCATAGAATCTAAGTGCAACACAGTGCAGCAACAACATATTCAGCTTCTATAGTAGAAAGTGCTACACAGTTTTGCTTTTTACTAAACCATGACACTAAATTATTTCCCAATAATTGACATGTGCCACTAGTACTCTTTCTATCAGATTTAGATCCTATGTAATTATCATCATTATATCCTATAAGATCTATTGAACTATCCTTAGAATAATACAGTCTGAAATTTTTAGTTCCTTGTATATATCTAAATATTCTTTTAACTGCAATTGACTGTGATTCTTTAAGATTAGATTGAAATCTAGGACAAACACACACAGCAAACATAATATCAGGTCTACTAGTAGTCAAATAAAGTAAAGAACCAGTCATACTTCTGTATTTTCTTTGATCTATTGATTTTCCTATGTCATCAATATTTAACTTTAAAGAAGTACTCATAGGAGTTCCTCGAATCCTTGTATCACTAAAATTAAATTTCTTAAGCATTTCATCTGCATATTTTTCCTGATTAAAAATATACCTTTATCTATTTACTTAATTTGAAGTCCTAGAAAATATGAAAGCTTTCCTATCATACTCATTTCAAACTAACTAGTCATCTCTTCAGAAAATATTTTTATCAGTTTATCAGAAGTTGCTCCAAAGATTATATCATCCACATATATTTGAACAACAATCTGATCTTTACCATCTCTCTTGATAAATAGAGTATGATCAACTTTTCCCATGATATAACCTTGTTCTATTAAAAAAGTAGATAATCTTTTATACCACGATCTAGGTGCTTGCTTCAAACCATATAAGGCTTTCTTCAATTTATACACAAAGTCAAGATTTTTAATATCTTCAAATCCAAGTAGTTGTTTTACGTAGACTTCTTCATTAATTAAACCATTTAGAAGTGCACTCTTTACCTCCATTTGATATAATTTAAAATCCATATAATAAGCATAGGTCAATAATATTCTAATACTTTCTAACTTAGCCATAGGAGCAAATGTTTCATCAAAGTCTAGTCTTTCTTCCTATGTATACCCTTGTGCAACTAATCTAGCTTTGTTCCTTATAACTTGACCAGTTTCGTTAGTTTTGTTTCTAAAGATCTACTTTGTACCTATTATGGACTGATTTTCTAGTGGAGAGACTAATTCCCAAACATCATTTCTGATGAATTGATTTAGTTCTTCTTGCATTGCCACTATCCAATTTTCATCAGATAATGCTTCTTCTATATTCTTTGGTTTCACCATAGAAACAAACATACACACACTATTTAAATTTACTGAAGCTCTAGTTTTAACTCCCTCATTAATATTACCAATGACTTGAGTGATGGGATGTGATGAAGAATAACGCTAATTTCTTTGATTTTCCTCAATATTCTCATCAACATGTGAAGGTACATCACTTTCATCATTAGTTTGATCATTTAAGTTCATATTTTTGATTTTCTCAGATAAATCTTCAATCTCTCTACTGATCTCTAACTCTTTTGGGAAATTGATCATATCATCATTATCAGCTTTAGATTGAGACTCTCTAAAAGAATTTTCATTGAAGCTTACATGGAGGGTTTCTTCAATAGTCCTAGAAGTCTTATTATATACTCTATAGGCTTTACTTCTAGTAAAGTAACCTACAAAAATTCATTCATTCGCTTTGGCTTGAAATTTTTCCCTTTTATCCTTAGCATTAAGAATAAAACACTTGCAGCCAAATAGTTTCATATAGGAAATTTTTGGAACCCTATTAAACATAATTTCATAAGGAGTTTTATTAACATAACGTCTTAAGTGACTTCTATTAATAATATAACAAGCTGTATTCACTGCTTCTGCCCAAAGATTTTGAGGTAACTTTTGTTCATTCAACATAGTTCTGGTCATTTCTTGAAGTGATCTATTCTTTCTCTCAACACCATTTTGAGACGGTGCTCTTGGAAAAGAAAATTTGTGATCAATGCCATGCTTATTGTAATAAGTATCCATTTGATCATTATCAAATTCCGTACCATGATCACTCCTGAGTTTTTGAACAGAGACACTTTGTTCATTTTGAACAAAATTGCAAAACATTTTAAATTTTTCAAAAACTTCTGTCTTAGATGCTAGAAAATATACCCAAGTGTATCTAGAGAAGTCATCTACTAAAACAAATACATACCATTTACCACCAAGACTCATGATTCTTGTTGGTCCAAATAGATCCATATGTATAAGTTCTAAAACTCTCTTGCTTGAAATATCAGTTTTGGATTTAAAAGAGTTTTTGTGAAGTTTACCTAACTCACATGCATCACACATAAAGTCCTTTGAGTATTTAATCTTTAGTAAACCTCTCACTAAATGTTTTCTAGATAGTTTATGTAATAGTTTCATATTTATATGCCCAATCCTTCTATGCCATAGATATGCATCACTAGTTTCAGCTATCAAACATGAATTTAAATCAACTACACTAGAAGGTAAAGATAAAATACATACAGAACCTTTTCTTTTAGCAATAAACTTAATTTCATTTGTATTTTTATCAATAATTTTGCATACATTATCTTCAAACACTACATAATATCCATTCTCAGTTAGTTTTATAACACTCAACAAATTAAATCCTAGGTTTTCTTCATATAGTACATTCGAAATAACACAAGTCGAAGTTATTTGAACATTACCCATACCTCTGATTTTATCCTTGCTTTTGTTTCCAAATGTTACACTTCCATTCATGGTATTTGTAAAATTTTAAAGTAGACTTTTCTGTCCGGTCATGTGACTTGATGCTCCACTATCTAAGATCTATTTTGATGTTGTTTCCTCCTACAAAACAAATTAAGAAAAACTTTTTCTTGGTACCCAATGTTGTTGAGGACCAAGTTCATTAAATGCATATTTCTTCTTTTTGTTTAAAAACAGTTTAAGATCATCATTTACATTTTTATTTGTTGTAAGTACTATTGACTTATCATTAGCATCATACTTACATATAGCATTATTGCTCTTATAATCGTTCTTTTTGTTTTTAGGTGTTGTATAATCAAGACCAAACCGATTTTTATAAGATGTTAATTTATTTTGGTCATGCTCATACATTTCAGTAAGTTCATACCAAGATTTTGTACTTGTATTTGAATTTTCAGTACATACAAAATCTTTTTCTACACATAAATTTTTAGATAGCGAACATGCAAAACCAGTAGATGGTCTAATACTAGTGTTTTGAATTTCATGCATAGGTTTTTGAATTTTCAGTTTACTACAATTGCCAGAAATTTTAGAAACATTAGAAACTGAATTTCAGAACAAGAAACAAGATTTTTAGAAACATTAATAGTCATGTTAGAAGTACATTTAGACAAATCACATTGATTTATATTATTATTGCTTGATTCATCTCTTGAAGTACTTACTTCTACATATTTATTACCTTATTTCATGGTAAAAGGAATTTTAGTCTTAGATTTACTTGAACTGCAACTAATAAATCCTATATTGACTTGAGATTCAGGATATTCAAGATAATCAAATCCTAAGCCAAATTTATATGACACTGCCAGGATACTAGTTAGTTTGTCTAACTTAGTTTGACTTAAATTCCATTTCTCAATGGTAGAATTTAAATCTAGCTCTCTCACTTTTAATCTATCAATCTCTAATTCAAGATCATTTATGTTGTTTCTCAACATTTCATTTTCAAACTCTATCTTTAATTTTTCAGCATTTGAATTCTATATTTGTTCATGCAAGATGCATTCATTAAATTTAAATTTTTGCAAATCTCTAGCATGATTTTCATTATCACATTTAAACTTTTCTAATGTAGTAGACAGGAAACAATTTTCTTCTTCCATAATGGATGAAGATTTTCTAATATTTTTATTTTTCAGTTTACATACTTTAAGTTTTTGTAATAATGCATGATAAGCACATAATAATTCATCAAAGTTGAAATCTGAATGACTTTCAGGATCAAATATTACCTTAGACTCATCTGCTATGAAGTACACATGAGCAACATCTTCTAACTCTAGTTCTCATTCTAAATGTGAAGATTTTGATGATAATTCTTCATATTCAGACTCTTCAGATGTGTCATCCCAAGTGACCTTCAAAGCCTTTTTCTTGCAAAACTTTTTCTGAGTTTTCTGAGCCGTCTTCTTCTGATTTGTCCTACTTTGCTTTTCATTTTTCCTCATAGGATAATCTGGAGAAAGATGTCCAGGTTTCTTATAGTTGTAACATACATACTTTCTGGATGAAGAATTCTTGTCATTCAATGATTTTGACGTTGAGGGTTTATCATTTTTGTTCCTTTGATGTTTCCTAGCTTTCCATGCTTTCTTGAATTTCCTAGTCAGCAAAATCAAATCCTTGTTAGAATCAGTAGATATATCAGAATCTGAATTAATTTCGAAGGCCATTTCTTTCTTCATTTTTAGTTTGTTTTGACTCAGTGATTCATTTAATTTAACTTCATGAGTAGTTAAGTTTCCTATAAGTTCATTTATGGTATAAACATTTAAATCTCATGATTCCTCAATTGATGTTACTTTTTGAGACCATTTAGAACTTAGGGATCTGAGAATTTTCCTCACCAAATCCATCTGTTCAAAATTCTTTCCTAAGCATTTTAAGGAGTTTATGATATCAAGGAATCTGGAAAACATCTTAGAAATACTTTCGTTTTCATGCATCTTAAAGAGTTCACACTTATGAATCAACATGTTTATCTTAATCTCTTTAACTTGAGAAGTATCTTCATGTGAAACTTCTAATGCATGCCACACCTCATAAGTAGATTTATATGCCGACACTTTATTGAACTGTTCATAACTTAATGCACAAAATAAAATATTTAAGCCCTTAGCATTTAGAGTTTCATTTTCTTTTTCAGTAATTGTCCAAGTATTATAAGGAGTAGATAACAGAGTATATGGTTTGGAAATCATGAACCACAACTTATGATCTATACTTTGAAGAAAAATTATCATCCTATATTTCCAATATTCAAAATGTATTCCATCAAATAAAGGAGGACGATTAAGATTTTGACCTTCATATAAAGAAAAATTACCATTTCCAGTAGCCATCTTACCTTAGATTTTTCAACCTATTTGATTTTAAAAAGTTTAAAACTTTAAAACAACTTGAGCCTTAAATGAAGAATGTTAAACGTATGCTCAGATATTAATTTATGTTTAAAAACAAGGAAGGCAGAATAAGCAATGATATTAAATAAGTTGGTATCGATTTTATATCAAAGATTATTAACAAAGCTCTAATATCACTTGTAGGATCGTATGACTACACAAGAGGAGGGTGAATTGTGTTTTTCAACATTTTCGATTATAATTGAAACTTTAAAACTCAAAAACAAGTCAAGACACTATTTTCATAAAATCATTTTTATTCAAGGTTTCAATTACAATATACAATTCAATTCTCCTCAAAAATTGTAGATGCAATTATATATCAATACCATGTTTCATCTTTATAATTTCATAATTACAAATAGAGAAAACTAATTTGCGAAATTTAAAACATTTCTCCCTATTTGAGATCTTTCTTCTTCTTTTTCTTCTTCAGTGACAAATATCTTGTCTTTCTCTGCTTCACCAAATTTGCTTTCTTCTGATACTTTAAATCTTCACTGACGTATATATTACCTTTTTCTGCTTCACTAAACTTTCTTCCAACTGATACTTTAAATTTTCAGTGACATAAATCTGACATTTTCTGCTTCACTGAATTTTCTTCCAACTGAGAGCTTTTCTCCCGAAGAGTATTTTTAATCCTTGCAAAGATTTTTCTTTTGGTGTGCAGAGATAGTTTGATCAACGAGAACTCTATGCCTTTTATACTGTATGTTAATTTCATGCATATCATCCACGTTTAATCACTACTAGTTTTCACTTCTTCACGTCTTTTCTTTTTCCTTCATTGAAACACAAACGTTCTGACCCACGTTTACATTTCGAATTTCCTTTAATCATCAATCCTAGATCTCTGAAAAATTTCCTGCAAAATAAACTTTCTCTTCCAAAATTTTTCATCAAGTGTAATAAGTAGTCGTTACTTTAATGTTAACTAAACGAGTAACACAAGTAGATATTAACTTAACGTTTCTAACTTAACGAGTTCCTCATGTGCCATTTCACATGACAAGTACTGTAGCTAACTCAACGAACTAAGTCCGTGGTGTTACGCTAACTCAACGAACCATCTTCGTTGTGTTACGATAACTCAACGAACTAGTAATAAACAAATGTTTTTATAATAAGAATTTTACCACGTGCAAAAATAACAACTTAAGTTTATAACACTAACCTAACATGTTGCCTTAGTGTTCAATATAGCAACTCAATGCGTTTAGTTATGTTAACTTAATAAGTTAAACATGTGCACCTCACGTGATACAATATAACATTCGTAACTTATAATTTCACCACGTGTACAACACTAACTTAACAAGTTCGTCTCTTCTTTTACTCACTAACTCAACGAGTTCTCACGTGACCTATCTTAACCTTTAAGCATCTAACTCGAGTTCTCACGTGACCTCTATACAAATAACACTCTAACTTAACGAGTTGTTTAAACGTGCACTATTCATGATACAAAAGATATAACTTTAAAACATATCATGCTTTTCAATAAGAAACACACGTTAACTTAACATTTAGTTAAATGAGAAATTAATGCAATGAAATGACTTGTTATTTAATAGTGTAATTTCAGATGCAATACAAACAAGTATTTTTCTCAATAAGCTTTTTCTGTATTAATTGATAATTTTAATTTCTTTTCACAAGCAATAGTAATTTAGTAAATGTGATTATTTTCATTCAGCACACATCATCAAAACAAAATACTCAATAGTTTGTCATTTCTGTTCCTTTGCGCTTTCCTAACTTTCCATGCTTTCTTGAATTTTCTAATCAGCAAAATCAAATCCTCTTCAGAATCAGTTGATATTTCAGAATCTGAATTAATTTTGAAGGCTATTTCTTTCTTCATTTTTAATTTGTTGTGACTTAGTGAATCATTTAATTGAACTTCATAAGTAGTTAAATTTCCTATAAGTTTATTTGTAGTATAAACATTTAAGCCTCGTGATTCCTCAATTGATGTCTCTTTTTGAGACCATTTAGAATTTAAGAATCTAAGAATTTTTCTCACCAAATCCTTCTGTTCAAAATTTTTTCCTAAACATTTTAAAGAGTTTATGATATCTAGGAATCTGGAAAACATCTCAAAAATACTTTCGTCTTCATGTATCTTAAAAAGTTCATACTTATGAATTAACATATTAATCTTAGTCTCTTTAACTTGAGAAGTACCTTCATATGAAACTTGTAATGCATGCCACACCTCATAAGTAGATTTATATGCCAACACTTTACTGAACTGTTCATAACTCAATGCACAAAATAAGATATTTAAGCCTTTTGCATTTAGAGTTTCATTTTCTTTTTCAATAACTGTCCAAGTATTATAAGGAGTAGTTAACAGATTATATGGTTTAGAAATCATGAACCACAACTTGTGATATAAACTCTGAAGAAAGATTGTCATCCTATATTTCCAATATTTAAAATGTATTCCATCAAATAAAAGAGGACAGTTAAGATTTTGGCATTCATATAAAGAAAAATTACCATTTCCAGTAGCTATCTTACCTTAGATTTTTCAAGCTATAAGATTTTAAACAGTTTAAAACTTTCAAAAACAACTTGAGCCTAAAATCAACAAAGTTAAATGTATGCTCAGATATTAATTTCTATATAAAAACAAGGAAGGTAGAATAAGCTTTGATATTAATTAAGTTGGTATCGATTTTATATCAAAGATTATTAACGAGCTCTGATACCACTTGTAGGATCGAATGGCTACACAAGAGGGGGGTGAATTGTGTTTTTAACATTTTCAATTATAATTGAAACTTCAAAATTAAAAACAATTTGAGACACTGTTTTAATCAAATCATTTTATTCAAGGTTTCAATTATAATATACAATTCAATTCTCCTCAGAAATTGTAGTTGTAATTATATAACGATACCATGTTTCATCTAATCAATTTCATAATTACAAATAGAGAAAACTAATTTACGAAATTTAAAACATTTCTCCTTGTTTGAGATTTTTCTTCTTCTTCTTCTTCTTCTTCTTCTTCTGCAAATCTTTACTGACTAATATTTGACTTTCTCTTCTTCACCGAATTTGCTTTCTTTTGATTCTTCAATTCTTTAGTGACATATATCTGACTTTCTCTTCTTCATCAAATTTTCTTTTATTTGAGAGCTTTTCCCTAGAGAGGTATTTTGATCTTTAAAAATATATTTCGTATGGTGTGCAGGGATGATTAATCAACAAGAATTCTATGCCTTTTATACTATATATTCATTTCATGCATATCCTCCACATTTAACCACAATTAGTTTTCCACTCTTCATGTCTTTTCTTTTTCCTTCATTGAAATATACACGTTCTAACTCACATTTTCCTCTCGAATTTTCTTTAATCATCAATCCTGGATCTCTGAAAAATTTCCTACAAAATAAATTTTCCATCAAGTGTAATAACAAGTCGTTGTGTTAATGTTAACTAAACGAGTAAAACAAGTAGATTTATAACTTAATGTATCTAATTTAACGAGTTCATCATGTGCTAAATCAGGTGACATGTATTGTAGCTAACTCAATGAACTAAGTTTGTGGTGTTACGCTAACTCAACGAACCAGCTTAACCTATATTTCAGAAGGTTAGATGCTAACTCATTGAAAAGTGTTTAAGTATTGGATAGTTAAGTTTTCAAAGTATCTAAAATACCTTTTTTTACCATAAAACTAGTGAGACGCATGTCGTGACTTGGAAACGTGACTTAAGTTATCTTTTGGAAGGTTAGACGCTAACTATTCAAAATGAGTTTGAGTTTCGAATAGTTACACTTGCAAGTATCTGAAAATTGTTTGATAACTTACCGAACTAGTAATAAATAAATATTTTAAACAATAAAGTATTTACCATGTGCAATAATAATAACTTTAAGTTTATGACACTAACCTAACGTGTTGCCTTAGTGTTCAATATGGCAACTCAACATGTGTAGTTATGTTAACTTAACGAGTTAAACATGTCCAACTCACGTGATACAATATAACATTTGTAAACTTTAATTTTACCATATGCATAATACTAACTTAACGAGTTTGTCTCTTCGCTTTAACATTTTGTTCACTAGCTCAACGAGTTCTCACGTGACCTATTTTAACCTTTAAGCCTACAACTCAACGAGTTCTCACATGACCTTTTTACAAATAAAGTACTAACACAATGAGTTGTCTTAACGTGCATTGTACATGATACAAAAAATGTAACTTTAAAACATATCATACTTTGCAATAAAAACACACGTTAACTTAACATTTAGTTAAATGCAAAGTTAGTATAACTTAACAACTAGTTATTTAACTTAGCATAATTTCATATCGAATATAGACAAATATTTATATCAGTAAACTTTTTCTATATTAATTGATGTTCTTAATTTACTTTCACAAACAATAGTACTTGAGTAAATATGATTACATTCATTTAGCACATATCATCAAAACAAAATACTCAACAGATACGGGTCATCCCAATAATAATCTCTACACTTCACTAAAAATCTTTCTATCAACAGAAGACCAATGAGGTGGTATTCTCTTTGTAACCAGATAATTTGCTATATCAGCATACCAAGGTTCAACATGAATAGATAACACCTGCTCATCTAGAAATGCATCGCTAATGGGTATACTTGAAGATTCTCCAATAGATAACCTAGAAAAATGGTCGGCAACTACATTTTCACAGCCTTTTTTATCTTTAATCTCCAAATCAAATTCTTGTAACAATAAAATCCATCGAATAAGTCGAGCTTTCGCATCTTGCTTTGCCAACAAATACTTCAAAGCACTATGATCTGCATAAACAATAGTGTGTGATCTAACTAAATAAGGTCTAAACTTTTCCAAGGCAAACACTATTTCTAGAAATTCTTTCTCTATTACTATATAATTTTTCTAGGCATCATTCAATATTTTGCTTGCATAATAGATAACTCTGAGAAGCTTATCAATCTTTTGCCCAAGAATTGCACTTACAACATAATCAAATGCATCACACATCAACTCAAAAGGATGAGACCAATCAGGCGAATGAACAATTGGAGCTGAAGATAAGGCCTCTTTCAACTTCGTAAAAGCCATTTCACAATCTTGAGAAAAGTCAAACTTGTTATCCTTTGCTAGTAATCTACTTAACGACTAAGCAATCTTGCTAAAGTCTTTAATAAATCTTCTATAAAAACCAACATGACCAAGAAATGCTCTTACATCTTTCACAGATTTGGGTGGAGGTAAGTTTGCTATTAAATCCACCTTTGCTTTATCTACCTCCAAACCTTTTTAGAAACTATGTGCCCTAAAACAATTCCTCATTTTACCATAAAGTGGCACTTTTCCTAGTTTAAAACTAAATTCTTCTTAATACACCTTTCTAACACTAATCTCAAATGATCTAAACAGGATCCAAAAGAAAATCCTAACATTGAAAAATCATCCATAAATACTTCCAAAGAATTTTCAATCATATCTAAGAAAATACCTATCATACATACATTATTGAAAAGTTGTAAGAGCATTGCACAATCCAAAAGGCATTTGCTGAAACGCAAAAGTACCAAAGGGGCACGTAAACGTTGTCTTCCCTTGATCTTCAAGTGGAACATGGATTTAATTATAACCTGAATAACCATCCAGACAATAATAAAATTCTTGCCCTACCAGTTTCTCTAACATTTGATCCATAAAGGGTAATGGGAAATGATCCTTATGGGTGGCTTTGTTTAATTTCTGATAATCAATACACACTCTCCACCTAGTTTGCATTTTGGTTGAAACCAATTCATTGTTATCACTCATAACCATAGTAATTCCACATTTCTTGGGAACAACCTGAATAGGGCTAACCCAAGAACTATTTGAACTAGGATATATAATATCATGGTCCAACCACTTCACAATTTCTTTTTTCACAACCTCCTTAATATTTTCATTCAATCCCCTTTGGGGTTGTCTTGATGGAGCATAGGTAGGATCTAAATGAATTCTATGAGTACAAATAGAAGTGCTTATTCCTTTAATATTTGACATGGTCCATCCAATAGCTTTTCTATTTTCTTTAAGTACTATAATTAACTCAGCTTCTTGATCCTCAGATAAATGGGCAAAAACAATAATTGGCCACTTCTCATTCTCTCCAAGAAATACATACTTGAGATCTATGGGTAGAGGTTTAAGTTCTAAGTTAACTTGCTCTTCAGCAACAGCTTCTTCTTCCTCTACTCCTATTTCAACAAAATCCACTTGGTTATCTTCCTCAACTTCTATGCAAAGATCATCATCATAGTCACTTAGCACTAGAAAATTAACTTCTTCTTCAAAACAATAGCTAGAATCTTGAAGTACATGAATAAGGTTGACCACTGTCCACCATTTGATCTTGCATACCACTATCTACGTTGAACACATTAAGTTGTGTCTTCTGATCTCCACAAGTGATCTGCATAAAACCTTCCCTGCAACCTATGTAAGCATCTATAGTTGTTAAAAAAGGTTGTCGTAAGATCAAAGATGCACTCTTCTTAAGATCCATAGTAGGTTGATTTTCTATCACTATGAAATCTATAGGATAAATGAAATTTTGAACTTTAATTAGGAGATCTTCTACTAGTCCAAGAGGTATTCTAAAAGATCTATCAACTAAGCAGATTACTATCCTTATTGGTTGCAAGCAATTTAACCCTAATTCCTCATAAATACTAGAAGGCATAACATTCACTGCGACTCCTAAATCTTGTAAAGCTCCTTCAAAAGTGGTGTTTCCTATGATGCACGAAATAGTAGGAGTCCCAGGATCACTATACTTTCTAGGGATATAATCATAAAAATAAGAACTACTTGCTTCTGCTAAGTTCACACTCTTAGGTATCTTCTTAACTCTTTTCTTAGTACATAAATCTTTTAAAAACTTAGCATGTGAGGGAACTTGTCGAATTAACTCTAATAACGGTATGTTCACTCTCACTTGCTCAAAGGTCTCTCTAATTAAATCTATCTTATCACCTCTTGATTCAGCTCTTAATCTAGCAAGATAAGGAGCACTAATAGATGATTCTAATGGGGCACTAACTACTTGCTTACACTTAGCATAATTAGGTATCACTATAGGTTCCTTAATTACTTTTTCACTTGAAGGATTGCAACAAGATTCATTAGGACCTAAAGAGATAGGAAATTCACTACTAGGCCTATTGACTTCCTTACCCAACCTTAAAGTAACAAAAGCATCCACTTGTGCTCCAAGGTCGTCACATGTTGCATCCAAATCAATTGGATCAACATGAAAAACACCCTTACTAGAATTACCAATAGATTTATCTTTACTAATACTCTCCAAGATTGCATTAAATTTAGCTATGCCTTCACTTAAATCAATACCAGATGTATGATAAGAAGTTTTAACATTACATGTAGATGCACACTCAAATGAATCACGATAAGCATATTGTTTAGGTTGTGAAAAGTTATGTTCTTTGATTTTGTTTTTATGCTTATTGTTTAGGGTTGTTAAGTTAAATAATAAAAACTTGTATATCAATAATTACTTCTAGAAATAAACAAACAACCTTTCACACAAATTAACTATTAAATCCAATTTGCATTTTTAACTACAAGTGCACAGTGTATATTGTATTAGTGTGCAAGTATAGGTCGAACCAACAAAGATTGAGTAAGAATTGTGTATTGTTTCAATTTTTATATTGGAGTTTATGTGTGTACAGTAAACATTCCATTGAGTTATAGTTAACTCAACAGACCTAGTTCGTGGAGTTATGGTTAACTCAACGGACTAACCTTGTGGACTTACAGTTAACTCCACGAGCCTATCTTTGAAGTTAAATACTACTATTTACAAAGGAATTCGGCCAACCATTGGGTGGTTCCACAGAATGTAAATAACATCAATTAAGCTCTTTAATGTTAGTTAATATTAGATTTATCATTAAGCAACACTAATATTCAGATATTTCAGACAGTAACTATTAAAATCTTTAAGTATCTAGAATGAATCAATTTCAGTAAACAATAAACTATTTTCTATTTTCTGAATCAAACTAACATAAAGCATTCACAACACTAACAATTTTAACATTAATCATGATACAAAACAAACAATACAACATTGTAATGCTAAATATAAACACAGATAAGTTGTTGTTTTTGGTATTTTTGTTTTGATATGTTCCTGAAGATGAGCGAAGGTGAAATATAAAAATCTCTATCAATAGTAAAAACTTCTGTCGCTACATGTGATGCGATTACACCACTGAAAACTTAATCACTTACAATCTTGCCTCCTCTCCCTATAGAATCGCGAGTCCAAAATTGCAAGATAATCTCCTCTTCAGCATATTGGCATCAACCCGAAACTAAGGCTAGAAGCTTTACGAACTCTTGGGATATGAGTCGGTGCTTGGTGAAAATGGCTTCCCTTCTCATGACATGATCACTCCTCATAGTGGTTGTCAGGCACCATGTTTGGCTTGAAAACGACCCGATGTTTGGATCTCTAGCACGGCACCAGAAAACTTGTTTGGTTACCCAGCAATGCGCTAGAAAAACTTGGATTTGTTAACTTCTATTTTTACTTAGTTTATCTTTATCCCTATTCCTTTTTAGAAGTAAACAAACAACCTTTCACACAAATTATATATTAATTCCAATGTGTATTTTAACTGCAAGTGCACAGTGTCTATTGTATTAGTGTGCAAGTACAGGTCGGTCTCACAGGGAATTGCTTAAGAATTGTGAACTATTCTGATTTTAACAATCAAATTTATATATTCAATAAGCTCTCCGTTGAGTTACAGTTAACTCAACGGACTAAGTTCGTTGAGTTATGGCTAACTTAACGGACTAACCTCGTGGACTTAAGTTAATTCCACGAGCTTGCCTTTCCTATTTAATACTACTATTTACAAAGGAAATCGGCCAACCATTGGGCAGTTCCACAGATTGTAAATAACACCAATTAAGCTCTTTAATGTTAGCAAACACTGGATTTATCTTTAGGCAATATTAACATTCAGATAATTCAAACAATAACCATTAAAATTTTTTAAGTCTTTTAAACTGTAATACTAAAACAAACATAAAACAATCAAAACACTGACAAAGATAACATTAATCACGATACAAAACAAACAATACAACACTCAAATACACAATATAAACATAGATAACTTGTTTTTGGTATTTTTGTTTTGATATGAGCATGGAAATGGGCGAAAGGTGAAATGTAAAGTAATCTTAGTCGATAGTAAATACTTCTGTCACTACATGCAACACGATTACACCACTGAAAACTTAATCACTTACAATTCTGCCTCCTCTTCCTATAGAATCGTGAGTCCAGAATTGCAAGATGATCTCCTCTTTAGCATACAGGCATCAACCCGAAGCCAAGGCTAGAAGCTTTACGATCTCCTGAGATATGAGTCGACACTTAGTGAAAATGGCTTCCCTTCCCACGATGAGATCACTCCTCACAGTGGTTGTCAAGCATTGTGTTTGGCTCGGAATCGACCCGACATCAGGAAAGTTTCCTCGCAGACCTCTGTTGGTTGGTGATTATGGTGGTGGTGATGATGGTTGGTGTGGTACTTCAGAGAATTGCCGATGTTGATCCTCCTCTACACACACTGGCCACACCCATCAATCACACTCTTTACATCTTTTTCTTCTTTTCTTTTATATTTCTTCAGTGGTAACTGCTTCTACTTGAATGGTCGGTTGGATTTCCTTCATTCATATCAACGACGATGATTTCTTCTCCCTTCGACGAGTGAATTCCTGCGTGATACGTGTGATCGTGGTTTTCCTTCGAATGTCCTGTTTCTGTAACCAGTATAGTGGCATATTAGAAAATAAATGGTCCATGGAGTTACAGATAACTGAACGGACTTACTTCGTTGATTTAACTATAAAACACGTGTAATAAAGAAATAAGCTGCTAACCTAACGCGTTACCTTAGTGTGTATTCATGTAACTCAACGCGTATAGTTATGCTAACTTAACAAGTTAAACATATGCATCTCACGTGACATAATAGAGCATTTAAATTCAACACGTGCATAATTCTAACTTAACGAGTTATTACTGTTCACCTAAATATTCTTTTAGCGTTCAGATATATAACTTAAGGTTTTTACTCACTAACTCAATGAGTTCTCACGTGATCTTTTTATACCTTTAAACCTGTAACTCAACAAGTTATACTGTTCACCTAAATATTCTTTTAACGTTTGAAACATAACTGTCCGGTACATGCAATATAACTCTCCGAAATAATAGAAAATTCAGATACTAAAGAATTAAAAACCAGCAACTTACCGACAATTCAGAAATGTATTAAATTAACGCTAATTCCTTGAAATTATGTAGATTCTTTCATTAAAGCATATAACAGTGTAATTATAACATAATGGCTTAATTCTCATATGATAAGCTAAATATTATGCAATTAACCATCATTTAACCGTTAATATTATGCACTTTTTCATTCTAGACACTCCCCCCATACCTAAATTTTTGCTAGTCCCTTAGCAAACTAAGATCTAATTAATTAGTCTTTCTAAAAGTGCAAGAATTAATTCTTCCTCTCTTTTTTTTTTATATGTTCAGCATAAGAACTTGTATTATATAGATCTTCTGTATGTTTCAGTAATATTGTTTTCTCCTCTTCAACCTACAAATATACTTAGAATATATGCAAATTACATACAAAGTATATCATCATCACATAGGTGTTAATTATATTATCGTTTGTTCTTCTTTTCATCATTTGTCATCCTGAATTTTCCAATAAGATTTCTAGAAGAAATTTCAACAACATACGAATCAAAGTACAATCCAATTCAATCTGATTAAGACAAGTAGAATAAAGAATTGTATCTCCATAAAAAAACTTCAAAAAGTCAATTCTAGATTCATATTTCAGCAATTCTAGATAACAGAAAATATACTCGATTCATAAGATATCTGTATTTCACAAAACACTTGTATCTTTTCAGAATAGTATATGTATTTTTGTACTTTAAAAGTTAATTTGACAAGCTTGAATCATACAAGAGCTTTCTAATGTACCCAAGTAATGAGCTTTCAGTCAACAATCCCAAATCTGATCAGGATCTTAGGTTGCCAGATTTGAAGAGTCCTTTTTCAGGTCAACAATCCTTACATACCTATCTGCTCAAGTATAAAAGGCTCGTGATCAAACAAGTCAATAAACTCTCAAAGTTTTTTTTTTTTTTTTTAAACAATCACAGATAAACACTATATATGTACATATTTCATTAATACAGATGCAATAAAACACCAATCTCATATAGTCCTGCTTCTATCATTTATTGAAAATATGAATCCATAACAATAAGCTCATACTTTTTCTATAGTTTAATAAGATCTACACATAAATCATTCTACAAGTTTAATTAGTCACATTAAATGTATCCTTAATCATATGTGTTTCATTTAATCTAGAATTCACATCTCAGCTCTTTCAGGACTTCAGATAATTTACTGATTTTCAGTTAAGCATTCTAATTTCATTTTAAATTCGTGAAACTATTAAAATCATAAATTTTAGCAAAAACATAAGATACTATATCTAGATTTGTATGAATAGTAAAATTTGTAGCATCTTATATAAGATTATAAATATAACATTCAAGTAGTTACAGTCCTTAAAAATTTCAAAGTTTCACCTATTGGATAGGTATAGCAAATTCTTGTTCAAAAATTTTCACTTTCCACATATAGAACTTTTGCTTCCTTTAATTAACAAACTTGCATGGCTGTTACTTTAATTACCTCCCCCCCCATACCTACATTTTGCATTGTCCTCAATGTAAAGGATTTGACAATAAATACGGTAATTGTAGCAGGTATGAATACAGTTTCATTGATTTAGCACCTAACTCAACAAATGGGTTTAAATCTAAATTCAGGATAAGTAATCAGTTACATACCTTATTTCGTTTGTATCTCCTTCTACATATTCTAATTTTTGATTCTAAAAAACTTTTTATTCACAGATAAAAGCAGAATATATTACAAAATAACGGTTAACAGATATTTATAAATCAGTGTCTTGTGTGGAACCCAGGCTTCTATGCCTTTGGTGGCTCACAAGCAAGCCAGTTGGTTTCCTAGAACAGATACCAACAAACTAGATTGATATTTTGTTTTTGTTTTTTTTTTTTTTTTTTATAAAACTAAAATTTTTCTAAAAGTAAATATAGAAAACACACAACATTAAAAGCATAAAATCACAGCTTAAGAACATGATTGAAAAGTAGAAACAAATGGAATAAACGTGTTAGTCCAAGTAAACTTTTTAGGCATAATTCTTCTTACTATTAATTCTGTTTTAATGCAGTTCGTGTTCCTTCTTAATTTGTAAACTTGTAGTATATTATCAATGCTAAATACAAGTGTATTACCATTAATGAAATGAAATACAGAAAGGGATCCTTTTCGATTCCAAGATAATGTAGTAGTTTCTATTTCTACATCTATTTCAATATATTCCTTTTCCCACTTCCACTCATTTATGTCTTTCACAATCCATATTTGAAATTTCATCAATTCATCCCACCATCTTATAAGACATAAAGTAGGATCATCATATTCATTATACCACATTCCTAATTGAATTTTATCCTATTCTGCAAATGGTGGTATAGCTGTATCACTTGGTATAGGTAATATTTCTATATATTCATCATAACTATCTATGTTTACTATGTATAAATCAGATCTAAATGCAACTAATATATCTGTGACTAGATATATATATCCATCAAGTATGACATGCATGCTGTTAATTAATGATTTCTGTCCTAGATATATCATAGTGTTTTCAGTCCAAGATCTATTTATAAAATTATACACACTCAAGCATAAATCTTCATCCCATTTTCCTATAGGTCTCCAACAATATAATTTTCAGGAATGGTCGAATTTTTATCAGAAAATATTAAAGCCAACCCACAATTTTCAGTTGGTACTTCATTTCTATTAGGTCTTCCTATATTCCACTCTTCTCTTGTAATAGGATTTCTAATCAAAACATCAGGTAATAGAATTGCATACCTTGGTTTGGTTCTATATATAATTAATCCTTCATCCATCCCCATAATATGATCTATTCCTTCTAATGTAATGGGTGGAATTCCAGTAATTTCTTCCATATTCAGATATTCATGGCTAATTAAACTACGATTAAATGACTTCCATATGAATCCATCTCGAGTCTTAGTCATTTTTACAGCTTGTAGTCCTTGAAAATATTTTTCTCCAACACAGTCTTTAATTTTCTTTGATACACAACACAGCCTGCACAGATCTTTAGCTGACAAGTTACTCAATATTTCCCTTAGTGCATCCTACGGTAATTGCATCAATTCCATTTGTTGATTCTGTATAAACAAAAATTAATAGAGACAAAATTAACATAGCTACTACACATCCTCGTGGAGTTAGGTCATAACTCAACGGATTAAGTTCGTTGAGTTAAGTAATAACTCTATGATACTATTAACTATAAGCAAACTTACACTTTTTTTTTAATTTTTTTTATTTTTTATATTTTACTTACTATATTATACATAGTTACTTCAGTTATGATGTTTCATTTAGTTACCCTCCCAAAGGAGGTATCAATTTCATTAACAGTTCTGTTAATAGGGTTAGGTACTACTTGCATTGGCAATCCTCTAGTAAGTCTAACTTCTATTGATTCTTTCTGTTTAGGTGGTATATTTCTATTTATATTTTGATTTTGAATTACAACATTTCCAAATACAAAATCTAGATGATTATTTAATTGTTGGATTATTTTTTCTAATTTCTCTATTCTAGATCCTTGTTCAAGTAATGCTTCATAGCTTATATTCTTTTCATTTATATTTTCTCCTACTTGGAAATTGTTGTTTCTCCAAGATAAATTTGGGTGATTTCTCCAATTAGGATTATAAGAATTTCCAAAGTTATCCTTCTGGTTTTTAGCATAAATAATATCTAGATCATTAATGTTTGCATTCTTTTCTGCTAGCTTTTGATTTAATGATAACTCTTCTATTTTCTTTGTTAATTCAGTTAATTTAACTTCAAACATAGTGCTCGAATCTATTTCATGCATTCCTCTTGGCAATATTCTTTTATCTACAATAACTTCAGCCGAGTTTTCCCACTGTGCAGTTCTTTTTGCAATGTTTTCTAAATATGCCCATGCTTCTTCACTACACAATTTTAAAAATCCATTTTGACAAGTAGATTCTAATAAAGATTTCGTTGAAACATCTATGCCTTCATAAATTTTACCTATCAATTGTACTTTACTCATTACATGATGTGGACATTGAGTTAGTAAATTTTTAAATCTTTCAAAATATTTCCAGAATGATTCACCCTGTTTTTGGCTACACATTAATATTTCTTTTTTCTTTTTAATCATTTGATGTGTTGGATAATATTTTTCTAGAAAAACAGAGCAAAATTCAGTCCATGCAGAAATTGAATCAAGTGACAGAGTATATAACCATATCTTATCTGTGTCTTTTAAAGCGAAAGGGATATATCCAAGTTTAATAGCATCCATACTCATGTTTGACATTTTCATCATTTGACAAACTTCATTAAATTCTCTAAGGAAATAATAGGGCATCCTCTCTTTCTAATCTATGAAAATGTGGTAATTGACTAATATAATTAGATTTCAGTTCAAACCTATCTCCCTCAAAGTTTGGCAATCGAATACATGAAGGTTCATCAACTAATTCAGGATACAGAATTTCTCCTAATGGTTTTTCCACTAGAGCAGCCATCTCTACATTCTCTTTTAAAGAAAGGTTAGCTACACCCTAAAGGATTTCGTTAAAGTCTAATTCAGATAATTTTTCAGTACGTCTCTATGTTCAATAATCCTGTGTAGGTGTTATTACTAATCATTTAGTGCTAGGAGAACAAATCCATGTGCTCATAAACTCTTAACATAAAATAAGATAACAGAAGATTAATTACATACCAGTTTGAAGCTTTATACTCAGTAAATAGTTGTTGACGGATGAAGTTGAATCAGCTGCTTCTCCTTCTAGTTCCCCAACAAATTTTCTTTTCTCAAATGCTGGTAACTCGTAAATAACATTTTATTTTATATATATAATGCACGTCCATAAAGCAAATAAATCTCATTGCAAGAACGTGTCTTGCAACGTGCAGTGTGGTTCATACTTTTATGGGTACGTGTACCACTACTAATTTCAAATTTCAGTAACCGCTAACCCTACGAAGTTTCGTTCGTGGCTAAAAGAATAACTGTTTAGCTTAATCCATGAACTAACCACGTTGAGTTACAGATAACTCAACGGAATAGCTTCAGTTACTGTTGCTAACTCCACAGACTAACTTTGTTGAGTTATAGATAACTCAACAGAGTGACCTTATATTATATTACTGACCTCGTGGAGTTAAGTTTAACTCAACGAACTTACTTCGTTGAGTTAACACTTAGCAGATTTTCTAAAACTTACTTCTTGTATTAACTTCTATATATAAATTTTTCCTGCATTCTATCAACTTAATTAAAGTTAAATACAATGCAGTATTCTAATTTAATTCATTTAAATTTGAACATTATATAAAATTTTTTTAACTTGCAGTTCATTTCATGTTATGTAGAATTTAAATTTTTTTCTTTACAACATGTAGATATTTTCAAGCATTTGGTCTGTTATCATACCTTCAATCTTGTCCTTCTGCAGATTACATAATGTTTCACATTTTATATAATATTCAAGATAATTCATTCATTTATATCATTCATAAACACGCATGAAAAATATATTTGAAAAGCATATATTCATTCATATGAATCAATTACTGTACAATCAAATCAGATATTTTTCATACAAATATATACAAGTACAAGTAGACAAACTATACAATTTAATCTCTCTTCCTAAGTTCATCTACTTCCTTCTAGAGTTTTTCTACTTGTTGCTCTAATTGGTTTATCTTTTCTACAACTCCAATAATGCCTCCAAAAGGTACATATACTTCAGCTGTAGCATAATTTCTGTATTCTTTCACTGAAATGGTTCTTGATCTTATCCTTTTGGATGTCCATTTCGTGAAATCAATACAGTCTACCATCAATATAGATATCAAATCTCCATAAAATAATTTTTTCTTTGCAGACTTCATTTTGGATAGGAAGACTTGACACTAATTAACTTGAATCCTATTCACAACTGCATAAGTGGCCCACTTGACAAATTGACTCAATTCAATGTCATGGCCCTATCATTGGTAGACATTTTTAATCAAAATGCTAGCTATCATGTGTGCTTTACCATTTAAATGCTTCAGTCTATTTAATAATGGCACACCAGGATTGATAACCAAATTGTCCTTAATTTCCTGCTCTGTCCATTCGACGGCAGTTGTGCTTTCCAAAATTTCTTTTCCTTTATTCTTCAATCCAAAAATGTTGTGAAGAAACTTTGGCGTTATCTGTACATCAGCTTCCTCCATGTTGGAAATTAATTTTCCTTCTTCTTCTCTTAAATTAGCATAGAAACAGGGTACTAGATTTTCATATATTGCATGCCCTTTTTGCTGAGAAATAAATTGTAATAGACCTTGGAACTCAAATAATTCTTGCATTCCGTCCCAATTTACTGGTCTACTATATATAATATCATAACTCTTAATCTCTTGGTATTTATTATAAGCTTCCTGACTCCAAAAGTGTACTTCATTCAAAATTGTTGCTTCAGTCGGGTCAGGAATATGACTTTGTTGTTCCAGAGGGGTTTGTTCTCGATCTTCCTCTTTCATGGGCTGAACTTGAACTTGCTGAAAATGTTCTACAGATTCCTGAACAGTTGCTTCTACTTAGGTGGTGAGCTGGCAGAACTCTCCACTCTGTCTTGAAGTGTTTCATTAAATTCAGTAGAATCTGCAAAGTCATTTTTGTCCATATGACTTTGTTCAGCTTCTTGTTCATTATCTGTTCTTTCTTCTTCCTCCTGACTACCAATCTGCATTGTCACTATTCTTTCTGATTCAGTGGCAGATTGGGATAGAGTTACGGGCAATTCAGCTTCTGCCCTTATTTCTGTTTCTTCTATTTGTACAGGCTGCCGACTAGTTTCAGCCTATTTTTCTTCTTCTTTATGCTATTGCTGCTGTTGCTCCTACTCCTCCTTAGAATCAGATAGCAGGTTTACAAAAATTAGCTCTACAAGCCCTCTTCATATTGGTACTTCAGATTTAATTTCCTCTTGATATTCAGGCACTATCTCTTTTCCTTTCCTTTTTCTGATTAATTGTGCCTGGTCTTTCTCTTTATCATTTGAAATTAAATCCACAAAGGTAGGCTCTGCAGGCCTTCGAGCCACAAGTACTGACTTTTCCTATTTAATCCTTTCAATATTTGCTGGTCTCGAAGGACCAACTTCATCTCCTTTTGCAGCAGGTTTGGTAGTACCTTCACGATGCTGTTCCACTTTGATTCTATATTGGGCTTTCAACTTTTCTACAGCCCTCTTTTTGCACCGTGCATCAAACACCAGATGTGCTATAGCTACTACCAATTCTTCTGGTTCTCCTTGGTCTTTTCCTATTTGAACTAGTTCTTGAAATTCTCTTTTTTCTTCTTCAGTAAAAGACCCCAAAATTGCTACTCGTTCCATCGGCCTTGGTGGTGGAACTAAAGGTCCTGGTTGCTGTTCCTTAGGGACAGTTCTTTCAGTAGTCAGTTTCTCCTGTTCTTGAGTTGCCTCTTCTTCTCTTTCTTTCCTTTCTTGCTCCTAGATTGCCCATTTACCTCGTCCACAAATTCGTCTTTTGAACCAGAGCTGGGACTTACATTGGATTAATTTTAAGGCAACTTCGTTGTTTGGCCTTATTTTTCTCTCCTTGCTTATAGCAATTTCCATAGCAACCTTTATTCTTGTTTCTATTACTTGAGATATTTGTATACCCAAATCTACTAAAACTCTTCTGAAGTTGAAAAGTTCAGATTCTACCTTCTGTAATTCTTTTTCTCTTGTCGTATTTCTGATTTTCCGCCTCGTGTGCCATTCCTCTGAATCTTTAAGAAATTCTGAAGTGTCAATCGCATCTTCCTAGAACTCGGGTGTCATCTTCCTCATCGTGGAGTTACACAATGGCACGTTGTCGCTTTGATTTCTACTATTCTAAGTTCTAAATGATTCTACGGATAACGCCCCTAAAACCCTAAGTTTAAGATAAATAAGCCCTAAGTTTAGGCAGGTAATTGGGTCATTTCCCACACCAACTCTTGCTCTCTCATCCGTGGAATTACGGTTAACTCCACGGACTTAGTTCGTTGACTTAACTATAGTACTAACTCAAGACTCAATGGAATAAGTTCATTGAGTTAAGTGTAACTCAACGGACCTCTCGTACAAACAGATATATAAAAATAATAAAATAAATACTTAAGATAATAGTTTTTTTTTTTTTTTTTGTTTGAACCGATACTATGTTTCGGTAAAACCAAAAGTTTTCTACTAAAAATTAATATAGATTTTTTATATTTCGGTCATACTGATGGATCTAATCGGTTGAACCGCAACGATTTTTTTATTTTATAATAAATTTTTTTTTTTTATATGTGAAAATAAAAATTGATTTCTTACTAAGTAAAGCTTGAGTAGTCCTCTACTCTAACCTCTTCTATAATTCCAAAGGAGCTCTTTGGTAGTTTTAGAATAGGTCTAAGTCTTTGTCCGTTTACTTTAAATATATTATGATTTTTAGGATTTTCAATCTCAATAACTCCATAAGGATAAATATTTCGAACCATATAAGGTCCTGCCTATCTAGATCTTAATTTTCCTAGATGGTTATGGAGTCTAGCCATATAAAGATATATTTCTTGTCCTATTTCTAAGCTTTTTGGAATAATTTTTCTATCATGCCAGAATTTCATTTTCTCTTTTCCTCTTATAGTTTTTGAATAAACTTCATTTCTAAATTCTTCTATTTCAATTAATTGCATTTTCCTATTTTCACCAACTTGATTTAAATTAGTGTTCAGAGTTTTTAATGCCCAATAAACTTTATGTTCTATTTCAACTAGTAAATGACAACTTTTTCCATATACTAGCCTAAAAGGTGACATACCTAAGCTTGTCTTATAAGCAATTCTATAAGCCCAAAGTGCATCTATCAATCTATTAGCCCAATCTGTTCTAGTAGGATTTACTACTTTTTCTAAGATTAACTTAATTTGTTTGTTAGCACTTTCTACTTGTCCACTTGTTTGCGGATGATATGATGTTGCAATTTTGTGGTTTACTCCATATTTCTTCATTAAGGCTTCAAAACTTCTGTTACAGAAATGAGTTCCTCTATCATTGATAATAGCTTTAGGTATTCCAAATCTGGCAAATATATATTGGTTCTTATAAATTGTATTACCACTTTGTTGTCATTAGTTTTTGTAGGAATAGCTTCTATCCATTTAGATACATAATCCACCCCTAACAATATGTAATTAAATTGATTAGACATAGGAAATGGACCCATAAAATCTATTCCCCACACATCAAAGATTTCAACCTCAACAATAGGATTAAGAGGCATCATATTCCTCTTTGATATTCTTCCTATTTGTTGACACTTTAAACAGCTTAAGCAGTATTTATGAGCATCTTTGAATAGTGTTGGCCAATAAAACCCACATTGTAGAATTTTTGCTGCAATTTTCCCTAAGCCAAAATGCCCTCCACAAGCTTGGTCATGACAGAAAGACAATATGCTCTGATATTTATTTTCTGGAACACACCTCCTTAGAACCAGATCAGGACATTTCTTAAATAAGTATGGGTCTTCCCAATAGTAATATTGTACTCTTGAGAAAAATAATTTCTTATCCTGTCTATTCCAATCCTTAGGAGTTAAACCAGTAACTAAGTAATTAACTATGTTTGCATACCAAGGTATTGTGTTGATGGTCATTAATTGTTTATTAGGAAGATTATTCTTAATTTCAATATTTGATTTTTCTATTTGTAATCTTGATAAATGATCTGCTACTACATTCTCACAACCTTTTTTATCTTTAATTTCTAGATCAAATTCTTGTAATAATAATATCCATCGGATCAATCTAGGCTTAGTCTCTTTTTTTGCTATTAGGTGTTTTAAAGCTGCATGATCTGTGTATACTATTAATTTAGCTCTAATAAAATATGATCTAAACTTTTCCAAGGCAAACACAACAGCTAATAGTTCTTTTTCAATAGTTGTGTAATTAACTTGAGCATCATTTAAGATTTTGCTTGCATAATGAATCACTCTAGGAGATTTTTCTATCTTCTGTCCCAACACTGCTCCTATAGCAAAATTAGATACATCACACATTAATTCAAATGTATGACTCCAATCAGGTGCTTGAATTATAGGAGTTGAAATTAAGCTAGTTTTAAGTTTGAAAAATGCTTCCTTGCAATTTTTATCAAAGTTAAATGGGACATCTTTTAATAGATTAGTTAAAGGTCTAGCTATTTTGCTAAAGTCTTTAATAAATCTTCTATAAAAATCAACATGTCCTAGAAATGATCTAATATCTTTTACTGATTTAGGTTCTGGTAGTTTAGAAATTACTTCTATTTTGGCTTTATCTACTTCCAACCCTTTATTAGAAATGACATGCCCTAAGACTATTCCTTGTTTAACCATGAAGTGACATTTTTCCCAGTTTAGAACCAAATTTTTTTCCATACAGCGTTTTAATATTTGATCTAGATTTTTTAAACAAACTTCATATGAGTTGCCATATACAGTAAAATCATCCATAAATATTTCTAAGAAATATTTAGTCATTCCAGTAAATATGCCCTGCATACACCTTTGAAAGGTGGCTAGTGCATTGCATAATCCAAATGGCATTCTCTTAAAAGCATAAGTTCCATTAGGACAGGTGAAAGTTGTTTTCTCTTGATCCTCTAATGCTACTGGAATTTGATTATATCCTGAATACCTGTCTAGGAAGCAAAAATATTCTTGCCCTGCTAATCTTTCCAGCATTTGATCTATAAACGATAAGGGAAAATGATCTTTCCTAGTCACAGCATTCAGCTTTCTATAGTCTATACATACTCTTCAGCTTGATTGAATTCTAGTAGGTATCAAGTTTTGACTTTCATTCCTAATTACTGTTAATCCAGATTTCTTAGGAACTACATGGATTGGGCTAACCCACGAGCTATTAGAAATCGAATAAATTATGTCATTATCTAACCATTTCACTATTTCCTTCCTGACTACTTCTTTAAGGTTTGGATTTAATCTCCTCTTAGGAATTCTAACAGGTTTAGCATTCTCTTCTAAATATATGTGGTGACAGCATAAAGTTGAACTTAACCCTTTTATATCTGTCATAGTCCATCCTATTGCTTCTTTATAACTTTTTACTACATTTTTTAATTTAACTATTTGATCCTCTTTTAAATCTAAAGCAATAATGAGTGGACATGTTCGTTTCTCTTCCAGAAATATATTGGTTAATTTAGGAGGTAAAGGTTTTAATTCTAAATATTGCCCATCAGAAGCTAAAGCTCCTAATTGAACATCATCCTTTTCTAAATTAATTTATTCCAAATCTCCTTCTATATTTATGCTTTCACTTTCTCCTAAATTTTCAAAATTTAGTTGCCTATTTAATTCTTCTTGAATCACATCCTTTAACATATCTCCTTCATCCTCTAAAAAGTCTATGGTATGTAAGGACATTTCTAACTCCTCAAACCTTTCTAGTTTGAAAATATTTAATTGAGTATCCTCATTACCATATGCTAACTTCATTACTCCAGTTTTACAAATTATAATAGCCCTTGATGTTGCTAAAAATGGCCTTCCCAAAATTAAAGATGTATCACTATTTTTATGCTTAATTTGTTGGGAATCCAAAATTACAATATCAATAGGATATATAAAGCTTTTGATTTTAATTAAGACATCCTCTATTTTTCCTCTAGGGTATCTTATACTTCTATCAGCTAATTGAATAACCATACTAGTAGGAGTTAAGCCTTCTAATCCTAAGGATGCAAATATATCACTTAGCATAACATTTATACATGCACCTAAGTCTATTAAGGTTCTTTCTAGAATGGTATTTCCTATGGTGCATGATATAACAGGGGTTCCAAGATCAAATAACTTTTTAGGAATTTGTGGTAAAAATAGGGAACTACTTTGCTCAGCTAAAAAGACCTTTCTAAGAACTTTTTGCTCTCTTTTCTTTGTACACCAATCCTTCAGAAATTTAGCACAAGGTGGTATTTTCTACAATAAATCTAACAAAGGAATGTTAACTTGTACTTTTTCAAAAATTTCTCTGATTTTTTCTTATTTTTCAGGTATTGTTTGTTGTAATCTTTCAGGATAGGGTGCTAAAGATTATGATTTAAAAGATTCTTTTTCTTTCAATTGATTTGCTTGATCATTTTTAGTCTAATTAGTAGATTCAGATTGTTCTTCAGTGATTTCTAGATTTTCAGCTATTACATTTTCATTATCATTTTGATTTTTACTCTTATCCACCTTCATATTATTTTCATTTTGAGTTCTTAGTGGTATATCAGTTCCAGATCTTAAGGTTACACATACATCTTCCAGATTTTCGTTACTCTCATGATGTTTTTGTATCCCATTTTCGTGATTATGATCTTCAATTGTTTTTAGTTTTAAAGTGCATTCTTTAAATTCTCTTGCATTAGTATTTTCTTTTGTCTGTATATCTTGCAAATTATGTAGATCTATAGCATTATAATTTCCATTGTCCTATTGCATAACTTGTATTTTCATCGTATATTCGTCCAATGCTTTTAGTTTTCTTTCCAAATCATCTAATCTCATTGTATTCAATTTTTGATCAATTTTCATTATGGTTTTTTCAGTTTCGTAAATTATATCCATTTTAGGTTTTGAATATGCTTCCTTATAGTTTAATTGGTTGACTTCTTGTTGCTGACACATAAAGTATTCTAGTTTATCCAGGTTTTGCTCTATACTACGCTCCAGTCTATCATACCTATCCCAAACTTCCATGTCTCTCAACATATTACACATTCTATACTGACCATCAGTTACGTAAACTATAGGATTCTCATACCCGACTCTATTATATTGAGGATAATTCATTTGTTGTTCATGGGATCTAGCCATCTGCAAACGTCTCAATTTCAAACAGTCAGAAATGTCATGACCTTCAGAATTACAGAATTCACACATGCTAACTATAGGTTTCAGAAATCTTTGAGCATAAGCATATACCATATTTTCAATTACAGAAGAAAACATACAACACTCTAGCTATTAAAAACAAAACAGCTCTAACAGTTGCTTATATGAATTCCCCAACAATGGCGCCAGAAAACTTGTTTGGATCTCCAGCATGGCACTAGAAAACTTGTTTGGTTACCTAGCAACGCGCTAGAAAAACTTGGATTTGTTAACTTCTATTTTCACTTAGTTAGTTTATCTTTATCCCTATTCCTTTTTAGAAGTAAATAAACAACCTTTCACACAAATTATATATTAATTCCAATGTGTATTTTAACTACAAGTGCACAGTGTCTATTGTATTATTGTGCAAGTACAGGTCGATCCCATAGGGAATTGCTTAAGAATTGCGAACTGTTCTGATTTTAACAATCAAATTTATATATTCAATAAGCTCTCTGTTGAGTTACAGTTAACTCAACGGACTAAGTTCATTGAGTTATGGCTAACTCAACGGACTAACCTCGTGGACTTAAGTTAATTCCACGAGCCTACCTTTCCTATTTAATACTGCTATTTATAGAGGAAATCGGCCAACCATTGGGCGGTTCCATAGATTGTGAATAACACCAATTAAGCTCTTTAATGTTAGCAAACACTAGATTTATCTTTAGGCAATACTAACATTCAGATAATTCAAACAATAATCATTAAAAAATTTTAAGTCTTTTGAACGAACCAATTTCAGTAAACTGTAATACTAAAACAAACATAAAACAATCAAAACACTAACAAAGATAACATTAATTATAATACAAAACAAACAATACAACACTCAAATACACAATATAAACACAGATAACTTGTTTTTGGTATTTTTGTTTTGATATGAGTATGGAAATGGGCGAAAGGTGAAATGTAAAGTAATTTTAGTCGATAGTAAATACTTCCGTCACTACATGCGACACGATTACATCACTAAAACCTTAATCACTTACAATTCTGCCTCCTCTCCCTATAGAATCGCGAGTCCAGAATTGCAAGATGATCTCCTCTTCAGCATACAGGCATCAACCCGAAGCCAAGGCTAGAAGCTTTACGATCTCTTGAGATATGAGTCAACACTTGTTGAAAATGGCTTCCCTTCCCATGACTTGATCACTCCTCACAGTGGTTGTCAAGCATTGTGTTTGGCTCGGAATCGACCCGACATCAGGAAAGTTTCCTCATAGACCTCCGATGGTTGGTGATTATGGTGGTGGTGATGATGGTTGGTGTGATACTTTAGAGAATTGTCGACGCTGATCCTCCTCTACACACACTGGCCACACCCATCGATCACACTCTTTACTTCTTTTTCTTCTTTTCTTTTATATTTCTTCAGTGGTAATTGCTTCTGCTTGAATGGTCGGTTGGATTTCCTTCATTCATATCAACGACGATGATTTCTTCTCCCTTCGACGAGTGAATTCCTACATGATACGTGTGATCGTGGTTTTCCTTTGAATGTCCTGTTTCTGTAACCGCTATAGTGGCATATTAGAAAATAAATGGTTCGTGGAGTTACAAATAACTCAATGGACTTACTTCGTTGATTTAACTATAAAACATGTGCAATAAAGAAATAAGCTGCTAACCTAACGCGTTACCTTAGTGTGTATTCATGTAACTCAACACGTATAGTTATGCTAACTTAACGAGTTAAACATGTGCATCTCACGTGACATAATAGAGCATTTAAATTCAACAAGTGCATAATTCTAACTTAACGAGTTCAAATATATAACTTAAGGTTTTTACTCGCTAACTCAACGAGTTCTCATGTGATCTTTTTATACCTTTAAACTTGTAACTCAACGAGTTATTACTGTTCACCTAAATATTCTTTTAGCGTTTGAAACATAATTGTCCGATACATGCAATATAACTCTCTAAAATAATAGAAAATTCAGATACTAAAGAATTAAAAACCAGCAACTTACCGACAATTCAGAAATGTATTAAATTAACGCTAATTCCTTGAAATTATGTAGATTCTTTCATTAAAGCATATAACAGTGCAATTATAACATAATGGCTTAATTCTCATATGATAAGCTAAATATTATGCAATTAACCATCATTTAACCATTAATATTATGCACTTTTTCATTCTAAACACTTGACATCAAGAAAGTATCCTCACAAGCCTCCGATGGTTGGTGATTATGGTGGTGGTGTAGTGTAGAGCTTCAGGAAACTTCCGACGCTTCCTACAATTAGTGCAGCTCTCCACCACTTTTGCACACCCTTTTTCTTCATCTTTTATATTTCTTTCAATGGTAACTACTTCTACTTAAATGATCGGTTGGATTTCCTTCATTCATATCAATGATGGTGATTTCTCCTTCATTCCACAAGTGAATTCCTACGTGATACGTGCAATCGTGGTTGTCCTTTGAATTTCCTGTTCCTGCAACTGTTACAGTGGCATATTAGAAAATAAATGATCCATGGAGTTATAGATAACTCAACGGACTTACTTCGTTTCTTTAACTATAAAACACATGCAATAAAGAAATAAGCTACTAACACAACACGTTACCTTAGTGTGTATTCAAATAACTCAACGCGTATAGTAATACTAACTTAACGAGTTATACACGTGCAACTCACGTGACATAATAAAGTATTTAAATTCAACATGTGCATAAATCTGACTTACTGAGTTCAGATATACAACTTATGATTTTTTTACTCACTAACTCAACGAGTTGTTATTGTATACCTGCATATTCTTTTAGCATTTACCATTTCAAATACTTACAAACCTTAACTATCTGATGCTTAGATGCATTTTGGATAGTTAGTAGATAACTCACTAAAAATCCACTTAAATCATGCGTTCAGGTTTCAACACATGTATCCTAGGAAATAAATAAAATATTCATTTAAAACATAACTATCCGGTACATTAAATATAACTCTCCGAAATAACAAAAAATTTGGATACTTAAGAATTAAAAACCTGTAATTCACCGATAGTTTAGAAATGTACTTAATTAATGCTAATTCTTGGAAATTATGCAATTCTTTCATTAAAGCATATAGTAGTGCAATTATAACATAATGGCTTAATTCTCATATGATAAGCTAAATATTCTACAATTAACCATCATTTAACCTTTAATATTATGCACTTTTTCATTCTAAACACTTCCCCCATACTTAAATTTTGCTAGTCCCTTAGCAAACTAAGATCTAACTAGTTGGTTTTTCTAAAGTGCTAGAATTAATTCTTCTTTTTGTATCTTCAGAATACATAAATTAGATTACTATAAAGATATTCTATATTTTTCAGTAATCTACTTAACATTGTTTTCTCCTCTTACTCCTGCAAATATATTTAAAACATATGTAAATTACATACAAAATATATTGGCATCATATAGGTGGTATTTATATTATCATTTTTTTTCTCAACTGTTTGTTATCCTGAATTGTTCAAATATGATTTCTAGAATAAATTTCAATTACATACGAATCAAAACACAATCCAATTCAATATAATTAAAACAAGTAGAATAATGAATTGTATCTCAAATAAATAACTTCAAAAGTCTATTCTAGATTCATACTTCAGTAATCCTAGATAATAGAAAGTACACTTGATTCAAAAGATATCTGTATTTCACAAAACACATTTATCTTTTCAGAACAGTATATGCATATTTGTACTTTAAAAGTTAATTTGAAAAGCTTGAATCATACAAGAGCTTTGTAATGTACCCATGTATCGAGCTTTCAGTCAATAATCTCAGATCTGATCAGGATCTTAGGTTGCCAGATTTAAAGAGTTCTTTTTCAGGTCAACAATCCTTACATACCTATCTACTCAAGTACAAAAGGCTCGTGATCAAACAAGTCAATAAACACTCAAAGTTTTTCTCTTTTTTTCCTCTTTCTTTCTTTTCAACATAGTATATATATGTATTTCATTAATACAGATGCAATAAAACACAAATCTCGTATAGTCCTACTTCTATTATTTACTGAAAATATGAATCCATATCAATAAGTTCATACTTTTTCTGTAATTTAATAAGATCTACACATAAATAATTCTACAAGTTTAATCAATCAAATTAAATGTATCATTGATCATATGTATTTCATTTAATTCGAAAATCAACATTTCAGCTCTTTTAGGAATTCAGATCATTTACTAAGTTTCAGTTAAATATCTTGTTTCTTCTTTAAAATCATGAAACTATTAAACACATAAAATTCAGTAAAAACATAAGATACTATATCAGACTTGTATTGATAGTAAAATTTGTAGCATCTTATATAAAATTATAAATATAACATTCAAGCGGTTACAATGCTAAAAAAAAAAAAAATTTTGACAGTTTCAATTATCAGATAGTTACAAGAAATTTCAATTAGTTATAGCAAATTCATAAAAAGAAAATGTCAATTTCCATAGGAATTTGCAGCACAATTCTAATTCCTCTAATTAACAAAATTACTTGGCTGCTAACCTAATTACCTCCCCCCCATACCTACATTTTGCATTGTCCTCAATGTAAAAGATTTTATAGTAAATGTTAACAGGCATGAATATTGTTTCGTTGACTTAGCACCTAACTCAACGAACTTAATTCATTGAGTTAATGAATAACTCCACGAACTAAATGTAAATGTAAATTCAGGATAAGTAATCAAGTACATACCTTGTTGTTTTGTATCTCCTTCAATATCCTCCAACTTTTGATTCTGAAAACTTTTCATTCACAAATAAAAGTAAAATATATAACAAAATAACACTTAACAACAAAACAGATATTGTTAAATCAGTGTCTTGTGTGGAACCCAGGCTCCTATGCCTTTGGTGACTCACAAGCAAGCAATTTGGTTTCCTAAAATAGATATCAACAAATTGGATTGATATTTTGTGTTTTTTTTTTCTAGTAAATAAAATAAAACATAACTAAAGTTTTTTTTTTTAAATAAATGCAAATTACACACAATAGTAAAAGCACAGAATCACACTTTAAGAACATGATTGAAAAGTAGTGACAAGTGGAATAAATGTGTCAGTCCAAGCAAACTTTTTAGGCATAATTCTTCTTGCTATTAATTCTGTTTTAATGTAGTCTGCTCTCTTTTTTAATTTGTAAACTTGTAGTATATTATCAATACTAAATATCAATGTATTACCATTAATGAATTGAAATGCAGAAAGGGATCCTCTTTTGTTCCAAGATAATGTAGTTGTTTCTATTTCTACATATATTTCTATATATTCCTCTTCCCACTTCCATTCATTTAGGTCTTTTATAATCTATATTTAAAATTTCATTTCATCCCACCATCTTATCAAACATAAAGTAGGGTCATCATATTCATTATACCACATTCCTAATTGAATTTTATCATGTTTTGCAAACGATGGTTTAGCTATCTCACTAGGTATAAGTAATATTTCTATAGAGTCATTATCATAACTATGTATGCTTACTATGTATAAATCAAATCTAAATGCAACTGATATATCTGATACTAGATATATAAATCCATCAAGTATGACTGGATGTTGTTAATTAATGCTTTCTATCCTAGATATATCATAATATTTTCAGTCCAAGATCTATTTAGAAAATTATACACACTTAGGCATAAATCTTCATCCCAATTTCCAATTGGTCTCTAGTAATACAATTTTTCAGGAATGGTTGAATTTTTATTAGAAAATGTTAAAGCTAACCCACAATTTTCAATTGGCACTTTAAATCTATTAGGCTTTCCTATATTCTATTATTCTCTAGTGATAAGATTTCAAATCAAAATATCGGGTAACAGAATTGCATACTTTGGTTTTGTTCTATAAATAATTAATCCTTCATCTATCCCCATAATATGATCTATTTCTTCTAATGTATCAGGTGGAATTCCAATAGTTTCTTCCATATTCAAATATTTATAGCTGATTGAACTACGATTAAATGACTTCTATAAAAATTCATCTCTAATCTTAGTCATTTTTGCAGCTTGTAGTCCATGAAAATATTTTTCTCTAACACAGTCTTTAATTTCCTTTGGCACACAACACAGTCTGCATAGATCTTTAGTTGATAAGTTACTCAATACTTCCCTTAGTGCATCTAGTGGTAATTTCATCAATTCCATCTGTTGTGATTCTGTATAACATAAACAAAAATTTAATAGAGATAAAATTAACATAGCTACTAACATATCCTCGTGAAGTTAGGTTATAACTCAATGGACTAAGTTTGTTGAGTTAAGTAATAACTCTACGATATTACTAACTACAATTAAACTTACATTTTTTCTTTCTATATATTTTCCTTCTTACTATATTATACATAGTTGCTTCAGTTATACTACTTCATTCAGCTTCCCTCCCATAGGAGGTATCAACTTCATTAACAGTTTTGTTGATAAGGTTAGGTATTGCTTGCATTGGCAATACTCCCATAGGTCTACTTTCCATTGATTCCTTCTGTCTAGGGGGTATATTTTTATTCAAATTTTGATTTTGAATGACAGCATTTCCAAATACCCGATCTAGACGATTGTTTAATTGTTGAATTATCTTTTCTAACTTCTCTATTCTAGATCCTTGCTCAATTAATGCTTCATAACTTATATTTTTGTCATTTATATTTTCTCTTCCCTGGAAATTGTTATTTTTCCAAGATAGGTTCGGGTGATTTCTCCAATTAGGGTTATAAGAATTTCCAAAGTTATCCTTCTAGTTTCTAGCATAAATGATATCTAAATCATTAATGTTTGCATTCTTTTCTGCTAGTTTTTGATTTAATGATAACTCTTCTATTTTCTTTGTTAATTTAGTTAATTTAACTTCAAGCATAGTGTTTGAATCTATTTCATGCATTCCTCTTGGTAATATTCTTTTATTTGTGATAGCTTCAGCTAAATTTTCCCATTGTGCAGTTCTTTTTGCAAAGTTTTCTAAATATGCCCATGCTTCTTCACCACATAGTTTTAAAAATCCATTCTGACAAGTAGATTCTAATAAAGATTTCGTTGAAACATCTATGCCTTCATAAATTATACCTATTAGATGTGCTTTACTCATTGCATGATGTAGACATTGAGTTAGTAAATCTTTAAATCTTTGAAAATATTTCCAAAATGATTCTCCCTATTTTTGGCTACACATTAATATTTCCTTTTTCTTTTTAATCGTTTGATGTGTTAGATAATATTTTTCCAAAAAAATAGAGCAAAATTCAGTCCATGCAGAAATTGAATCAAGCGATAGAGTATATAACCATCTCTTAGCTATGTCTTTTAAATCAAAAGGGATATATCTAAGTTTAATAGCATCAATACTCATGTTCGGCATTTTCATCATCTGACAAACTTCGTTAAATTCTCTAAGGAAATAATAGCCATCTTCTCTTTCTAATCCATGAAAGTGTGGCAATTGACTAATATAATTAGATTTCAGTTCAAACCTATTTCTCTCAAAGTTTGGCAGTCGAATACATGAAGGTTCATCAACTAATTCAGAATATAGAATTTCCCTTAATGGTTTTTCTACTAGAGCAGCCATATCTTCGTTCTCTTTTAAAAAAAGGTTAGCTACACCCCTAAGAATTTTGTTAAAGTCTAATTCAAAAAATATTTCAATACGCCTCTATGTTGAATAATCCTGTGTAGGTGTTCTTACTAATCGTTTAGTGCTAGGAGAACGAATCCATGTGCTCCTAAACTCTTACATAAAGTAAAATAAAAGAAGATTAATTACATACCAGTCTAAAGCTTTGTATTCAGTAAATAGTTGTTGACGGATGAAGTTGAATCAGTTGCTTCTCCTTCCAGTTCCCCAACAAATTTCTTTTCTTTCCTTAAGTGCTGGTAACTCGTAAATAACATTCTATTCTATATTTATAATGCACGTCCATAAAGCAAATGAATCTCGTTGCAAGAACGTGTCTTGTAATGTGTAATGTGGTTCCCATTTTTAAGGTTACGTGTTCACTTCTAATTTCAAATTTCAGTAATTGCTAAACTCATGAAGTTTTGTTCGTGGCTAAAAGAATAATCGTTTAGCTTAATCCACGAACTAACCTCGTTGAGTTATAGTTAACTCAACGGACTAACTTAGGTTACTGTTTGCTAACTCCACGGACTAACTTCGTTGAGTTATAGATAGCTCAACGAAGTGACCTATATATTAATATTGATCTCGTGGAGTTAAGCGTAACTCAATGGACTAAGTTCGTTGAGTTAACACTTAGCAAAATTTTTCTATTACTCACTCTCCATATTAACTTCTATATTTTTTCTCTCCTACATTGTAAACTTAATTAAAGTTAAATACATGTCATAATGCAGTGTTCTAATTAAAAATCATTTAAATCTGAACATTATATGCATATTTAACTTACAATTCATTTACTGTTATGCAGAATTTACATTTTTTTTTAATATGTAGATATATTCAAGCATTAACCAATCATCATGCATTTAATCCTGTCATTCATAAAATTTGTAAATCTTTTAAACAGTCTTGCACATCTTTAAATATCTATATAATATTCAATACAATTCTCAATTACATCAGTCATTCTCAAACACAAATGCAAAAACATCTAAAAAACCTTCATTTATATAAATATTGTTTTACATTACAATCAATCAGATATTTTTAATATAAGTATAAGTAGACGAACAATACAATTTAATCTTTCTTCCTAAGTTCATCTACTTCCTTCTAGAGCTTTTCTAATTGTTGCTCTAATTGATTTATCTGCTCCTAACGATAGTTGTGCTTTCCAGAATTTCTATTCCTTCACTTCTCAATCCTAAAATGTTGTGGAGAAGCTCTGGTGTTATCTGTACATCAGCTTACTCCATGTTGGAAATTAATTGTCCTTCTTCTTCTCTCAAATTTGCATAGAAACAAGGCACTAAATTTTCATATATTGGATGCCCTTTCTGTTGAGAAATAAATTGCAGTAGACCTTGGAACTCAAATAATTCTTTGATTTCCTACATACCGTCCTAGTTTACTGGTCTACTATAAATAAAATCATAACCCTTAATCTCTTGGTATTTATTGTATGCTTCCTGACTCCAAAAGTGTACTTCATTCAGAACTGTTGCTTCAGTCGGGTCAGGAAGTTGAATTTGTTGCTCTAAAGGGGTTTGTTCTTGAATTTCCTCTTCCATGTGCTGAACTTTACTTTGTTGAAAATGACTTGGAGATTCCAGCCTTTTTGCTTCTACTTCTGTCTGTGGTAGAGAGTCAGTAGAACTCTCCACTCTTCTATCTTGAATTCTTTCTAAAATTTGCTAAAGAGTATCATGCTCTTTAGTTTGTTTGGATTAAAATGTTGCATATTTTTATAGGATCTTATTGGTTAAATAGATTTACATGAGATTTATTAAAGTCATATTATACATTTATTTCATTATTTAACCAATAAGAACCAATCCCCATTTTATACAGTTAAAAGTAGGAAATTATTTCAAACATGCATCATTTATGAATTTTAGGGATGACTTGATACTTTGATGTATTTATTGTTATGAAAAGTTTATAATTCAATAAAAGATCATGGAAATTGAAGATTGGAGAAAGAAAATCAAGTGGGATTTAATCCCAACTGTTGAATCAAAGATGGATCTCCAAACTTGGAAACTCTCTATATAAAAGAGAGTGATGCACGTCTAGGTCTTCTCTCTTGGACTCTTTTGTTTTCCACCTCCAACACCACCAGCCGTCACCCCCTCTTGGAGCTCCACATCTTGAAGCAAGGAAGGAGAAGGCCGGTTATTCCACCACATCTCTTCAACTCGGATCTCATCATCTTCATTCCACAAGTCATTTCCAATGTGAAAGCCTTGATCCCACATCTTGGAGGAGGGACGTCCACCATTACAAGGGTTCTCTTCTTCATTTGTGAGGTTCCAAAAATCGTTTCTCCCCTTTCCCCTCTTCCTTGGCTTCAGATGTATCACTTTTTATCATGTTTCACGTAGGTAGTTATTTATGTTCTTAGTTTTCATTGTAATAGGGTAAAAGTAGAAAACAGATTTGTTGTTATTTGTTTGTTCCTTTTTGAATCTGTGAATCTTTGTTCTTTTCATCTGAAAATCATAAAAATAGGTGCTGTTATTGATATATATTCATATATTGTTGTTTGTCGATGTTGAAATCCGGATATTACATTCTGTTATGCATGAAACAACATAGAATTCGTTGAAGGTTGTGCATGTTGTTTGCAGATTTGTAGTTTTGTTGATCTGTTTTTATTCCGAGAGTTCATATGCATTCTGGAGTAATTATGTTTAACTGAAAATTATGAAAAAAACCTTAATCGTGATATTATAAGTCTTCTATGATTCTCTAAAATTTCATAGCAATCTGAGAAGATTTGTTGCCATTTTGAAGCTATAACTCTATCGAGCACATAATTCGGTCTGAGACTCTTTTTCCGTGATTGTAACATGTTTTTCTCACAACTCAGATGGCATAAAAATTCGAATAAATATTTCATTAATATCTACATTCTGTCTATTTTGCAACGCATCTGATTTTGTAATTTTTGGTTTAGTAATTCGGGATTTATAAGGTTTTTAAGATACTATTATTAACGCGCAGAAGTTTCTAATTTTATGCATCATTTTCAATCCCCGAATTTCAGTCATATCCTTCGTGCGTTTTTAAGTGTGAAAATTTTTATCTGAAGTCCACATTAAAGATCTGATTGAGATTAAATTTTTAGTCTAATCTATTGATTGGTCAATAAATTAAAAATCCGTGGACTTACCTTTTTTGTAGTCTAATCTATATTTGGAAAGTATTTGCTTACCATATTCTTGTAATTAGAATCCTAGATTATCCCCATTTCTCTGTGGTTCGACCTGTACTTGCCGACATACTTCATTGGACGTCGTGCACTTGCGGTAATTAAATTTAAAACTTCTAAAAAATTTGAACAAGTTTTTGGTGCCATTGTCGGGGACTTAGCACGGTATAATCTAGGTTTTAATTTTTTAGATTAGACTTGAGCCTTTTAAGTGTTTTGGTTGTGCATCTTCAAAGGAGATAATTATGGAAAATAATTTCTATGCCTTTGGAGATGAATGTTCTCTTTATTGTGACTTATGTCATGTAGAGGGGCATACCACAACCAATTTCATTTTTTATTATTATCCACCTCAACCATTAGAAAATGTTAAACAATGTAATAAATGTTTAATGTTAGGACATAATGAAGAAGAATGTTTACAAAACCCTGAAGATGAAATAGTAAAAGCCATTAATTCAATTAATTACTATCATGAAGAAAATGAATGTCAAAATTATTATACTCAACCAACTATTTATGAACAACCAATTGAGGAAAAAGAATTTAGAATTATGAGTGAGGTGCAAGCCTTAGGTAAACAAATTGAAGATCTAGCTAGGATGGTAGAAGAAGAAGGTTATGAGATAAATCCATCTATAGGATTAGAGGAGTCTTCAATCCAACCTAGTGAAGAGGTAAAGCACCAATTTCAAATTAATATAGAAAGAGAACGAGAGGATAATCTAGAAAATTTTGTAATAATTGAAGAAAATAATGAAAATAGTGGGAAAAATTTAAGTGAAGAAAGTGACTTAGTAGATGCTTATGTAACACTTAGATTAGGTAACGTCACTCATAAGACCCCACCCATAAGAGAAGAAAATGAAATAATTAGACAAGAAGAAGAAAATAAGAAAAATGAAAATATTGAAAATCAACATAGTAACTTTGATAGAGGAGTAGATTTAGAATCTAAAGAAAATCATTTAGAACCTACTCAACCCATAGCTTTAGCACCTTATCCTGATAGGTTAAAATCAAATGAAAATATAAAAAATGAAGACATTGAAAGAATTTTTAAACAAGTGCAAGTTAATATACCTCTCCTTGATTTATTAAAACAAATACCTAACTGTGCTAAATTTCTTAAGGGATGGTGCACTAAGAAGAGAATCAGGAAAGTCATTAAGAGAGCCTTTTTAGCTCAAAAAGCTAGTTCTCCTTTTACCAACCACCTTCCTTTTAAGTTAGATGATCCAGGTACTCCTTTGATTTCTTGTATTATTGGGGATAAAACATTAGATAAAGCTCTCATAGATTTGGGAGCTGGAATTAATGTCATGCCTAGTAGTGTTTTTGAATCCCTAGGATTAGAGGGCCTAGTCAACACCAAAACCATTGTACAGTTAACTGATAGGTCTTTAAGATACCCTCGAGGGAAGATTGAGGATGTCTTAATTAGGATTAGAGATTGTATTTACCCTATAGATTTTTTAGTTTTAGAAACCTGTAATTCTCTACATAAGTCTGATTTTATTCCTCTTATTTTGGGTAGACCATTTTTGGCCACTGCTGAGGCAGTGATTAATTGTAAGTTAGGTGTCATGAGGTTGACTTATGGAGATAACAGAATTGAGTTGAATGTTTTCCATCCTAAAGGAGGAACAAGTGAGGAGCATAAAGATGATGAAGTGAGTGCACATATGCTCCAATTTTTTGACGATGAAGAGGATGGAATGGATGAGCTTGTGCAAGTAAAGATGCTGAATGTTTTAAATGAATCAAACTCAGGAATGAGATGTGAAGATGATGAAGTTGAGATCATTGGAGGAGAGGATGAGGAGAGCCAAGTTTGGGAACTCCCCACCAATACTCCACATGAACTACCAACTTTAGAAGCTCCTTCATTAGAGTTGAAACATTTACCTGATAATTTGAAATATGGATTTTTAGGAGAACATGAGACTTTTCCAGTGATTATTGCAAATGACTTGTCTAGAGAACAAGAGCTGAGTTTGTTAGATTTGCTGAGGGAATTTAAAGAAGCCATTGGTTGGACTATGGCAGATATCAAAGGTATAAGTCCTGCTATCTGTCAACATAGAATTTATTTGGAAGATAATGTTGGGCTCTCTCATGAGTTTCAAAGGAGATTAAACCCTAGCATACGAGAGGTAGTGAAAAAAGAAATAATTAAACTTTTGGATAATGATATCATCTACCCAATCTCTGATAGCACTTGGGTCAGTCCTATTCAGGTTGTCCCTAAGAAATCTGGAGTGACGGTAGTAGCAAATGATAAGAACGAGCTCATCCCTGTGAGGAAGCAAACTGGTTGGTGTTCAAACTTTAATTTTACCCATTTTTAATGAATTTTATAAGTAATTTTGCATGATATTATATATCTATGGTGGATAAATGATATTAATTATGGGTAATATAAGTCTTGAAATATAGTGCAATATAGAAATTTAATTAACAAGTGCATCCCCCATTGGATATAATTTTACATGGAACACATTGATTTATTTTGCATGTCCTATGTTGGCTAACGTCTCTTGGAGTTCAACTTCCATTAATTGTAGGTAACATATATATGAGAGGAGCTTAATGCAAAAGACCAAAGAAGATGTAAAGAATCAAAAGTTGGTGGACTAAACTTTAAAGAAGAGGACATGCCAACACCTTATTGGCCCTCCTAGATCTATGGCATCTTATTGGCTTGGTGATAAAACCAAGGTGCCACATCAAAGAGAGAGAAGACAAAACAACATAAATACAAGGGGAGAGGAATTTCGTCCAAGACCTTGGTGCTTCCAACAAGAGAAAGAAGGAGGAGAAGAAGCTTGGAGGTGAGGCTTGTGCTTCCAAAGAGAGACCATCCATTCATGCTATTCACCATTCCAAGGGCTAAGGAGAAGACGTCCAAGCTTGGAGATGGATTTGCTGCCAAGTTCCATTGAATTCAAAGCTCTAGAGAAGAAGATAAGAAGCTCCTAAGGTAGTGACAACTCTTAGAGTTTATTATTTTCTTGTATAGAAGGAAGAATTGATGAGAAATGGTGGTGAACATCTCAATTATATGTCTTCTTAGCTAGATAGAGTTCAATGAATGTATATGAATGTTTAATTCTTCTTTTCAACTTCTAATTTGCATCCTCTATTCACGTGTATTGTTGGGGCTGTTGGTGAGGCTTTCACACGAGTGAATGACACTCATCAATGGTGGCTTAGCGCATTTGAGAAGAAGGTGTGAATTGAAAGAAGAAGAAAATAAGTGTTGATGTTCATTTGAATGAAGAACCTATCACTTATATCTAGTTGTTAATTTTAATTTCAGTAGTTAATTGAGTTTGTTATATCTTATATTGATCACATTTTGTCCTAATCAATCTCCAAAAAGAATTTCTAATGCAAGTAGTATAGTATAGTTTAGCTAGATTAGCAAATAACATAGTTGCATGCATTTAGTATAAATTAGAATAGAGTAGTATAGTCTATTGAACCTTGTTGTTTTATTTTTCTTTCCTTAATATTGATGCATTGATATCACTTCTGAAATCACGTGGAACTTGTGTGCATGTTATAATTGAATGAGTTGATAGATTTACAAGTAAAGAAATTGTTCACATCACCATTTTCCACTACAAATTGCCTTGAAATTGCATGATTTGTGAGCTTGTGTTAACTTTGATTATTCTACATTCACATGTCATTAATTTACTGAAGTATACCTAAGAGCTTGAAGAACAAGTTGAGTAATAGTTGATTAAGTCATAAACACAATCCTTGTGGAAGAATGACCTGTATTTGCCATGTACACCAAAAGAACTGTGCACTTGTAGTATAGCTTGAGCTAAAAATATAGCTCAACAGTTGGCGTGTGTGTATTGATTATAGGAAGCTCAAGGCCGCCACTAGGAAGGATCTTTTTCCATTGCCCTTTATTGATCAAATGTTAGAAAGATTAGCAAGGCAAGAATATTATTACTTTCTTGATGGATACTCGGGTTATAATCAAATTACTATGGCACCTGAAGACCAAGAGAAGACAACCTTCACATACCCTTTTGGAACCTTTGCATATAGGCAAATGCCTTTTGGACTTTGTAATGCACTAGCAACTTTCCAAAGGTGCATGATGGGTATTTTTAATGAAATGATTGAAAGTTGTCTTGAGATTTTCATGGATGATTTTTTTGTTTTTGGATCTTCATATGATGAATGTTTGAAGAACTTAAGATTAGTGCTAGAAAGATGCAAATTGAAGAAGCTGGTCTTAAATTGGGAGAAGTGTCATTTCATGGTCCAAAGTGGAATTGTGTTGGGACATGTGGTCTCTAAGAGAGGATTGGAAGTGGATAAGGCAAAAGTGGAATTAATTGCCAATCTACCTGAGCCTAAAATAGTTAAAGATATAAGATCTTTTCTAGGCCATGCTAGATTTTACAAGAGGTTCATTAAGGATTTTAGCAAGATAGTTAGACCCTTAACGAACTTGTTAAAAGATGTCCCATTTTTGTTCAACCAAGAGTGCAAGGAAGCATTTTATAAGATTAAGAATCAGCTTGTATCATCCCCTATTGTCTAATCTCCTAATTGGGCATATCCTTTTGAGGTTATGTGTGATGCTTCTAATTTTGCAGTAGGGGCTGTATTGGGACAAAAGATTGATAAGCTTCCATATGTAATTTGTTATGCCAGCAAAATCCTCAATGATGCTCAACTCAATTATGCAATCACGGAAAAAGAACTTTTGGCTGTTGTATTTGCTTTGGAGAAATTTAGGTCATATCTGATTGGAGCCAAAGTAATTGTGTATACAGATCATGTAGCATTAAAGTATTTGTTGGCAAAGAAGGATGCCAAATCACGTTTGATGAGATGGATTTTATTGCTGCAGGAATTTGATATTGAAATCAAAGACAAGAAAGGATGTGAAAATGTTGTAGCTGATCATTTATCCAGACTGCAGTTAGCACCCTCAAATTTAGAAGTTGGAGAGTCATTTCCTAATGAGCAAGTTTTAATGGTTAATGTCATCCCATGGTTTGCAAATATTGTTAATTATTTAGTCATGGGATCGATGCCACATGATTGGACAAGGTAGGATAGGAAGATCTTCTTGTCTTGAGTCAAGTATTTTTACTGGGATGATCCTTATTTGTTTAAGCAATGCCCAGACTTGATCTTGAGACGTTGCATCCCTAACAATGAGGTTAGGAGTGTTCTTTTCTTTTGCCATGATCAAGCATGTGGAGGACATTTCAGCTCTGGGAAGACTGCTGCCAAGGTGCTGCAGTGTGGATTTTACTGGCCAACTTTATTCAAGGATGCACATCAGTATTGTATAAGTTGTGCCAGATGTCAACAACTGGGAAAAATTTCAAAGAGGAACATGATGCCTCTCAACCCCATTATTGAAGTCGAAGTATTTGATGTTTGGAGGATTGACTTCATGGGCCCATTTCCCATTTCAGTAGGATATCTTTGTGTTGTTGGTAGTTGATTATATTTCCAAGTGGATTGAAGCTATCCCTACTAGAACTAATGATAACAAGGTAGTTGTGAAATTTGTAAGAAATAATATTATATCAAGGTTTGGTATGCCTAGAGCTATTATAAGTGATAGGGGCACACAATTCTGCAACAGAAGTTTTGAGGCTTTAATGAGAAAATATGGAATTGTGCATAAAATTGCTACCCTTTATCACCCCCAAACGTGTGGTCAAGTTGAGAGTGCTAATAAACAAATTAAGACAATTTTGGAAAAGATGGTTAACCACACAAGAAGGGATTGGGCAGATAAGTTAGTGAATGCACTATGGGCATACCGAACTGCTTACAAGACTACCCTTAGAATGACTCCCTATAGAATGGTATATGGGAAAGCTTGTTACTTGCTGGCAGAATTAGAGCATAAAGCTTTTTGGGCTATAAAGAAACTCAATTTGGATTTAGAAGTAGCTGGCCCACTTAGGAAGTTTCAATTGGCAGAATTAGAGGAGATGAGGGATGAAGCTTATGTAAGAACTGTCTCAGGGAAAGAGAAAATGAAAGCTATTCATGATAAAAAGATAAGTAAGAAATCATTTGTCCCTAGACAAGATGTTTGGTTATATATGTTTAGGCTTCATACTCATCCTGGTAAGTTAAGATCTCGTTGGGCTGGGCCTTTTGTGGTGCATAAGGTATATCCTTATGGTTCCGTAGATATCAAGAATCCTAAAGACCACACCATTTTCAAAGTTAATGGACAAAGGCTCAAACCTGTTCTTAAGACACCTGCTGGTATTGATTTCAAAGCTAGAGAGGGGAATTTGCAAGAACCTTAGTATAAATAAATGGAATAGCAGATTTTGTTTTTCCTTTCCTTTTATCTTTGTTTTGTGTGTTTTCTTTTAGTTTGTTTCACTATCTTAGTTTAGTTTAGTAGTTAGAAGTTTTATTTTATTTTACTCTTTTGTTGTCTATTTTTCTTATTTGTGGTATTGTGGAGTGTGTTCTTATTTTATTGTATGGAGATTATCTAATGTGCATTATTGTTATAATTGTTGTTTCATTGCTGAAATTTATGTTTATTATTTCATGTGCTGAAATACTTATTATTGTTTTATCATAACTGTTGCTTATCCACATATAGCTCTTGTAGAAGTTTTACACAGGTTTAACACATGGAGAATACAAAAGCTAGGAAGAACCGTCAATCAAAAGGGAAAACAAAGCAACAAGCACAACCAGCAAAAGTAACATGGGTAGAAAAAGGAAAAGCTCTTGTCACCGCAGCACAACCATCTACAAGCGCAAGAAATTCCAATGACAAACAAAGATGAAGAGTCAACGATGACGAATGTGAAACCACGAAAGAAGATGGATGCAGAAATTCAACGCTTTATTGATCAGATTGACCAGGGTTTTTCTTTCTTTGATTAGTATATAATTTAATGATGCATGAATAAGACAACATGTAGTAGGCTGAAACAGTTATTTCATTATAGATTATGATAGAAAATCGGAGAGTTAGAAAGCTAACTATTCGAAATGACTAGAAAGTTTCGGAAGGTTACAGACTTAACCATCCGAAACATAAGTTAGTAAATTTCCCACGTGTACAAATCCAAACAGAAGCTTAAAGGGATTTTTCAGAGAGTTAGAAAGTTAACTATCCGAAAAACAAGAAGTTTCAAAAGGTTACAGATTTAACTATTCGAAACTTAAGTCATTCTATTATGCACGTGCAAAAATAAGAAGATAGTAGTCGGAAGCTTAAAAGAAGAAAATTGGAGAGTTACTGTAGCTAACTATCCGATAATCAAGAACATTTCGGCGAGTTACAATTACAAGTATCTGAACTTAAGACACATCACGTGTATGACTTAAATCTCACGTGACAAAAGGACTTAAGTGGATTTTCAGTGAGTTACAAACATCCTTCGAAAAGTTACATAGCTAACTATCTGAAAGTCTAAGAAAATTGGAAGGTTATCTTGAAACACCTTTCCAAATGGTAACTTACCATATTTAGACCTGCAAACTCAGCAAGTACAGTAGAATCAATCCGTTGAAGAGAAAATATGATCGTTGGACTTACAAGCATAAATACAAACAAATCATTCAATATTTAGCAGAGCTTACAAGTTAGATTACATATATAATCACATATAGAGATATAGTATACATTGCAGATCAACTACTATTATAGAAGAAAGCTCAAGTCAGATTAACTATAACAAAGAATCGATTGAAAGCTAGATATACAAGAAGATTCTCAAAGCTCTCCAAGTGTTGAAAGTCTGATCCAAGAAGGACCATTTGGTTTGTGGCTTCTACCTTAAAGCTTCACTCAAGCTATTGGTTTGAGTTTCACCCTGAAAACTCAAGAGGTTGGTTTACTAAAGTTTATACCTGAAAACTTCTATGTAGTTGGTTAGAGCTACGACTAGAAAGCTCAAGTGAATGGTTGGTTCTTGCTTCGACCTGAAAGCAAGTGTATGTAAGTGTTGAGACACTTAGTGAAGCCCAAGTGATCCTTGGGGGTGAACTAGCCGAGTTGGTGAACTACCTAAAAATTCCCTTGTGTTTCTTATTTATATTTTCGTTGTGCATGTTTTATATATCTGTTTAGTACTTGTTCAAACTGCTTATTCAAATTGGTTAATCAATTCAGAATAAGTTTAAAACTACACATAGACACCATTCACCCCCCCTTTGGTGAAGCCATTAGGTCCTAACATTTTATTCTTAGCACTAAGGATAAAAGGGATAAATTTCAAATCAAAGTGGATGAAGGAATTTTTGTAGGTTACTCTACTAGAAGTAAAGTCTATAGAGTTTATAATAAGACTTCTAGAACCATTGAAAAAACCCTTCATTTGAGCTTCAATGAAAATTCTTTTAGAGAATCAAAATCTAAAGCTAGTAATGATGATATGATTAATTTTCCAAAAGAAATAGAAATCAATAGAGAGATTGAAGATTTATTTGAGAAAATTAAAAATATGAACTTAAATGATCAAACTAATGATCAAAGTGATGTAGTTTTAGATGTTGATGAGAATATTGAGGAAAATCATAGAAATTAGCGTTATTCTTCATCACATCCCATCACTCAAGTCATTGGTAATATTAATGAGAGAGTTAAAACCAGAGCTTTAGTAAATTTAAATAGTATGTGTATGTTTGTTTCTATGGTGGAACCAAAGAATATAGAAGAAGCATTATCTGTTGAAAATTGGATAGCGGCAATGCAAAATGAACTAAATCAATTCATAAGAAATGATGTTTAGGAATTACTTTCTCCACCAGAAAATCAGTCCATAATAGATACAAAATAGATCTTTAGAAACAAAACTAATGAGACTAGTCAAGTTATAAGAAACAAAGCTAGATTAGTTGCACAAGTGTATACATAGGAAGAAGGACTTGATTATGATGAAACATTTACTCCTATAGGTTAGAAAGTATTAGAATATTATTGGCCTATGCTTGCTGTATGGATTTTAAACTATATCAAATGGATGTAAAGAGTGTATTTCTAAATGGTTTAATTAATGAAGAAGTTTATGTGACACAACCACCTGGATTTGAAGATATTAATAATCTTGACTATGTGTATAAACTAAAGAAAGCCTTGTATGGTTTGAAGCAAGCACCTAGATCGTGGTATGAAAGATTATCTACTTTTCTTGTAGAACAAAGATATATCATGGGAAAAGTAGACCATACTCTTTTTATCAAGAAAGATGATAAAGATCAGATTGTTGTTCAAATATATGTGGTTGATATAATCTTTGGAGCAACTTCTAATAAATTGATAAAAATATTTTCTAAAGAGATGACTAGTCAATTTGAAATGAGTATGATAGGAGAACTTTCATATTTTCTAGGACTTCAAATTAAGCAAATGGATAAAGGTATATTTTTAAATCAGGAAAAATATGCAATTGAAATGCTTAAGAAATTTAATTTTAATGATACAAGGATTTAAGGAACTCCTATAAGTACTTCTTTAAAGTTAGATATTGATGGCATAGGAAAATCAATAGATCAAAGGAAATATAGAAGTATGATTGGTTCTTTACTTTATTTGACAGCTAGTAGATCTGATATTATGTTTGTTGTGCGTGCTTGTGCTTGATTTCAATCTAATCCTAAAGAATCATACTCAATTGCTGTTAAAAGAATATTTAGATATATATAAGGAACTAAGAATTTTGGATTGTATTATTCTAAGGATAGTTCAATAAATCTTATAGGATATACTGATGCTAATTATGTAGGATCTAAATCTGATAGAAAGAGTACTAGTGGCACATGTCAATTATTGGGAAATAATTTGGTGTCATGGTTTAGTAAAAAGCAAAATTGTGTTGCACTTTCAACTACTAAAGCTGAATATGTTACTACTGCATTGTGTTGCACTTAGATTCTGTGGATAAGGCAGACTTTAGAAGATTTTGGATTATCTTACGATGCAACTGAGATTTATTGTGACAATAGTTCTACAATAAATCTTTCCAAAAATCCCGTATTATATTCTAGAGCAAAGCATATAGAGGTTAGACATCATTTTCTAAGAGATAACGTAATTAAAGGAAAAATTAAATTAGGATTTGTGTCTAGTAAAAATCAATTAGCTAATATATTTACAAAACCTCTAGATGAAAATACATTTTGCAACATAAGATTAAATTTAGGTATTTGTAAGCTATGTGATGTGTAAAATCCTTAAACTCCATAAAAGATAAATATTATTGATGATGTTGTTTACCTCATAGATATTATATACTTATCATAAATATCTAAGTAATATCTAAACTACTATATAAGATACTATGTATTTATGATAAAATTATAGTAGTATCTTATTGATTTTACTTATTTTTCCAAGTTTAATAGTTTTTCAAAATTTTAAGTGGAAATGTCAATGAAAAACATTAAATTCCTCTGAAATCCTGAAATTTTGATTAAGTGTTTTCTTTGGATCAATGAAAGTGCATATGATCAAGAATGAGTTTGACTTGATTGATTAAACTTGTAGAATAATTTATATGTAAATCATATTAAGCTACTGATCAAAAGTATGAGCTTATTGAAATTGATTCATATTTTCAGTAAAATCATAGAAGTAAAAATTGTATGAGATTTGTGTGTTATTGCACCTGTATTAATGAAATACATATATACTGTGCTTAAAATAAAAAAAGTACTTACAAGGTGAAAATCTTTGAGAGTTTATTGATCAGTTTGATCATGAGCCTCTTATACTTGAGCAAATAGGTATGTAAGGATTGCTGTCCTCAAAAAGGATTCTTTAAATCTGGCAACCTAAGGTTCTGATCAGACTTGGGATTGTTGAATGAAAGCTCATTACACAGTTACATTAGAAAGCTCTTGTATGATTCAAGCTTTTCAAACTAACTTTTAAAGAAAATTATCAATATTTACTGTTTTGAAAAGATAAAAGTGTTGGGTGCCCAACACACATATGCAGCAGGCGTGTGTCCTAACAATCGCCTGTGTTGAGGAGATGCCTCGCGCTATCTCGTGACATGTGGCATGATTGAAAGCTAGGGACCAAATGCCTAGGTCACACTCAAACAACACGCGGTTGGGTGCTAAGAACCTTTAACATGATATTGAGGAGCCTTTGCTATCACCTCGGGGTTTTAGCATAGATGGTAGCACCCGATCCTAACAAAAAGTTGTTTCATTAAATACAGATATCTTTAAATCAAATATAGTTTCTACCAATATGACTACTGACTTGTTGAATCTAAACTAGTACTTTTGAAAATGTTTATTTGAGATACATTTCTTTATTCTCCTTGTGTTAATCATATTAAGTTTAAAGTTATGTTTTGATTCATATACAGTTGGAGTTGATTCTAGAAATCATTCTTGATGAATTCAAGATAACGGAAATTTTCTAAAAAGAAATATTTAAAGTCTAGTTACAATTAACACCTATTTTATACAAGTATATTTTGTATGCTATTGAATATATTTGAAGTATATTTGTAGGGGGAGGAATTACAATGTTGAAAATAGATTAATATCATTCAAAATATAAACCTTAATTAATCTAAGTTTAGTCCTCTTAAGATCTTGATGAAACAATTTAATAGACAAATAAACTATTTTAAGTTCATAGAAAGAATATTAGAATAGTTTACAATGCTCTCAAGATAATGTTTTATATAAGTTACTTATAGCTTGTAAGTTGTTTTCAGAAGCTTTCAATTGAAAACATCCGAAACTTACTTTTTAGTTAAAATATATTAATTAGACGTTATGTTATTTAAGGTAACATGTAAAACTACCTCTAGACAGTGTTTTACTCATTAGGTTAGGTAACTCAATGAGTTATGCTTAAATTTTTTGAGTACCTCGATTGAATAAACTTTATTTAATATTCATTTAAAACCCAAACTCGGCTATAAGACTCATTTAGTTATTGCTACAAAAACCCTATTTAAACACTTATTATATGGGAACTTAAGTTATCTCATAACATCTTTCTAAAAATCCTTCCCGCTTGTTCTTGTAACCACCTATGATGATGTATTCAAAGTTATACAAAGGGCATGGTAGAGGAAAAGGAAGAGGTAGAGGAAATATAAAAGACAAAGAAATAGATGAAGATGAAGTTCCATGTACATGGTTTAAGAAAATTTTTCAAGTTGACAAAAGGTTAGCACAAATCTATAGTGACTATTTCTTTTCTGAAGAAATACTTGATAAAGTTCGGCAAGAACTTAAAAATACAGCTAACAGTATACAATACATGGGTATTAGAAGTAAATTTAATAGAGAGTATCATTTGAAATGTGCTGAAATAACATTTTTGGAACAATATGCTCAATACGTAGAAAAAGGAGTAGGTTCATCAAATAGAATTCCTCAAACACCTATAAATAGATCACAACTTACATCATTTTAGAAAGAACATGAATCTGCAATACCTACACCTTTATTTTCAAAGGAAAAATAAACAAATATTGTTGTAGATTAGAGAAAAGTTGAAAGTCTTCGAAAGGCAATAGCTATAGAAAGCGCCTTAGAAGAATTGAAATAGAAAACTTTTATGGAACAAATTCAAAAGAAAATAGCAATAATAGCATATGAGGAACTAACTTGCTACAAGAGAAAATCATAACAAAAAGAAATTATTTCTAAGGAAACAAATTTAGTTGAAAAAGAAAAATTAGATGAGGATTTAATTCCAAAGGGTAATGTTTGTCTAGACATTGTGCCTTACATTGCATCTAACAAGATCATCAATTCAGAACACACTAAAACTAATGATGATGATGAATCATTATTATCTTTTTCTAGAAAACTTGAAAAGAGAACAAAGCAACAAATTAGTTCAAGTTTTTCTATAGTTTCAAGCCTTAATGATAAGGTAATTGACCAATTAGAGCATTAGGCAGATGACATTGAATAAGTTATTACCGATGTGCTTGAAAATATTGTAGTAACTAGTTTAGAGGTTGGATTGTCTGGAGTAGCAGCTATTGAAAAAGACAAGACTCCATAAGAGCTTAACGTTGATCATCCTTTTTTAGAGGAAAAGGAAGAGGTAGAGGAAATGCAAAAGGCAAAGAAATAGATGAAGATGAAGTTCCACGTACATGGTTTAAGAAAATTTTTCAAGTTGACAAAAGGTTAGCTCAAATCTATAGTGACTATTTCTTTTCTAAAGAAATACTTGATAAAGTTCGGCAAGAACTTAAAAATATAGTTGACAATATACAATACATGGGTATTAGAAGTAAATTTGATAGAGAGTATCATTTGAAATGTGTTGAAATAGCATTTTTGGAACAATATGCTCAATACTTGGAAAAAGGAGTAGGTTCATCAAATAGAATTCCTTAAACACCTATAAACGGAACACGACTTACATCATTTGAGGAAAAATATGAATCTGCAATACCTACATCTTTATTTTCAAAGGAAAAACAAACAAATATTGTTGTAGATTAGAGAAAAGTTGAAAGTCTTCGGAAGGCAATAGTTATAGAAAGTGCCTTAGAAGAATTGAAACATAAAACTTTTATGGAACAAATTCAAAAGAAAATAGCAATAATAGTAGATGAGGAACTGACTTGTTATAAGAGAAAATCATAACAAAAAGAAATTATTTCTAAGGAAACAAATTTAGTTGAAAAAGAAAAATCTAATGAGGATTTAATTCCAAAGGGCAATGTATGTCTAGACATTGTGCCTTACATTGCATCTGACAAGGTCATTAGTTCAGAACACACTAAATCTAATGATGATGATGAATCATTATTATCTTTTTCTAGAAAACTTGAAAAGAAAACAAAGCAACAAATTAGTTCAAGTTTTTCTATAGTTTCAAGCCCTAATGATAAGGTAATTGACCCATCAGAGCAATAGATAGATGACATTGAACAAGTTATTGTCGAAGTGCTTGAAAATATTGAAGTAGTAACTAGTTTAGAGGCTAGATTGTCTAGAGTAGCAACTATTGAAAAGGACAAGACTCCATAAGAGCTTAACGTTGATCAGCCTTTTTTAGAATCTATAGAACTAGAGTCTAAGAATTCACAACATGAAGAAATGGAAATATCTGTTGAGGAAAATGAAGAGTTACTGACAGATACATAGGCTATTAAATTTGTGGAAGAATTGCACTCTGAACATTCTATAGAAACTGAATTAATGGATGTATTGGATATTGACAATGTTCCTTACATTGTTGAAGTTGGAGAATCAAGCTTACCTAAGCAGCTTTAAGAAAATATTTTGATAGAGGAACACAATGACATTCATTTTGAAGAAGAGATTCCTAAAGGAGAATTAAATTCTGAATCAAGGCTTTAAGTATCACCTTCTAAGTATAGAACACTAAGCATTCAAGGCAATTCAATTTATTTTAGATCTAAGGAAGCATTGCAGAAATTCAACAGTTTGATTTCATGTCAAATTCTACATGCTCGACCAATAAAATTTAGAAGTTTACTGGAAATCAAGGATTTATTTGAGTTTCAAGGCTTAATGCAATTCTTACTAGTTGGAACAAAATGGAAGCAATATAAAAAGCTTATTACAACTTTTTACAACAATCTGGTATAGAATGAAAATCCATTGACAACTCAAATAACTCAACAGGAGTTTACTTTATCTCCTGAATTGATTTTGGAAGTTTTGGAATTAAGGAATGAACGGGTTGTTGTTACAAATAGATTTGACATTGTTAAACAATTGGATGGGACATTTAGTCTTTATCGCAGATTCTAGGTGTATATACTAAAATGAGATTAATGGAAAATCTAAATCTAGAAGCTACGTTTATTACAAATATTCTGCATGCAAATTTATTTCAGAGAGTCGAACATAATCTGGAAGTAAGCAGAGTTGTTTATATGCAACTTATGACATACTGAACAAAATACAAATAAATTGGTTTGATGTTTTCATATATCAACTAAAGCATATGAGTTCAAAGTTATTTTTTGGTGATGTTGTATGTCAAATTCTTGTAAGCTAATTGAATTTATCTAACTAGCCCTTTGAAACTAAAGGCATGAGAGCGTTCAATGTAAAAGATTTGCAAAAACACTAGTAAACGCAACAACAGCAACAACAACAACCTGACCTTACACAATAACAACAACAGCGAAACTATTCAGATCAAGTACAATAGCAATCCGAGCTACCTCTTGACTTAGATGCAATGCTGAATGACATTAGAAATGATATTAGGCATCTAGGAGATAAAATTTGTAATGCTATTAGTGATATCATTAGGAGGAATAGATAAATGTACTGTCATTTGTCTGTTTACTTGATTTCTGAATACAAAATGTAATGTTCATATTTATTATTTGACTATGTGAACAATATATTTTACTATAAATGTGTTTTCATTCTTATTAATGTTTATAGAAAGTTTAGCTATACATACTTGTCTCTCGATTTTTATACTATGTAATCATCTTTTTGATTAATGACAAAAAGGGGGAGATGATTATGAGTTTAAATGCATATATTATAAAGGGGGAGATGATTATGTGGTTGTTGAAATTTTTTCTAAAAGTTTTACTTCTGAGAGATGATTTTGACACAAACAACAGAAATAAGCTTAAGTGAACTTAAGTCAACAAACTTGTTTGTTGAATTAAAACTTAACCCAACAGAGGTGCTTCATTGAGTTAAACATATTTCATAATTGATTTAATATGGTTTTTGTCATCATCAAAAAGGGGGAGATTGTTGAGTATTATGTTTTGATGATGTGTGTTAAATGAATGTAATCATATTTACTCAATTACTATTGTTTGTGAAAGTAAATTAAGAACATCAATTAATACAGAAAAAGCTTACTAATATAAATACTTATCTATAATGGATCTAAGATTATACTAAGTTAAATAACTAGTCGTTAAGTTATACTAACTTTTCATTTAATTAAAAGTTAAGTTAACGTGTGTTTTTATTGTAAAGCATGATATGTTTTAAAGTTATATTTTTTGTATCATGTACAGTGCATGTTAAGACAACTCATTGAGTTAGTGTGTTATTTGTATAAAGGTCACGTGAGAATTCGTTGAGTTATAGGCTTAAAAGTTAAAATAGGTCACATGAGAACTTATTAAATTAGTGAACAAAAGGTTAAAATGAAGAGACAAACTCGTTAAGTTAATATTATGCGCATGGTGAAATTAAAGTTTACGAATGTTATATTGTATCATGTGAGTTGCACATGTTTAACTTGTTAAGTTAACATAACTGTATGCATTGAGTTACTATATTGAACACTAAGGTAACACGTTAGGTTAGCGTTATAAACTTAAAGTTATTATTCTTGCACGTGGTAAATACCTTATTGTAAAAATATTTATTTATTATTGGATCGATGAGTTATCAGGATTTTCAGAGACTTACAACCGTAACTATCTAAAACTCAAACTGTTTTCAATGAGTTAGCATCTAACCTTCTGAAAGATAACTTAAGTCATGTTTCCAGGTCTCGACACGTGTCTCACTAGTTTTATAATAAAAAGGTATTTCGGATACTTTGAAAATTTAACTATCTGATACTTAAACTCTTTTCGGTGAGTTAGCATTTAACCTTCTAAAAGACATTTTTACTGGTTCGTTGAGTTAGTGTAATACCATAGACTTAGTTCATTGAGTTAGCTATAGTACATATCACATGATTTGACACATGACAAACTCGTTAAGTTAGATACATTAAGTTATAAATCTACTTGTTTTACTCATTTAGTTAACATTAACACAACGACTTATTATTATACTTGATGGAAAATTTTTAGACGAGAAAGTTTATTTTGCATGAAATTTTTTAGAGATCCAGGATTGATGATTAAAGAAAATTCGAGAGGAAAATGTGGGTCAGAATGTGTGTATTTCGATGAAGGAAAAAAAGAAGATGTGAAGAGTGGAAAATTGATTGTGGTTAAACGTGGAGGATATGCATGAAATGAATATACAATATAAAAGGCATAGAATTCAGAGATCAAAACACCACTCCAAGGAAAAGCTCTCAGATAGAAGAAAATTTAGTAAAGAAGAGAAAGTCAGATATATGTCACTAAAGAATCAAAAGAAAGCAAATTTAGTGAAGTAGAGAAAGTCAAATATTTGTCATTAAAGAATTGTAGAAGAAGAAGAAGAAGAAGAACAAGAAAAATCTCAAATAAAGAGAAATATTTTAAATTTTGCAAATTAGTTTTCTTTGTTTGTATTGTTATATAATGAGGTATCGTTATATAATTGTATAGTTTTCTTTGTTGAAATTGATTAGATGAAACATGGTATCGTTATATAATTGCATCTATAATTTTTGAGGAGAATTGAATTATATATTGTAATTGAAACCTTGAATAAAATGATTTAATTAAGATAGTGTCTCGACTTATTTTTGAATTTGAAGTTTCAATTATTTTTGAAAATATTGAAAAACACAATTCACCCTCCTCTTGTGTAGCCATTCGATCCTACACTATTAGCTTGAAACTTTCCAAAAACTTGAATAGTTAACCTAAAACTATCCAAAAACTTTTTCAAACCATCTAAAAAATATTTTAAACTATCCAAAAGATCGAACAATTATTCCTTTTTGCTTGTCATGTGAATCTTTAAGTTGAATTTTGGATTGTTTGCCTTAAACCTTCTAAAAAATGTTTCAAACTATCCGAAAAGTTGAATAGTTATTCTTTTTTGCTTGTCATGTGAATCTTTAAGTTTTACACATAAGGTCTTTTGAGTTTCGAACTATTTACCTAAAACCTTCCAAAAAACTTCAACCAATTTTCTCAAACATTCTGAATCCTTCTAACTATCCTATTATTTAAAATTCAGATAGTTAACTTGAAACCTTTCAAGAAAACTTCATATAGTTTTTCCAAACTATTCGAAAAGCTTGAAACTATTTGATTGACCTATAACTTCTATTTGGTTTTGCCTCTTCATCTATATGTATCTATGAAATATACCTTGATTCCTCATATAGATTATTTGCATTATCAAAACACAAGAGTTCTAATGTCTTCTTTTGTTTTTTTCTCTTCACTTGCTTCATATTTTAGGAAAGGAATCTTTACGAAATCTTCAATTGCACCTTCTTTCATTTATGTCCTTGTAAATGATTTTACTTGTAATTTCTATAAAATTACAAAGAATACCCTTTCATGGAGCACAATAATACATTAACATATACATAAAATATGCAATATTTTATGTTAAACCCTATTGCATGTACCTTATTGTGTAGAATGAAAGAAGTCTTAGAAGAAAGGATGCTAGAGCATTGAAGATGAATGAAGATAAAACACTTGCTAAAGCTTCAAAGAGAAAGAGTGTATAGTTTTTTGTAATAATGCTAACTGTAAAATGCTCTTGCTCTTTGGAAGGTATTATTTAGGCATTTAGAATCATAGACACTTAGAAACATTAAAAAACTTTTTAGGTTTATAGGTTGGTTTAGGATGATTACATTCTTAGAAGCCTTCATGGAGAGTAAATTGATCAACCTTCTAAAAAATGGAACTCCATTTCTTAAGTGACCTTAAAGAGATCGGGAAAATTAGACCACTTACACAAATTACCGTTTTGAAAAGTCATAGGTTTGAGATGTTTCTATGGCTGGATTAACAATCCCAACTTTACCCAAAGAACAACATTTTTCTATGTACTTCAAGAGAATATTCTTCAAAGAACAAAGCATTCCTTCGTGTTGTAAGTTGTTTTGAGATTTAAGTATTTTTAGCTAAACTACTGAGTGTTTCTTAGGATTTGAGAAGGTTGGTTTGACTTGTTGTAACCAAAAATGCATAGTTTTACTCTTTAAGGTTAATGTTGGTTTGAAGTGTTTTTAACAAAAACACTTGTATGATCAATTGAGATGTTCAATTTAAACACCTGAATGTGATTATTGATTGAGCTGTTCAACTAAATCTTAAACCTTAATCAAATACAGTGATTGATTAAGAATAACCAACTATTAATTGGTTGACACAAAATCACTGTAAATTAGAATGGTTGATTAAGATTCAAAAAATATTTTATCTATTAAAATATTTCATAAATAAAAATATAGTGTGGGTTAAAGAAAAAGATAATTTCCCAGTTTCGATTTTTTCGAAATGCAGGTAGAAGACAATCACCCTACATCATCAGAGGACACCATGCATTCGCAAGATAAACTTCGACATCCCATTGATACGATTTATTTATTTATTCGTGTGTGTAATGTAACATGATGGTGCAACAAAGAACTTCCCAACGAAAGAAATGATCGATTTGGAAGACATGCAAGGGAATGCACACACCAAAGCAAGCAAGCAAATGGAACGCAAATCGCAGCCACTCTCGGCATTCGTCGGTAAAGAAGGAATAATTCACTCAGCCGAAGCAATTCCAGTTCTTGGCCGGGACACTTCCGGTGGCACGGTACTTGGCACCGACCTCCTCCACCTTCAGAATCTCCTGGTCTCGCTTCGCAATCACCGTCGCCCTCTTTTCCTCCGCCTCCTTGTGGATAATGGCCACCTTGTTCTTCATCTTCTCTGCGTACGCGGCCTTCTTCTCTTCCATCGTTTCCTACGTCAAAAGGTTTATCCCTTTTTTTTAGAACAAAAAAAAAACAGAAAGAGTTTGCAAAACGCGATGAAATTTTTATTTGTTTACTTTAATGCTATATTAACACTCACAGCTTAAAATACCATAAATTTTTATTCTACAATTTGTATGTATCAACTTAAAAAGGTAAATTCTAAACATTACATTTGAAGTAGATGTTTATTAAAAAAAGATATCTATTTATTTTAGATGTTTAAATATTGATGGATTTTAAGTTTATATATATGAAGTTTAGAATAAACACATAGCACTTTTTCCCGTGAATATTTACAACCTTATTTTCGAAGGTTTGTAAAAAACAAAATCAACTCGAAGGTTTGTAAAGTAAAAGAAAATCAAAATGGTTTCTCTGGCAAGCCATATTTCATTGTTATGTTAGGACGCCAACTCTGATATATGCACTTACCTCTTGCTTCCTAAGTTTTGCTTCTACTTTGGCCTTCTTTGTGTTCTCCCATGATGTAATAGCTGCAATCTTCTTCTCAGCTCTGGCATAGAAAATCAATCAACGAGCATTACAGGTTGGATGAGAAATAAACGTTGGTAAACAAAATTATAACAAGCATAATTTGAATGATTCACAGTTCGAATCACTTGCTTCTTGCACTAGAAGAATTAGAAAAGCATTTGTGGTACAAATGCTCATACTTGTTTGCTGCCTTGGATTTCTCATTTTCTTCCCACGCCTTCACTATAGAAATTTTCTTCTCGGTTTCGACTTGGGCAAGAGCAATATCTGGAAGTGTGTCGTGGTCAAGAGTTTCTCATGTCATAGAGGAAGAATAATTGCGTCCTTAACAAACGCATTCAAATACATACCTCTATCTTTTGAGTGTTTCTTTGCAGAAGAATCTGGAAAAAAAAGAAATTTCATTAGTTTGTCGTCAGTAACAAATCATTGGTTTTAGATAAAATCCTTATGGTCTTTGTGGATTATTTTACATAAAAGCTAGTGAATGAATAGGAACTGGTGTTCAAGGACAGAAACCACTGCAATTGAGATGATGCTGTCATCACAATTTTGGCTGGAATATGTAGAAATCATCCAACACCTCTTCTTTGCTTTCTTCAAGTGAAATTGAAGATGCCGAATTGGGTTATCTTCGGTAGTATCATTTGGAATGGAAAACAAATTCTAGAATTATTCTTGAGAAAATTTAGAGTCTTCCAACTAACAAGATGAATGTATTGCTGTTGGTGATCAAATTGAATCGAGGGAAAAAAAATTTAGAATGACAAGCAAGTGCAAAAAGTTTGAGGCAACAGAGCTAAACTTGGATTAAATAATCTAGCACAAAAAAACTTCTCGTGTTCTTCACATGGAAGCTGAGACTTGAACAGAAATCCCTCGTTCAATTCGACAAAACATTTTGGATGTCAAGCACAAGTTAACATCTCAGTATAAGAACAAAGTTCTGGTTAAGGAAGCACTTACTGTCAACAACTGGGAGATGCTTGGAATTATCAATCATCACAGTTGAACCTTCCCAAGGTTGTCCTTCCATGGCTGCTTCTCTAGTCAATTTCCAAACCTGCCGACAGTCTATGTAGTAGTTGCAACAAGGCGTATTAATTATAAAGGGAAGAGCCCAGGCACTCTATGTCTACTGCAAGGAGCAAAGATAAGAATATCTTCCCCTGTTTGGAATGTTGTGATTGATGAAATTCATACCCCATAAAGCCAAGATGAGTTGACAGGTGGACATCAAAGAATCCGAAGAAAGGGAGAGAATATGTGCGCTAAGTATATAATGTTGATAATAATGGAATTCAGGAAACAAAGGAACAGTGATTGTTCTTCAACCTTTATGTTATGGATGGAATGATCTCAATTCATGTGTGGAGGAACCACCCATCATTGCTTATGCCAAGGCAATTAACATGCATCCAAATGGGAAGATATTCACCCTCTAGTTCATAAACTGTCATGTTTTCACATTTTACGTTCTTTGAAGAATTTGGAAATATTTGAGGAACGTCATACTGTCATGTTATTCAGGTAATCATAGTGATTTATTGTTACTAAAATACTTCAAATGCATGTAGTATTGAGTAAAGAACTCTTTCCTTGTATATATTAAGTGTTGCCCTTTTTTCATTGTACAATCATTCCAACACTTTTCTTTCATTATCATGACTTTTTATAAGTATTCTTATTTTCAAATTAAATGAATATGATGGCACATAGGCCTAAGAAATCATTTTCTGTTTTGATACCTATGTTAAAATTTTGACATTGAACTTAAATCAATTATTAATAAGTAAAGAGATCTCCCTTTATATATGTAAGTCCTATTCTTATTGATATATACATCTACCTAATTCAAAAATAATTAACACTTGTAAAATTTAAAAAATGTTAAAAGTGATAAGTGAGTATTAGAATAATCCTCGTGGAAAAATAAAGGTAATAATATATGTAAGATCGTAGTATCATAAGAAGAGGGGTAAATTATATCTTTAGAAATTAAAAAATTTCTAGTAGATAAAATAAGAACACAAAACACTCACAAATATAATTCTAATCTTTATTGATAAAAGAAAAAAACTTATAGTCATTTTTAATACAATTCCCTACTTGTAGTCTTTGATACAATGTAATTTGAAATGCAATTCAAATATGAAATAAAACATTATTCTAATATTATTTAAATTGTATTTTCAAACCTAAGTCTTTACACATATAATTCCTAGCAATCTCAAATGAGTAAGAAATTCTAAAGGTTATGTTCTCAAATGAATTGGCTCCATTGAATTACCACATATACTTAGACTTACTTAAAGTTATTTATAGACTTAATAAAATATTCATCATCAAAACAAAATTCCTAACAATCTCCTACTTTTTGATGATGACAAAACTTAATAAGTCAAATAATCTCTCTCCCTTTTGGCATTATAAAAGCACTAATATCATGTAAGGAAGAAAAATGTGCTAAGTACATAATTCAAAAAGAACTTCAATCATGTATAAATCAAATGTGGATATAAATAGTTTGAAATAATAAATATATAAATGAAATAGATACAACAGTTATGTATTTTTGACAACAAATTACAAAAAATGTTTTTTGTTTAATATATAATTTGTTTAAGTTCTTCACAAGTCTCTTTGTCTTCTAAAAATATCTAACAGAGTTTTTGAAATTTTCTGTGCAATTTCTATACTAACTCTATTTATTCGATCAATTGTATCTTGATTTAAATCTGTGGTATAAACTTGTGAATGTTGCTGTATTTATTCTGTATGTTGTTGTTGTACTATATGTCATCTTTGTTGTTGTGATTATTTTATTTGTTGTTGTTGCTGATCTTGTTATTGTTGCTGCTTCTAAAAATGTTCTTGTTGTTTATACCTAATTTCAAGTGGATCTATTTCCTAGTATTTATGCAATTCTTTTGCAAAGAAAGATCTTGATTTAATCTTTTTCTATGGTCAAGGTATAATATCTATTTGACTTACCACAATTCTCAAAATTGCATCACCAAAAAATAGTTTACTCTACAAATTCTAAATATGATAGATAAAAACATCAAACCAGTTCACCTATATGTGATTCATCAAGGCATATGTTGCATAAAGACAACATCTACCAACTTTAGCTCCATGACCGAACTTCTAAAAATTCAAAGCATGTAATATTTTTGCAATAAATCTAGCTTGGCCATTTAAATTATGTAATAATCTTAATTCACTATTGGCCTTAGGATACTTTATTATTTGCTTGTTGTCTCATCCCAATTTATAAACCTATTTTCTTTCTAACAGTTTAACTCCTTGATTCTTCAATTCGAGTACTTGATATAATAGTTCTAGAGTTAACTAAATGTCAAATTCTTGTATATTTGAAATAAGAATATCTTCTACAACTAATAAGTTTGAATAAAAACAACTTACAATTTCTAGTATTGAGAGATAACCTGGCTATTATGGAATTAATGTCAATAATCTTTGAAATTTAAATATTTCTCTAATGTCTATCATCCCTTCAAACTTAACTAGCCTAGAATATAAAACTACAAATGTTTTATAATTCTAAAACTTTTCATAATAGAATCTGTTTCTAAATTATAATATTGTGTCATCTTCTAAATTTTGTTCAGGATTTGGAATTTTCTTGTCATGTGCTTCTGACCTAAGACTCATTAGAATATTTTCATTAGTAGATAAATTTTTAGATCTTTCAGAACTAGTTGAATTTCTATCAAACTCAATATAAACATTTGAAATATCTGCAATTGTTGTATCAATAATTCTTTGAGCTTCATCTATTTAAATGTCTTCAAACATATCAGCAACTATCATTTGTGTATTATTGCCAATGTTTTCAATATGAAATTGATTTGTACCAGCAACGGGCATTTCTACCAAATTATCAATATTTATCTGTACAATTGTATTCAACAATTGTTTCCTTATTGAAAAATATTCAATACCTATTCCTAGCATAAGAATAGCTTGTATTTCCATACTTTCTATACTTGAGATGTCAATATAATATTCTAATTATAATTGTATATGTTGCTAACTATATATAATTATAAACAAATAACATGTATATTGTAACAGGCATAACTAGATAGAAACAATATTGAATAGGTAATTATACCAAAAAATATTCACAATATTGAAGATACAGTAAGAGGAATAATGTCTATACATTCCTCTTTAGATGATACGTCTTCAAAATTCATAGACTATGTGTCTATTGTTAGAACTCTTATCTTTTGATAATGCAAAAATCCATGTAAGGTATTAAATGTATTTCACAAGTATGGATGAAGTGTCAAAAAATAAACAAAGGTCAATTAGGTTAGAGGGATATTGATTTAGAAGATCACTAGAGAAAATTATTGAGTTACAATAAATCAGATAGTCTCATAGCTGGTTAGAAGGTTTCACAGTCTTTTTAGAATGTTTCAAGTTAAACTGTTTGAATTTTGAATTACAGAATAGTTGCAAGATGGAAAGGTCAATTAGATAGTTTCAAGAAGGTTTCAAATAAAACAATCTGAAAAATAGAGATTTTTAGAAAGTTTCAAATTATACAAATCGAACCTAAGATATCTCACGTGTAGAACTTAAAGAATCACGTGACAAGCATAAAAGGATAACTGTTCGAGTTTTTTGAATAGTTACAGGATAACTATTTGAGTTTTTCGGATAGTTATAGAATAACTATTCGAGTTTTCGAAGGGTTTCAAGCAAACTATCTAAAACTAAGAAGACTCACGTATAGAACTTAAAGATTCACATGACAAGTTAAAAGGAATAACTGTTCGAGTTTTTTAGATAGTTTCAAGACAGCTAGTCAAATTTTTAGAAGGTTTCAAGAAGACAGTATATTTGAATTATATTGAACGGTAACTTACTATATTTGGGAGTAACTACTTAGTAAGTACAAAAGGACAAATACCATTGAAAGAAATATGATTGTTATATCTCTTAGTATAAGTATGATCAATAAGTGAAAGAGAAGAATAATAATTATCATATACACCTATAGACAGAGCTGTACAAGAATTACAAAAACATTACAGATTCAACAAGTGCAAGTTTGAAGAATTCTCAAGCAAATTCAAGTGTTAAAAGCTCTCTACGCATAATCTCTGATTGAAAGCTCAAAGTGTTGGTTTGTGAGTTTTGACCTTAAAACTCAAGATTGGTTAAGAGCTTGGACCTAAAAGCTCAAGGTGTTGGTTGCTAAGCTTCTACTTGAAAGCTCAAGAGGTTGGTTCTTACTTTAACCTAAAAGTAAGAGTTGTAAGTGCTTAAACACTTAGTAAAGCCCAAGCTATGTCTTAGGGGTGAACTAGCTGTTAGTGGTGAACCACTTAAAAATCTACTTGTGTGCTTTTATTCCTTGCTTTAATTCTATTCTTCATTAACTGTCATAACTTACATTACATACACATTCATAAGGATTTAATTAAGTCAAATTAGATATAAAAATAACACACTCACCATTCACCCCCCTTTGGTAAGTCCATACGATCCTAACATCTATCTCATCAATTATATCATCTACATCAATATCATCTGTATATGTATCAAAACTATCAAAATTTCCTATATTTGTTGATTCTATAGTATAAGTAGAGAATAAATTGTGTTGCAGTAGTATTTCTTGGAAAACTTGCAACTTAATTAATAACCATCCAAAGAACCATAGTAGATAGAAGGAAAAACTCGAAGAGTTATTCATAATGTAAAACAGGAATCTTGACAAGTTATGTGATAATTGTTCGAGTTTATGTTGATTTTTCAAATATCTTACATGTAGGAAGTTAGGTTACCATGTGAATGGATTGTAGAAAAACTCAAAAAGTTAAGATAACTCTACGAGTTTACTAAAAGTTTGGAAGAGAAACTCATTTTAAGACTTCACGTGTAGCTAACTTAAAATATCATGTGACAGATAAGAAATGAGTAAATGAAGAAAAACTCGTAGAATTAAGATAACTCTATGTATTTTTACAAGGATATGAGTAGAGAAATTTGTAAAGTTAATAATAACTTCATGACTTGGAAGAAGGCTGACAACTATCTGATCTAAAAGAGCTTCGATGAGTTATACCAAAAGTAACCAAATATCACCTAAATATTTGGATAGTTATTTAATAAGTATTTGTCCAAAGTATAAGAGAAAATAAATCTACTAAAGAAACTTAGTGACTTATTTTGATAACTATCTGAGTTGGGTGAACATAGTGGAATTACCTTTTGAGATACAGTTAGAATCTTCGATAGTTAGTTAAATAGTAACTTTCCATTTTTGGGACTAACAAATCAATAAGTACAACAGTTTGTATAACATTGAAGAAAATTCAATCATTACACTCCATATAAGAAAGAACTTAAGACATTCAAAAAGAGATATACATTGAGAGAGCATTATTTCATAAGTAGCTAGATACAAATCATACACAAGAATTCACAAGAAACTCAAAAAGACAATGTAGAATTCAATGAAAGAAAAATCAATTACTACAAGCTCTCCATGTGCATACACTCTAATCAAAGAAGAAGTTGGTCAATTTTGAAGTTTGGACCTAAAAACTTTAAGTGCTATGGGTTAGAGCTTCAACCTGAAAGCTTAGTGGATGTGTTGATTCTTGCTTCAACCTTAAAGTAAGTGTTGTAAGTCGATTGGATAGTGAGGCTCAAGTTGTGCATTAAGGGTAGAGTAGTTGTTAGTGGTAAACCATTTAAAAATTTTCTATGTATTCTTTCTCTATTTTATTTCTTTCATATGCATGCCATTATTAAATTCACTACAATTTTAATTTTATATATCCTACCAATTAAATTGCAAAAATATCATTAAATTTAATCTATGTCACCATTCACCCCCTCTAATGAACCATCTAATCCTAACAATTAGTATCAAAGTAGGTTAATCTTGATAAATAGATTTAACTATCTAAGATTATGACTCTCATTCTATAAAAGGGTAAAACATCCATAGATCTCCCCTATTTGATGGTACAAATTATGGGCACTAGAAAAATAAGATGGAGTGTTTCCTCAAGAGCTTAGATGTGAAGCTCTAGAAGTTAGTAGTCCAAGAAGCACCACTTCCAACTAGTCATAAAGATGACTAAACTAAGGTGGAAAAGAAACTCATCCAGTTGGATGTTCATGAATTGAATGTAATTTACTAGGCACTCACTACTAAACAATTTAATAAAATATTTGCATCCAAGTCTACTCATGAGGCTTGGAAAATCCATCAAATCATTTATGAAGATACTAACCAAGTGAGAGATACTAAAATTAGTATTTTACTTAGAAAGTATGAACTGTTTAAGATGTTTAAGAATGAAACTATAACTAACTTGTTTTCTAGATTTACAAAAATTGTAAATGGACTAAAAGGTCTTTGTAAAGTATCAATTTGTGCATTTTATATATGTTAATTCATACATATTATGGATTATAAGTTGCAAATATATATACTTTAATGAAGAATTACATAACAATCACATTTTTGGGATAGACATGTTTTTATGTGTTAAACTTCAAATAATGCACAAATTTATCCTTTATCAAATAAACACCTAGTAAATAGCTCATAAATTTGAATTAATTTTTATAATTCTCCTAAAGTATGATTTTATATATGATGTATAAATGCTAAGTCACTTGAATTTGATGTGAAACTAATGAACTTCAAATAATTCATGCATGCACATGTGTAGATGTGGACTAAAACTTTCCTAATTTGGTAACTTTCCATATATGGCAACTCATGCATACATGAATATAATTTTGCATCACATGATTTATTTTCAATGTATATGTGCATCTAATTTGGTTTTGAGTTTTATAGGTAAAGAAAATATGAATTCAAGGTGGATCCAAGAAGATTAAGATGGACCATTAGATGCAACTTATAGGAGATCAAACAAGGCAACCCTAGGATATAAAAGTTATCTAAGGCAACATCCAAAGCATCTTTCCTCCTCCAAATAGCAAGAGTTATCACTTCCTCCAATTCCAACACCATTCGGTGGTCTCTCCCTTCTTCCATCAAGCTTGGATGAGTTCTTCACCTTAAGTGGGTGAGCCTTGGCATCTTCCTCCCTCACTAGCAGCCTCCTTTCTTCTCCACATTAGAGCCACACACATAAGGAGCTTCACAAGATTGTTGGTGGAGAGAAGCCATGTGTGGGTCTTCTTGAAGAGCTTTGGACATTATCAATAGTGGGTGATGAATAGGAAGCATTCCCTTTGAAGTGAAGGTTGGAAATCATGACTTGGTCCAAGGAAGAAGAGGACATGCAACCCATCTTAGCTTCAATGCAACCTTGTAAAGCTCCCTTTGGGCATGATCCTCAAGTGGTGACAGCCTTGTGGTGTAGTGGATCAAAGTAGGTATGACCAAATAGGGATCAATTACTTGGAGAAAAAGTGAATGATAGCAAAGGTATATGGAGAGGAGAGATCCTCATACCAAAATCTTATTTTCTTTATTTTCATATATGAGTATGATTGTTATACATATGGATCAATGGTTAAAATGCTTTATTTGTTATTTTAGATGTTATTTTTGATTGAAATTGAATGGAATTTGGTTTCTTACATGTAAATATGTCTTCTTGTTCATGTGAATATATGTTGTGCATAGTTATGAGTAAAATAGTCATGTACAAGAATTAGGGCTAACTTATTTTAGATAGATCTTAAGATTTCCTTGAGGTTTTAAGTCGATTTTTGATTCATTTTTGTAGAGAAACGAATTTAGTTTCTTCTTGTGCCCTTGGTTTATTTTTCCAAGTATGTTCTAGAAGACTTTTTGATTTTTTTGCAAAGTGTGCATCATAGTGTAGTATCATTCTTTCACTAGTAAATTCATGTCAATTTCTAATGCAAGTTCTTGGTATTTACAAGATGTTTTTGAGATCTATAAATTGGGTTTGTTAGATAAGGAAGTTAACTTTCGTTGAGTGGTGATTTCCTAAATTTTCATTGAGTCTTGACAAAGTTATGTAATTTTGAATGACCGAGTGTGTTCTATGAATCGATGGAATGGTTTTATGCACTGTATTTAGTATTAATGTTGACTTTTTTTTGAAATGAGTTTGATCAAAAAATTAGATTTTAATGTCAATTCGATGTTCTTTCCAAAATATATTTTTCCTGGATTTTTCATTGCCTATTTTGGAAGAAACGCGGATTTCAAATTGAGGTTTGTTTGTGATTTCTAGATGAGATTTTATTTCCATAAATGGGCTCTTTGATTGATTCTAGAATCTTAGGGGTAAATTTTGAGATCTTTAACTTTTCTTTTAATAAATTAACAATCCTAATTTAACTAATAATCTAACAATTTAAATAATTAGCTTAATAATAAGTTTTTACTTAAGACAATTAATCAAGTAATAAATCCAATAAAGTTATTTATGACAAACTCCTTGTGGATACAACCTGTACTTGCACTACTTAATATAATGGGCACCATGCACTTTGCAGTTAATTATAAATGTAAAACTTGTGTTTTAATTTGAATACAATTTATCCTTACAATCTTGGAAAAGAATTCTCTATACGTGAATAACTACAAAAGATCTTGAGAAGATTAACTACTAAGTGGAAATAAAAGTCTACTTCAATACAAGATTCCAAGGATTTGAAGAATTACTTAGTGAAAAATTTGTTGGGCAATCTTCTTGCCCACAAAGTTCAAATGAAAGACTGGAAGAAGGAGAAATGAGCTAATGAAAGAAAATCTTAAAAGAAGAAAGAACTTGCCTTCCCTTCAATAGAAGAATAATAAAGTTCAAAAGAAGATGAAATGTTGTTATTGGCCAAAAATTTCAAGAATATGATGAAATAAGGAAGCAAAGCCAGCACCTAAAATCCAAAGTTCTCACATACTACAAATGCAAAAAGTAGGGACACATTCAAACTTATTGTCCCTTACAACAAGAGGAGGAACAATAGAAGAAGAAGAAAAAAGAAAAAGAAGAAAATGGCTTTAAAAACTATATGGGATGATAGTAGTTCATCTAGTAGCTCTTTAGATTCAGATAAGGATATACCTACAAACGTGTGTTTTGCAACACAAGAGGCATGCTCTACTTCCCCCTACTATTTAGATAATGATAATTTAGATGTAGATAATAGTCTTTCTATTGTAGATAATTTGTACATTAAGTGTAAAAATTATAAGAAAGAAATTAAAAGTTTAAATTCTTGTTTAAAAGATGCATTTTCTGAACTAGAAAAAGCATTTGTTGATAATAGCAATTTAAAGACTAAATTAGATAGTTATAATTGTAGTAATTTTGATTTAAAAGAAGAAAATAAAACCTTTGTTTGGTGTGAAAATCTTGTTTGATTTGTTTATCTTAATAAATTCTTGTAGAAGTAAACAAACAACTTTTCACGCAAATTAGATATTAAGTCCAATTTGTATTTTTACTATAAGTGCATAGTGTATATTGTATTTGTATGCAAGTATAGGTCGATCCTATAGAGATTGAGTAAGAATTATGTACTATTTCGATTTTTATATTGTAGTTTATATGTGTTCAATTAAGTACTTCATTGAGTTACAATTAACTCAATAGACTTAGTTCATAGAGTTATGGTTAACTCAATGGACTAACCTCATGGACTTAAGTTAACTCCATGAACCTACCTTTCTAGTTAAATACTACTATTCTCAAAGGAATTCGGTCAACCATTGGGTGGTTCCATAGAATTAAATAACATCAATTAAGCTTTTTAATGATAGTAAATCTGAGATTTGTCATTAAGCAACACTAACTATAGGATCGAATGGCTACATAAGAGGGGGGTGAATTGTGTTTTTCAACATTTTCGATTATAATTGAAACTTCAAAAAATAAAAACAAGTCGAGACACTATTTTATCAAATCATTTTATTCAAGATTTCAATTACAATATACAATTCAATTCTCCTCTGAAATTGTAGATGTAATTATATAACGATACCATGTTTCATCTAATCAATTTCATAACTACAAATAGAGAAAACTAATTTACAGAATTTAAAACATTTCTTCCTATTTGAGATTTTCCTTCTTCTTTTGCAATTCTTCAGTGACAAATATCTAACTTTCTTTGCTTCACCGAATTTGCTTTCTTCTGATACTTAAGATCTTCAATGACATATATTTGACTTTTTCTGCTTCACTGAATTTTCTTTTACCTAAGAGCTTTTCCTCGAAGAGGTGTTTTTGATCCTTGAAAAGATATTTCTTTTGGTGTGCAGGGATAACTGATAAATGAGAATTCTATGCCTTTTATACTGTATATTCACTTCATGCATATCCTCCACATTTAATCACTATTAGTTTCCACTTTTCATGTCTTTTGTTTTTCCTTCATCGAAATACACACGTTCTAACCCATGTTTTCTTTTCGAATTTACTTTAATCATCAATCCTAGATCTCTAAAAAATTTCCTGCAAAATAAACTTTCTCATCCAAAATTTTTCATCAAATGTAATAATAAGTCGTTGTGTTAATGTTAACTAAATGAGTAAACCAAGTATATTTATAACTTAATGTATCTAACTCAACAAGTTCATCATGTGACAAATCACGTGACAAGTACTGTAGCTAACTCAACGAACTAACTTCGTTATGTTATAGATAACTCAACGAACCAGTTTCGTGGTGTTATGCTAACTCAACGAACTAGTAATAAACAAATGTTTTTATAATAAGAATTTTACCACGTGCAATAATAACAACTTTAAGTTTATAACGCTAACTTAACGCATTACCTCAGTGTTCAATATAGCAACTCAACACATGCAGTTATGTTAACTTAACGAGTTAAACATATGCAACTCATGTGATACAATATAACATTCGTAAACTTTAATTTCACCATGTGTACAATACTAACTTAACGAATTCATCTACTCTTTTACTTACTAACTTAATGAGTTCTCACGTGACCTATTTTAACCTTTAAGCCTATAACTCAACGAGTTCTCACGTGACCTATTTTAACCTTTAAGCTTATAACTCAACGAGTTCTCACGTGACCTTTATATAGATAACTCACTAACTTAACGAGTTGTCTAAACATGCACTATTCATGATACAAAAAATATAACTTTAAAACATATCATGTTTTACAATAAAAACACACATTAACGTTTAGTTAAATGAAAAATTAGTATAACGTAACAACTAGTTATTGAACATATTATAATTTCAGATCCATTATAGACAGGTATTTATATCAATAAACTTCTTCTATATTAATTGATGTTCTTAAATTACTTTCACAAACAATAGTAATTAAGTAAATATGATTATATCTGTTTATCACATATCATCAAAACAAAATACTCAATACTAACATTCAGATATTTCAAACAGTAACCATTAAGATTTTTAGTATCTTGAATGAATTAATTTCAGTAAACAATAAAACTATTTTCTATTTTCTAAATCAAACAAACATAAAACATTCACAATATTGACAATGATAATATTAACCACGATACAAAATAAATAATACAACACTTTAATACTAAATGTAAACATATATAATTAATTATTTCTTGGTATTTTTGTTTTGATATGTTCCTAAAGATGAGCAAAAGGTGAAATGTAAAAATCTCTATCGATAGTAAGAACTTCTATCACTACATGTGACGCGATTACACCACTAAAAACTTAATCACTTACAATCTTGCCTCCTCTCCCTACAGAATCGCGAACCAAGACTTGTAAGTTGATCTCCTCTTCAGTATACTAGCATCAACCTGAAACAAAGGCTAGAAGCTTTACGATCTCTTGAGATATGAGTCGATGCTTGGTGAAAATGGCTTCCCTTCCTGCGACGCGATCACTCTTTATAGTGGTTGTTAGTCACCATATTTGGCTTAGAATCGACCCGACATCTAGAAAGTATCCTCATAGACCTCTAATGGTTGGTGATTTTGGTGGTGGTGTGGAGCTTCAGGGAACTTTCGATGCTTCCTATAGTTAGCATGGTCCTCCACCTCCTACACACCCTTTCTTCGTCTTTCTTCTCTTCTTTTATATTTATTCCAGTAGTAATTATTTCTGCTTAAATAATCGGTTGGATTTCCTTCATTCATATCAATGATGGTGATTTCTTCTTCATTCCACGAGTGAATTCCTACGTGATATGTGCAATCGTGGCTTTCCTTCATATTGTAACTCTTCTAGTTCTTGCACTTGCAAAACACATGACTAAACAAGAAAACTTATCTACTCATTAGTCATTTTATAAAACTCAAACAGTTATCTTGTAGGATCGTTGTATCACAAGAGGGGTAAATTGTGTCTTTAGTAATTAAAATTACCAGTAGATAAAACAAGAGCACGAAACACTTGTAAATAAAATTCTATTCTTTATAAACTTTAAAGAAAGAATTTACAATATCTTTTCAGCTCAATTCCCTTCTTGACGGTTTTGATACAGTAATGTTCGATATACAATTCAAATAGAAAATGAAGTTCTTATTCAAAACTAATTTCAAATTGTATAAAACCTGATCTTTATGCACATAGCTCCTTTCCTTCTTTTTGCTCAGCTTCTGTATCTCTTCTTCTCTAGTTGTTGAATTTCCAGACTTCTTGCGTTTGCAGCTCCTTTTCTGAAATTGCTTGGAATTTCGAACTTCTTCTAATGTTGGAGAATTTTTCTAGATATGAATATTCAGACTTGATTTTTCAGTTTGGGATCAAGATTGAATATTTAGACTTGATTTTTGAGATTGGGATCCTCATTGTAATGTAGCTCATACTCTTTATTAGTAGTCAAACTATGATTTCACATTCAGCATGTTCATCCACTTAATCCATAATCCATGTACTAATTTCAAATTCAAATCATCCACGATTTCCACTACCATTTTGAATTTCCATTTTCTCCACTATCATTTTGAAATTTCCACAATTTCCACTCATAGATTCACCAAAACTTTATCTTCCTAGAGACTTGTAGAATATCTTCTAAGTCTTCATTTTAGTCGAACACTTATCCTTTAAGTCTTGTAAAAACTCAAACATTTATCTATAACTCTTCGAGTTTTTACATTTGCAAAACATGTGACTGAACATAGAAAATTTATCTATTCATTAGTCATTTTATAAAACTCGAATAGTTATCTATCCATGTGTATAAAAACTCGAATAGTTATCTAACTCTTCGATTTTCATTACTGAATGCACATGGAAAACATGTGAGAACTTAAAACATTAAAAACACATGTAGATAACTTAACTATACGAGTTTTTAACATAACTCTTCGACTAAATTGAAACGTTAACTATCCAAAAACTTTAACTATTCGAAAATCTAACTATCCAAAAGTTAACTATCTGAAATTTTAAATGAAACTTTCCGATAACTTGTCAACATTTAATTACATGACTATTATACTTAGAAAATATTATTTAGACTTATTTATAAACTTTAATAAAGCATTTATCATCAAAACAAAATTCCTAACATATCCATCCATGCGTATAAAAACTCGAACAGTTATCTAACTCTTTGATTTTTCATTACCGAATGCACATGAAAAACACGTGAAAACTTAAAACACACATGTAGATAACTTAACTATGCGAGTTTTTAACATAACTGTTCGACTAAAACAAAACGTTAACTATCCGAACGTTTACATTTCCTATTTTTGGATAACACTAATACAACACATTACCTTAGTGTATATTCAAGTAACTCAATGCGTATAGTTATGCTAACTTAACGAGTTAAATATGTGCAGTTCACATGATATAATAAAGCATTTAAATTCAATACGTGCATAATTCTAACTTAATAAGTAAAAGGATATTTCGGATACTTACAAACCTTAACTATCTAATGCTCAAACACATTTCGGATAGTTACCTGATAACTTACCAAAAATTCACTTAAGTCATGAATTAAGGTTACAACACGTGTACTCTAGGAAATAATAAAATATTCTTTAAGTGTTTAAAGCATAACTATCCGGTACATGAAATGTAACTCTCCAAAATAACAAATAATTTGGATACTTAAGAATTTCAAAGCTTGTAACTCACTGACAATTCAAGAATGTACTTAATTAACATTAATTTCTTGAAATTATGCAGATTCTTTCATTAAAGCATATAATAGTGCAATTATAACATAATGTCTTAATTCTTATATGATAAGCTAAATATTATGCAATTAACCATCATTTAACCCTTAATATTATGCACTTTTTCATTCTAAACAACCTTAAAAGTTGAAATTGTTGGTCTAAAGAATATTATTTGTAAATTCACTAAAAGAGAAAGAGGATTAAATAAAATTATAGGATCTTGAAGACTATGAGTAAATAAATTTGGCCTTGGGTATGCTACACTATAGGAAGTTTCTTACTATAGTGGTGTGATCCACTTTTACAAAGATGACATTACTACTTTTGCCATCAAAAGAAGATTTAGATGCATGTGGCTACCAAGAGGTAATAAATTTAATGTCTTAAGAACTAACACTACTAGGCCTAAGAAGATTTGGGTACCAAAGGTCTTAATTTCAATATGATTTATAGGAAAGTAAGGACAAGGGATTGCATACATCAAGATGGATTATAAATAGTGGATGCTCCACACATAACAGGTAAAAGAAGTTTTCTTTACTCCATTAAATTAATAAATTCAAGTGGCAATAATGAAAAATGTAGAATAACTACTATAGGGAACATTACATTTGAAAATGGCAAAATAAAAAATATCTTGCATGTAAATGGATTAAAATAAAATATTTTAAGTGTACAATAGTTTTGTGATAAAAGCTATAATTTATCCTTTATTATTGAATATTGTTTTGTAATTGATCAAGATTCTCATAAAATGAAATTTACTAGTTTTAGAGATAACTTCATTTATGCTTTAGATTTTCCAACTAAAAATTATACAAGAGATGCATACTTAGTAGCCTCTAGTGAGGATGATTAGTTATGACATAATGGATTGGGACATGTTAATATGAGAACCTTTAGAAAACTATCCAAACATGATCTTGTTAGAGGTGTTCCTAAACTTCAATTTAAAAGAGAGTGTGCAATGATTTCATGATTGGAAAATAGAAGAGATCAGTACACCAAAGTGTTAATGACATAACCACTAGACAATCGTTGGAACTTCTACACTTAGACTTATTTGGGCCTACATAGACTCTAAGCCTAAGAGGAAGAAATACACCCTAGTCGTTGTTAATATCTTCACAAGATTTACTTAGGTTATATTTTTAGCTCGTAAGAATAAAGCTTGTATTGAATTCAAACATTTTTGCATTAGAGTTCAAAATGAAAAAAACAACTATAAAGAAATTTAGAAGCGATCATGGAGGAGAGTTTGAAAATACTAAATTTGAAGAGTTATGTAACTCATTTGCAATTACATAGGAATTTTCCTATCCAAGAATTCCAACTCAAAATGGAGTTGTGGAAAGGGAGAACAGATCAATACAAGAGATGATAAGAACTCTTCTAAATGCTTCTAATTTGCCAAAGTTTTTATAGGCAAAAGTTGTTGGAATAGCTTATTATACAATTAACAAAACACATCTAAGGCTCATATTAAATAAGACCTCTTTTAAGTTATAGTATGAAAAAGCATCAAATGTTGGATACTTTAAAGTATTTGGATGTAAATGTTTTATTCTTAACACTAGAAATTAAAAGGACAAGTTTGATGTTAAATCTGGTCTAGGAATACTAGTTGGATACTCTTCTAGAAGTAAAGCATACAAAGTATACTTAGAAAATGATAGAAGAGTGGAAGAATCCATTAATGTAAGTTTTAATGAAGATTTAGTTAGCAAATTGAAGTAGTTGAAGATTGATAGTGATAGTGAAGAAGAACTTGAAAATCATGATAGAACTCAAAAAAAGGAACCATCTAATCCACAAGCATTTAGTTCAACTAAAAAATCATGAAAAACCAAACTAAATTAGCCCATTAAATAGATTATTAGAAACATCAATCAAGGAGTCTAGATATGAAGTAAAATTCAGACTATCTATAATTACTATGCATTTGTGTTAGGAATTGAGCCCAAAACTATTGAAGAGACTTACAATGATGACTATTGGATTATAGTCATGTAAGAGGAGCTAAATTAGTTTAAGAAGAATAACGTTTGTGAATTAATTGAAAGACCCACTAGAAAAAAAATTATTGATACTAAATAGGTTTTTAGAAACAAATTGGATGATGTTAGAAATATAATCAGAAATAAAGCAAGGCTTATTGCTCAAGGATATAATCAATAGGAAGAGATTGAGTATGAAGAAACCTTTGCACCTATGGCCAAACTTGAAGCAATTAGAATGTTACTGTAATGCTTTTATGTGTTATTAAATTAAAAGACTAAAGCGTAAATTTTACATTTATAATTAACCGTAAATGCATGGTGCCCATTGTAATAAGCAATGCAAGTGCAAGTTGAATCTACAAGGAGTTTGTCTTAAATAAATTTATTGAAATGATTATCTAATAAAATATCCACACAATTAAGTTCATAATAACACTCTAATCACATGTAATTAAGTGAAAATTTATATAAATACACTAAAGAATTCAATGATAGCCCAAATTTTTTTAAATTCCTAGAGTTAATAGCTAGAAAACTTAAGAAAATCAATGTGCCACATCCTTAGAATCACAAAAATTAAGCCCAAATTCTAACTCTTCTTCCTTCCAACCTAGACATTGAAAAATCCAAAGAAAATATTGGTTGGAAAGGTCATTGAGTTTCTTTAAAATGGCAGTGATTTCAAAGACTAACTCACTCTAAGGTGTTTCCAAAGTCGGATTTACGAATAGTGTGCAAAACAGCCTTGAGAACTTTCCAAAAATGCACCTTTGGTGTAAAAATTATTTCTCAATCAATTCTCTAGGAAACACCATGAAATCAACATGACTTGAAACATAACTCATTTTTCTAATAAGGACAATTTAAAGGAAATCATTTTGAAATACACAGACATGAAGCAACTTGAAGGCATCAAGCGTAATTTCTAACACTCAACTAGTAAAATGGAATAGATGCTACCTTTAAAGATAAATCTAAAACCTTATGAAATACATACTTTAAAGTTCTAAAACTGTTACAAACCTATTGTAAATTTGAAATACTTACAGAAAAAGTTATAACACGAAATAAAACTCAAAGGAATCGAATCTTACAACAAGTTAAAAAATGGAGGTTGCACTGGAATTTATAGAAAAACTAACATACACACTTTCTCATGATTTGAGTTAGTTTTATGCACACATATTCACATGAAAGCAAAAATTTTCCATGAGATCTAATCTAAAACAACTATTTAAATTAAAGAAATAAATATTTAACAAAGATCCTAAGTGTGCACACATTAATAAATCTAAAATCCCTAAATACTCATACACATGATATGAAAAATGAGATTCAAGTATGAGAATCATCCATTTTCATTATACCTTGAAGTTCTTTGATGTTTCTCAAGCCCACGACCTTAGTTGGATATAAACCACTTCAATTAATTCATTTCAAGGTTGTCACCACTTGAAGCTTCACTTTCAAAGGGAGCCGCCTAAGGTTACTTGGAGAAACATGGCCCAAGCGTCCTTCCTTGCTCTTCAACTCTTCCAAATGTTGATTGATGATCTTCCAATCGTTGATAATGCTTCATTTGAACCTTCCCAAGAGCTTCCATGAATTTCCCTTCCCAAAAGTGCACACAAGCTCCTCTTGCAACCACCTTGAACCGCTACCCCATGGAGCTTCTTGATGTACTAGCCTTCTGAGATGAGAAAAAGGAAGATTGGGAGGAGGGAGATGCTATTTGCTCACCACCAACCAAGGGAGAACATCCACAATTGAGGAGAAAAGAGGAGGAGGGCAACCACCATGTGTTGGAGAAAATGGAGATGCCCTTTGTGTTGGACAAATTTGGCTTTATATACTAGGGTTTCTTGTTCTCCAATAAGTCACATCCGATGGTCCATTTTTGTCTTCTTTGATCAACCTTGATTTCACATCTTCCTTGACCTATAAAGCTCAAAACCAAGTTGGGTATACATGTATATCAGAAATAAATCATATGATGTAAAATGATATACATACATTCATGAGTTACCATATATGGAAAATTACCAAATTAGGAAGGTTTTAGCTCACAACTTTTTCACGTGTGCATGCAAGAATTACTTAAAAGTTCTTTAGTTTAACATTATATTCAAGTGATTTAGCAATCATACAACATTCATGAAGTCATACTTTTGAAGAAATATAAGAATTAAGTCTAGTACATAGCCTATTGACTAGGTGCTTTTTTTTATAAAGGACAAATTTGTGCATTATCAACTATTTAATCCTTAATCCATGCATATATCTAAAAATATGATTTGTATGTAATTCCACATTAGAACATATATATTTATAACTTATAATCTATTGAGTATTTTGTTTTGATGATGTGTGTTAAACGAATGTAATCATATTTATTCAATTACTATTATTTGTGAAAGTAAATTAAGAAAATCAATTAATACAGAAAAAGTTTACTGATATAAATACTTGTCTGTAATGGATCTAAGATTATACTAAGATAAATAACTAGTCATTAAGTTATACTAACTTTTCATTTAACTAAACGTTAAGTTAACGTGTGTTTTTATTGTAAAGCATGATATGTTTTAAAGTTATATTTTCTGTATCATATATAATGCACGTTAAGACAACTCGTTGAGTTAGTGTGTTATTTGTATAAAGGTCACGTGAGAACTCGTTGAGTTATAGGCTTAAATGTTAAAATAGGTCATGTGAGAACTCGTTGAGTTAGTGAACAAAAGGTTAAAATATAGAAATGAACTCGTTAAGTTAGTATTATGCACGTGGTGAAATTAAAGTTTACGAATGTTATATTGTATCACGTGAGTTGTACATGTTTAACTCATTAAGTTAACATAACTACACTAAATGCATGTGTTAAGTTACTATATTGAACACTAAGGCAACGCATTAGGTTAGCGTTATAAACTTAAAGTTGTTATTATTGCACATGGTAAATACTATATTGTAAAAACATTTATTTATTACTGGTTTGCTAAGTTATCAGTAACACAATAAAGTTGGTTCGTTGAGTTAGCGTAACACCACGAAGCTAGTTCGTTGAATTAGCATAACACCACGGACTTAGTTCATTGAGTTAGCTATAGTACTTGTCACGTGATTTGGAACATGATAAACTCGTTGAGTTAGATACATTAAGTTATAAATATACTTGTTTTACTTGTTTAGTTAAAATTAACACGACTTGTTATTACACTTGATGGAAAATTTTGGAGGAGAGTTTATTTTGCAGGAAATTTTTCAAAGATCTAAGAATGATGATTAAAGAAAATTCAAAAGGAAAACATGAGTCAAAACATGTGTATTTCGATGAAGGAAAAAGAGAAGACGTGAAGAGTGGAAAATTGATAGTGATTAAACATAGAGGATATGCATGAAATGAAGATACAGTACAAAAGTCATAGAATTCTCGTTGATCAATTATCCCTGCAGACCAAATGAAATATATTTTCTAGGATCAAAACACCTCTCCAAGGAAAAGCTCTTAGATAGAAGAAAATTCAGTGAAGTAGAGAAAGTCAAATATATGTCACTAAAGATTTAAAGAAGAAGAAGAAGAAGAAGAATCTCAAACAGGGAGAAATGTTCTAAATTTCGTAAATTAGTTTTCTCTATTTGTAGTTGTGAAATTGATTAGATGAACTATGGTATCATTATATAATTGCATCTACAATTTCTGAGGAGAATTCAATTGTATATTGTAATTGAAACCTTGAATAAAATGATTTGATTAAAATAGTGTCTCGACTTATTTTTAATATTGAAGTTTCAATTATTTGTTGAAAATGTTGAAAAACACAATTCACCCCACTCTTGTGTAGCCATTCAATCCTACAAGTGGTATCAAAACTACGTTGATAATCTTTGATATAAAATCGATACCAACTTAATTAATATCATAGCTTATTTTGCCTTCCTTGTTTTTAAACAGAAATTAATATTTGAGCATTCGTTTAACTTTGTTAATCATAGGCTAAAGTTGTTTTTAAGTTTTAAACTATTTAAAATCAAATAGGTTGAAAAATCTAAGGTAAGATGGCTACTAGAAATGGTAATTTTTCTTTGTATGAAGGCCAAAATCTTAACCGTCCTTGTTTGGATCTCCAACACGGCACCAGAAAACCTGTTTGGATCTCTAGCATGGCACCAAAAAAACTTGGATTTGTTAACTTCTGTTTTTACTTAGTTAATTTATCTTTATCCCTATTCCTTTTTAGAAGTAAACAAACAACCTTTCACACAAATTAGATATTAATTCCAATGTGTATTTTAACTGCAAGTGCATAGTGTCTATTGTATTAGTGTGCAAGTACAGGTCGATCTCATAGGGAATTGCTTAACAATTGTGAACTGTTCCATTTTTAACAATCAAATTTATATATTCAATAAGCTCTCTATTGAGTTACAGTTAACTCAACGGACTAAGTTCGTTGAGTTATGGCTAACTCAGCAAACTAACCTTGTGGACTTAAGTTAACTCCACGAACCTGCCTTTACTATTTAATACTGCTATTTATAGAGGAATTCGGTCAACCATTGGGCGGTTCCACAAATTGTAAATAACATCAATTAAGCTCTTTAATGTTAGTAAACACTGGATTTATCATTAGGCAATACTAACATTCAGATAATACAAACAGTAATCATTAAAATGTTTAAGTCATTTGAACGAACCAATTTCAGTAAACTGTAAAACTAAAACAAACATAAAACAATCACAACACTAACAAAGATAACATTAATCACGATACAACACAAACAATACAACACTCAAATACAACATATAAACACAGATAAGTTGTTTTTGGTATTTTTGTTTTGATATGAACATGGAAATGGGCGAAAGGTGAAATGTAAAGTAATCTCAGTCGACAGTAAATACTTCCGTCACTACATGTGAGCAGATTACACCACTAAAAATTAAACCACTTACAATTCTGTCTCCTCTCCTTATAGAATCGCGAGTCTAGAATTGCAAAATGATCTCCTCTTTAGCATACAAGCATCAACCCAAAACCAAGGCTAGAAGCTGTACGATCTCTTGAGATATGAGTCGGCACTTGGTGAAAATGGTTTCCCTTCCCGCGATGCGATCACTCCTCACAGTGGTTGACAGGTATTATGTTTGGCTCGAAATTGACCCGACATCAGGAAAGTATCCTCACAGACCTCCGATGGTTGGTGATTATGGTAGTAGTTGGTGTGGTACTTTAGAGAATTTCTAACGCTGCCTGTAGAAAGCTCAGTGATCCTCCTCTACACACTTTGCTTCTTTTTATTCTTTTCTTTTATATTTCTTCAGTGGTAACTGCTTCTGCTTGAATGATCGGTTGGATTTCCTTCATTCATATCAACGACGATGATTTCTTCTCCCTACGTCATACGTGCGATCGTGGTTTTTCCTTCCAACTGTCTTGTTTCTACAACCGCTATAGTGGCATATTAGAAAATAAATGGTCTGTGGAGTTACAAATAACTCAACGGACTTGCTTCGTTGATTTAACTATAAAACACGTGCATAAATTTAACTATCCAATGCTCAAGTGCATTTTGGATACTTACAAACTTAACTATCTGATGCTCAGATGCATTTCGGATAGTTACAAACTTAACTATCCAATGCTTAGATGCATTTCAGATAGTTACAGATAACTCACCGATATATAACTTAAGTTAATCTTCCAGATCACAACACGTGTCAACAGTAATTTTATAATAAAGAAATATTTTTGAGAGTTACAAGTCTAACTATCCGATGCCTAGATGCATTTCGGATAGTTAGAGATAACTCATCGAAAATCCACTTAAGTCATTCTTCTAGAACATGACACATGTCCATAGCTATTTTATAATAAAAGGAGATTTCAGAGAGTTACACATATAACTATCCGATGCCCAACTACAATTTCGGATAGTTATAGATAACTCACCAAAAGTTCACTTAAGTCATGCATTATGGTTTCGACATGTGTACCTCAGGAAATAATAAAATATTCTTTTAAAACATAACTGCTCGATAATTTAAACATAACTCTTCGGTACATTAAGCATAACTATCCGGTATGTTAAACATAACTGTCTAAAATAACAAAAAATTTAGATAATTAAGAATTTCACAGCCTGCAATTTACCGACAGTTCAGAAATGTACTAAATTAACATTAATTCCCTGAAATTAAGTAGATTCTTTCATTAAAGCATATAACAGTGCAATTATAACATAATGGCTTAATTCTCATATGATAAGCTAAATATTATGCAATTAACCATCATTTAACCGTTAATATTATGCACTTTTTCATTCTAAACACTTCCCCCATACCTAAATTTTGCTAGTCCCTTAGCAAACTAAGATCTAATTAATGGGTCTTTCTAAAAGTGCTAGAATTAATTCTTCTTTGTTTCTTCTATTCAACATAAGAACTTGTATTATTATATAGATATTCTGTATGTTTCAGTAATCAACCTGCAAATATACTTAGAATATATGCAAATTACATACAAAGTATATCATCATCACATAGGTGTTAATTATATTATCGTTTGTTCTTCATTTCATCATTTGTCATCCTGAATTTTCCAATAAGATTTCTAAAAGAAATTTCAACAACATACAAATCAAAGTACAATCCAATTCAATCTGATAAAGACAAGTAAAATAAAGAATTGTATCACCATTAAACAACTTCAAAAGTCAATTCTAGATTCATATTTCAACAATTCTAGAAAACAAAAAAATATACTCGATTCATAAGATATCTGTATTTCACAAAACACTTGTATCTTTTCAAAACAATATATGTATTTTTGTACTTTAAAAGTTAATTTGACAAGCTTGAATCATAAAAGAGCTTTTTAATGTACCCATGTAACGAGCTTTCAGTCAATAATCCCAGATCTGATCAGGATCTTAGGTTGCCAGATTTCAAGAGTCCCTTTTCAGGTCAACAATTCTTACATACCTATCTGCTCAAGTACAAAAGGCTCATGATCAAACAAGTCAATAAACTCTTAAAGTTTTTTTTTTTTTGGATTTTTTTTCTTTTTTTCTCTTTTTTTTTTTTTTTTTCAAAACAAAACATTAATCACATACTATATATGTACGTATTTCATTAATACAGATGCAATAAAACACTAATCTCATACAGTCATGCTTCTATCATTTATTGAAAATATTAATCCATAACAATAAGCTCATACTTTTTCTATAGTTTAATAAGATCTACACATAGATCATTCTACAAGTTTAATCAGTCAAATTAAATGTATCTTTAATCATATGTGTTTCATTTAATCAAGAATTCACATCTCAGCTCTTTCAAGACTTCAGATAATTTACTGATTTTTCATTAAGCATTCTGATTTCATTTTAAAATCATGAAACTGTTAAACTCATGAAATTCAGAAAAAAAATATAAGATACTATATCTAGATTTGCATAAATAGTAAATTCTATAGAATCTTATATAGCCTTCTAAATATAACATTCAAGTAGTTACAGTTTATAAAAATTTTACAATCTCAATTATCGGATAGTTACAGCAAGTTCACAAAAATTTTCAATTTCCACAAAACTTTGCAGTACCATTTTAATTCCTTTAATTAACAAACTTACATGGCTGTTACTTTAATTACCTCCCCCCCATACCTACATTTTGCATTGTCCTCAATATAAAAGATTCAACAATAAATACGGTAATTGTAGCAGGCATGAATACAGTTTCATTGATTTAGCACCTAACTCAACGAATGAGTTTAAATCTAAATTCAGGATAAGTAATCAGTTACATACCTTGTTTTGTTTGTATCTCCTTCTGCATATTCCGATTTTTGATTCTGAAAAACTTTTCATTCATAGATAAAATTATATAACAAAATAACATTTAACAGATATTTATAAATCATTGTCTTGTGTGGAACCCATGCTCCTATGCCTTTGGTGGCTCACAAGCAAGGCAATTGGTTTCCTAAAACAAATACCAACAAACTGGATTGATATTTTGTTTTTTTTGTTTTTTTTTATAAAATAAACTAAAACTAAAATTTTTCTAAAAGTAATTCCAAAAAACACACAACATTAAAAGCACAAAATCACAGCTTAAGAACATAATTCAAAAGTAGAAACAAATGGGATAAATGTATCAGTCCAAGCAAACTTTTTAGGCATAATTCTTCTTGCTATTAATTCTGTTTTAATGCAGTTTGTGTTCCTTCTTAATTTGTAAACTTGCAATATATTATTTCTAGAATGATTCACCCTGTTTTTGGCTACACATTAATATTTCTTTTTTCTTTTTAATCGTTTGATGTGTTGGATAATATTTTTCTAGAAAAACAGAGCAAAATTCAGTTCATGTAGAAATTGAATCAGGCGACAAAGTATATAACCATCTCTTAAGTGTCTTTTAAAGCAAAAGGGATATATCTAAGTTTAATAGCATCTATACTCATGTTCGGCAATTTCATCATTTGACAAACTTCGTTAAATTCTCTAAGGAAATAATAGACATCCTCTCTTTCTAATCCATGAAAATGTGGCAATTAACTAATATAATTAGATTTCAGTTGAAACCTATCTCCCTCAAAGTTTGGTAATTGAATACATGAAGGTTCATGTTTGCGTGGCCTAGCACAACACTAGAAAACTTGTATGGATCTCCAGCATGGCACTAGAAAAACTTGGATTTGTTAACTTCTGTTTTTACTTAGTTAATTTATCTTTATGCCTATTCCTTTTTAGAAGTAAACAAATAACCTTTCACACAAATTAGATATTAATTCCAATTTGTATTTTAACTACAAGTGCATAGTGTATATTGTATTAGTGTGCAAGTACAAGTCGATCCCATAGGGAATTGCTTAAGAATTGAGAACCGTTCCATTTTTAACAATCAAATTTATATATTCAATAAGCTCTTTGTTGAGTTACAGTTAACTCAACGGACTAAGTTCGTTGAGTTATGGCTAACTCAACGGACTAACCTCGTGGACTTAACTCCACGAGCCTGTTGTTCCAATTTAATACTACTATTTACAAAGGAATTCGGCCAACCATTGGGCAGTTCCACAGATTGTAAATAACATCAATTAAGCTATTTAATGTTAGTAAACACTGGATTTATCATTAAGCAATACTAACATTCAGATAAATCAAACAGTAACCATTAAATTCTTTAAGTCTTTTGAACGAACCAATTTCAGTAAACTGTAAAACTAAAACAAACATAAAACAATCACAACACTGACAAAGATAACATTAATCACGATACAACGCAAACAATACAACACTCAAATACAAAATACAAACACAGATAAGTTGTTTTTGGTATTTTTGTTTTAATATGAACATGGAAATGGGCGAAAGGTGAAATGTAAAGTAATCTCAGTCGACAGTAAATACTTCCGTCACTACATGCGACGCGATTACACCACTAAAAATTAAACCACTTACAATTTTGTCTCCTCTCCCTATAAAATCGCGAGTCCAGAATTGCAAGATGATCTCCTCTTCAGCATATAGGCATCAACCCGAAGCCAAGGCTAGAAGCTTTATGATCTCCTGAGATATAAGTCGGCGCTTAGTGAAAATGGCTTCCCTTCCCACGACGTGATCACTCCTCATAGTGGTTGTCAAGCATTGTGTTTGGCTCGAAATCGACCTGACATCAAGAAAGTATCCTCACAGACCTCCGATGGTTGGTGATTATAGTGGTGGTGATGACGGTTGGTGTGGTACTTTAGAGAATTGTCGATGTTGCCTGCAGAAAGCTCAATGCTCCTCCTCTGTACACATTGGCCATACCCATCGATCACACCCAATTCTTTTTTCTTTTTTTCTTTTATATTTCTTTAGTGGTAACTACTTCTGCTTGAATGGTTAATTGGATTTTCTTCATTCATATCAACGACGATGATTTTTTCTCCCTGCGTGATGCGTGCGATCGTGGTTTTTCCTTCCAACTATCCTATTTCTGTAACCGCTACAGTGGCATATTAGAAAATAAATAGTCCGTGGAGTTACAGATAACTCAACGGACTTACCTCGTTGATTTAACTATAAAACACATGCATAAATTTAACTATCCGATGCTCAGGTGAATTTTGGATACTTACAAACTTAACTATCCGATGCTTAGGTGCATTTCAGATAGTTACAGATAACTCACTGATATATAACTTAAGTAAATCTACCATATCTCGACACGTGTCATCAGCAGTTTAATAATAAAAGAAGCATTTCGAAAAGTTTCACGTCTAATTATCCGATGCTCAGATGCATTTCGGATAGTTATAGATAACTCACCGAAAATCCACTTAAGTTACTTTCCTAGAACATGACACATGTCAATAGCTATTTTATAATAAAAAGAGATTTCGGAGAGTTACACATATAACTATCCGATGCCCAACTGCAATTTCGGATAGTTATAGATAACTCACCGAAAGTTCACTTAAGTCATGCATTATGGTTTCGACACGTGTACTTCAAGAAATAATAAAATATTCTTTTAAAACATAACTGTTCGGCAATTTAAACATAACTGTCTGGTACATGTTCGATATGTTAAACATAACTATCCAATACATGTTCGGTATGTTAAACATAATTGTCTGAAATATTTTCAGTATGTTAAACATAACTATCCGATTCATATTCGGTATGTTAAACATAACTGTCCAAAATATCAAAAAATTTGGATACATAAGAATTTCATAGCCTGCAATTTACTAATAGTTCAAAAATGTACTAAATTAACATTAATTCACCGAAATTAAGCAGATTCTTTAATTAAAGCATATAATAGTGCAATTATAACATAATGGCTTAATTCTCATATGATAAGCTAAATATTATGCAATTAACTATCATTTAACCGTTAATATTATGCAATTTTTCATTCTAAACAATTCATCAACTAATTCAGGATACAAAATTTCTCCTAACGGTTTTTCTACTAGAGCAGCCATCTCTACGTTCTCTTTTACAAAAAGGTTAGCTACACCCCAAAGGATTTCGTTAAAGTCCAGTTTAGAAAATGTTTCAGTACGCCTCTGTGTTGAATATTCCTAGGTAGGTGTTCTTACTAATCATTTAGTACTCAGAGAACGAGTCCATCTGCTCATAAATAAAATAGCAGAAGATTAATTACATACCAATCTGAAGCTTTCCATTGAGTAAATAATTATTGACGAATGAAGTCGAATCAGCTGCTTCTCCTTCCAATTTCCCCAACGCTTTTCTCCTTTCTTTTAAAAGTGCTGGTAACTCGTAAATAACATTATATTTTATATATATAATGCACATCCATAAAGTAAATAAATCTCATTGCAAGAATGTGTCTTGCAATGTGTAGTGTGGTTCTTGTTTTTATGGGTACATGTACCACTACTAATTTCAAATTTTGGTAACCGCTAAGCCGACGAAGTTTCGTTCGTGGTTAAAAGAATAATTGTTCTGCTTAATCCACGAACTAACCTCATTGAGTTACAGATAACTCAACGGAACAATGTCGGTTACTGTTACTAACTCCACGGACTAACTTTGTTGAGTTACAGATAACTCAACGGAGTGACCTTATATTATATTACTGACCTTGTGGAGTTAAGTTTAACTCAACGAACTTACTTCGTTGAGTTAACACTTAACAACCTCTAAGTTTACTCCTCGTAAGTACCTCTATATATTTTTTTCTTTCTCTGCATTCTGCTAACTGAAATAAAGTTAAATATATGTCATTAATGCAGCATTCTAATTAAAATTCGTTTAAATCTGAACATTATATAAATATTTAACTTGTAGTTTATTTCTTGTTATGCAGAATTTACATTTTACCTTGCAGCATGTAGATATTTTCAAGCATCTATTATTTAATCTTGTCATTCAGCAAATTGTAAATCTTTTTAAGCATTCATGCATACTGTTCCACAAATTATATAACATTCAATATAGTTCATTCCTTTCATCATTCTAAACACATATGAAAAGTATATCTGAAAAAATATATATTCATTCATATGAAAAATTTACATTACAACTCAATCAGATATTTTTCATACAAATATATACAAGTAGACGAACAATACAATTTAGCCTCTATTCCTAAGTTCATCTACTTCCTTCTAGAGATTTTCTAATTGTTGCTCTAATTGGTTTATCCTTTCTACAGCTCTAATAATGCCTCCAGAAGGTTCAACCATCTCTGTAGCTACAAAATTTTTGTACTCTTTCATTGAAATGGTTCTTGATCTTATCCTTTTTGATGTCCATTTCGTGAAATCAATAGAATCCACCATCAGTAGTGGAATCAAATCTCCATAAAACAGTTTCTTCTTCACTATTCTCAGCTTGGAGATAAAAACTGCAAACCAATTTATTTGAATTCTATTTACAACTGCATATGTGGCCTATTTGACAAATTGACTCAGTTCTATGTCATGGCCTTGTCGTTGGTAGACATTTTTAATCAAAATGTTAGCTATCATGTGTGCTTTACCATTTAAATGCTTCAGTCTATTTAATAATGGCATACCAGGATTGATAGCTAAACAATCCTTTATGGTCTATTTTGTCCACTCGACTGTAGTTGTCTTCCAAAATTTCTTTTCCTTCATTTTTCAATCCAAAAATGTTGTGGAGAAACTCAAGTGTTATCTATACATCAGCTTCCTCTACGTTGGAAATTAATCCTCCTTCTCTTTCTTGGAATTCAAATAATTCTTTGATTTCTTGCATTCCGTCCCAATTTACTGGCCTGCTGTATATAATATCATAACCCCTAATCTCTTGATATTTATTATAAGCTTCCTGACTCCAAAAGTGTACTTCCTTCAAAATTGTTGCTTTAGTTGGGTCAGGAATGTGACTTTGTTGTTCCAAAGGGGTTTGTTCTTGATCTTCCTCTTCCATAGGCTGAACTTGAAAATATTCTGCAGATTCCTGAACATTTGCTTCTGCTTCTGTCTGTGATGGTGAGCCGGCAGAACTCTCCACTCTGTCTTGAATTCTTTCCATAAATTGCTGAAGAGTTTCTTGCTCTTCAGTGGAATCTACAAGGTCATTTTTGTCCAAATGGCTTTGTTCAGCTTCTCGTTCCTTTTCTATTCTTTCTTCTTCCTCCTGACTATCAATCTGCATTGTCACTATTCTTTCTGATTCTATGGCAGATTGGGATGGAGTCATAGGCAATTCAGCTTCTACCCTAATTTCTGTTTTTTCTTCTTATATAGGCTGTAGACTAATTTTAACCTATTTTTCATCTTCTCTTTGTTTTTGGTGCTACTATTGCTGCTCCTCAAATTCGGATATCAGTTTTATAAAAATTGGCTCTGCAAGCCTTGTTGATATTGGTACTTCAGATTTAATCTCCTTTTGACATTCAAGCACTATCTCTTTTCCTTTCCTTCGTTTGATTAATTGTGTCTGGTCTTCCTCTTCTTCTTTTGAGATTAAATCTAAAAACAAAGGCTCTGCACACCTTTGAGCCACAGGTACTGGCTCTTCCTGTTTAATTTTTTCAATATTTGCTGGTCCCGAAGGACCAGCTTCTTCTCTTGCAGCAAATCTGACAACGGTTCTTTGATGCTTTTCCACTTTGATTTTATATTGGGCTTTCAATTTTTCTACAGCCCTCCTCTTGCGAAGTGCATCAAATACCAGATGTGCTTTGGCTATTGCTAAATCTTCTAGTTCTCCTTGGTTTTTCCCAACTTGAACCAGTCCTTGGAATTCTTTTAGTTCCTCTTTAGTCGCAGGCCCCAACATTGCTGCTCCTGCCAACAGCCTAAATGGTGGAACTGAAGGTCCTAGCTGCTGTTCCTCAGGAACAGGTCTTTTAGTAGTCGGCTCCTCTTGTTCTTCCTTTGCTTATTGCTGCCGCCTTATTGTACCCCTTGCACGACCAGCAATGCGCTTTTTGAATCATAATCTAGCCTTGCGTTGGATTAGCTCTAAGGCTACTTCGTTGTTCGGCCTGATTTTTCTTTCTTTGCTTAAAGCGATTTCTGTTAGTACTTTGATTTTTGTTTCTACTATTTGGGGTATTTGTATACCCAAATCAACCAAAAATTTTCTCAAGTTGAAGAGTTCTGATTCTACCTTTTGTAGCTCTTTTTCTCTTGTCGTGTTTTTGATTTTCTACCGCGTGTGCCATTCCTCTAACTCTTTTAGAAACTATGCTGTGTCAACTGCATCTTCCCAGAACTCAGGTGTCATCTTCCTCAGCGTGGAGTTACACAACAACACGGAATCGCTCTGATCTTTCTGTTCTAAGTTCTAACTGATCTGCTGGATAATGCCCTCAAAACCCTAAGTTTTAGTCTAAATAAGCCCTAAGTTTAGGCGGGTAATTGGGTCATTTCCCAAACCAATTCTCGCTCTCTCATCTGTGGAATCACGGATAACTCCATGGACTAAGTCCGTGGACTTCACTACAGTACTCTGTTGAGTTAACTGTAACTCAACGGAATAAGCTCGTTGACTAACTCAAGACTCAACGGAGTAAATTCGTTGAGTTAAGCGTAACTCAACAGACTTCCCGTACAAATAGATATATTAAAAAATACTTAAGATAATAGTTTTTTTTTCTATTTTTATTGGTTTAACCGATACCATGTTTTGGTCAGACCGACTTTTTTTTCAGTTGAACCGATACTGAGTTTTGGTAAAACCAAATTTTTTTTTACTAAAAAAAAATGATATAGATTTTTTATATTCTGGTCATACCAATAGATCTAGTCGGTTAACTACAATGATTTTTTATATTTTATATTTTTTTTTTAATTTTTATGATTTTTTTTATATATATGAAAATAAAATAATAACTGATTTGTTACTAAGTAAAGCTCAAGTAGTCCTCTACTCTGACTTCTTCTATAATTCCAAAGGAGCTTTTTGGTATTTTCAGAATAGGTCTAAGTCTTTGTCCATTTACTTTAAAGATATTCTGATTTTTAGGATTTTCAATTTCAATAGCTCCATACGGATAAATATTTCAAACTATGTAAGGTCCTACCCATCTAGAACTTAATTTTCCTAGATGGTTATGGAGTCTAGCCATGTAAAGATACACTTCTTGTCCTATTTCAAAGCTTTTTGGAATAATTTTCCTATCATGCTAGAATTTTATTTTCTCTTTTTCTCTTACAGTCTTCGAATAAGCTTCATTTCTAAATTCTTCTAATTCAATTGATTACATTTTCCTATTTTTAGCAGCTTGATTTAAATTAGTGTTCAGAGTTTTTAATGCCCAATAAGCTTTATGTTCTATTTCAACTAGTAAATGACAACTTTTTCCATATACTAGCCTAAAAGGTGACATACCTAAGCTTGTCTTATAAGCAATTCTATAAGCCCAAAGCACATCTATCAATCTATTTGCCCAATCTGTTCTAGTAGAATTTACTACTTTTTCTAAGATTAACTTAATTTGTTTGTTTGCACTTTCTACTTGTCCACTTATTTGCGGATGATATGATGTTGCAATTTTGTGGCTTACTCCATATTTCTTCATTAAGGCTTCAAAACTTCTATTACAGAAATGAGTTCCTCTATCACTGATAATAGCTTTAGGTATTCCAAATCTAACAAATATATTGGTTCTTATAAATTGTATTACCACTTTGTTGTCATTAGTTTTTGTAGAAATAGCTTCTATCCATTTAGATACATAATCCACCTCCAACAATATATAATTAAATTGATTAGACATAGGAAATGGACCCATAAAATCTATTCCCCACACATCAAAGATTTCAACCTCAACAATAGGATTAAGAGGCATCATATTTCTCTTTGATACTCTTCCTATTTGTTGACATCTTAAACAACTTAAGCAATATTTATGAGCATCTTTGAATAGTGTTGGCCAATAAAATCCACATTGCAAAATTTTTGCAGTAATTTTCCCTGAGCCAAAATGCCTTTCACAAGCTTGGTCATGATAGAAAGACAATATGCTCTGAAAATATTTGGAACCTACAATAGAAGGCTAACGTGAAGGCCCCCAACAATCAGCATGAATATAATCAAGAACTCCCTTGGAGCTATGCTAACTGCGTGCAAATGACACTCTTTTCTGTTTGCCAAAGACATAATGCTTGCACATGTCAATACAAGCAACCTTGTGCCCATCAAACTTGCCCAGACTACTTAGTTTTTGCATTCCTTTCTGCCCCAAATGACCCATCCTTGAGTGCCACATGACAGAAAAATCCTACTGACCAGATAAAGCTGATGTAGCTACGCCAACAATTGGAGTGCCCTGCAAAATGTATAAGGGACCAGATTTGGTTCCCTTCATAACAACTAACGAGCCTTTCCGTATGTTGATCTTCCCCTCACCACCTGTATATCTATAACCCTTAGCATCAAGGGCCATCCATGAGATCAGACATTTTCCAAGCTTTGGGACGTGCCAAACGTCCTCCAGAATTCTAACTGTGTCATCATGTAGTTTAAATTTTATAGTGCCCACACCAACTCTAGAACACACATCATCATTGGCCAAAGTCACTTGACCACCCTCCACCTGCTCGTAGGTGTCAAAATACTCCCTAGTAGGAGTCATATGATGTGAAGCTCTTGAGTCCATAATCCATTGATCATTAGAATAGGCACTGCAACAAACTGTAAGAGAAAAGTCATCACTTGACGTAGAACTAGTTTCTGCCACAATAGCCTTTCCTTTGTTCATAAGCTTGGGACAATGTGATTTCCAATGTCCTTTCTCCTTAAAGTAATGGCAAGTATCCTTAGAGTACTTGCCCTTCGACTTGCTTCTGCTTCTATTCTTCCCTCCACCTTGTCTCTAGCTTCTTCCCCTGTTCTCTTGCTGCTGAGCTGAGAGGCCAACACCACTTGCCTCGTTTCTACCATGCACCATGTGCCTGAGCTCCCTGGAATGAAGGCTAGACCTCACTTCTTCCAGTGTAATTGAATCTCTTCCAACTACACAAGACTGAACAAAGTTTTCATAACTCAATGGGAGTGAATAAAGCAAGCTAAGAGCTGCATCTTCATCTTCTATGATTACTCCAATATTCTTGAGTTCCGTCAGAATAGCATTTAGCTTATCTAAATGCTGCTTAAGAGGTACACCTTCTATCATCTTTAAAGAGAACAATCTCTACTTTAACAATAATTTGTTTGTTAAAGACTTAGTCATATACAATGACTCAAGTTTCTGCCAAAGACCTAACGAGGTAGATTCATCAACAACTTCTATTATAACTTCATCAAACAAACACAACAAGATGGTGGTGTGAGCTTTCTCCTCCTGCAATTCAAACTCTGGCGAATTTCTGTTCAAAGTAGTTTCCTTATTTAAAGGAGCCCAAATACCTTGTTGCTTTAGAAGTGCTTTCATCTTAATTTGCCATAAGCTGAAGCTATTCTTACCATCAAACTTTTCTATCTTCAACCCCGAAGTATTCATGTTTTCAAAACAACAAACAACCAGCAATATACACGAGATACAATGTGATTTCAACAAGCACAATTCTGCAGCAAGGTACACAATAGCAAGCAATATCTCAACAACAATATGCTATTGAAACTACTGATTTCAACGAAATGCAATCAGCCACAAGCCAAGCACACTACTTAGCAAAAAATAGTAGCAAATACTCGCACAAACCAAGCACAAAACCATAATCACAAAATGCCCAAAATCTGACAATCAAAGAGTCACTCGTCTAGAAAACTGTTGTGCCCTAGCCAAATGCCTCCTATTGTATCTCTCTGAATACGAAACTTCTAACCACAAAATTTTAAAGGAAGGAAGTTCAAGAAGCTTACTACATGTCCTCAAAATTTGAGACACAATGGAGCACAGACGAGGAAGGCGCACGACTTGGCGTTGGAGTGTGCAGACTGGCGCCAGCGACGACGGCAGTTACAACAATGGAGAGATCCCTTGCAGAAATGGCTTGAACCTTGATCAATCTCTTCGAAACTTCAGATGCAAACCTGGAGATGTCCAACCTCACTCTGATACTAGTTGTTGTGCGGAAAGATCAAACAAATGTGGAGCATCTAAGGGTGGCGTGGAGAAGAGATTTGCGTGGAAGAGAGGATTGCTAGTGGAGAATTCGAAGAACAACAAATTTACGAGGTTCCCCAGCATGGGTACGTCCACGGGTGATCAATCTATAGTGATTCCTTGCTGTATGGTTGCTAGTACAAAGAAGGGGGAGAACAAAATCAAGGGATGGTTTGGCATGGCATCCCTTGGACATGGATGACCCCTTACATATATAGGGGCAACTGTTGGTGATACCCAAAAGACAAGTTTGCCCCTTTACAAATTATCAAAGAAATACAACCATATTCAATGACACATACATATACTTGATGGAAGACACACGCATCACAATATCAAATGGATGTTAAGAGTGCATTTCTAAATAGTTTAATTAATGAAGAAGTTTATGTAAAACAACCACTTGAATTTGAAGATATTAATAATCCTAACTATGTGTATAAACTGAAGAAAGTTTTATATGGTTTGAAGTAAGCACCAAGATCGTGGTATGAAAGATTATCTACTTTTCTTATAGAACAAGGATATATCATTGGAAAAATAGACCATACTCTATTTATCAAAAAAGATGATAAAGATCAAATTGTTGTTCAAATATATGTAGATTATATAATCTTTGGAGCAACTTTTGATAAACTAATAAAAATATTTTTTGAAGAGATGACTAGTCAATTTGAGATGAGTATGATATGAGAACTTTCATATTTTCTAGGACTTCAAATTAAGCAAATGGATAAAGGTATATTTTTAAATTAGGAAAAATATGCAGTTGAAATACTTAAGAAATTTAATTTTAAAGATACAAGGATTCAAGGAACTCTTATGAGTACTTTAAAGTTAGATATTGATGACATAGGAAAATTAATAGATCAAAGAAAATACAGAAGTATGATTGATTCTTTACTTTATTTGACAGCTAGTAGACTTGATGTCATGTTTGTTGTGTGTGCTTGTGCTAGATTTCAATCTAATCTTAAAGAATCACACTTAATTGCTGTTAAAAGAATATTTAGATATATACAAGGAACTAAAAATTTTGGTCTATATTATTCTAAGGATAGTTCAATAGATCTTATAGGATATACTGATGCTAATTACGTAGGATCTAAATCTAATAGAAAGAGTACCAATGTCAATTATTGGGAAATAATTTGGTGTCATAGTTTAGTAAAAAGCAAAACTATGTAGCACTTTCAATCACTAAAGTTGAATATGTTGCTACTGCATTGTGTTGCACTCAAATTCTATGGATAAGGCAAACTTTCAAAGAATTTAGATTATCTTATGATACAACTGAGATTTATTGTGACAGTAGTTCTATAATAAATCTTTCCAAAAATCTTGTATTACATTCTAGATATAAACATATAGAGGTTAGACATCATTTTCTAAGAGATAATGTAATTAAAGGAAAAATTAAATTAGGATTTGTGTCTAGTAAAAATCAATTAGCTGATATATTTACAAAACCTCTAGATGAAAATACATTTTACAACATAAGATTAAATTTAGGTGTTTGTAGGCTATGTGATGTGTAAAATGCTTAAACTCCATAAAAGATAAATATTGTTGTTGATGTTGTTTACCTCATAGATATTATATACTTATCATAAATATCTAAGTAATATCTAAACTGCTATATAAGATACTATGCATTTACGATAAAATTATTGTAGTATCTTATTGATTTTACTTATTTTTCCAAGTTTAATGGTTTTTAAAATTTTAAGTGAAAATGTCAATGAAAAACATTAAATTCCTCTGAAATCCTGAAATTTTGATTAAAAGTTTTCTTTCGATCAATGAGAGTGCATATGATCAAGAATGAGTTTGACTTGATTGATTAAACTTGTAGAATAATTTATATATAAATCATATTAAGCTATTGATCAAAAATATGAGCTTATTGAAATTGATTCATATTTTTAATAAAATCATAAAAATAAAAATTGTATGAGATTTGTGCTTTATTGCTTCTATATTAATGAAATACATATATACTATGCTTAAAATAACAAGTGCTTACAACGAGAAAATCTTTGAGAGTTTATTGATCAATTTGATCATGAGCCTCTTGTAATTGAGCAGATAGGTATGCAAGGATTGTTGCACTGAAAAAGTATTCTTTAAATCTAGCAATCTAAGGTCCTAATCAGACCTACAATTGTTGACTGAAAGCTTATTACACTGGTACATTAGGAAGCTCTTGTATGATTCAAGCTTTTCAAACTAACTTTTAAAGAAAAATTATCAATATTTACTGTTTTGAAAAGATAAAAGTTGTTTCATTAAAAATAGATATCTGTGAATCGAATATAGTTTCTACCAATATGACTGTTGATTTGTTGAATCTAAACAAGTACTTTTGAAAATGTTTATTTCAGATACATTTCTTTATTCTTCTTGTGTTAATCATATTAAATTTAAAGTTATGTTTTGATTCATATACAGTTGGAGTTGATTCTCAAAATCATTCTTGATGAATTTAGGATAACGAAAATTTCTAAGAAGAAAATTTAAAGTATAATTATAAGTAACACCTACTTTATAAAAGTATATTTTGTATGTTATTGAATATATTTGAAGTATATTTGTCGGGAGAGGATTTACAATGTCCAAAATAAATTAATATCATTCAAAATATAAACCTTAGTTAATTTGAGTTTTGTCCTCTTAAAATCTTGATGCAACAATTTTACAAACAAACAAACTATTTTAGGTTTATAAAGAGAATTTTTAAAATAGTTTATGATGTTCTCAAGATAATGTTTATATTTGTTACTTTTAGCTTATATGTTGTTTTCGGAAGCTTTCAGTTGAAAACATTTGAAACTTATTTTTTAGCTAAGTATATTAATTAGACGTTATGTTATGTAAGGTAATGTATAAAATTGCCACTAGACAGCATTTTACTTATTAGGTTAAGTAACTCAACGAGTTATACTTAAATTTTTCGGGTACCACGATTGAATAAATTTTATTTAATATTCATTTAAAACTCAAACCCAACTACTAAACTCGTTAAGTTATGCTACTGAAACCCTATTTAAACACTTATTACACAAGAACTTAGGTTATTGTTGAGCTATATTTTTAGCTCAAGCTTTACTACAAGTGCACAGTTCCTTTGGTGTACATGGCAAATACAGGTCATTCTTCCACAAGGATTGTGTTTATGACTTAATCAATTATTACTCAATTTGTTCTTCAAGCTCTCAGCTATACTTCGGTAAATTAATGACATGTGAATGTATAATAATCAAAATTAACACAAGCTCACAAATCATGCAGTTTCAAGGCAATGTGTAGTGGAAAATGGTGATGTGAATCAATTTCTTTACTTGTAAATCTATCAACCCATTCAATTATAACATGCACACAAGTTCCACGTGATTTCAGAAGTTATATCAATGCATAAAAATTGAGGAAAGAAAAATAAAATACGAAGATTCAATAGGCTATGCTACTCTATTCTAATTTATACTAAATGCATGCAACTATGCTATTTGCTAATCTAGCTAAACTATACTATACTACTTGCATTAGAAATTCTTTTTGGAGATTGATTTGGACAAAATGTGATCAATATAAGATATAACAAATTCAGCTAACTACTGAAATTAAAATTAACAACTAAGGTAAATGAGAGGTTCTTCATTAAGAAGAAATTCAACACAATATACTTCCAAGTTCTTATACTCCTCTTCTTCTCCTTGAATCAACACTTCACATTCATATGTGCCAAGTATACCATACATAGGTGTCAACCACTCTTGTGAAAGCCCTATGTATGGTCCCAACAAATCAAGTAAATGTAAACTGAAATTAAGAGAACAATGCAGTAATTAAACTTGAACACACATTTAATCCTACTAAGACATCATAAACAAGAAGTGTATCTCTACCAAACTCTTCTAGCTTTCCTCTACTACCAGAAAACAAACTTTCCAAGGGCTGTCACTACCTTGGTGAGCTTTGAAAATCTGTAGTAGAGAAACTTGCACAATGGAGCTTTACTAGGGAGCTTGGGAAGAGCTTTCAATCCCACAAGGATGCTCGGATGCTCAGCCGTGTCTCCACCTCTCGCACGCGTTGTTCTTCCGAACCCCGAACTCTTGGTCGCGTATATGTCTCCAGCAATTATTTCTTCCGACTTTAAATAATTCTCTCCACTAGGCGGATATCACCGAGCGAACAGATTCTCGATCACGCGTACGTCTTCCGTGCGTACGTCTCTCGCGCGTGCTTCTCTCGTGCGCTCCCACCAACTTCCAACATCGAGTGTATCACCCTCCAATGAGAATCCATAGATCTAAGGGAGCCAATGAGGTGTTGGCATGTCTACTTCTTTAAAGTTTAGTCCACCAACTTTGATTATTCACATCTTCTTTTTGTCTTTTGCAATAAGCTCCTTCCACATGTGTGTTACCTATAATTAATGGAAATTGAACTCCAAGAGATGTTAGCCAACATAGGATAGGACATTTAAAATAAAATCAATGAGTTATATGTAAAATTATATCTAATGGGGATGCACTTGTTAATTAAATTTCTATATTGCACTATATTTCAAGACTTATATTACCCATAATTAATATCATTTATCCACCATAGATAGATAATATCATGCAAAATTACTTATAAAATTCATTAAAAATGAGCAAAATTAAAGCTTGAACAATTATCTCATAACATCTTTCTAAAAATCTTTCTTGCTTGTTCTTGTAACAACTTGCGATGATGTTTTCAAAGTTCTACAAAAGAAGAGGTAGAGGAAATGCCAAAGGCAAAGAAATCGAGGAAGATGATGTTCCTCATACATGGTTTAAAAAGATTTTTCAAGTAGACACAAGGTTAGCTCAAATATATCGTGACTGTTTCTTTTCTAAAGAACTACTTGATGAAGTTAGACAAGAACTTCAAAATATAGTTGAAAGTATACAATATATGGGAATAAGAAGTAAATTTGACAAAGAATATCATATGAAATGTGCTAAAATAGCATTTTTAGAATAATATGCCAAATACCTAGAAAAAGTATTAGGTTCTTCCAATAGAATTCCTCAAACCCCTATCAATGGTACACAACTACAACCATTTGAGGAAGAACATGAATCTGCAATACCTACACCTTTATTTTCAAGGGAAAAACAAACAAATATTGGTGTTGATAAGAAAAAAGTTGAAAGTCTTCAAAAGGCAATTGCTATAGATAGTGCCTTTGAAGAATTGAAACATAAAACTTTTATGGAATAGATTCAAAAGAAAATAGCAATACCAGAAGAAGAACAGTTGACTTGCTACAAGAGAAAGAGAGTTAGAAAAATGAAGTAAAAAGAGATTGTTTCTAAGGAAACAAATTTAGTTGAAAAATCAGATGAGGTTTTATTTCCTAAGGGCAATATATGTCTAGACATTGTATCTTTTAGTGCATCTGATAAGTTCATCAGTTCTGAACACAGTGAAACTGGTGATGATGAAACTTTATTGTCTTTCACTAGAAAACTTTAAAAGCACTCAAAGCAACAAATTAGTTCAAGTTTTTCTATGATTTCAAGCCTTGATGATAAGGAAATTGAACAATCAAAGCATCAGGTAGACATTAAACAAGTTATTGTAGATGTGCTTGAAAATATTGAGGCAATAACTAATTCAGAGGTTGGATTGTCTGGAGTAGCAACTATTGACAAAGACAAAACTCCAGAAGAGCTTCATGTTGATCAACCTATTTCAAAATCTATAAAACCAAAGTCTAAGAATTCACAACATATTGAAATAGAAATATCTATTGAAGAAAATGAAGAATTACAAACAAATAACACAGCTGTTGAATTTGTGGAAAATTTGAACTCTGAATATTCTATAGAAACTAAATGTATGGATGTAGCGGATATTGAAAATGTTCCTCATACTATTGAAGTTGAAAAATCAAGCTTACTTGAGTAGCTTCAAGACAATATTTTGATAGAGGAACACAATGACATTCATTTTGAAGAAGAGATTCCTGAAGAAGACTTAAATTCTGAATCAAGGCTTCGGGTATCACCTTCTAAGTATACAATAATAAACATTCAAGGAAATTCAATATATTTTAGGTCTAAGGAAGCATTACAAAAATATAATAATTTGATTACTTGTCAAATTCTACATGCTCGACCAATAAAATTTAAAAGTTTATTGGACATAAAAGCTTTATTTGAGTTTCAAGCCTTAATGCAATTCTTACTAGTTGGAACACAATGGAAGCAATATAAAGAGCTTATTGCAACTTTTTACAGCAATCTAGTAAAGAATGAAAATTTTTTGAAATCTCAAATAACTCAACAGGAGTTTACTTTATCTCCTGAATTGATTTTTGAAGTTTTGGGATTAAGGAATGAAGGTGTTGTTACAAATAGATTTGACATTGTTAGACAACTGGAATGGGATGTACAATCGTCATCACAAATTCCAGGTGTATATATAGAAATGTGATTAATGGAAAATCTGAATGTAGAGGCTTGGTTTATTGCAAATATTATACATGCTAATTTATTTCAGAGAGTCAAACATAATCTAGAAGTCAATAGAAGTTGTTGACTTATGGCCTCTTGAACATAATTCAAATCAATTGGTTTGATGTTTTTATATCTCAACTACAACATATCAATTCCAAATTATTTTTTGGTGATGTTGTATGTCAAATTCTTGCAAGCCAATTAAACTTATCTGACTGGCCCTCTAAAAATAAAGGCATGAGAGTATTCAGTATCAAAGAATTGCAAAAATACTAGTCCATGCAACAACCACAACAACAACAACAACCTGACCTTATAGAACAACAACCAACATAGCAAAACTATTCAGATCAAGTACAATAGCAACCAGATATACCTCCTACCTTAGATGCAATGCTGAATGACATTAAAAATGATTTTAGGCATCTAGGAGATAAAATTTGTAATGCTATTAGTGATATCATTAGGAGGCATAAATAATTGTACTAACATTTGTCTGTTTACTTGATTTTTGAATACAAAATGTAATGTTTGTACTTATTGTTTAACTATTTGAACAATAGATTTTTTCTGTAAATGTGTTTTCATTCTTATTAATGTTTACAGAAAGTTGAGCTGTACATACTTGCCTCTCGATTTTTATATTGTGTAATTATCTTTTTGATTCATGATAAAAAGGGGGAGATGATTATGTATTTAAATGCATATATATTAAAAAGGGAGAGATGATTATGTAATCGTTGAAATATTTTTCTAAAAGTTTTATTTCTGAGAGATGTTTTTCACACAAACAATAGATATAATCTTAAGTGGCATTAAATCAACAAACTTATTTGTTGAATTAAAACTTAACCTAACGAAGGTACTTCGTTGAGTTAAACATATTTCATAATTGATTTAATATGATTTTTGTCATCATTAGAAAGGGGGAGATTGTTGAGTATTTTGTTTTGATGATGTGCACTAAATGAATGTAATCATATTTATTCAATTACTATTATTTGTGAAAGTAAATTAAGAACATCAATTAATATAGAAAAAGTTTAATGATATAAATACTTGTCTATAATGGATCTGAGATTATACTAAGATAAATAACTAGTTGTTAAGTAATACTAACTTTTCATTTAACTAAACGTTAAGTTAACATGTGTTTTTATTATAAAGCATGATATGTTTTAAAGTTATATTTTTCTATATCATGTACAGTACACGTTAAGACAACTCATTGAGTTAGTACGTTATTTGTATAAAGGTCACATGAGAACTCGTTGAGTTATAGGCTTAAATGTTAAAATAGGTCACGTGAGAACTCGTTGAATTAGTGAACAAAAGGTTAAAATGTAGAGATGAACTCGTTAAGTTAGTATTATGCATGTGGTGAAATTAAAGTTTAAGAATGTTATATTGTATCACGTGAGTTGCGTATGTTTAACTCGTTAAGTTAACATAATTACACTAACTGCACGTGTTAAGTTACTATATTGAACACTAAGGCAACGTGTTAGGTTAGCATTATAAACTTAAAGTTGTTATTATTGCACGTGGTAAATACTTTATTGTAAAAACATTTATTTATTACTGGTTCGTTGAGTTATCAATAACACAACGAAGTTGGTTCATTGAGTTAGTGTAACACTATGAAGCTAGTTCATTGAGTTAGCATAACACCACGGACTTAGTTCGTTGAGTTAGCTATAATACTTGTCACGTGATTTGGCACATGATGAACTCATTGAGTTAGATACATTAAGTTATAAATACTTGTTTAGTTAACATTAACATAACGACTTGTTATTGCACTTGATGGAAAATTTTGGACAAGAAAGTTTATTTTGCAAGAATTTTTTCAGAGATCTAGGATTGATGATTAAAGAAAATTCGAAAGGAAAACGTGGGTCAGAATGTGTGTATTTCAATGAAGGAAAAAGAGAAGACGTGAAGAGTGGAAAACTAATAGTGATTAAACGTGGAGGATATGCATGAAATGAATATACAGTATAAAAGGCATAGAATTCTTGTTGATCGATTATCCCTACACACCAAATGAAATATATTTTCAATGATCAAAACACCTCTCTAGGAAAAAGCTCTCAGATAGAAGAAAATTCAATGAAGTAGAGAAAGTCAGATATATGTCACTAAAGATTTGAAGAAGAAGAAGAAAGCAAATTCAATGAAGCAAAGAAAGTTAGATATTTGTCACTAAAGAATTGTAGAAGAAAAAGAAGAAGAAGAAGATGAAAAATCTCAAATAGGGAGAAATATTCTAAATTCCATAAATTAGTTTTCTTTGTTTGTAGTTGTGAAATTGATTAGATGAAATATGGTATCGTTATATAACTGCATCTACAATTTCTAAAGAGAATTGAATTGTATATTGTAATTGAAACCTTGAATAAAATGATTTGATTAAAGTAGTGTCTCGACTTGTTTTTAATATTGAAGTTTCAATTATTTGTTGAAAATGTTGAAAAACACAATTTACCCCTCTCTTGTGTAGCCATTCGATCCTACATAATCTCTAACATGCATGAATTAACATATATAAAATGCACAAATTGGTACTTTACAATTACTTTTGCTAATAGTATGAGAATCAAATTATTTCAAATGGATGTGAAAAGTGCATTCTTAAATAGAATTTTGCAAGAAGAAGTGTTTGTGAAACAACCCTAGGATTTGAAGATAAAGACAGACCAAGTCATATTTATAAATTAAACAAGGCTTTGTATGGCCTGAAATAGGCACCCAAGGCATGGTATGACAAGTTAAAATTTTTCTAATTGAGAATCAACTCAACATAAGTAAAGTGAACAACACTTTGTTTATCAAAATAATTGATTCACACATGTTGATCATTTAAATCTATGTTGATATTATTTTTAGTGCAACAAATGAAAAACTATGTCATGAGTTTTAAAACTTATTGAAAAATTAATTTAAGATGATCCTAATGGGAGAACTAAAACTTTTTTTTAGGATTATATATCCATCAATTACCAAGTGACGTATTTATAAATTAAGAAAAATTATACAAGGAAATTCTAAAAAAGTTTGGGATGGAAAATTCAAAGGCAACTAATACTCCTATGAGCTCCAATGAGAAACTTGACAAGGATACTTTTGAAATTACTATAGATCAAAAGAAATATAACAGAATAATTGGATCACTTCCGTATTTATTATTAAGGTAGATGTGTGGAGTCAATCTTTAGTTCGCATATTGGTAGTCAAAGTTAAAGGCGAAGGCCGAGACCTTCGTCATGGCATCTGAAAGAGTTTATCCAGAAACCAGTAGTTTAGCTAGAATAGCTGAGGAGGTCGACTTGGTTGTCTAGCGAGTGCAGTCATGGAAGTTTCTAGAAGCACCTACCAGATTTCGATGGATGTGCTACAAAAGACTAGGGTAGAATTTGTAATTTTTGTACTTAGGGTTCACACCTTTCCCTATAAATAGGAATGTACCTGCACAAGCTTATGTGCGTTGTTATCAGCATTTCAAGAGCTAGGGCACCCATGGACGTAGGTAGTTGCTGATCCACGTTAAATCTTGTATGTTCATCTTCTACTTTCCCTTCTTCTTCATCTCCCAACCACCATGAGCTGAGAGGGTGAGTTTCTTCACATGCAAACAAACGTAGTCCCTTTATCGATAGGTTCCAATTTAGGATGTCAAAGAACAAGGGAGAAGGGTGCAAGAGAGGGAGAGTGAGAGAGAGAGCAAAGGTTGTTACAATCTCGTCACCTCATCTCCTAACAACTGGTATTAGAGTGTAAGTTCTAAACGAATGCATAGTGAAGAACACCATTGGTAGAAGATTGCAGGTGTAGAGGAGGCAGTTATCCGAGTTCTAGGTGACTCCTACCGCAATCAATGTACATGATAAAAGTGTGTGAATTCCAGAGAATATGTAGGACCCAAGAAGATGTCTAGAGAAAGAAAGTTCAACATTAAGAAGTTCAAGGGTAAAGATTTCAATTTCTAAAGGATGTAGATGGAGGATTATCTGTATAAGAAAGACCTTTACCTACCGTTGTTAGGTAGAAAATTGGAGAAGATGGAATAGGAAGAATAGGAGCTTTTGGACCAAAAAGCTCTTGGCATGATACGGCTATCACTGGCAAGGAACGTGTTGTTCAATGTTGCTAAGGAAATGACAATGGCCAAAATCATAGAGGCATTGTCCAGCACTTATGAAAAGTCGACGGTGTCAAATAAGGTTTTCCTTATGCATCTTCTTTTCAACCTCAATGCTTAGTGTGGAGAGCCACAGGTAGAGTCAATCCAAAAGTCAAAGCTTCAGGAAGAATCGTCAAAAATCTTGGGGTAGAAGTAGAAGCCGACCAGATGTGAAGTGTTGGAACTGCAAGAAGTTTGGACATTTCCAATTGCAATGTCAGAGCCTAAGAGAGATATGGCGGAAATCGATAGAGGAGTAGGTGTAAATGCTCTTACAGATTGTTTAGATGACACCTTGATTTGTTGTGTCAATAGTTCAGTTGACACATGGGTAATGGACTCTAGGGCATTTTTCCACATGACACATCAAAAGGAGTTATTACACAATTATTGTGCAATGCTGATACAGAAGGTATATTTGGCCAACAATTTGAGTTTGGACATGCTAGGACGAGAAGAAGTCTAGATCCAAATGAAAGTAGAGACTGTGGATACTTCAAGATGTGAGGTATGTCCTAGGTTTGGCCAAGAACCTAGTTTCTTTGAGCCAACTTGACCAGGAGGGTCACCATGTTTGGTTTGGAGCCAAGTGGAAAGTAACCAAGGGTGCTCGGGTGGTTGCCTCAGACTAGAAGACTAGAACCCTATATCTAACGATGGATGAAGTGAAGGAGGACTAGTTGTCTATAGCAATTACAACCATAAGAGTCTAATCAATGGCATTGTAGACTAGGACACATGAGTGAGAAAGGGTTGAAGGTACTAGTAGCATGTGGTAGAATTCTAGGTTTGAAGGATGTCAACTTGGAAAACTATGAGAATTGCATCTTGGAAAAGCAAAAGCATGTTAGCTTCTCAAGAGTAGTACATGAGCCAAAACTAGGTAAGTTGGACTTGGTTCACACAAATGTGTGGGGGGCTACTCTTGTTAGCTTTATAGGTGGATCCCAATACTACGTCATGTTTATTGATGAGAACACTCGGAAGGTTTGGGTGCACTTCCTCAAGCATAAGTCAAAGGTCCTTCAAGTTTTCAGAACATGGAAGGTAGAAGTGGAGAACCAGTCAAGGAGGAAGATAAAGTGCATTAGATCAGACAATGGTGGCAAATACAACAATAGAGAATTCATTGAATTCTACTAGTTGGAAGGGATCAAGAGAGTCTAGACAATACCTGGAACACCACAATAGAATGGGGTTGCTGAGAGAATGAACTAGACACTAAACGAGAGAGCCAAGTGCATGAGGCCATATGTTGGCTTTCTAAAATCATTCTGGGAAAAGGCAGTTAGCATAGTCACTTACCTGATTAGTTGGGTACCGTTAGTCCCAATTGGCTTCTAGATACCGAAAGAGTTGTAGAGTGAGGAGGTTAGCCTGTCTCACTTGAGGATATTTGAATGTTTATCCTATGTCCATGTCGATGAGGATAAGAGAGATAAATTGGACCTAAAATCCAAGAAGTGTTATTTCATATAATACAGAAAGAATTATTGTGGCTATAGGTTCTAGGATAACGAAGCTAAGAAGATGGTCTGAGCAAGGAATGTCTTATTCAAAGAGAAGCACTTGTACAAGAATAGAGGTGTGGTAGAAAATTAAAATCTGAGAGAAGTCACCTAGATGCTAATAGGAGACTTGAGGATTACAAGAGTTTTGAGATGGAAGGTCGTAGTGTTAGTACTTGGTTCAAGTGGATGCACTGAACCACCAACAAAGTAGGATCGAATTCTAGTTGGGAGGAATTGGATTTCCATAGATGAAAGACTAGAGACAACATTAGGATAGATGTTGAGATCATTAGAGATTTCTAGAATGAGTCAAGGGCAAATCAACTAACTCAAATGGAGGAGATAGAGGAGCTAGCGGTTAGCTCTCAACCAAGGGGATTCACAAGGATTTCCAAACCTCCAAATAGGTTTGTGCCATCTTTCAACTACCTATTGTTGATAGATGATGGCAAGCTAGGGACTTACTAGGAAGTTGTGCACAACAAAGATGTAGATCAGTGGGAGTTAGTGATGAAAGAAGAAATGAAGTCCTTAGAGAAGAACCAAACAAGAGAGCTAACTCTATTACTTGAAGGTAAGAGAGCACTTGGCAACAAATGGATGTTCCAACTAAAGGAACAACCTAATGCTAGTAAAAAGTACAAGGCCAGACTTGTTGTCAAGGGATACCAACAAATCTAGGACATTAACTATGTGGAAGTATTCTCTCCAGTAGTCAAGATGACTATAGTGAGAATCATCTTGAGCTTAGTGGCAACCGAAGATTTGTTCTTGGAACAAATGGATGTGAAGACTACTTTTCTCCACGATAAGTTGGACAAAGAGATTTACATCTCAGAAGGATTTGTGGAAACTGGTCAAAAGAAAAATCTAGTTTGCAAATTGCAAAGAAGTCTATATGGCTTGAAGCAAGCACTTAGGCAGTGGTACAAGAAATTCGACAGCTTCATTTATACTACAAGTTTCAATAGATGTAATATAAACTACTATTGTTACATAAGGCATCAAAATGATTGCTATGATGACATGCTCATTGCAAGCTTGAGCATAGAGGAGATCCGAAAGCTAAAGGATCAGCTCCACTAGAAGTTCGACACGAAGGACATGGGTGTGGCTAGGAAAATCCTTAGAATGAAGATCATCTAAGACAGGAAGGTTACCACTTTGAGGTTGAGCCAAAAGAAGTACTTAGAAAAGGTACTAAAGTGGTTCGACATAATAGATGAGTGAAAGACAGAGTTGTCGCTTGAAGCCACTTCAAGTTGTCAAAGAAATAATCTCTAGAGATAGAGATGGACTAGGAAGAGATGTCTCGAGTTCCCTATGTGACAACTGTAGGAAGTTTGATGTATACCATGACTTGCACCTGACCAAACATAGCTCATGCAATTGGAGTTGTAAGTAGGTTCATGGCAAATCTAGGTGCATAGCATTAGCACGCCATAAAGTGGATACTATGGTATCTCACAAACATATCTAAGTTCGATGTTAGGAATTTTGTTTTGATGATGAATATTTTATTACAGTTTATAAATAAGTCTAAATAAAATTTTTCTAAATATAATAGTCACATAATTATATGTTGACAAGTTTTCAGATAGTTAAAGTTTTTGAATAGTTAACATTTCAATTTAGTTGAAGAGTTATATTAAAAACTCGTATAGTTAAGTTATCTACATGTATGTTTTTAATGTTTTAAGTTTTCATGTATTTTTCATGTGTGTTTGGTAATGAAAATCAAAGAGTTAGATAACTATTCAAGTTTTTATATGTATGGATGGATAACTATTCGAGTTTTATAACATGACTAATGAACAGATAAGTTTTCTTTTTTTAGTCATGTGTTTTGCAAGTGCAAGAACTCGAAGAGTTACAAATAAGTGTTCGAGTTTTTATAGGACTTAAAGGATAAGTGTTCAACTAAAGTGGTAACTTAGAAGATATTCTACAAATCTCCAAGAAGGTAAAATTTCAGTGGATCTACAATATGAAATCATGGAAATTCAAAAAGATAGTGGAGATAGTGGAAATTCAAAATAAGAAGTAGACATTCAAGATAAAAGAGTGGACATAGTAGAAATTCAAAAAGATAGTGGAGATCATGGATAATTTGAATTTGAAATTAGTGTAGAGTCATAATTTATGCATATTTCATATACTTAATGGATGCATTTTATGCTTTTAAAGATCTATATTTAGATGTGCTTAAATGAAATTCAATTTATTGACGCATTTTGATGATTTATTTGAACATGTGCTTAAATGGATTGCATAAATGAGACTCTATCTTAATTTTGTGCTTCATGGAAACACAATTGTATCTTGATTGGCCTTACATATGTTGTTAATATAGTTTTATTAACTAGGACAATTTCATTTTAACAATTAGGCTAATTGGGGTGAATAAAGTACATGGATATTTCTAGAATGTAATGATATTGAACTTTTATTAGTTACTCATGTATCTTAGTTGATTTAACTTTATTCCTTAAATTTTTTGATGTTTTTAATTGAGTTTTGTAGGTTAAACAAAAGTTAATAAAGGAGAAAAAATGGTGGCCCTTGGATCAAAGGTATTGGAGATCAACTCCAACACTCAACTTCCTATTTAAGCACACCCTCTCTCCTCTTTCACCCCTCTCTTCACCATTTCAACATTTCATGCCCTAGGAGCAGCCCTCCACATCTTCAACAACAAGCAAGGCCAAGAAAACTCTCCCCTCCAACATTCTCTAAGCAAGGAAAAAGGCTAGAAGGCTTCTCCCTTCTCCAAGCTAGGCTAAAGGGTGGAAGGAGGACGACTAGGACATCTTGGAAGAACTTGTTGGCTATTGAAAGGTGGACGTTCCCCCTCTTTTGAAAGCTCCCTTGGTGAGTTTGGTTCCTTCAAACCTGCATCAAGGCTAGTAGACGATTTTGGGAGAAGTTGCATGCTCAATGGTGGACCTTGGTGGTGCTTGGACGATCTCCCCCCTTTGGTGGCTCTACATGTGGTGATAGCCATGTATACAACCATGTAAAGGACGGCTAGGCTTCCTCTTCCATCACTATCCAAGCTTCATTAGTTGTTGATCTTCAAGGTATAATGGACATGAATGATTTGGTTATCTTAGTTTTAGGTTTTTACATGTATTTTGTAGTTTCATTGGCATTTAGGTTAGATTTTAGTCTTGCATTTGTAATGTGACGTTTTGATATATTAATATTAGTTTAGAACTTTCATTTCAATAGATGTAATGTTATTTTTGTTATTAATGAAGTTTCTCTCATATTTTGGATGAATCTTGTATATATGTGAATGCATGTAAGCTAACAAAGCTAACTTGGGGTTGCATCCTATCAGTTTGGAATCCTGTGACTTTAATGATTTTGTTTAGGTCGTAACTTGATGCTCCAATAATGTTTTGCTTTAGTTTTTAATTCTATTTTGTATAACTTCGAGTGTACTTTACTCCTGTATAGTTTTTAGAATTTTTACAATCAATTTGTATAGGTTTTCAAATTTATTTCATTGATGTCGCATCTAACGCATCCTAGCGTTTTCCGCCCAATTTTTGCTTCAGTTCCAAACTCGATTCCTTATTATCTACAGCATGAAATCGACATTTGTAAATTGTCATTGTTAGATGAACGAGTTAAGTTTCGAAGTGCTGATTTTGCAGACTTTCATGACAATTTGAAAATCTTATGTGATTTTTAGCAATTGTGTGCAATTCAGGAATGTTAGTTGCCAGTCTACGCACCTATAGGAAAAGCGTTGCTAACACTTGCCTATTTCATAATTTTTGACGAAATTAGTGGGGTTATAAAGTTAATCCAATGAGTACTCAGTATGGTATTTTTACTATATTTTACTGTTGACATACTGAGAGGAGGATATGTGTGAAATTGACTGAATTTTGAGATTCTATGCTATAGTGATTTAGTGTTTTAAGAATGGAAATGAGGAATTTGTACTTCAATGAGTGAATTTTTTGATAAATTTTGAATCACTTGTAATTATTATTATTATTGCACCATAGAAATATTTTTTAGAAGCCAAATCCTTGTGAATTCAACCTGTACTTATTGGAGTAAATTACAATTGTACCGTGCACTTGTAATTATTTATTTTAAAACATGGCTTTCAAATATGAGTTTATTTTTCTATCAATCAAAACCATAACAATTAGTACATGAGATTATAGATTAGTGGATGAATATACTAAATGTAAAGTCATAGTTCGACTACTATAAATAGAGGGTATGAGCTGTACTACGAACATCTCACATCCCACATCTAAATCTCAAATACCAAGTTTGAATATTTAGTCACATTCCAATCCTAATCTCAAACACCAAATCTGAGTATTCAAATCCAAAAAAATTCTCCAACATCAGAAGAAGTTCAAAATTCCAAGCAATTTCAGAAAATGAGCTACAATACAAGAAGTCTAGGAAATTCGACAATTGGAGAAGAAGAGATACAAAAGTTAAGTAAAAAAAAGGAAAATGAGCTACGTGCATAAAGATCAGGTTTCATACATTCAAAATAGTTTAGAATAAGGATATTATTTTCTCTTTGAATTGTATTTCAGACTTTATTATATGAGAACTGACAATTAGGGAATTGAGTTGAAAAAAAATTGTAAATTTTGTCTTTAAAGTCTATAAAGATTAGAATTTTATTTACAAGTGTTTTGTTTTATCTGCTAGTAATTTTAATTGCTAAAAACACAATTCACCCCCCTCTTGTGATACGATGATCCTACATTTGATCTGTGCTTCTAGAGGGGGTTAGTCAAGTTAACGAGTTAACGGGTCAATCAAGACCTAAACAAGCTTAGGAGTAACTCAAGCTATGTTTTTACCATGGGAGGTACTATAGTAAGCTAGAGGTCCAAGCTATAGAGTATGGTTACTCTCTCCACTACTAAAGTAGAATATGTGGAAATTGCTGAAGCAGCAAAGGAGAGAATCTAGCTAGAAAATTTGATAGCTGAACTCAACCATCAGTAAGAGCACAATGTATTATACTACGATAGCTAGTCTGCCATTTCTTAGCAAAAAACCTGAAGTTTCACTTGAGATCCAAATATATCAAGATGAGGTACTATTTCATCTAGGAACAAATCGTGGATGAGAGTCTTAACCTCTAGAAGGTGAAGGGAGCTAAAAATGCAACAGACACCCTCACCAAGGTAGTCTTGTTTGGAAAGCTCAAGCTTTACAGAAGCTTGATGAGTCTCCTAAGAACATCAATTAAGGAGACTAGTGCCAAATGTAGGAACCCTAGAATAGAATTACAAAGACCTAAACATAGTAAGTAGGAAGATAGTCTCCAAGTGGGAGATTGTTAAGGCAGATGTGTGGAGTCAGTCTTCAGTTTGCAAATCGATAGTCAAAGTCAGAGGCAAAAGTCGAGACCTCTACCATGACATCTAGAAGAGTTTATCTGGAAACTGGCAATTTAATCGAAATAGTTGAGGAGGTCGACTCAGTAATCTAGCGAGTGTAGTCATGGGAGTTTCTAGAAGCACCTACCAGATTCTGATGGATGTGTCATAGAAGACTAGGGTAGAATTTGTAATTATTGTACTTAGGGTTCACACCTTTCCCTATAAATAGGGATGTACCTACACAAGCTTATGTGCACCATTATCAACATTTCAAGAGCTAGGGCACTCATGGACATAGGCAATTTTTGAACCATGTTAAATCTTGTGTATTCATCTTCTAATGTCTAGGAGCCAAGAGGGTGAGTTTCTTCACGTGTAAATAGATGCAGTCCCTTTATCGGTAGGTTCCAATTCAAGATGTTAGAGAACAAGGGAGAAGGATGCGAGAGAGAGCAAAGGTTATTGTAGTTTTGTCGTCTCCTCTCCCAACATTTATCTGCTTGCAGACCAAATATCATGTTCAATGTGTGTGCATGTGCTAGATATCAAGTCTCTTCAAAGGAGTCACCTAAAATCAATCAAACAAATTTTTAAATATCTATAGGGTACTAAGGACTTTGGTTTATTCTATTCCTCTCAAAGCAATTTAATCTTGTTAGGCTATAGTGATGTAGAATATGCAAGTTGCAAGTTAGACAAAAAGAGCACTAATGGAACTTGTTAACTAATTAGTCATTCACTTGTATCTTGGTTCAGTAGAAAACAAAACCACATACTCTTGTCTACTACTGAAGTAGAATATATTACAACTAGATTATATTATGCTCAAATTTTGTGGATGTAGCAAACATTAGTAGATTATAGGCTTAAGTTCCAAAATACTATTATTTACTATGACAATAGCAGTGCCATAAATCTGTTTAAAAACATTATATTATACTCAAAAGCTAAACATATCAAGATTTAACACCACTTTCTAAGAGATCATATTGAAAAATATCACATTTCACTAGAATATGTTCCTATAGTAACTCAACTTGCAAACATTTTTACAAAATCTTTAAATGAATTATCATTTATTCCCATTAGACGTAATTTAAGAATTTGCTCCATGCATGATTTATAATTAATTCTTTGTATATGATATGCTTTCTTGATATTCTTCATACAACTCAAGTTCACCATTAGGAAGCTTGTTTTATGCTAACATTTATCTTCGTAGGAAAATAGTAGAAGCACTTATTCAGGGGGAGCACTATCTTTACTAAAAAGAGGATAGAACTATAGCTTCTTGGTATTAGAATATTAAGAAGGATTATTCCTATATGTTCATTAATAATTGACATCAGAAAATCAACCTTTGGTATTAGCAAGCACTCATTTAGGGATTGGTATCAAGAGTAGTGATTAACATCCTCAATAGTTTGTGAAAGCAATTATGAACCTAACTCTTTTTGCATAATGACAAAGAAGGGAGAGAAATTATGAGATTAAACTTATCAAATAAAGGGGGAGAAATTATAAGATTAAAGTGGAGAGCTATTAAACTTATTAAAGAATGGAAAAGCTTTGATTAAGGGGGAGAACCTTACTATCAGAGCATAAAAGTTAGTTTGGACATTTTCAGTATTCAACACACAATCATTTCGATCTATTATTTAATTTATTCTATCTCATGGATTGTAATTCTTTTGAACTTCAATTATGAGTAATTCACTATATAGAAATGAATTAAGGAATGAAATACTTGTACTTTATTGTAATAGTTTTTTTTTTGTTATTATCAAAAAGGAGGAGATTGAAATGACTTCTATATTTTGATAATGCAAAAATTTATGTGAAGAATTGTGATGTATTTCACAAGTTCATATCAAGTGCAATTGAAGTATATAAAGCCAATAATTCATTTCATTCAAAGTTGTAAGATAGAAAGTCATGTGGATAAGTAATCGAGAAGTAGCAGACACTTGACAATTTAACTAATAACCATCTGAAGAACCATAGCAAACAAAAGGGAAAACTTGAAGAGTTACATAGAAAGTAAAACTGGAATCTTAGCAAGTTATATGATAATTGTCCAAGTTTATGTTGACTTTTCAAATATCTCACATGTAGGAAGTTAAGTTACCACATGAATGAATTATAGAAAAACTCTAAGTGTTAAGATAACTCTACAAGTTTTACTAAAAGCTTAGAAAAGAAACTCGTAGAGTTATTGGAACTCTACAATATTTTAAGACTTCACGTGTAGCTAACTTAAGATATCACGTGATAAATAAGAAAGGAGTAAAGAAAGAAAAACTCATAGAGTTAAGATAAACTCTACATGTTTTTATAGGAGTATGAGTAGAGAAACTTGTAAAGTTATTATTAACTTTACAACTTAGAAGAAGGCTAACAACTATCTAATCTGAAAGAGCTTTAGCAAGTTATACCAGAAGTAACTGAATATCACTTGAATATTTAGACAGTTATTTAATAAGTATCTGTCCAAAGCATAGGAGAAAAATAAACTATTGAAGAAACTCAATGACTTATTTTGATAACTATCTGAGTTGGGTGAACATAGTGGAATTACCTACCAAGATATAATCAAAATCTTCAATTGTCAATTAAATAGTAACTTTCCAATTTTGGGGTTAGTAAATCAATGTGTACAGTAGTTTTTACAACATTGAAGAAAATTCGATTATTGCACTCCTTCATATAAGAAAGAACTTAGGACATTCCAAAAGAGATACATTGAGAGAGCATTATTTCATAAGTAACTAGATACAAATTATATACATAGGAATCCATGAGAAACTCAAAAAGATAGTACAAAATTCAATGAAAGAAAAATCAAGTGTTGCAAGTTATCCATGCACATATACTCTGATCAAAGAAGAAGTTGGTTAGTTTTGAAGTTTGGACTTGAAAATGTAAGTGCTATGGGTTAGAGGTTTGACCTAAAAACTTAGTAAATGTGTTAGTTATTATTTCGACCTTAAGTAGATGTTGTAAGTGAATTAGATAGTAAAGTCCAAGTTGTACCTTGGAGGTGGTGTAGTTGTTAGTGGTGAACCATCTAAAATTTTTTTATATATTTTTATTTTATTTTATTTCTTTTCTATGTATTTCATCGTTAAATTTACTACAAATTTAATTTTATATATCCTACCAATTAAATTGTAAAATATCATTAAATTTAATCTACATTACTATTCACCCTCCTTTTGGTGAACCATCTAATCTTAATATAAAAGACGAAACTAAATGCTTAAGAAATAAGAAAAAGAATCTGTAATCAATAGATAGATGATTAATTAATGATGTCAACTTTTTTAATTGCATAATAATATCATTGAAATAAGGCTATATATTATTAAAATGAATGAGGTAGATAAAAAAGAAGATGATTTAAAGTCTATATCTTATATATATATACTAAATAAAATATTAATAAATATTTTGGTTTTGATTTTTATTTAATTAACCACACAAAGTACATACACCAATTCTAGTAGTTCTAGAAATAAGAAAAACCAAATCAAATCATAATATGTCATATAATCAAACCAAAGAATTAAAATTTTGATTGTTTCTAGCAAACCATACGTACCTTTAATTCAACCTAAAAATTGTCTACAAATTTCAATTATTGCAAGAAAAACTAAGATTTTTCAAAATTAGGAATTTCACGTCCATTCTTTTTCTCAATCATTTTTTCTTTTTCTCTTCTATCATTAATTTTAAATATTATATGAAGAAATTAATTTTAAATAATTGTGTGTATACTTTTGGTCTTCTCTACCACCATCCTTTTCACTTGATATATAATATAAGACGATATAGATATGTACAAACATGGGTGGGTGTGTGAAAGATGCAACAAATAAACAAATAATCTACAAATAATCTGTCGAAATAGTCTTATATTAATAGTGTGGATATTGAATCTAAGTTAATATATAATAAATTTTTTTACTTATTGTTAATTGATTTTAATTTAAAATTTTATGTAATATTAAAGTAAATTCATATACATCTACCATACTCATAAATATAGTATAATATTACAAATAAAAAGCATTGGAATAGTCTCAACCTGTTTAAAGATTGAATTGGCATTTGTGCTTGACATCTGTAGTCCATTTCAGTCCTGTTTATTATATTTCTTCTGTCGGTGCTTCCATCTGTCGGCGCTCTAAACCTTTTCACTTTCATATTCCGTTTCTTTTCCTCGTCACTCAAGTTCTTCGTCCATCTTTTCTTTTTTTTTCTTTTTGCAAAATTCGTCATCTTTCCTTTCGCAAGCATAAACACTGGACGCCACAAAAAACTGCAGAATTATCGACAAAGAGAAAAAAACGCAAGTTATAAAGAAAAGAAAGGTCTTTATTCCAGCCAAAGCAGCTGTGGTGTGTGGACCATGCAGGTACTTTAAGCATTAGTTCTGAACTTTCCTGATTCCCTTTTTCGTTGCTTTTAATTGTTCTCTTGACTAAGAAAATGCAATTAAACAACTTATGCGGTGGAAGAAATGGTCTCTACTTTGCACTGGTAATAGAAAAGAGGATGAGATCTTGAACTATTTTTATTAGAAAAACATACCCCTGTTGTCGAGTGAAGATATGCCGGTTTGAGTAAGCATAGAAGAGTGGGATTACTTGGCTTCTGCTCTCGAAAGAGATGCGAAGATGACAGACGGCATTTAATTAGTCAAATATTAATAAAAGGTACGACAAAGCTACATCGACTATACTGGCCCAGAAAAGCTTTTTCTCCTGATCATGAATTCACCGAGGAATGCCGACGGCCGACATCAACAGACGATGACAATCTCTTGACAGACCAGTCGCAACTGACCTCTGAAATCTCTCTGACCCGGCCCTTCGGCCCTCGTCGATGGTCGACAGGACAACAGATCAGGCAACTCCACACGACTACGCTGATGTCGTGTCGGCAGGGTTCTGATGGGCTTCAGACGAAGATGGGCCACTCATAACAGTTGTTAAAATCTGTAAATAAATTATGTTATACGTATATATATGGTTCAGATTTTATTGAAATAAATTGTTAAAATGTTATTTTTTACAATGTTGCAATATTATGTATTATGTTTGATTAATTTATATTTACTTTTATTAAAATCTTTGTATATGAAAATAATTATTATTATTTTTAAACATAAAAGTAACCTACGTAGAAAGTAATTATTATTTTTGAAATTAACATGAATGTTGAGATGAAATATATATGTAAGTTAATTTAGGTTTTATTCTTTTAATTCCTTTAAATATACACATCAAAAAAAAAACTTTATCACTATTTTTATTTTTCATAAATTTCAAATTAATATATTATTTTCTTTCTCACCATTTTTACTAACATAAACATACCCTTAGTGGCTGTTATAGCTGGGATCTATTATCCATAAATTCTATACATACAAATCTTTGTAACTATTGATCGTTCTTCAAAACTTTAAAAATTTATATTATTAAATTGTTAAATAATATTGATTTAATCATATTTTTAATTTCCATTTATCTTTCCCTTACTTTACTAGGAACTTTTGTGGGTACACACTAATAAGGTGTTTGTATACTAAAAAATGGTAGAAAAAAAAAGACTATCATAGAAAATGATAGAAAGTAACAGAAAGTCAGTAGAAAATCAAGGTGCACAGAACAGAAAATGATTGAATTTAAAATACATATGTTTGTGCATAGAATAAAAAATGACAGAAAATCATAGAATGTAAAATATATATGTTTATTCATAAATTAGAAAATATTTTATTGAAGACTAACTAAATTTAATATTTTTTGTCCATATTTGCAAGATAGAGAATAACAAAATTTGTCATAGATAATACAAGATAAAATCATTTATGACAATAGTTACAATGTAAAATACATATCACATATAGATTCAAATCAAGTTAAAATGCTAACAAATTAAATTGTGACATATAAGGTATATGTTCTAGCATTAATCGTTCAACCATATATATGTTATGGTAGACCACTGATCATCACACATAATATTAATTGTTTAAAAGAATATTATCTATTATTTTAAGGGTATATGAAATATGAGGCTCTTCGAAGCCTTGCACTCATGGAGCAGATGCCAATAATGAACTATGTAATTTTAATCAACATGTAAATCAAGTTTTAGCATATTTAACATACCCAACTATATCCCTTTATTCATCGACATGGAAAACATGAGTAGAGTACTCTAGTATAATGGGTAATTCGCCTAATATTCAAATTTGAGTTCCTTCCATAAAAAATTTATTTACATTTTTTCAATTATGGTGTTGTGCCACATGAATTTTCTTGTCACTTAGAGGTGTCAATTGGGTCAGGCCATTGTGGGTCGACCTAGGAAGTAATGGGCTAGCCTAGTCCGACTAGATTTTTTAAATCGAGTCGAGCCAAGCTATAATATATTAGAAATTTGGCTCGTGGATCGATTTAGGTCAAGCCGATTAGGGCCCCAACATTCTTTTTTATGAATGTTATAAAAACAAACGTTAAGATAATGTTCATTTTTTACGAATGTATTGAAAGGACCTTTGGATTTTAATAATGTAAAAATCTATGTAAGAACTTAAAATATATTTCATAGGTTCAAATGAAGCGCCAAAAATCAACCAAAGATCAAACAAGTAGTTGAATAGTTATACAGAAGAACTCAAAGGTAGTTATTGAGTCATAATCATTACCGAAAGGTTCTACACCTGGTCAAAAGGTTTCATACTCATTTCGAAAGGTTTCAAGTTAAACTGTCTAAAATTTGAATTATAGAATAGTTGCAAGTTGAAAAGTCAAATCAAATAGTTTCAAGAAGATTTCAAGTGAAACAGTTTGAAAGGAAAGGAATTTTGGAAGGTTTCAAACAATAGATCAAAAGTAAGAAAACCTCACATGCAGAACTTCAAGAGTCATGTGACAAGAATAACTATTCAAAGCAATTAGAGAGTTTTTAGATAAATCAGAAGGTTTTAGAGTAAACATTTCGAAACTTGTTTGGTGTTTTTAGGTGGCACCAGAGAACTTGTTTAGTTCCCTAGCAACAGCGCTAGAAAACTCGTTTGGTTTGTTAACTTCTATTTGTAACTTAGTTAATTTGTCTTTATGCTTATCAGTAATTCCTTTTTTAGAAGTAAACAAACAACCTTTCACACAAATTAGATATTAATTCCAATTTGTATTTTTAACTACAAGTGCATAGTGTATATTGTATTTGTGTGCAAGTACAGGTTGATCCCACAGAGAATTGAGCAAGAATTGTGTACTGTTCCGTTTTTAATAATGAAATTTATATATTCAGTAAGCACTCCGTTGAGTTATAGCTAACTCAATGAACTAACCTCGTGGAATTGAATTAACTCAATGAAGCTATCTATCTAGTTTAATACTGCTATTTACAGAGGAATTCGACCAACCATTGGGTGGCTCCATAGATTGTAAATAACATCAATTAAGCTCTTTAATGCTAGTTAATATTAGATTTATCATTCAGCAACACTAACATTCAGATATTTCAAACAGTAACCATTAAAATATTTAGGTATCAGGAACGATTCAATTTCAATAAACTGTAAAACTATTTTCTATTTTCTAAATCAAACAAACATGAAACATTTACAATACTGACAATGATAACATTAATCACGATACAAAACAAGCAATACAACACTCAAATACTAACTATAAATATAGATAAGTTGTTTTTGATATTTTTGTTTTAATATGATCATGAAAATGAGCGAAAGGTGAAATGTAAAAGTAATCTCTATCGACAGTAAAAACTTCTATCACTACATGCGACGCAATTACACCACTGAAAATTTAACCACTTATAATTCTGTGTCCTCTCCCTATAGAATTGTGAGTCCAGAATTGTAAGTTAATCTCCTCTTCAGTATACTGGCATCAACCCGAAACCAAGGCTAGAAGCTTTACAATCTCTTGAGATATGAGTCGGTGCTTGGTGAAAATGGCTTCCCTTCCCACGACGCGATCACTCCTCACAGTGATTGTCAGGCACTGTGTTTGGCTTGGAATCGACCCGACATCAGGAAAGTATCCTAACAGACCTCCGATGGTTGGTGATTATGGTCATGGTGGTGATAGTAGTGTGGAACTTCAGGGAACTTCCATCGCTGCTTGCAGTTAGCGTGGTCCTCCTCTGCACACACACTAGCCACACACTTCTTCGTTTTTTCTCCTTTTCTTTTATATTTCTTAGTAGTAGCTGCTTCTGCTTCAATGATCGGTTAGATTTCCTTCATTCATATCAACAATGGTGATTTCTTCTTCCTTCCACAAGCGATTTCCTATGTGATACGTGCAATCGTGGTTTTCCTTTGAATGCCCTGTTTTTGTAACCGCTATAGTGGCATATTAGAAAATAAATGGTCTGTGGATCTACAAATAACTCAACGGACTTACTTCGTTGATTTAACTATAAAACACGTGCACTAAAGAAATAAGCTGCTAACCTAACACGTTACCTTAGTGTGTATTTATGTAACTCAACGTGTACAGTTATGCTAACTTAACGAGTTATACATGCGCATCTCACGTGATATACTAAAACATTTAAATTCAACATGTGCATAATTTTAACTTAACAAGTTCAAATATTTCGGACACTTACGAACCTAACTATCTAATGCTCAGATGCATTTCGGATAGTTAACAAATAACTTATCGAAAATCTACTTAAGTCATGCATTGTAGTTTCAACACGTGTAATCTAGGAAATAATAAAATATTCTTTAAGCATTTAAAACATAACTGTCCGGTACATTAAATATAACTCTCCGAAATAAGAGAAATTTCGGATACTAAAGAGTTTCACAGCCTGTAATTTACCGACAATTCATAAGTGTACTAAATTAATGCTAATTTCCTAAAATTATGTAGATTCTTTCATTAAAGCATATAACAGTGCAATTATAACATAATGACTTAATTTTCATATGATAAGCTAAAAATTATGTAATTAATCATCATTTAATCGTTAATATTATACACTTTTTCATTCTAAACACTTCCCCCATACTTAAATTTTGCTAGTCCCTTAGCAAACTAAGATCTAACTAGTTGGTCTTTCTAAAGTGCTAGATTTAATTCTTCATTTCGTTCTTCTTCAGAATAATAAATTAGATTACTATATAAATATTCTATATGCTTTAGTAATATGTTTTAACTTTGTTTTCTCCTCTTCAACTTGTAAATATATTTAGAATATATGTAAATTACATACAAAATATATCAGCATCACATAGGTGTCAATTATATTATCATTTTTTTTTTTTAGCATCTGTCATCCTGAATTTTCCAATATGATTTCCAGAATAAATTTCAAGTACATATGAATCAAAACACAATCCAATTCAATATGATTAAGACAAGTAGAATAAAGAATTGTATCTCAAATAAACAACTTCAAAAGTCTATTTTAGATTCATACTTCAGTAATTTCAGATAACAAAACATATACTCAATTCAAAAGATATCTGTATTTCACAAAATACTTGTATCTTTTCAGAACAGTATATGCATATTTGTACTTTAAAAGTTAATTTGATAAGCTTGAATTATACAAGAGCTTTCTAATGTACCCATGTATCGAGCTTTCAGTCAATAATCCCAGATCTGATTAGGATCTCAGGTTGCCAGATTTAAAAAGTCCTTTTTTAGGTCAACAATCCTTACATACCTATCTGCTCAAGTACAAAAGGCTCGTGATTAAACAAGTCAATAAACTCTCAAAGTTTTTCTCTCTTTTTTCCTTCTTTTTTTTTTTTTTTCTTTTCAACACAGTATATGTACGTATTTCATTAATACAGATGCAATGAAACACAAATCTCGTATAGTCTACTCTTATTATTTACTAAAAATATGAATCCATATCAATAAGCTCATACTTTTTCTATAGTTTAATAAGATCTACACATAAACCATTCTACAAGTTTAATCAATCAAATTAAATGTATCATTGATCATATGTATTTCCTTTAATCCAAAAATCAACATTTCAGCTCTTTTAGGATTTCAGATAATTTACTGAGTTTCAGTTAAACATTCTGATTTCTTTTCTTTAAAATCGTGAAACTATTAAACTCATAAATTTCAATAAAAACATAAGATACTATATCTAGATTTGTATGAGTAGTAAAATTTGTAGCATCTTATATAAGATTATAAATATAACATTTCAGAAGTTACAGTTCTTTTAAAAATTTTGCAGTTTCAATTATCAAATAGATATAGCAACTTCATCAAAATTTTTCAATTTCCATAGAACTTTTGCAGTACTATTTTAATTCTTCTAATTAACAAAATTACATGGCTGTTACTTTAATTACCTCCCCCCCATACTTACATTTTGCATTGTCCTCAATGTAAAAGATTTTTCAGTAAATACAGTAATTGTAGCAGGTATGAATATTGTTTCGTTGACTTAACACTTAACTCAATGAACTTAATTCATTGAGTTAATGAATAACTCCATGAACTGAGTTTAAATGTAAATTCAAGATAAGTAATTAATTACATACCTTGTTCTTTTGTATCTCCTTCAATATCTTCTGATTTTTGATTTTGAAAAACTTTTCATTCACAATTAAAAGTAGAATATATAACAACAAAACATAACTTGTTAATCAGTGTCTTGTGTGGAACCTAGGCTCCTATACCTTTGGTGGCTCACAAGCAAGCCAGTTGGTTTCCCAGAATAGAAACCAACAAACTGGATTGATATTTTGTTTTTCTTCTTTTTTTTCTAAAAATAAATGTAGACTACAAACACATTAAATGCACAAAATCATAGATTAAGAACATGATTGAAAAGTAGTAACAAATGGAATAAACATGTCAGTCCAAGCAAGCTTTTTAGTCATAATTCTTCTTGATATTAATTCTATTTCAATGAAGTCTATTTTCCTTTTTAATTTGTAAACTTGTAGTATGTTATCAATACTAAATATAAGTGTATTTCCATTAATGAAATGAAATGCAGAAAGAGATCCTTTTCTGTTCCAAGATAGTGTAGTTGTTTCTATTTCTACATCTATTTCAATATATTCCTCTTCCCACTTCCATTCATTTAGGTCTTTTATAATCCATATTTGAAATTTCTTCAATTCATCCCACCATCTTATCAGACATAAAGTAGGATCATCATATTTATTATACCACATTCCTAATTGAATTTTATTATATTCTACAAATGGTGGTTTAGCTATATCACTCGGTATAGGTAATATTTATAAAATCATCATAACTGTCTATGCTTACTATGTATAAATCAGATCTAAATGCAACTGATATATCTGTGACTAGATATATATATCCATCAAGTATGACATGCATGTTGTTAATTAATGTTTTTTGTCCTAGATATATCATAATATTTTAGTCCAAGATCTATTCAGAAAATTATACACACTTAAGCATAAATCTTCATCCCAGTTTCCAATTCGTCTCCAATAATATAATTTTTCAAGAATGGTCAAATTTTTTTTAGAAAAGATTAAAGCTGACCCACAATTTTCAATTGGTACTTCATATCTATTAGGTCTTCCTATATTCCATTCTTCTCTTGTGATAAGATTTCTAATCAAAATATCAAGTAACAGAATTGCATACCTTGGTTTGGTTTTGTAAATAATTAATCTTTCATCCACCCCCATAATATGATTTATTCCTTCTAATGTATTGGGTGGAATTCTAGTAGTTTCATCCATATTCAGATATTCATAGCTGATTGAACTACGATTAAATGACTTCTATAAAAATCCATCTCTAATCTTAGTCATCTTTGTAGCTTGTAGTCCATGAAAATATTTTTCTCTGACATAGTTTTTGATTCCCTTTGACACACAACACAATCTGCACAGAACTTTAGTTGATAGGTTACTCAATACTTCCCTTAGTGCATCTAGTGGCAATTTCATCAATTCCATCTGTTGTGATTCTGTATGACATAAACAAAAATTAATAGAGACAAAATCAACATAGCTACTTCATACCCTTGTGGAGTTAGGTCATAACTCAATAGATTAAGTAATAACTCTATGATATTACTAACTATAATTAAACTTATATTTTTTTATATTTTTCTACTTACTATATTATACATAGTTACTTCCGTTATGATGTTTCATTCAGCTACCCTCCTAGAGGAGGTATCAATTTCATTAACAGTTTTGTTAATAGGGTTAGGTACTACTTGCATTGGCAATCCTCCAGTAGGTCTAACTTCTATTGATTCTTTCTGTCTAGGGGGTATATTTCTATTTATATTTTGATTTTGAATTGTAGCATTTCCAAATACAAAATCTAGACGATTGTTTAATTGTTGAATTATCTTTTCTAACTTCTCTATTCTAGATCCTTATTCAATTAATGCTTCATAACTTATATTTTTGTCATTTATATTTTCTCCTACCTGGAAATTGTTATTTCTCAAAGATAAATTCGGGTGATTTCTCCAATTAGGGTTATAAGAATATCCAAAGTTATCTTTCTGGTTTCTAGCAAAAATAATATCTAAATCATTAACGTTTGCACTCTTTTCTACTAGTTTTTGATTTAATGATAACTCTTCTATTGTCTTTGTTAATTCAGTTAATTTAACTTCAAGCATAGCGCTTGAATCTATTTCATGCATTCCCCTTGGTAATATTCTTTTATCTGCAATAGCTTCAGTTGAGTTTTCCCACTTGTAGGATCGTATGGCTACACAAGAGCGGGGTGAATTGTGTATTTTTAATATTTTTTGAAATATAATTGAAACTTTAAAACTCAAAAACAAGTTGAGACATTATTTTCATAAAATCATTTTTATTCAAGGTTTCAATTACAATATACAATTCAATTCTCCTCAGAAATTGTAGATGCAATTATATTTCGATACCATGTATCATCTAAACAATTTCATAACTACAAATAGAGAAAACTAATTTGCGGAATTTAAAACATTTCTCCCTGTTTGAGATCTTTCTTCTTCTTCTTTTTCTTCTTCAGCAATTCCTTAGTGACGAATTTCTTATCTTTTCATGCTTCACCGAATTTGCTTTCTTCTCATACTTCAAATCTTCAATGACGAAAATCTTACCTTTTTATGCTTCACTGAACTTTCTTCTGATACTTCAAATCTTCAGCGACATAAATCTGACATTTTCTGCTTCACTGAATTTTCTTCCACTTGAGATATTTTCCCCGAGAAGGTGTTTTTGATCATTGAAAAAAAATTTTCTTTTGGTGTACAGGGATGGTTTGATCCTTGAAAAGATTTTTCTTTTTGTGTGCAAGGATAAATTGATCAACGAGAATTCTATGCCTTTTATACTGTATCTTCATTTTATGCATATCCTTCACGTTTAACCATTACCAGTTTTCCACTTCTCCACGTCTTTTCTTTTTCCTTCATCGAAACACACGTTCTAACCCACGTTTATATTTCGAATTTTCTTTAATCATCAGTCTTGGATCTCTGAAAAATTTCCTGCAAAATAAACTTTCTCGTCTAAAAATTTTTCATCAGTGTAATAAGAAGTCCTTACTTTAATGTTAACTAAACGAGTAACACAAGTATATATATAACTTAACGTTTCTAACTTAACGAGTTCCTCATGTGCCATTTCACGTGACAAGTATTGTAGCTAACTCAACGAACTAAGTCTGTGGTGTTATGCTATCTCAACGAACCATCTCCGCTGTGTTATGATAACTCAACGAACCATTTCCGTTGTGTTATGATAACTCAACAAATTGGTAAAAAAAAAACAAATGTTTTTATAATAAGAATTTTACCACGTGCAAAAATAACAACTTAAGTTTATAACGCTAACTTAACGCGTTGCCTTAGTGTTCAATATAGAAACTCAACGCGTTTAGTTATGTTAACTTAACGAGTTAAACATGTGCACCTCACGTGATACAACACAACATTCGTAACTTATAATTTCACCACGTGTATAACACTAACTTAACGAGTTCGTCTCTTCTTTTACTCACTAACTTAACGAGTTATCACGTGACCTATTTTAACCTTTAAGCCTCTAACTTAACGAGTTCTCACGTGACCTCTATACAAACAAAACTCTAACTTAACGAGTTGTCTAAACGTGCACTGTTCATGATACAGAAGATATAGCATTAAAACATATCATGCTTTTCAATAAAAACACACGTTAACTTAACGTTTAGCTAAATGAGAAATTAATGCAACGAAACGACTAGTTATTAACTTCAGATCCAATACAGACAAGTATTTATATCAGTAAGCTTTTTCTGTATTAATTGATGATTTTAATTTCTTTTCACAAGCAATAGTAATTTAGCAAATATGATTATTTTCATTCAGCACACATCATCAAAACAAAAATACTCAACAATCTCCCCCTTTTTGATGATGACAAAACCATATTAAATCAATTATGAAATATGTTTAACTCAACAAAGCACCTTCGTTGGGTTAACTTTTAATTCAACAAACTTGTTTGTTGACTTAAGTTCACTTAAGCTTATTTCTATTGTTTGTGTAAATTTTACCTCTCAAAACTAAAACTCTCAGATGTCAATAATTATATAAGTATCAGTTTTCTAATTGTCATCTGTCAGATTACAATAACCATTTAAATAGCATCTCCTTTTATAATATATATATGCAATTAAGATCATAATCATCTTTTTATAATATTTCTCCCCCTTTTTGTCATTAATCAAAAAGATAATTACAGAGAATATATATATATATATATATAAGAGATATAATTACAACAACTCTTTCTGTAAACAAGAATAATAATTGAAGACATTTTCAGAAAAATGTATTGTTCAATCAAATCAAACAAGTAATACAAACATTACATTTTGTATTCAGAAACAAACAAAAACAGTTATCGACCCCTCCTAAGTATATCACTTATAGCATTACATATTTTATCTCCTAGATGCCTAATATCATTTATGATGTCGTTAAGCACTGCATCTAAGTCAGGAGGTAGCTGGGTTTGCTATTCTGCTTGAACTGAATAACTTTGTTGTTGTTGTTGTATATGGTCTGTATCAGGTTGTCATTGTTGTTGTCGTTGAGGTTTATGCATGGCCTGGAATTTTTGCACATCTTTGACACTAAATGCTCTCATGCCATTAGTTTCAAAGGGCTAGTCAGATAAAGTCAATTGGCTTACAAGGATTCTACATACAACATCACCATAAAATAACTTTGAACTCATATGCTATAGTTGAGACATAAAAACATCAAACCAATTTATTTGAATTCTATTCAGCAGGCCATAAGTTGCATATAAACAGCTTTTGCTGACTTCCAAATTGTGTCCAACTCTCTGAAATAAATTTGCATGCAATATATTTGCAATAAATCTTGCCTCTACATTCAGATTTTCCATTAATCTCATTTCAGAATATACATCTGGAATTTTTGATAAAGACTGAACGTTCCATTCCAGTTGTCTTATTATGTCAAATCTGTTGGTAACAACAACACCTTCATTCTTTAACCCTAAAACTTCAAAAATTTACTCAGGAGACAATATAAACTCTTGTTCATTTATTTGAGTTTTCAGAAAATTTCCATTCTTGTCCAGATTGCTATAAAAAGTTGCAATAAGCTCTGTGTATTGCTTCCATTTCGTTCCTATTGGCAAGAATTTAATGAGGCCTTGAAACTCAAACAGATCTCTTATTTCCATCAAATTTCTGAATTTTATTGGACAAGCATGCAGAATCTGACATGTAATCAGATTATTGTATTTCTGCAATGCTTCTTCAGATCTAAAATGAATTGCATTACCTTGAATTTTTAATATTGTACACAAAGAAGGTGATACCTAAAGCCGTGATTCAGAGTTTAATTCATCGTTAGGAACCTCTTCTTCAAAATGAATGTCATGTTGTTCCTCTTCCAAAATATTATCTTGAAGCTGCTCAGGTAAGCTTGATTCTCCAGCTTCAACAGTGTTAGGAACATTGTCAATATGCTCAACATTCATCTATTCAGTCTTTATAGAATGTTCAAAGTACAATTTTTCTACAAATTCTATAGCCGGTGTATTTGTCTGTAATTGTTCATTTTGTTTAACAGATAATTCCATTGATTCATGCTGTGAATTCTCAGACTCTGCTTCTATAGATTCCGTAGAAGGCTGGTTAACTTTTAGCTCTTCTGGAGTCTTAACAATTTCAATATCTGCTACTCCAAACAATTCTGCCTTTGAACTAGTTACTGCTTCAACATTGTCAATTATATTTGCAATAACTTGTTCAATGTCAGGTGCCTGATGCTCTGATTTGTCAATTTCTGCATCATCAGGACTTGTACTAATAGAAAAACTTGAGCTCATATTTGACTTGGATTTCTTCTCAAGTTTTCTAGCAAGGGAAAATAAAGTCTCATTATCTTCATCATTTTCAGTGTGTTCGGAACTGATGAGTTTATCAGATGCATAATAAGGTACAATGTCTAAACATACATTTTCCTTTGGAAATAAATTTTCATCTGATTTTCCTTTTTCAAAAGACTTTGTTTCCTTAGACATAATTTTTCTGACTTTCCTTCTTCTATAACATTTTTGTTTCTCCTTTTCAAGTATTGCTGTTTCCTTTTCAAATTGCTCCATAAAAGTTTTCTACTTTAATTCTTCTAAGGCACTTTCTATTGCAATGGCCTTTCGAAGACTGTCAACTTTTGTTTTGTCTACAGCAATATCTGATTCTACTTGTTTTGAATATAAAGGAGTAGGGATAGCTGATTCATGCTCTTCCTCAAATGCATGTAGTCTTGTACCGTTTATAGGAGTTTGAGGAGTTCTATTTGATGAACCTACACCTTTTTCCAAATATTTTGCATATTGTTCCAAAAATGCAATCTCAGCACATTTCATTCTGTATTCTCTATCATATTTACTTCGAATACCCATGTATGTAATACTTGCATCAGTATGTTGAAGTTCTTGTCTAACTTCATCTAATATTCCCTGAGAAAAGAAGTAATCTCTATAAAGTTCTGTTAACCTTTTGTCCACTCGAAATATTTTCTTGAACCAAGTACGTGGAACTTCATCATTCTCTATTTCTTTTCCTTTTGCATCTCTTCTGCTTTTGCCTTTTCTTCTGCCACAACCTTTGTAGAACTTGGAGACCATCGTCGCAGGTTGTAACAACAACAAGCAGGAAAGATTTTCTTGACAAAGTATACAAATAACCTAAGTCCCCGTGTAATAAGTGTTTAAATAGGGTTTTTAGACGTATAACTCAACGTGAAGAGAAGTCGGGTTTAGAAATTAAATAAATATTGAATAAAGTTTATTCAATCAAGGTACTTGAAATATTCAAGTATAACTCGTTGAGTTAACTAACCTAATGAGTAAAACACTGTCTAGAGGCAGTTTTACACGTTACCTTATCTAACATAACGTCTAGTTAGTACACTTAAAACAATTTTCGGATGCTTCCAACTGAAACGTTCCGAAAACAACACACATGCTAAAACTTAACATTATCTTGAGAACATAGTAAACTATTTGAACATTTTGTCCTTTGAATCTAAAATAGTTTATTTGTCTTTTTAAATTATATTAATCTGTTTTTGACATTGTTAATGCTCCCCCTACAAATATATTCAATCAAAATACAAAATATACTTGTAGTGACAATAGATGTTAAGTATAACTATACTTTTACATTTTCTTTTCAGAGACATCCGTTATCCTGACATCATCAAAAATGATTTCCAGAATCAATTACTGCTGTATATGAATCAAAACACAACTTTGAACTCAATTCGATTAATTCAAGGAGAATAAAAGAATGTATCTCAAATAAATGTTTTCAAAAGTACTAATGTTGATTCAATAAATCAGTAGTCATATTGGTATAAATTATATGCGATTCAAAGATATCTGTAATTAATGAAACAACTTTTTCTTTTCAAAACAGTAAATATTGATAATTTTCTTTAAAAGTTAGTTTGAAAAGCTTGAATCATACAAGAGCTTTCTAATGTACCTGTGTAATGAGCTTTCAGTCAACAATCCCATATCTGATCAGGACCTTAGGTTCCCAGATTTAAAGAATCCTTTTTCAGGACAACAATCCTTACATACCTATCTGCTCAAGTACAAAAGGCTCGTGATCAAACTGATCAATAAACTCTCAAAGATTTTTACTTTGTAAGCACTTTTCATTTTAAGCACAGTATATATGTATTCCATTAATACAGATGCAATAAAACACAAATCTCATACAATTTTTACTTCTATGATTCTACTGAGAATATGAATCAGTTTCAATAAGCTTATACTTTTGAGTAACAGTTTAAGATGAGTTACATATAACTTATTCTACAAGTTTAATCAATTAAGTCAAATTTAAGCATGATCATATGCATTTTCCTTTATTCAAAGAAAACATTTAATCAAAATTTCAGAATGTCAGAAATATTTAATGTTTTTCATTTACACTTCCACTTAAAATCGTAAAAACTATTAAAATTGATAAACTACTTAAAATCAATAAGATACTACTATGATTTTACAATAAATACATAGTATCTTAAGCAGTAGTTTAGATATTACTTTAGATATTTATAATAAGTATATAATATCTATGAGGTGAACAACATCATCAATAATATTTATCTTTTTATGTGGAGTTTAAGTATTTTACACATCACATAGCCTACAAATACCTAAATTTAATCTAATGTTGCATAATGTATTTTTGTCTAGAGGTTTTGTAAATATATCAGCTAATTGATTTTTACTAGACACAAATTCTAATTTAATTTTACCTTTAATTACGTTATCTCTTAGAAAATGATGTCTAACCTCTATATGCTTTGCTCTTGAATGTAATACAGGATTTTTGGAAAGATTTATTGTAAAACTACTGTCACAATAAATCTCAGTTGTATCATAAGATAATCCAAAATCTTCTAAAGTTTGCCTTATCCACAGAATCTAAGTGCAACACAGTGCAGCAGCAACATATTCAGCTTCTGTAGTAGAAAGTGCTACATAGTTTTTCTTTTTACTAAACCATGACACCAAATTATTTCCCAATAATTGACATGTGCCACTAGTACTCTTTCTATCAGATTTAGATCCTGCATAATCAGCATCAGTATATCCTATAAGATCTATTGAACTATCCTTAGAATAATACAGTCTGAAGTTTTTAGTTCCTTGTATATATCTAAATATTCTTTTAACTACAATTAAGTGTGATTCTTTAGGATTAGATTGAAATCTAGCACAAACACACATAGCAAACATAATATCAGGTCCACTAGCAATCAAATAAAGTAAAGAACCAATCATACTTCTGTATTTTCTTTGATCTATAGATTTTCCTATGTCATCAATATCTAACTTTAAAGTAGTACTCATAGGAGTTCCTCGAATCCTTGTATCATTAAAATTAAATTTCTTAAGCATTTCATCTGCATATTTTTTTTGATTTAAAAATATACCTTTATCCATTTATGACACTCAGCAAATTAAAACCTAGGTTTTCTACAAATAGTACATTCGAAATAACACAAGTAGGAGTTATTTGAACATTGCCCATACCTATGATTTTATCTTCGCTTTTGTTTCCAAATGTTACACTTCCTTTCATGGTATTTGTAAAATTTTGTAATAGACTTTTTTGTCCGGTCATGTGACTTGACGCTCCACTGTCCAAGATCCATTTTGATGTTGTTTTCTCCTACAACACAAATTAAGAAAAACTTTTTCTTGGTGCCCAATGTTGTTGAGGACCAAGTTCATTAAACGCATATTTCTTCTTTTTGTTTAAAAATAGTTTAACATTATCATTTATATTCTTATTAGTTGTAAGTACTATTGATTTATCATTAGCTTCATACTCACATATAGCATTATTGCTTTTGCAATCATTCTTTTTGTTTTCAGATGTAGTATAATCAAGACCAAACATATTTTTATCAGATGTTAATTTATTTTGGTCATGCTTATACATTTCTGTAAGTTCATACCAAGATTTTGTAATTGTATTAATACTTTTCGTACATACAAAATCTTTTTCTGCATAAGAATTTTTTATTTTATCACATGCAGAATGAGTAATTGGTCTAATACTAGTGTATTGAATTACATGCTCAGGTTTCTGAATTTTTAGTTTACTACAATTGTCTGAAATTTTAGAAACATTAGAAACTGAATTTCCAGAACAAGAAACAAGATTTTTAGAAACATTTATAGTCATGTTAGATGTACAATTTGACAAATCACATTGATTTATATTATTACTGCATGATTCATCCCTTGAAGTACCTACTTCTACATATTTATTACCTTGTTTCATCATAAAACGAATTTTAGTCTTAGATTTACTTGAACTGCAACTAATAAATCCTTTATTGGCTTGAGATTCAAGATATTCAGGATAATCAAATCCTAAGCCAAATTTATAAGACACCGTAGGGGTACTAGTTAGTTTGTCTAACTTAGTTTGACTTAAATTCCATTTCTCAAAGGTAGAATTTAAATCTTGCTCTCTCAGTTTTAACTTTTCTATCTCTAATTCAAGTTCATTTATATTGTTTCTCAACATTTCATTTTCAGATTCTATCTTTAATTTTTCAGCATTTATATTCTGTATTTGTTCATGCAAGATACATTCATTAAATCTAAATTTTTGCAAATCTCTAGCATGATTTTCATTATCACATTTAAACTTTTCTAAAGTAGTAGATAGGAAACAATTTTCTTCTTCCATAATGGATGAAGATTTTCTAATATTCTTATTTTCCAATTTACATACTTTAAGTTTTTGTAATAATGCATGATAAGCACATAATAATTCATCAAAGTTGAAATCTGAATGACTTTCAGAATCAGATATTACCTCAGACTCATCTGCCATGAAGCACACATGAGCAACGTCTTCTAACTCTTGTTCTCCTTCTGAATGTGAAGATTTTGATGCTGATTCCTCAAATTCAGACTCTTCAGACGTGTCATCCCAAGTGACCTTCAAAGCTTTTTTCTTGTAAAACTTTTTTTGAGTTTTCTGAGCCGTCTTCTTCTGATTTGTCCTACTTTGCTTTTCATTTTTCCTCATAGGACAATCTGGAGAAAGATGTCCAGGTTTCTTACAGTTGTAACATACATACTTTCTGGATGAAGAATTCTTGTCATTCAATGATTTTGACGTTGAGGGTTTATCATTTTTGTTCCTTTGCTGTTTCCTAGCTTTCCATGCTTTCTTGAATTTCCTAGTCAACAAAATCAAATCCTCGTCAGAATCAGTAGATATATCAGAATTTGAATTAATTTCGAAGGCTATTTCTTTCTTCATTTTTAGTTTGTTGTGACTCAATGATTCATTTAATTGAACTTCATAAGCTGTTAAATTTCCTATAAGTTCATTCATAATATAAACATTTAAATCTCGTGATTCCTCAATTGATGTTACTTTCTGAGACCATTTAGAACTTAGGGATCTGAGAATTTTCCTCACCAAATCCTTCTGTTCAAAATTCTTTCCTAAACATTTTAAAGAGTTTATGATATCAAGAAATCTAGAAAACATCTCAGAAATATTTTCGTCTTCATGCATCTTAAAGAGTTCATACTTATGAATCAACATGTTTATTTTAGTCTCTTTAACTTGAGAAGTACCTTCATGTCAAACTTCTAATGCATGCCACACCTCATAAGCAGATTTATATGCTGACACTTTACTGAATTGTTCATAACTCAATGCACAAAATAAAATATTTAAGCCCTAAGCATTCAGAGTTTCATTTTCTTTTTCAGTAATTGTCTAAGTATTATAAGGAGTAGTTAACGGAGTATATGGTTTAGAAATCATGAACCACAATTTATGATCTATACTTTGAAGAAAAATAGTTATCCTATATTTCCTATTCAAAATGTATTCCATCAAATAAAGGAGGACGATTAAGATTTTGGCCTTCATATAAAGAAAAATTACCATTTCTAGTAGCCATTTTACCTTAGATTTTTCAACCTATTTGATTTTAAACATTCTGAAAACTTTAAAACAACTTGAGACTTAAATCAAGAAAGTTAAACGTATGCTCAGATATTAATTTCTGTTTAAAAACAAGGTAGAATAAGCAATGATATTAAATAAGTTGGTATCGATTTTATATCAAAGATTATTCACAAAGCTCTGATACCACTTGTAGGATCGTATGGCTACACAAGAGGGGGGTGAATTGTGTATTTTTAATATTTTTTGAAATATAATTGAAACTTTAAAACTCAAAAACAAGTCGAGACATTGTTTTCATAAAATCATTTTTATTCAAGGTTTCAATTACAATATACAATTCAATTCTCCTCAAAAATTGTAGATGCAATTATATTTTGATACCATGTATCATCTAAACAATTTCATAACTACAAACAGAGAAAACTAATTTGTGGAATTTAAAACATTTCTCCCTGTTTGAGATCTTTCTTCTTCTTCTTTTTCTTCTTCAGCAATTCTTCAGTGACGAATATCTTATCTTTTCATGCTTCACCGAATTTGCTTTCTTCTCATACTTCAAATCTTCAGTGACGAAAATCTTACCTTTTTATGCTTCACTGAACTTTCTTCTAATACTTCAAATCTTCAGCGACATAAATCTGACCTTTTCTGCTTCACTGAATTTTCTTCCACTTGAGAGATTTTCCCCGAGAAGGTGTTTTTGATCCCTGAAAAAGATTTTTCTTATGGTGTGCAGGGATGGTTTGATCCTTGAAAAGATTTTTCTTTTTGTGTGCAAGGATAAATTGATCAACGAGAATTCTATGCCTTTTATACTGTATCTTCATTTCATGCATATCCTTCACGTTTAACCACTACTAGTTTTCCACTTCTCCACGTCTTTTCTTTTTCCTTCATCGAAACACACACGTTCTAACCCACGTTTATATTTCGAATTTTCTTTAATCATCAGTCCTGGATCTTTGAAAAATTTCCTGCAAAATAAACTTTCTCGTCTAAAAATTTTTCATCAATGTAATAAGAAGTCATTACTTTAATGTTAACTAAACGAGTAACACAAGTATATATATAACTTAACGTTTCTAAGTTAACGAGTTCCTCATGTGCCATTTCGTGTGACAAGTATTGTAGCTAACTCAACGAACTAAGTCCGTGGTGTTATGCTATCTCAACGAACCATCTCCATTGTGTTATGATAACTCAATGAACCATTTTCGTTGTGTTATGATAACTCAACGAACCAGTAAAAAAAAAAAATATTTTTATAATAAGAATTTTACCACGTGCAAAAATAACAACTTAAGTTTATAACGCTAACCTAACACGTTGCCTTAGTGTTCAATATAGCAACTCAACGCATTTAGTTATGTTAACTTAACGAGTTAAACATGTGTACCTCACGTGATACAATACAACATTCGTAACTTATAATTTCACCACGTGTATAACACTAACTTAACGAGTTTGTCTCTTCTTTTACTCACTAACTTAACGAGTTATTACGTGACCTATTTTAACCTTTAAGCCTTTAACTTAACGAATTGTCTAAACGTGCACTGTTCATGATACAGAAGATATAACATTAAAACATATCATGCTTTTCAATAAAAACACACGTTAACTTAACGTTTAGCTAAATGAGAAATTAATGCAACGAAACGACTAGTTATTAACTTCAGATCTAATACAGACAAGCATTTATATCAGTAAGCTTTTTCTGTATTAATTGATGATTTTAATTTCTTTTCACAAGCAATAGTAATTGAGCAAATATGATTATTTTCATTCAGCACACATCAACAAAACAAAAATACTCAACACCACTGTGTAGTTCTTTTTGCAAAGTTTTCTAAGTATGCCCATGCTTCTTCACTACACAATTTTAAAAATCCATTCTAACAAGTAGATTCTAATAAAGATTTCATTGAAACATCTATACCTTCATAAATTATACCTATCAATTGCGCTTTACTCATTGCATGATGTGGACATTAAGCAGTAAATCTTTAAATCTTTCAAAATATTTCCAAAATGATTCTCTCTGTTTTTGGCTACACATTAATATTTCCTTTTTCTTTTTAATCATTTGATGTGTTGGACAATATTTTTCCAGAAAAATAGAGCAAAATTCAGTCCATGTAGAAATTGAATCAGGCGATAAAGTATATAATCATCTCTTAGTTGTCTTTTAAAGCAAAAGGGATATATCTAAGTTTAATAGCATCTATATTCATATTCGACATTTTCATCATTTGACAAACTTCGTTAAATTCTCTAAGGAAATAATAGACATCCTCTCTTTCTAATCCATGAAAATGTGACAATTGACTAATATAATTAGATTTCAGTTCAAACCTATCTCCCTCAAAGTTTGGCAATCGAATACATGAAGGTTCATCAACTAATTCAGGATACAGAATTTCCCTTAATGGTTTCTCTACTGGAGCAGTCATATCTTCATTCTCTTTTAAAGAAAGGTTAGCTACACCCCTAGGGATTTCGTTAAAGTCCAATTCAGAAAATCTTTCAGTACATCTCTATGTTGAATAATCTTGTGTAGGTGTTCTTATTAATCGTTTAGTGCTAGGAGAACGAATCCATGTGCTCAAAAACTCTTAACATAAAATAAAATAACAAAAGATTAATTACGTACTAGTCTGAAGCTTTATATTCAGTAGATAGTTGTTGATGGATGAAGTTGAATCAGTTGCTTCTCCTTCTAGTTCCCCAACAAATTTTCTTTTCTCAAATGCTGGTAACTTGTAAACAACATTCTATTCTATATTTATAATGCACGTCCATAAAGCAAATGAATCTCGTTGCAAGAACGTGTCTTGTAACATGCAGTATGGTTCCTATTTTTATGGATGCGTGTGCCACTTCTAATTTAAATTTCAATAACCGCTAAACCCATGAAGTTTCATTCGTGGCTAAAAGAATAACCATTTAGCTTAATCCATGAACTAACCTCGTTGAGTTACAGATAACTCAATGGACTAGCTTCGGTTACTATTACTAACTCCATGGACTAACTTCGTTGAGTTACAGATAACTCAACGAGTGACCTTATATTATATTATTGGCCTCGTGGAGTTAAGGTTAACTCAACGGACTTACTTCGTTGAGTTAACACTTAGCAACCTCTAAGTTTACTCTTCGTATTAACTTCTATACTTTTCTTCTCTCCTACATTTTTCTAACTTAAATAAAATTAAATACATGTCATTAATGCAGCATTCTAATTAAAACTCATTTACATCTGAACATTATATAAATATTTAACTTGCAGTTCATTTCATGTTGTGCAGAATTTTATATTTTACTTTGCAGCATGTAGATATTTTCACGCATTAATTAGTTATCGTGCCTTTAATCTTGTCATTCAGCAGATTGCATAATGTTCAAACAGTTGTTTAATATTCAAGATAGTTCATCCAGTACATCATTCTCAAACACAAATGCAAAACATCTGATAAACATACATTCATTTATATGAATAGTGTATATTACAATCAATCAGATATTTTTCATACAAATATATACAATTACAAGTAGACGAACAATATAATTTTAATCTTTTCTCCTAAGTTCATCTACTTCCTTCTAGAGCTTTTCTACTTGTTGCTCTAATTGGTTAATCCTTTCTACAGCTCCTGTAATTCCTCTAGAAGGTTCAACAATCTATGCAACTACATAATTTCTGTATTCTTTCATTGAAATAGTTCTTGATCTGATCTTTTTACCCATTTTGTGAAATCAATACAGTCCACCATCAATAGTGGAATCAAATCTCCATAAAATAATTTCTTCTTTATTGCTTTTAGCTTGGAGATGAAAACTACAGACCAATTTATCTGAATTCTGTTCACAACTGCATATGTGGCCCACTTGACAAATTGACTCAGTTCTATATCATGGCCTTGTCATTGGTAGACATTCTTAATTAGAATGTTTGCTATCATGTGTCCTGTACCATTTAGCTGCTTTAGTCTATTTAATAATGGCACACCATGATTGATAGCTAAACAATCCTTTATTGCTTGCTTTGTCCACTCAACTACAGTTGTGATTTCCAGAATTTCTAGTCCTTCATTCTTCAATCCAAGAATGTTGTGGAGAAGCTCTGGTGTTATCTGTACATCAACTTTCTCCACGTTGGAAATTAATCTTCCTTCTCCTTCTCTTAAGTTTGCATAAAAGTAGGGTACTAGATTCTCATATACTACATGCCCTCTTTCTTGAGAAATAAACTTTAGTAGACCTTGGAATTCAAATAATTCTTTGATTTCTTGCATTCCGTCCTAATTTACTGGTCTACTGTAAATGATATCATAACCCCTAATCTCTTGGTATTTGTCATAAGCTTCCTGACTCCAAAAGTATACTTCATTTAAAACTATTGCTTTAGAAGGATCAGGAATATGCATTTGTTACCCTTGAGGGGTTTGTTCTTGAACTTCCTTTTCCAAATGCTAAACTTGTACTTGCTGAAAATGCTCCACAGATTCTGGCATTTTTGCTTTTGCTTTTGTCTATGGTGGTGAGCCGGTAGAACTCTCCACTCTGTCTTGAATACTATTTAAAATTTGTTGAAGAGTTCTTTGCGCTTCAATGGAATCTGTTGAGTCATCTCTTTCCATATATACTTGTTCAGCTTCTTGTTCATTTTTTTCTTCTTCTTCTTTCTCCTAACTACCAATTTGCATTGTCACCGTTCTTTTTATTCTGTGGTAGATTGGGATGGAGTTCCGGGCAAATCAGCTTCTGCCTTAATTTCTGTTTCTTTTATTTGTATAAGCTGCAGACTAGTTTCAGCTTATTTTTCTTCTTTTCTTTGCTATTGCTGCTACTGCTCTTGCTCCTCTTCAGAATTGGATAGCAGGTTTACAAAATTTGGCTCTACAGGCTCTACTAACATTTGTCTTTTAGATTTAATCTCCTCTTGATATTCAGACACTATCTCTTTTCCTTTCCTTTTTCTAATTAATTATGTCTGGTCTTCCTCTTCCTCGTTTGAGATTAAATCCACAAAAATAAGCTCTGCAGGCCTTTGAGCCACAGGTACTAGCTCTTCCTGCTTAACTCTTTCCATAATTACTAGTTTCGAAGGACCAGCTTCATCTCCTTTTGCAGCAGGTCTAGTAGTAGCTTCACGATGCTGTTCCACTTTGATTTTATATTAAGCTTTCAGCTTTTCTGCAGCCCTCTTTTTGCACCATGCATCAAACACCAGATGTGCTATAGCTACAGCCAATTCTTTTGGTTCTCCTTGGTCTTTTCCTATTTGAATCAGTTCTTGAAATTCTCTTCTTTCTTCTTCAATAGAAGGCCCCAAAATTGCTGCTCTTTCCAACAGCCTCAATGGTGGAACTGAAGGTCCTAGCTGTTGTTCCTTAGGAACAGCTCTTTCAATAGTCGGTTCCTCTTGTTCTTCATTTTCTTTCCTTTGTTGCTCCTAGATCGCCCATCGAGCTCGTCTACCTATGCGTCTTTTGAACCAGAGTCGGGACTTACGTTGGATTAGTTCTAGGGCAACTTCATTATTTGGCCTGATTTTTCTTTCTTTACTTATAGCAATTTTCGTAGCAACTTTGATTCTAGTTTCCATTATCTGAGGAATTTGTATACCCAAATCTACTAACTCTTTCCTCCAATAGAAAAGGTCAGATTCTACCTTTTGTAGCACTTTTTCCCTCGTCATATTCTTGATTTTCCTCCTCGTGTGCCATTCCTTCGAGTCTTTAAGAAATTCTGACGTGTCTACTGCCTTTTCCCAGAACTCAGGTGTCATCTTCCTCATCGTGGAGTTATGCAATAGAATAGAGTCACTCTGATCTTTACTGTTCTAAGTTTTAAATGATTTTGTGGATAATGCCTATAAGGATGAAACGTGTGTCAATAAAAACACAAGTTTTACATTTATAATTTAACCGCAAGCGCATGGTGCCTATTGTATTAAGCGGTGCAAGTATGGGTCATTTCCACAAGGAGTTGGTCTAAATAACTTTTATTAGATTAATTACTTGACTCATGTCATAATATAACCTGAAAACGATTTATACATCCTACTCTTATCAAAACAAAAGTTAGCACTATGATTGGTAATTATATTAGAAATTATACGCATGTGGTCAATTAGTTAATTTAACTACTTGAAAAACACTTCCATGCAATCTCATTCATAACTCTAAAAGAACTCTCGAAATTACAGAATTTGCATCCACTTATGGAAATCATTTCTTCCCAAAATACTCACTGAAAAATCATGTAAAAATATGATTTGGAAAGGATTTTAAAAGATCTAAAAGTATAACATAATTTCGAGACCTAATTCAAACCATATGATTATTAGTGACGAATCTAACACAGATGTGAAACAATCGGAGATCAAAACACAGATTGCATGACTTTACAAGAAAATTCATATCTCCTTGAAATATTTATGAAATGACGTGAAACAATATCTAAATGCAAGTTAACTTCATCATCTCAAAACCCATTTTACAGATCATAAAAATACAATTTGTACACCGAGAAATTGATAATCAAAGATGCTCAAAAACTCTGCCCAGAACTTGCCTAGGTTAGAAACACCTATAAACACTTAAATTGAAAATACCATTCAAATGATCTCCAAAAATTACGAGACCAAAACCATTAGTAAGTAGACTCGAAAATACATGAGATTGCATCAAAAATTATTCAAAATCGATGTCTGAACTGAGAGAATTAGAATAATAAAAATACCCAAACTCTGTACACGGTTCCCCTTGTTATATAAACAGCCATCTCAACACACATCCTATTTACAGCCATGATATGCACATATAAACAAGATGAAAACCACGTTTAAACTAGAATCCACATCAAGATAACATCTAGAATTAATTAACTATATGAAAACTATACTTAAATGCAATGCAATAACATTCAACAAACACAAACGTATACAAACATGACATAAAAACATGAAACAACATACCTATGCATACATACACAACATGAACATAAAATATGCATAGGGATCTCTCTCAAATCTCACTCATACCTTGAAGAACACCCCTTCCTCGGCAATGGATCTGTGGTTGGATGAAACCACACTCTTCAGCCACGTTTTCCCAAGGTCTCACCCCTTGGAACATCACCTATAGCAAGGGCCTTCCATGGTTGCTAGAGTAAGAGCACTCAGCCTCCTTCCACTTTCCTTGGACTTCAAAACAGAGTTTCCAGCCCCTCCTTTGCTTCTGAAGATGCTCCTTGGAATCACCCAAATCCACACGTCAAACACCACTCCCACTTGCCGTCCAAGCTTCCTCCACCAAGACAGCCACAGCCATCACCCTTGGAAACCCTTTGAGGATGTGAATCAAGATGAAGATCAATGGAGATGATGCTGGTTTGAGAGGGGGAACGACACCCTTGAGTGTCCACCTTCAGCCACGAGAAGAGGAGTCCTTGGAGAAGAGAACCGTCGGTTGGAATGGAAGAAAATGAGAAGAGATACTTCCGACGTGAGGCTTACTCCTATTAATATTGGTGACTCTTGGTCTTCCAAGATTGATCCAATGGCTGAGATTTATCCCAACCCATTCTACCTTTTGATACATCATCTAAGGGCTGAGATTTAACCCTCTTATAATTCCTTGATGTCACCTATTTTCATCAATAAAACTCATACACAAATTAAGATTATTCAATCACATGTAGAATTATGTCATGAATAATTAAGACAATTATTATAGGTGCATCTATAACAATATTTCATTAAGATGATGAAAGTATAATCTTATATTCTTTTCATGCATCACTTTTATATCTTAATACTAAATCTTTGGAAAGCATAAGTGAAATTGATAAGTGAAGATCATGCGTGTAATCCAATTGTGTTCCATGTAATTTATCCTAAATAACTAAGTGTCTACACGTGGGCTATTAAACTTAACATTAATTCCATTAAAGGTAAATTTGTGCATTATTCCATTTTTAATTCCTAAAAACATGCATAGCCTAAAAATATAACTTTCTTGTAATTCAATATAAAAATCATATACTATGCACTTGTAATCCATAAAATGCATGCTTTAGCATATAATAAAATACACAAATCTTAACTTTACACACCCCCATACCTAGCCTTTGCTAGTCCCTTAGCAAAGAACTAGATCAACAAAGAAGTAAATAGCCTACATGAGAAACACTCCTAAAGAAAGATCAATCAAAATCAACAAAATAAACAAATCTAACCTAAGCCACTTTCGTAGGGAGCACAACTGCATTTAGCATATGTAGTAAGCCGTTAAACCTCTAAGTCACCAAAGAGGCAGAGTTGTGTCTCCGGAGGGCTTGCAGAGGACATACCCATAAATTCCAAATCAAAATAAAATAAATAAAACAAAAGAAAAAAAAACACAACAAAACCATGAAAAATCAATACATAAAACACATAAGAAAACAACTCACGAAAGAGAATCAAGACAAAAAGAAAGTAAAGAAGTGATCTACCAACCAAACAAAAGACTAATTGATTCATTACCGCTATTAAGATCTTTGAGCATATGGTGGTAGCTCAACCTTACATCATTCCCTCACTTGTTCCTTAGATTGAGTAAACTCACCTTAGATAATGAATAGGGAGTTACCCATTCAAGAGAACTATTTGCTTTACACAAAAAGATTCATACCCTCACTTCACACCAAAGAGAGATAAACCAAAGTACAAGCATGCAAAGCTGAATAAGAATAAGAATAAGTAAATGGATCCTTCCCTTCCATTCAAAGTTGTTGGGTAATGCTGACGACTAGTGAACAAGGGATTAGACACTAATATGCCATTACACACCATCACTCCGGAATTTTTAGTGACATCCACTTCATTCTCACTTCCCAAGTGACTTTCCAACCCCATTCTACCCAAATGGTGTTTCTATTCTCTTTTCTTTTCTTTTTTTTCTTTTTTCTTTTTTTTCTTTTCCTTTTGTGTGTGTGTGTGTGTGTTTTTTTTTTCATATAACAAGCTTGACCATATAACAAAAATAACTCAAACTTGACAGATACACCTTATTTCTCCACCACCTGACCCAAAATAACTCCATGGCATACTAAATCTAATATCCTTGACGCTATTTTCAACACACCCTTCAAACTTTTAGTGAAAGTTTGGGATGTACCTAGGACATTTCTCACCTAGGGGTTATATAAAAATGGACCCCTTGTTAAAAGTGGCACTCGGTTTAGTTTCACTCATAAAAAGATATAGGATGATAAAAGTAAGGCATTAATTCAAATCAACGAGAAAACTCAAACCATTTCACACCTAATTTGAAATTTATCTATTCTAAGGAACATAAACATTAGGCTTTGTATACAATTGACTCTAGAGTCACTCCACTCAACAAAAATAACTCATCCCATTGATCAAAATAGCAATTAATGAATTTACAATCTCTCAAGTTTGATTTTCAATCAAAAATAATAAACTACAAAGAAAAACGTAAAATCAACATAAATAACAATAAAAAAACACCAAAATTAACAAGAAACAACAAAACATGCAAATGCCTCCCCCCCATACCTAAACTTTACATGGTCCTCAATGTAAAAGAAATCATTTAAGCAACAAGGTAGGTGCATAAAGACAGTTATAAATAAAAATTAAACTAAAAACTACAAGCAAGAGATACTCCCCCATACCTAGCATATTATTTATAAGCATATGTAGTATTTCAACAAACATTATTCCTTAAAACATATCATGGAAACTGAGTAGCAAGCTAAAGGAAATAATGCTCTATGTAAATTTTGAATTCATATGCATCATAAAGAAATAAGGTAAGGAATGCGTACTTTGCTTGAGGACGAGATATACTACAAAATAACAAACACATCAAAACATTCAAGAGAAGGGAAAATAAAAAGGACTGAATTAAGAATACAATAAAATGAGGATTTTTTTTTTTTATACAAAACCTCGCCACTTACTAAGAAGATGATGAGGGATCAGACCCTCGAATTTCCCCCTACACAGCATGCACATTTGTCATACGAGTGTTTGGAACAGTGTTACTTGGAAGTTCCCCCCGTACTTGCCCTCCATGTTGGGCATTTAGTCTCTCTAATTGAGCTTCTATATTTTTTATGGACTGATTATGATTCATGAGAATCGGCGTTGTTTGTCCACTTAACGATAATATTGACTGAATGCCTTTTTCAATTAAAGTTAATCTCTTTTCTAAAATGGTCATCTGATCTTGTAACATAGGTACGTCAGCCAATGATCGTTCTGTCATGGGTGACAGTGATCCTTATTGTCTTCTCGGAAAGTTGGGCTGGCTTCGCCATCCCGGGGTATAATGGGAAGAAGGTTGGAACATCCGTTGCCCCACACCTATAGCATCCACTTGTTCAACATCTTGGCCTTGAACCGCCGGACAATCCTCTATAACATGACCCTGCATTCCACATGTAATACAATGAACTCCAGTAACAGGGCTTTTCCCTTTTTGTTGCGATACAATGAGATCTTCCATCTTCTTAAACATGGATGACATCCTTGCCTCCATACCTACCATAGGGTCTACAATATGCATCCCCCTTGCTAGTGATCTGTCATATATCTTATCTGTGGAAGTCTCCATCTCCATAGTTCTTTCAGCTAGATCAACTAATACCTCCCACACTCTACTCTCATCCAAGCGCATAAAACGTCCAGGACACATGGATTCCAACATCAGCTTAGTGTTATAGTCAAGTCCTTCATACAGAGCTTGGCACTACCTAGACTACGGCAATCTATGATTAGGACATTTAGCTAGCATCTTGGTGAAATGCTTAAAATACTTCCAAAAGGGTTCATTGAGTTGTTGGCTAATACCTAAGATTGCATTCTTGGCTTGGATTGTTTTGTGCAAAGGGTGAAATTTCTTTATGAAAACAGCACAAAAGTTGGTCTAGGTATGGATGGACTCGGCTGGCAATGTGTGCAACTAGAGTTTTGCATCATCACAAAGAGCAAAGGCCACAAATCTAAGCTTGACAGCATCTATTGGCACATTCGGCAAATTAACCATATTGCACACATCATTAAAGTCGTTTAAAAAGACATATGCATCCTCCTTGTCTAATCCATGGTAATGGGGCAATTGATTGACATAGTTCATATGAAGTTCAAATTTTTGCCCATCTATAGGTGGTAAGTACAAACAAGATGGGTGATTGTGAACCCTAGGGTAACAAATATCCTCTAGTGATTGTAATTCTTGGTTTGCCATGAGTTCCACTCTATCTAGTTCACCACGCTCATTTCTAATCCTCCCTCTAACTAGTCTTGATGTACTATCTCTCACCCAACCAGAGGTTTGCATAAAAATAAAATAGTCACTTAAAAATATGAGTAAGAATACTAGTAAACTATAAGAGGTACTCACATTGGGGAGATCTACGTATCCAATACCTGCATCATCAAACAAAATGAGGAGCGAGTTTTACACAAAATTAAATACACAATTCAATTAACAAAACAACACATAGGAAGTAAATAAATATTACAACAATCATAAAGAAGCAAAAAGAAAAGAAATAAAACTATTGGATGTTTACGCATAGACAGCAGGGCTTAAATCCAAACTAGATCCACGGCCCACGAAACCCTGCAGTAAAAATGGTTTAAGACGATGGTCATTGACCTTAGTTAAACTCCCACTCTTAGGGTCTTCTATTTCCATAGCTCCATGTGGGAATATACTTTTAACCACAAAAGGTCCAGTCCACCTAGATCTGAGTTTTCCAGGACAAAGATGCAATTTGGAATTGTATAATAATACCTACTGCTCTATTTCAAAATCCTTGCGTAAAAGCTTGCTATCATGAAACACATTGTTTCGCTCCTTAGCAATACTCGAATTCTCATATGCCTTACGCCGTATTTCTTCCAGCTCAACTAGTTGGAAAGATCTTTTACTACCAGCAGCTTTTAAATCCAAATTAAGCTTCTTTATCGCCCATAAGGCCTTATGTTCTAGTTCCACCGGTAGGTGACATGCTTTTCCGTACACTACTCTATATGGGGACATTTTCAGAACTAACTTATATGCTATACGGTAAGCCCATAATGCTTCATCTAACTTTTCAGCCCAGTCTTTTGTTGACTTTCCTACTATCTTTTCTAGAATTTGCTTAATTTGTTTATTCGCATTCTCCACTTGCCCATTTGTTTGCGGGTGATAAGGGGTAGTCATTTTGTGCGTTACACCATATCTTTTCATTAACGCTTCAAAACTCCTGTTACAAAAGTGGGTGCCCCTATCACTTAAAATTGCTCATGGAATACCAAACCTGGCAAAAATATGACTCTTAATAAAATTTACTACGACTTTTGAGTCACAAGTACGAGTGGGTATGGCCTCCACCCACTTTGACACATAATCAATGACCAAGAGAATATACATGAAACCTCTAGAGTTAGGGAATGGTCCCATGAAATCAATGCCCCAAACATCAAATATCTCTACCTCAATGATAGGAGTGAGCGACATCATGTTTCTCCTTGTAAGTTTGCCTACCCTTTGACGTTCAGCACAGTTCTTTACAAAAGAGTATGCATCCTTATGTAGTGTAGGCCAGAAGAAACCACATTGCAAAACCTTTGTGGGTGTCTTGAGAGGATTGAGATTGTTGAGTATTTTTGTTTTGATGATGTGTGCTGAATGAAAATAATCATATTTGCTCAATTACTATTGCTTGTGAAAAGAAATTAAAATCATCAATTAATATAGAAAAAGCTTACTGATATAAATACTTGTCTATATTGGATCTGAAGTTAATAACTAGTCGTTTCGTTGCATTAATTTCTCATTTAGCTAAACGTTAAGTTAACGTGTGTTTTTATTGAAAAGCATGATATGTTTTAATGTTATATCTTCTGTATCATGAACAGTGCACGTTTAGACAACTCGTTAAGTTAGAGTTTTGTTTGTATAGAGGTCACGTGAGAACTCGTTAAGTTAGAGGCTTAAAGGTTAAAATAGGTCACGTGATAACTCGTTAAGTTAGTGAGTAAAAGAAGAGACGAACTCGTTAAGTTAGTGTTATACACGTGGTGAAATTATAAGTTACGAATGTTGTATTATATCACGTGAGGTGCACATGTTTAACTCGTTAAGTTAACATAACTAAACGCGTTGAGTTGCTATATTGAACACTAAGGCAACGCGTTAGGTTAGCGTTATAAACTTAAGTTGTTATTTTTGCACATGGTAAAATTCTTATTATAAAAACCTTTGTTTATTACTGGTTCGTTGAGTTATCATAATACAACGGAGATGGTTCGTTGAGATAGCATAACGCCACGGACATAGTTCGTTGAGTTAGCTACAGTACTTGTCACGTGAAATGGCACATGAGGAATTCGTTAAGTTAGAAACGTTAAGTTATATATATACTTGTGTTACTCGTTTAGTTAACATTAAAGTAACGACTTCTTATTACACTGATGAAAAACTTTTGGACGAGAAAGTTTATTTTGCAGGAAATTTTTCAGAGATCCAGGACTAATGATTAAAGAAAATTCGAAATATAAACGTGGGTTAGAAAGTGTGTGTTTCGATGAAGGAAAAAGAAAAGGCATGGAGAAGTGGAAAACTGGTGGTGGTTAAACATGAAGGATATGCATGAAATGAAGATACAGTATAAAAGGCATAGAATTCTTGTTGATCAATTTATCCTTGCACACAAAAAGAAAAATCTTTTCAAGGATCAAACCATCCCTACACACCAAAAGAAAATTCTTTTTCAGGGATGAAAAAACACCTTCTCGGGGAAAAGTTCTCAAGTGGAAGAAAGTTCAGTGAAGCATAAAAAGGTAAGATTTTCGTCACTAAAGATTTACAATCTCTCAAGTGGAAGAAAGTTCAGTGAAGCATAAAAAGGTAAGATTTTCGTCACTGAAGATTTGAAGTATCAGAAGAAAGCAAATTCAGTGAAGCATGAAAAGACAAGATATTCATCACTGAAGAATTGCTGAAGAAGAAAAAGAAGAAGAAGAAAGATATCAAACAGGGAGAAATGTTTTAAATTCTGCAAATTAGTTTTCTCTATTTGTAGTTATGAAATTGTTTAGATGATACATGGTATCGAAATATAATTGCATCTACAATTTCTGAGGAGAATTGAATTGTATATTGTAATTGAAACCTTGAATAAAAATGATTTTATGAGAACAATGTCTCGACTTGTTTTTGAGTTTTAAAGTTTCAATTATATTTCAGAAAATATTAAAAATACACAATTCACCTCCCTTTTGTGTAGCCATACGATCCTATAAGTGGTATCAGAGCTTTGTTAATAATCTTTGATATAAAATCGATACCAACTTATTTAATATCATTGCTTATTCTACCTTCCTTGTTTTTAAACAGAAATTAATATCTGAGCATACGTTTAACTCTATTGATTTAAGGCTCAAGTTGTTTTAAAGTTTTGAGACTGTTTAAAATCAAATAGGTTGAAAAATCTAAGGTAAAATGGCTACTGGAAATGGTAATTTTTCTTTATATGAAGGCCAAAATCTTAATCGTCCTCCTTTATTTGATGGAATACATTTTGAATATTGGAAATATAGGATGACTATTTTTCTTCAAAGTATAGATCATAAGTTGTGGTTCATGATTTCTAAACCATATACTCCGTTAACTACTCCTTATAATACTTGGACAATTACTGAAAAAGAAAATGAAACTCTGAATGCTAAGGGCTTAAATATTTTATTTTGTGCATTGAGTTATGAACAGTTCAGTAAAGTGTCGGCATATAAATCTGCTTATGAGGTGTGACATGCATTAGAAGTTTCACATGAAGGTACTTCTCAAGTTAAAGAGACAAAAATAAACATGTTGATTCATAAGTATGAACTCTTTAAGATGCATGAAGATGAAAATATTTCTGAGATGTTTTCCAGATTTCTTGATATCATAAACTCATTAAAATGTTTAGGAAAGAATTTTGAACAGAAGGATTTGGTGAGGAAAATTCTCAGATCTCTAAGTTCTAAATGGTCTCAGAAAGTAACATCAATTGAGGAATCACGAGATTTAAATGTTTATTCTATGAATGAACTTATAGGAAAATTAAGAGCTTATGAAGTTCAATTAAATGAATCATTGAGTCACAACAAACTAAAAATGAAGAAATAAATAGCCTTCAAAATTAATTCAGATTCTGATATATCTACTAATTCTAACGAGGATTTGATTTTGCTGACTAGGAAATTCAAGAAAGCATGGAAAAAGCTAGGAAACAGCAAAGGAACAAAAATGATAAACCCTCAACATCAAAATCATTGAATGACAAGAATTCTTCATCTAGAAAGTATGTATGTTACAACTATAAGAAACCTGGACATCTTTCTCCAGATTGTTCTATGAGGAAAAATGAAAAGCAAAGTAGGACAAATCAGAAGAAGACGGCTCAGAAAACTTAAAAAAAGTTTTACAAGAAAAAGGCTTTGAAGGTCACTTGGGATGACACATCTGAAGAGTCTGAATCTGAGGAATCAGCATCAAAATCTTCACATTTAGAAGGAGAACAAAAGTTAGAAGGCGTTGCTCATGTGTGCTTCATGGCAGATGAGTCTGAGGAGGAAACAACATCAAAATGGATCTTGGACAGTGGAGCGTCAAGTCACATGACCGGACAAAAAAGTCTATTACAAAATTTTACAAATACCATGAAAGGAAGTGTAACATTTGGAAACAAAAGCAAAGATAAAATCATAGGTATGGGCAATGTTCAAATAACTCCTACTTGTGTTATTTCGAATGTACTATATGTAGAAAACCTAGAATTTAATTTGCTGAGTGTCATAGAACTAACTGAAAATGGATATTATGTAGTATTTGAAGATAATGTATGCAAAATAATTGATAAAAATACAGATGAAATTAAGTTTATTGCTAAAAGAAAAGGTTCTATATGTATTTTATCTTTACCTTCTAGTGTAGTTGATTTAAATTCATGTTTGCTAGCTGAAACTAGTGATGCATATCTATGGCATAGAAGGATTGGGCATATAAATATGAGACTATTACATAAACTATCTAGAAAACATTTAGTGAGAGGTTTACCAAAGATTAAATACTCAAAGAACTTTATGTGTGATGCATGTGAGTTAGGTAAACTTCACAAAAACTCTTTTAAATCCAAAACTGATATTTCAAGCAAGAGAGTCTTAGAACTTATACATATGGATCTATTTGGACCAACAAGAATCATGAGTCTTGGTGGTAAACAGTATGTATTTGTTTTAGTAGATGACTTCTCTATATACACTTGGGTATATTTTATAGCATCTAAGACAGAAGTTTTTGAAAAATTTAAAATGTTTAGCAATTTTGTTCAAAATGAGCAAAGTGTCTCTATTCAAAAACTTAGGAGTGATCATGGAACTGAATTTGATAATGATCAAATGGATAACTATTGTAATGAGCATGGCATTGATCACAGATTTTCACTGTGTTGCTGTTGCTGAATATGTTGTTGTTGCACTGTGTTGCACTCAGATTCTGTGGATAAGGCAAACTTTAGAAGATTTTGGATTATCTTATGATACAATTGAGATTTATTGTGACAATAGTTCTGCAATAAATCTTTCCAAAAATCCTGTATTACATTCAAGAGCAAAGCATATAGAGGTTAGACATCATTTTCTAAGAGATAACGTAATTAAAGGAAAAATTAAATTAGAATTTGTGTCTAGTAAAAATCAATTAGCTGATATATTTACAAAACCTCTAGACGAAAATACATTCTGCAACATTAGATTAAATTTAGGTATTTGTAAGATATGCGATGTGTAAAATGCTTAAACTCCACATAAAAAGATAAATATTATTGATGATGTTGTTCACCTCATAGATATTATATACTTATTATAAATATCTAAAGTAATATCTAAACTGCTGCTTAAGATATTATGTATTTATTGTAAAATCATAGTAGTATCTTATTGATTTTAAGTAGTTTTTTAATTTTAATGGTTTTTACCATTTTAAGTGGAAGTGTAAATGAAAAACATTAAATACTTCTAACATTCTGAAATTTTGATTAAATGTTTTCTTTGAATCAAGGAAAATGCATATGATCATGCAAAAATTTGACTTAATTGATTAAACTTGTAGAATAAGTTATATGTAACTCATCTTAAACTATTAATCAAAAGTATAAGCTTATTGAAACTAATTCATATTCTCAATACAGTCATAGAAGTAAAAATTGTATGAGATTTGTGTTTTATTGCATTTGTATTAATGGAATACATATATACTGTGCTTAAAATGAAAAGTACTTATAAAGTGAAAATCTTTGAGAGTTTATTGATCAGTTTGATCACGAGCCTTTTGTACTTGAGCAGATAGGTATGTAAGGATTGTTGTCTCGAAAAAGGATTCTTTAAATCTGGCAACCTAAGGTCCTGATCAGATCTGAGATTGTTGACTGAAAGCTCATTACACGGGTACATTAGAAAGCTCTTGTATGATTCAAGCTTTTCAAACTAACTTTTAAAGAAAATTATCAATATTTACTGTTTTGAAAAGAAAAAGTTGTTTCATTAATTACAGATATCTTTGAATCGCATATAGTTTATACCAATATAACTACTAATTTATTGAATCAACATTAGTACTTTTGAAAACATTTATTTGAGATACATTCTTTTATTCTCCTTGAATTAATCGAATTGAGTTCAAAGTTGTGTTTTGATTCATATATAGTAGGAATTGATTTTGGAAATCATTTTTGATGATGTCAGGATAACGGAAGTCTCTGAAAAGAAAATGTAAAAGTATAGTTATACTTAACATCTATTGTCACTACAAGTATATTTTGTATTTTGATTGAATATATTTGAAGTATATTTGTAGGGGGAGCATTAAAAATGTCAAAAACAAATTAATATAATTTAAAATACAAATCCTAGTTAATCTGAATTAATGTCCTCTTAGAATCTTGATGAAATAATTTAAAAAGACAAATAAACTATTCTAGATTCAAAAGACAAAATGTTCAAATAGTTTACAATGTTCTCAAGATAATGTTAAGTTTAGCATGTGTGTTGTTTTCGGAACGTTTTAGTTGGAAGCATCTGAAACTTGTTTAAGTGTACTAACTAGACATTATGTTAGATAAGGTAACGTGTAAAACTGCCTCTAGACAGCGTTTTACTCGTTAGGTTAATTAACTCAACGAGTTATACTTGAATATTTCGGGTACTTTGATTGAATAAGCTTTATTCAATATTTATTTTATTTCTAAACCCGACTTATCTTCACGTTGAGTTATACGCCTAAAAACCCTATTTAAACACTTATAACACGGGGACTTAGGTTATTTGTAGACTTTGTCAAGAAAATCTTTCCTGCTTGTTGTTGTTACAACCTGCGATGTTAGTCTCCAAGTACTACAAAGGTCGTGGCAGAGGAAAAGGCAAAAGCATAAGAGATGCAAAAGGAAAAGAAATAGAGAATGATGAAGTTCCACGTACTTGGTTCAAGAAAATATTTCGAGTGGACAAAAGGTTAGAAGAACTTTATAGAGATTAGTTCTTTTCTCAAGATATATTAGATGAAGTTAGACAAGAACTTCAACATACTGATGCAAGTATTACAT